>JANXHW010000001.1:185955501-186636216 GCA_026170595.1 Plestiodon gilberti rubricaudatus
ACTCAAATGTGCGCTAGCAAAATAGCTGGCTCACATCTGGGCAGCTGGGGCTTTACCCAAGGCAAGGGAACAAACGTTCCTTTCCACTGAGGTGACCTCTCAGGCAGCCTTTTTGTGCTCTGGATGCAATGCAGGCTACACTGGCCTCACTGCATCGCAGGGCACAAAGTTAGACAGGTTTGCGCCATAAGAGAGAGCCTAACTTTTATCATAGACTTTTTTAGTCTAACAAGTAAAAAAGGTAATGGTGACCCCTGACAATTAAGTCCAGTCGTGTCCGACTCTAGGGTGTGGTGCTCATCCCCATTTCAAAGCCGAAGAGCCAGCGTTGTCCGAAGACGCCTCCGTGGTCATGTGGTCGGCATGACTCTCCTTGCCGCAGCGCGTAGCATGCAGCTGGAACACGGAGAACAAGTACCTTATGGTTATTCAAAGAAGCAGACATCCTGCTGATAGCAAAACGTAATGTAAACCCTGAGCAACTGCATACGCCTATGCTGTCCACTTTTCTGTGTAACGCTATGGATGGTCTAGACTTCCTACCTTGTTAGGAAATAATGGCCCCCATGTTTTAACAGCATGTTGGCCCCATCTTTTCTGTAATGTATGTGCAGTGCAGTGTATATTACGTGTGGGGGGAAAAAGTTGACTACATAGACTGCTTTCTTATATGTATAATATCAGGGAGCCCTCGGAGGACTGAGTATTCATGTTTTGGCAGAGCCCTCATGACTCCTATTTCTAAGACTTCTGCTCTGGGGGTCTGTTTAGAGTGTCTTGCTAATCATGTGTTTTCTGAAATTTTTAATCTCTTGGGATTGTTCAAATCAGGGGAGTACTTCTTGTTCCTAAAAGAGGTCTCTTCCAGTAAACTCCCTCTTGATTCAAAGGTAAGTTAAGGTTGATTCACACACCCTTGTATGTTACTGGATAGATGATGATTCACAGCCAAATGGGAGAACTGCCTTTGTTGAAAAGTCCTGTAAAGGAGGTGATATGAAAGCTGTACAATGACATGTGGTGATAATTTCGCAGCTGCGTGCCATTATTTGATATTGAGTGATCAATATGCATGTGTGAAATCACCTTTAAAGTGCCTCACTGGTGCACTTCATAATGGAGTTGGCAAATATCTAATAGCACTTGAATTACTGTGGATGTTCTTGATCATTTTTTTAATTCCAGAGAGGCTTTGGGTGGACATAATTGAGACTTGAAAGAGGGAAGATTTACCTCTTTTCAGGGTAACAATTTCCAGAGGGGTAGCCGTGTTAGTCTGTCGCAGCAAGAACAACAAAGAGTTTTACAGCACCTTAAACATGTACCAATTTATTTCAGCATAAACTGTCATGATTTATAGTTCAGATGGCCTGCATCTGATGAAATGAACTGTAGCCCGTGAAAGCTTATGCTGAAATAAATTGATTAGTCTTTAAGGTGCTGCAACACTTTGTTCTCTTTCAAGGTATAAGGAGTTGAAAAGAAAAACTGAAGGAACAAGAAGCTCATACCGAACAAGATTGATTGGATACGGAAATGCCAATTTTAGTATTGATCTCATTTCATGAAAAGAGTTGGATAATATCTGATTTCGGTTACAGTGACTCTTCTGTCCAGGAGGATAGTGATGAACGCAAACCTCAGCAAGGTGTTCTGGTGAAAGGATAGGCAAGTTACATTTTTTTTTATTTTTATGTTAAAAAATTTATATCCCGCCTTTTCCTATGCCAAGGCAAATGCCCAAGGCGGCATATTGCACTGTGATAACTGGGTTCAGATGTGAAGGTAAGAGGCATGGCAATTACCTGCTGGATGTGTACAGAAAGCGAGAAGGATGACCCGAGTGTAGCATCTAATGATTAGCATCTAGCACACAGATGCCTGCTTTCCACTTCCTTCTCCTTACTGGGGAACCTGGTAGTAGAGTCATTGCCACCATCCAAAGCTAGGGAGCCTAGACAGCCCATCTCTTCCAGGATAACAGAGATCCCCAAAGTCCTGAGGATTTCCCTAAAAAAAATAAAAAAGGAGTACAGAAATGTCTCAAACGTGACAGTTCACCCTCCTGAGTGAACTTTGACCAGGCAGGAAAAACTGTAAAAATATCAGGAATTTGTTAAAACGGGTTACAAGACTTTGTTACCACAGGTAGATAATTACAGGTGCTGTGCTCAAGGTGTGAATCTTTTGGTAAAACAGGAAAAAAAAGGGAAGGGGGATGTGCAGGTTGGCAAGGAGATTTACAAAGTAAGTTGAAAATACACAGAATAAACATTCCGTATGGCGCAGCGGGTTAAACCGCTGAACCATAAGCTGTCGATCGAAAGGTCGGCAGTTCGATTCCCGCGACGGGGTGAGCGCTCGTTGCTTGGCCAGCTCCTGCCAACCTAGCAGTTCCAAAGCATGTCAATGAGAGTAGATAAATAGGTACCGCTTGCGGGAAGGTAAACAGCGCTCCGTGTTCCAGCTGCATGCTACGCGCTGCGGCAAGGAGAGTCATGCCGGCCACATGACCACGGAGGCGTCTTCGGACAACGCTGGCTCTTCGGCTTTGAAATGGAGATGAGCACCACACCCTAGAGTCGGACACGACTGGACTTAATTGTCAGGGGATACCTTTACCTTTTATCTCAGTTTACTCATCCATCCTGTCTCGGACTTCCAGTCTCCATGCTTGGTGAGAGAGCATCACCAAAGCAGCCAAGGGAATGGGCACACTCACATTGAGCATCCGATGCATCAACACTGGACCAGGGCAGTTGTACCCGGTGGTGGGTGGGTTTGCTCTTGGGTTTTATAGCCAGTGGGCGTAAACTCTGCTTTTTGGAAAGGGATTGGCTATTGGAAGTTTTTGAGTTTCAGACTCCAGGAGATCACGTGGTCTCCAGGGTTCAATGAGTTGACTCAGAATCAAGTTTCTTTTGGTTACTGTTCAAAGGGAAGGTGAAGATGCTCAAAGGAGAGCAATGAAAGCAATGGAGGGATAACAGCTACTACCTTAGGAAGACTCAGCAGACTCTGGAAGTAGTTGAGACATTGCTAAAGTCTCTGGGGTGTTCGGTCTCCAATGAGGGGGGGGGGAACCAAGCAAAAAAAGAGTGGAAAATCAGAGTTTTCATCACAGGATAGATTTCAGTCAGGGACTTCTATATATCTGTCTTTCTCCTCCCCATGATCAATTTTATGCCAGACTAAAATTGTCTTGTAGCTAGTTGTTGTAACCAGCTGTCTAGTTGTTGTAGCCCCCCTAAGCTCACAGAATCGACTCAAATTGATTTGAATATGGATTTTCCCTCAAGGAACCAACTGTATCACCAAAGAGACGACTCTACATAGCATTCACTTGTATGGAAGAAATGCCAATCTAACGGCCCTGGTGTTTTCATCTCAGCTTCTTATATAATCAATAGCACATCCAGCAAAGATGTACGTACAATGCTAAAGGGTAGGCATACCAGTTTGCCAAAAACGACAAGGTTTTTGCTTAATCTCCAGGTTTTTGCTTAATCTCAGACCATTTGGGCACCCTCCTGCATTCTACCACTTTACTACTGGGCTTCTTGTCAGAAGCTGGTCCACTAGTGTTTGAGAGGACATTGTATAATAGTGTATTTTGCATTGTTTCTTTTCCTGTTAAAAGCAGATACAGGGGTTGAGCAGGTGTTCAGACTTCAAACACCGAAGTATGTTGTACTGTATATGTGTTTACCACATATCAATCTGATACTTGATGCTCAAGGGAGACATTGCATTACTGTATGTTTTACAACTTTTCTGGTCCCTTTAAAAATGGGCATTGCTCAGTCAAGCAGGAGATCAATCCTGAAAGGTAGAATGACATCCTGAATATACCCACCAGATATATCTCAGTCTTCAACGCAGATATTCTATTACGATGTATTTTGTGTTCTCCTCTTCCCTTTGAAAACAGATTTGAGTGTTGAGATGGAACTTGAGCTTGAATCAGAATTGTCTGAAATATGCTTACCAAATTTTGTTCTGTTATTGAAGGGTTACTGAGAAGTATCCCATTACAATGTTGAATGGGCTGGTTGAAGCCAAAGACCTTGCTTGTTTCAACTAATGATTCCTTGAAAAAAACAAAAAAATCAAAGCAACTTTCAGATGATGAGGCTCTTTGGCCAGACACTTCAGTGAGGATGCAGAAGAGGATGCAGATCCTCTTCCCATCCTCCTCCTTTTGATGCACTGCCCCTGACTCACACTTGTAGCAGATCCAGGAAGAGGAGCTACTCCTCACCTTGGCTACCAAATGCTTTCAATAGTTACAATAAGACAAAAGAAAGTGGGAACAGAGCACCTACACTTATTGGGTAATCACACTTTCTAGAGCAGGGGTTCTCAACCAGTGGTACTTCTACCATCAGTGGTATTTTGGCCGACTGCTGGTGGTACTTGGACTGCCGGTCCGCCAGAACCCCACTCTGATGCGGCATTTTCTGTGCCGCGTTTTCGCTCCCAAGAGGTCCCTGCCTTTGGCCAAGCCTCTCGGGAATGGTGAGAAGGGCCCTCCCACCCGCCCAAAACCTCCTACTTATGTCTTCGGGCCTCCAAAAACCTGAAAACCTGGGAGTAACTGGTGATGATGTCATCACCAGTCACTTCCAGTGGTACATAGCAGAAGAGTGACGCCGGAGCTGGTATTTTAACTCTGTTGTAAGCTGCCTTGGACATTTGCCTCGGCATAGGATAAGGTGGGGTATAATTTTTTTAAATAAATAAATTTAAATAAATACTTGGTCGGGAAGTATCCTAGAGTGTTTTGCTCTAACCTCATTTTCCTGAATAGCCCACCCGGAGACCAGCATGATGCTCTGAAGCTTTTGTAAGGCACACTTTGAATCCCCGTAACCAACATTGCTTGTTTTCATGGTTCTAAAAGTTCTTATTTTCTTAGGGCCCTGATGGCGAACCTATGACACGCGTGTCACTGGTGACACGTGAGGTCATTTTGGGTGACACGCCAGTGTTTCCCCCAGTTCCCCAACACCTTACATTTTTGCAAAAGTTTTACAGGCTTGTCTTGAACATATAGGGCAGAGATTTTGGGCAGACCTCTATTATCTAGTAAAACTCAGCAACAAAAAAGTCACTAATTGATGTTAAATAAAATGCAATGTGTTCTATAGTTTTCAGTTCAATTCAAAATTACTATTAAAAGTAGCAATAGTCAAAGTACTATTAAAAGTGTGTGTGTGGGGGGGGGGAGCGACACACCAGCAGAGTCAAGTTAGGTATTTTCAAAATTTTTGACACACCAAGCCCAAATGGTTTGCCATCACTGTCTTAGGGGCTATGTTCCCAATATGAGCCAGTGGGTGGCGCAGTGGGTTAAACCACTGAACCATGAGCTGTCGATCGAAAGGTTGGCAGTTCGATTCCGCGCGACGGCTCCTGCCAACCTAGCAGTTCGAAAGCAAGAAATTGCAAGTAGATTAATAGGTACCGCGTCAGCGGGACGGTAACAGCGTTCCATGCGCCTCGGTGTTGAGTCATGCCAGCCACATGACCATGGAAACGTCTTCGGACAGCGCTGGCTCTTCGGCTTGAAACGGAGATGAGCACCGCTCCCTAGAGTCTGACACGACTGGACTTAATTGTCAAGGGATACCTTTACCTTTACCTATGTTCCCAATACAGCAGGCCTCTGGCATGTCGAAGGTTGTAACTGTTTTGTGCTACTGGCTGAACATCAGATTTTAGTTCTTTTAAGTACTGTGGTTCTTTTTTAAAAGCTCAAGGGCTCCATGCGCATGGGAGTGGCACACGACTTACCTGCAAGCATTAACAGTTTTTGCATCACACGATCGCACTTGCTCTTTTTTTTAACCTCCAGAGGTGCTAGAGGTGCTAATTTTAAAACAGCACCTGAGTATGTGAAATGACTTTCCTCACTTCTCACAAAATGTAAGATTAGTTCTTGTCAGCTCATGGAAGTGTCTTATCTTGTGCTTTTAAGTCAGTCCTCTGGGCTGATAGGAAGATGCTGCCTTACTCTGTGCTTTTTTTTTTTCCAGCATCCACACTGCTGTGTTGCAGATATAAAAAAATTCTTATCTCAGCATACAGAGATTTTTAAGGATGTCAGAGGAGATCCTTTGAGTGCAGTTTGGCAATAAATAGGTAGGGAGAAAGGTACACATAATGTGGCCTCAGGTAGTGATAGGTGAACAAACTAAGAAGATTTCCATGAACACTGGAGGCTCTTCCAGTACATCCTTCATAGACTGCCAGAGCAATCCTATCCAACTTACACTACCGGTGTAACCAGTGGTGCAGCAAGAACGGGAGGCCCCAGAACAAAAGGGGGATTCAAAGGACTTAAATCTCCCCTTCAAAGCCTCCCGCCTGCCCCTCCCCCACTGGTTACACCGGTGGTGTAAGTTGGATAGGATTGCGCTGTGCATCTGTTGAGTGGAAGTGTGAGAAGGATGCTTACAATGCTTTGTACAACAGAAACTGCCTGGTGTAGGAAGACCCTGTGTCAACATCATTTAAGACACCATGTAGGTGTGATCCTGCTGGTCTCCCATCTGGGTCCTGTTTAGGGCTGTGGAATGGTGTGAATCCCACAGCAGTTGCCTATTGGCAGAGACTCCCAGCTGGTCCTACACTAGAGCATTTTCTGAATGTGGGTTTAACTCGTTGAAAGAGAGAACTTCCAAAGAGGAATATTTTTTCATTCTGTCCTCTTAGCAAAGACTGGAAAACTAATGTGGTGACTTGCTTTCTAAAGATTTATGCTTTGCATTTATTCTTGCATACTGCCCCACATCGCTGCTGCTAGCATATTTAGATCAATGCGGCAAGTATCCATTTAAAATGGAAGTCAGCAATTTGGATGGCAAGTGTACTTAAACTGGCAACTGACACATCTCAAAGAGAGCGATGGAGGGAGGCTGAAGGGCCAAGCCATCCATTTATTCACAGAATATGTAAATCAAAGGCTATTGTATTCATAGTAGAAACTTCTTCTATGCAACATCATATATGGCAGAGATTTCTGTGTTGCAGGTTGCTGATTCAGTTCCTGATGTAGCTAAAAGCCAGTCATCCCATTAGCAGGATTGGTATTTGACAACCTTGTTGCCAACACCAACTTTTCATTTTAAGTGAGCTCTTATGGGCATATGATGCAGCCGCCTATCCAAAGTAATAATCGGTGCAACTGCTAGAGTTCTTAAAGTACCAATGTGAGCTCCTCCTTCTGGACATGTTATGTGCCCCCCCAATACGTTTCTGAACACACATAACGGGGTACAACAAGTCTAGGATCCTGTGCGCAAGTGCATCCAGGAGCATGGCAATCATGTTTCTGTGTGAATGCAATGGTGTGCTTTGCTTTTAAAAACAGAAGGCGTCTCCACTTGGCCAAAGCTTGTGGTGATATTAAACCCTTTCAGATGTTCAAATACTGTAAAAGTACAGGGGAAGGGCCTGAGCTGAACAATAGCAACAGGTTTCACTCCCTGTTCGTTTGAAGTTCTGAAGAGAGACTTGTGTGTAGAGCTTGTTTGCATGGAGGTGTTTCGCCATGCAGTCAGGAACCTTATGCAACTTGGAACCTGGCCATTTTGCTGTTTGGATGAGCCCGCCTTGGAAAATTCCATCTGCCCGTCATCAGACGTGTGCTGCTGTTGCTCCCTTTTTTGCCCATAGAAGGGATATATAACATGTGGTGCGCTATTTGTCAGGAGATCACTTCCCATTCAAAATTGGGACTTATAACTTTAGAAATACACAATGGATTTTTGCCAACCTGCTTATGGCAGCCCCCCCTGGAATACCCCTGACTTTGTAACGTAATCTTAGGCAGCAAAAGGAGAAATTTGAAATCTGTTTTGAGCATGCAGACAAATGTTCACAAACTCTGGGATGCCTATAGTTCAAAGAACACATTTAAAACTGGTATGATTCAGCCATTTTACATCAGATAATTCTGACATTTTGGGCAGATTGAATTATTCACCAGGTAGATTCTGTGTGCCAAATATCATACTGATCAGACAAATCATCTATCTTTATAATGAATAGAGAGGTTTTTTTTCAGGCTGTATAGTGAAAGAATATTGAAAAAAGCCCAACATTTTAACCATAGCGCCACTCTCTCAACTCTGTAATGAAAGCCAGTTCCTAACACTAGCCCTATGCAGACATTATGAAATTGTGGTGAGGCTCCATGGTTTCCTGATGCTTGTGAGTGTGGCAGCAAGGCCCCCCCCCTCGAAAGTGCTCTGTAGCTCTGCCCCCATTGTCCTCACGGAGAGTGTCTGTCTGCTGGAATAAACACTGTCCATAGGGACAGATCCTTCCAGTGATTAAGAATGCTGGATGTGCTGGCACATTCACAGACATTGTAAATCCATGGAGACTCTCCACAGTTCCTAACATCTGCATTGGACTATTGTGTTCTGCTCTTCTAACATTCCGTCATTCTCTGTCATGACCAAGAATCCAGGGTAGGGCTATACAGACAGGAGCAAGTTTGAATCTTGATGTCTGTAGGGGGTCACCAGGTGCTGATTTAGCCCTTACCCTGATACTCTCCTTCCCTGGAAGGACAGGTACTGAGGCTGAAGCTCAAATATTTTGGCCACCTAATGCGACGAGAGGACTCTCTGGAGAAGACTCTGATACTGGGAAAGATTGAAGGCAAAAGGAGAAGGGGAAGGCAAAGGATGAGATGGTTAGACAGCATCACAGATGCAACGAACATGAAAATGAGCGAACTCAGGAAGATAGTGGAGGACAGGAAGGCCTGGCGGGATGTGGTTCATGGGATCACGAAGGGTAGGACACGACTTAACGACTGAACAACAACAAAACGTTCTCCGTTATGAGTGAATGGAATTTCATTCCTATGGGAAAAAAGTAAAGAGCTGTATCTGGGGGCAACATCATCATGGGAGCAAAAACTACTCACTGCTCCTAACCTTGGAGAGTCCTTGTCTTGGTGGTGTGTAACCCACAGGAACAATGAGCGACACACACACCCCTGTGGAGTCTTGCAATGTACAAGCCTCCCTGCACACAGACGTGGTGCCCATTGATGATGGGCTTTCTGTTAGTTCTGTAAATGCACAATTATCTTCCACTGCAGTGGCATAATCCACAAATAAAGATACTCCAGGACAACATGCAAATAGAGGAACAGCTTTTGCCAAAGCGAGGGCACATAGGGGAGGAATGTGCCTTCATAAGAAACAACATAATGATAACAGTAAAACATAAGGAGCAAATAGATTCTGTTGATGTTTTCACTCCCTTCCCTATCTCCCGAAAACACATTTTGGTCATAAGATATTAAGCCGCTAGATGTTTTTCCATTGACAGTGCATTTACAGAGAAAACAGAATGGTGTTTTAAGTTAGCTTTCCTTGTGCATAGTGCACTTAGGACAAAACAGACCCAGAGTTCATGATCACTCCATCAACCTTGTTTTTAAAATACAGGCTGCTCTCTAAATTGAAGGAAGATCGCATCTAGAAATAGGGATGTGAAATACTGAAATGCCTGTAGAGTTCAGTTGTGGCTTTACCTCATTTGAACATATACCCCGTATTGTCCCGAGTATAAGACGCACCTGATTATAAGACGCACCCTTAAAGTTTGGTGCTATTAAAAGAATTTAATTAAATCACTGGCATTAAATTGCAACAGCCTGATTATAAGACGCACCCCTAGTTTAAAAACTTAAATTAGGAGAAAAAAGTGAGTCTTATACTCAGACCAATACGATATATATGTAGGTCCTTCATACTGAGTCAGACCATTGATCCATCTGTAACAACAGCAAGCGTGTGCTTTGTCACTGAGCTGTGGCCCCATTTTCAATGGCAAGACCAATCTTTCAAGCAATATCTGTACAAGCACTGCTAGAAATGCAACTCAAATTATTTTGGGACCGTACCCCCAAATTAAATTCTGATTCCCATGAATTTCTTCCACTTCCCCCATGTGTGTGTTTGCAATGATCCTCATTGGCCGTTCCCTTCTGGATTTAGAGTTTTGATTTCCTGACTACAATTCCCTGACCGTACCGTACTGTGATGAAATATTTCTGTGGCAATAGGTCTGTCATAAATCAGTAGCAACCGCATCAGTTTTGTACCTTCGTTGCCGCTAATAAGAATGGATTTTGTACATAGGGAATTAATTCAGCTCTTTGCAAAGATGACTTCAGATGAAAACTCATTTATCAGAACTAGTAAAAACTTCGAAGCACAACAAAAAGAAATATAAGATATTGAGGTCCACTGGCTTTGCAAGCTGCTTTGTTAAGTCAGAATGACTTCTGTGTGTTGTGTAATGTCTGCATTGCTGTCTTAGGACTATTGTCCTATTCATCTGGCCGTAACTATTGTTCCCATTTGGAAATACTGTAAAATGGGTGTTATCGGAGTGGCACCATGGCTAGGAATTGTGGACAAGAAGGTTGCAGGGAGTGGTACTGATGATTGAGGGTGCGTGTGAGTTCACCTGAAAACATCGGAGAGGGGTGGCAGAATTAGACCACCTCAAGTACCGATCAAACTTCAGCTAGGCCTGGGTATTATCTTTTATTATCACCTCGTAAAACGTAAAGTAAGGTCAGATTATGCCTCTGTCATTGCCACCATCTGTCTGCAGCCGAATTATTCTGGTGCAAACTTAACTTGCACTCCTTTTTTGCAGTCTCATCAAGCTAATTTTGACGTATATAAAATTGGAAATAATTCGTGATGATGGTTGTATTGAAATTGCAGTACCACAGGATCTGCAGAGATTATCAAGGAATACGATCTCATCTGTAAGAGCAAAGTTATGAAAGGGACAAGAGTCTCTGGAAGGTGAATGGTATTGAAGGCATATGAGAGGGCCATTCATGCAGTCCCCTCCATGTGTTCAGTGAACGTATGGAAGACGAAGCATGGCCACATCCACTGGCCATGCCCCTGGATGTCAGTGTGCCGGTGTTCATGTGTTCAGCATTCATGTGTAATGGGCTCTGCATATGTACGGAGGAGGAGGGCTCCCCTCTCCATGACTAGGAACCTTGGGACATCAGGCCCTGATGATCAGGGTTCCTGCTGTTTGCATGGTTCTGTATGCATGCAGCTTCTTACACCCAAACACATAGATGTTAGGAGTGTGGCCAATGGACGTAGTCCTCTTCCCTTTTCCTCTGTTCAGAATCTGCATGGGAGGAGGGAAACTCTGTGTAGGGCTAAGGTCAAGTGTGGATCAGTAAACACAGCTTCCTATACCATAAGCATGCCTCTGCTCTTGCCACACCTCTCTCTTTCATGAAGTTCTTATGTTTTCCTACCAGTTCTTACTCCAAGGGAGTGTTTAGAATACTCTCCCTATAATTTATGGTGTCGTTTTTCTCAAAGCTCCATCTAGACGCCTTACTTTTGTCAGAGCACCTAATGTTAAACAATCCTTTCAAAGAAACCTAAAAATTTCTCCCTGCCTTGGTGTACAAATAGGGACACATTTGTAACAACCTGGTTCTTCTACCAAGGATTAGCGCCAGGGCCCCCCACTGCCACTGTCGCACATTGCAGAAGGCTCTGCTCCACCTTCAGTCTCCTGTTTCATTTACTGCGCAATTGTTTGTCTTCCACCGAGTTCAAAGCCAGGAGGGCGTGTAAAGATATACTAGAAAAACAGAATTGCTCTACTACAGTATGTTATCAACAGTTCAGGCTACTCTTCAGTAACTGCCTTGTGTGAGTGGACAGCCTGTGCACTGCATGGGAACTTAGCATTCATGCATGAAATGAAAGATGATGCATCTGCTCCTCACTCACAGCGCAATCCTGCGTAATGTAACGCCTGTGGAGTGCGTGCTCCACAGGCGGAGGGTGCCATAAATGTGCCGTAAACCACATTTTCGGCACCCTCGGCGTAAGGCTTGCCGGCTGGCAGGCCTCACTCCACCGCAGAACCATCCTGCAGCCACCGGAGCAAGGTGTTACTCTGGTGGGAGAAGGGGTGGGGGGAGGGCGGCTGTTGGCCAAGCCGGCCCGGGACGGGGTGGGAATGTCGGCCGCGATATTCCTGTCCCCATTTCCGAGCTCGGTGGCCCTTGCTCCACCGCCCCAAATGTACGTTGGCTCGAGAGCTGGCGAACATTTAAGGAAGACTATAGGGGTGGCGCAGTGGGTTAAACCACTGAACCATGAGCATTCGATAGAAAGGTCGGCAGTTCAAATCCGTGCGACGGCTCCTGCCAATCTAGCAGTTTGAAAGCAAGAAATTGCAAGTAGATTAATAGGTACCGCGTTAGCGGGACGGTAACAGCGTTCCATGCGCCTCGGTGTTGAGTCATGCTGGCCACATGACCATGGAAACGTCTTCGGACAGCGCTGACTCTTCGGCTTTGAAATGGAGATGAGCACCGCTCCCTAGAGTTGGACACGACTGGACTTAATTGCCAAGGGATACCTTTACCTATAGGCCGCAGGTAGCCTTACACTGGGGGAAGAGGACAACCGTCCCCTTCCCCCGAGGAGACCTCGGGCTGCGCTGGAGCAGCCCAGGAAGGGCGAAGGATCCTTTGGCTGGCCCTATGGGCCGGCCCCGGATCTTTATGCAAAATTGGACTGTCAGAGATGTAACTTCTAAAGATCCTGGCAAGGGAGCTGAACCCTGAAAAATGACAAGCCCAGTGATTCACACTCAAAGTTTTTAACAAGACATCTCTCAAAGACAAAAATAGGGACAGTGGTTTACCAGGACAGGGACCAACACAGAGTGTTAAATGGGCTAAATAGGGTCAGTTAGAGCATACACTGTATGCCTCTCCTCATATCAAAATATGTACTTGTTACCTTCTGAGGGAAGATTCCAAGCATTTTTACAAAACGTGCTGGAAGTGCATTTAGTGGGGTGGGGAGAGGGGTCAGTTGAGTGTCTTTTTGGCAGTGTGTACATGTATATGTTCAGAATGTATATGTATATGTTCAGAATGACTTATGAAGCTGTCCAATTGAACAAAATATTCAGTTGTGCAGCACATTAATTTACATTTATCAAACCATTCAAAAAGGATACATATTTTAAAATGCATGTCTTACGAAGCACGTTCTCATAATTTTAGTGTAGAAATGATATAACCTGCTCTCCTTGGGGTGTTTTTGTTTTGTTTTGTTTTGTTTGTGCTTCCTTTTATTAAGTGTTGTTTTTTAATGTATACACTAATCCAGATTTGTTCCTGGTGTAATTTAATTAAAGGCAGTAGAGCTGCACCAAGGATAGCTATATAACCAATTATTTCAGATTGTAACGTACTTAGCTATAAATGAAACAAGCCAGTGCTAATAGTTGAACACACACACAACCCCTCCCCCCTTCCAAAAGACCTAAGTTAGTAGGGGTGCTTCTCACTGTACTTTTTGTCAACAGTGATGATGCAATACTTTATCAGCTGCTTTATTATGGATGTAAAACAGCTACTTTGGGCCTTAACAAGGTCAAGTCCTGGGGTGGGAGGGAATGTTGTTGTGACTTTATTGTGTAAAAAATATTCATTTTATGGCATTTTCATTCTGCCTTTTCTCCAAGGAGTTCCTTACTGTGTATTATAAGCATTGCACCACACTGGCTTTCCAAAGAATGGTCTAAGAGAGGCTTAAGCAGGTTACATGATTTCCTTATAATGTTTCTAACAGCCCAGTAAAGGAGGTTAGCATTATTTTCCCCATATTGCAGGTGAGGCTGAGGCTTGCAGAACGTGGCTTACCTCAAGTCACCTAGTGAATTTGTTCTAGAGGAGGCAAAATTTAAATCAGAAACTTCCTCATTCATGTCGTATCTTACAATGATAAGAAGAGTAACCTGATAGATTCTGGGTTATAGTATATAATTCTTATTCCATGAGTATTCAGTTATTGCAGGTACGGTATGTTCTCCGTGTCTGTATGAGAATTGTCCACAGTCTTTTGCATGGACTTTTATTCTCTTCTTTCGCCTAGTCCCGAGATCCACCACTACCATATGACCAAATCGCACTTGACATGAAGCAGATTCAAGTTGCTGGATATTTTCTGTGAAGTGAGTTTGCCAATAAATAAATAAATATTGAAGTATTGAGGTATATGAATTTAGTGGGAAATACAGAACTCGAGGTAGCGTCCTGACTAGCATTACAAGCATTGGGAGCTCCTTTGTGAAGAGAAGGAGCATTCTGCTAATGCAGAGAGTCCTTACCCAAGCAGAAGGGGTCCTTGCATGAATGGAATGCTCCTTGTGTTTGTGGAGGGAACTCCTGACAATGGAAACACTAGCTGGGATGCTACCCAAAGAGTTTTGTAGCACATAAAAGACTCAACGAATGTAGTACAGTGGTGTCAACAGCCCACTGCCACTACCAGTTACCCGCAGAAGCACAGTTAAGCCAGTATGGGGGAGCAGTGGGAGGAATGGTGCAGGGAGGGGGAATTTCTGGGTGGGGAAGGCTGGAAGTGGAACAGAGAAGGTAGATCCTGGTAGAACCAGCGTATACTGGGATCCTATGACCCTTCTCTCTCCCTTAGTCTCCTCAGACTTATACTAGTGAAATACCTGGCATAGATCCAAGGAGATCCATTGGGGAAGCAGAGGCTTACTCCGAGGTAAGAGAACACATTTTCCTTAGCTTGAGGAAGCCCCCATGACTGCCCCCCACCACAGGATGCAGTTTTCACCCTGTTGGCGTGGCTGTCTGGGGGAGATAGTTGGGATTGGGCCCTTAATGTCATGTGTAGTTTGGCCTTGTTATGTAAAGCTTAAGTGTACATGAGTACTGTAGATCAGGGGTTCCCAACCCTTTCCCAGGCGAGTACCACCTCTAGGGCCACTCTCCTTCTGAGTACTACTGGAAGTGACTGGCGATGACCTCATTGCCAGTTACTTCTGGGTTTTCAGAGGCCAGAAAACACAGGGAGGAGGCTCTGGGCAGGTGGGAGGGCCCTTCTCAATGTTCCCCAGAGGCTCGGTCAAAGGCAGGAGCCTCTTGGGAGCAAAAATGCGCCACCAAAAGTTCTGCACCAGAGCGGGATTCCAGTACCCCAGTGGTCCGAGTACCACCAGCAGTCGGCTGAAGTACCACTGGTGGTACTAGTACCACAGGTTGGGAACCCCTGCTGTATATGATCTCTTGCTGCTTCCCACTATTAGTTTTGGGGCTAAAGATAAGAAATGGTCTTGTGGTTGTGGGACTTTTGGAGTTTGCTCTTGCGTCTATTTTGGCTGCAGAAGGCTGCCTGAGTGAGCAATATGAACCATTTTTTTCTCTCCCTGCACTGAGTAGCAGGCTGTGCTGTCTCTGCAGTGTGCCTACCTGTTGCTAACCTGAGGGGGGAAATGCTGATCTCTGGGAAAGAAGATGAAAAGCAGTAAGGTCCCTTATGGAGTTAACAGCACTCCAGGTGGTTTGCAGAATTGTCTATTGAGGGACATCTCTGTGTAATTTTAATTTTCCTGCAGGCCTCTTCGTTGTGGATGCTAGAATTTCTGCTTCTGCTGCAGCAGCAAAACACAATGTGTGGCCCCAGGAGAGTTGGTTTGACCCTGTAACTCTCTAGGAGAACTCAAAGTACTGTGAGAGGTGTACTTTCCTTGGGATGCAAGGAAAACTTGCATTAACAAAGAACTGAGTTTCCTACCCACCTTTCATATAGAATAGATGTTGGGCCCCAAACCATATGTCTCTATGTTGTTAGGTGCGCTGCCTATTCCTGTCTAGTTGCAACCACCACTAGAAACATTTGTTCTTAAACAACGTTGCCAGTGGTATTTTAACTTCAAAATCAGTTTCAGGATTCCCATTACTGGGGAAAGAAAGTCCCAAAGGCTCCTGTGGCGTGGAGATCAGTTTGGGCTGGAAGAGTTGCCGGAAAGCTAGGCCAGGAACAAACTCTTGGAACAAACCAGTACTGCAGTCATAGTCGCATACAGCAGGCCAGAAAGCTGTTCTTGCTTGAATTAAGGCAGTGGTTCCCAAACGTTTTAGACTCGCGGCTCCCTTGACCTCCCTTGCCGTTAGCCATGGCTCCCCATTACAGTGCACTGAGACAGGCACTCTTTACATGCTCAGAGGTACCCTTTCTAATATGTATGTGTATATTCCCAAAACGAGCCCTAAAGTGGATTTTCCATGCTTATGCTGAACACCAGCTAAGCCAGGAGCACACAGGGTGGGGTTTGGATGCTGCCCTCCCTCCATTGGCAGGCCTGGGGTGCCTACCTGGTAGAGGGCACTGATGTAGTCTGCTTTAGTCCTATTCGTGACAAGAGAAACATCAAAGCATGGGAGGGAGGTCATTTCTTTTCATTGGTCGTGCCTCACCCCAGTTGCACGAGAGAGAGCTCCTTTGGGTAGCATCTTTGCAAGATGAAAAAAAATTCTTTTACTGCAAGGCAGTCTCCAATGGGGGGGGGGGGGTCCCAGCAAATAGAATGGGGAACTAACTTAGAGGTGGGTCAAAAAGCAGCAAAGGAGGAAGGAGAGAGATCCTAATAATTAATCAAACAAACAAACATAGCAGCTGCCTCCTCTTCCTATGGCTTAAACAATGGAGACTTCTCTACAGCTCTGCAGAAATTCCTCGGCTTGAGGTTCCCTGCAAACTGCTTAGCGCTTATCCATTGAGGTGTTAATTCCCTGTTGTTTGACTACGATAAGGACAGGATCTCTGCAAACCTGTTAAATACAAAACGTGGAAGAGCTAAAGACTCTTTTGAAGCGAACTGTGAGTGACCCGATGTGAAGAGGCAGCTTCTCTAGGTCTTTGTTTTTGCTCTCTCTCTTGCAAGCAAGAATATATGGTAGTTAAAAGACTAATGCAACGCCCCCTGGCTGCTTTCCATGACACACTTGGGAGTCGCGTTCCCTCTGACTTAAGGGTTTGAAGTACATCTTAGTACCTTCTGCAGAGGGGAGACCCCACCAGAGTATTTATTTAATTTATTTAAATAATTTTTACCCTGCCTTTCTCCCGATAAGGGCAATCAAGGCGGATGTAGTAGTAGTCAGTGAGTGCAGAATCATGCAGTGAGTGTCTTGCTATGTTGCTATATATGTTAAGCATGTTTTCCCTGAGTACTCATGTTTCTTGTAGGTTCACCAATGTGTGTCCCAGGGATGTATCTAAGTCACTAGGTCACGAGTGCGAGTCATTTTTGTACGAGTGCGAGTCCGAGTCGGTGCAAAAAATTTTTGGGCGAGTACAAGTCAAGTGCGAGCCCCTTTCTGCACGAGTACAAGTCAAGTGCATCATTTTTGCATGAGTGCAAGTCGAGTGCGAGTAAGGCCACAAACCCGAGTCAGTTTGGGGAAAATGGCTTTTCACCCCCTGAAAATGGCGTGGGTGGGGGTCTGTGTAGGCTGTGTGTGTGGGGACCTCTGAGGCTTCCAAAGCACCCACTTAACTTCCCCTATGCCCTTCCCCTCACCTCTCGGTCTTGTCACCACCCATCTGGCTTGGGAAAATCAAGCATAGTGTCCATATTCAAACCCGTGTGGAGCTGTATTGTTCCTCCCTCCCCCACCCCTCCCCTCGTGCTAGGAGTTGTGGCCAGTGGCGAAAAAATCGGCAAGAAAAAAAACAAAACTCTGAGCAAGTCTTGCCTTCCCTGACCCCTCCCACCCCATCCACTCAAAAACCCTCCCTCCCCGTCGCCCTCCTCCTCCGAGGTCTCCACTGCGCCGGTCTGCCTGCCTGTGTTGTGGTGAGCATCGTCAACCTGCTTGCTGATTGACGACGCCGGCCATTAAAGGAAAACGACTTGGAAATGATAAGTCGTTACCCCCACGAGTGCGAGTCAAGTGTGAGTCCCGTGGGTTGTGATTGCGAGTCCAGGGATCACGGGTCCGAGTCAGGGAAAAAAGTTACTCAGTTGCACTTGCGAGTTGAGTCATTTGACACGAGTCCCCATCCCGTGTGTGTGTGTGTGTGTGTGTGTGTGTGTGTGTGTGTGTGTGTCCCATGAAGTCATATTCCAGATCAGCATCATACAGACATGCTTCTTGGTGAACCCAGTTAGCTGATTCTCTTCTTTTTAGGACCTTGTGGGAAGTATTGAGACCAGATTTATTGGCTGGTGGAAGAGGAAGAGTAGAGAGAACCATTAGAAAGAACTGCCTAAAACGTACAGCTTTTAGATGGTGCTGAAACTAGGATCCTAGAGGCCACTAGCTGCTTAGTATCAGGTGCTAAGTATCAGGTGCTAGCTGCTTAGCTGCAGCTCTGAAAACAAAAGGTAAGAGGGAAAGGGTGGTCGGGGAGGACCGTCCAAGCGTGGGAAGCCCGCGAGCTCAGCAGAGCTTGAGCCGCCTTTTTTAGGGCTCCAGGGCGGCATGGTGCGGCCACCATCTTGTTGGCCAGGGGTTCAAGTACCACCAACCAGTGGCTCACGTACCACTAGTGGTATGTGTACCACCGGTTGAGAACCCCTGTGCTAGACAATATTTCAGTCTTAGAAGGAACTCCATTCCTTGCTGCTGAAATAACTCTTTCAGTAGGGACATAATCAAACAGTTTGGGGACATGCTTGCTTCTTTAGTCTTTAGCCTGGGTGATAGGCCTTTTAAGACATTATGGGTAAAGAAAATGTATGGGGGTGTTTTTTTTTAGGGAGAATGCACTGGTAACCCCTGCACCAGTGTGTGGATGAAGCCCAAGCATTCATCGTGCAAGCCCAAGCATGAGAGCTACACTGGAATGTTCCACACTGAGCATGTGAAGGGGTAGGGTGTAATTAGCATGGGGGTGGGGTTTACCAATGTGTTCTCCCTCCCCACCACCCCACAGTTTTTCTATATGAGTAACTTCTGAAGAGGGCTATTTTTGGTTTTACAATCAAATGCCATCCATTTTTGAATTGTCAGTTAGAAATCTATTGTAACACATCAATTCACATTTAGCAGAAATTTAAATTCTCTTATCATTAATGAATCCAGTGTTGCCTTGTAATTTCTCATGAAATGTCACTTTCAGCAGGACTGCATTAGCATTCAGTCATCATCTAAAAGATTTATAGTTACATAGTGCTTGTTTTGTCGCTTTATAGTAGCTCTGGGTGATTAATGGAAGCCCTACCTTTACTGTCTGCTGGGGGATCTCTAATTTCTGTATAAATGGGGGAAACCCCACTGGGGTTGTACTGTAAAAAAAAAAACCTATCCTAACAAATGGGTTCTATATCACTGAGCTTGGTCCGGATAAATGATGCGTATCTGTGGTACCTCCTTGAACATCACTCCGTTTTTGATACATTATCTATTCAACTTCCATACACCGCTAATGGTCACATGACAGGCTACGGTGATAGATCATGCCATTGGCTGGTGCTGTCTATATCGCATAATAAGGTCATGGTTGCTTCTGCAGAACTGCTGTCCCTGCTCTGCTTTCGCTTCCCTGGCTCATCTTCCTGAAATGAGGTGTTGACTTGAAAAGAATAAGCAATTCATTATACTTTAATCTGTAATGATAGCTTGGCACTGGCAAGCAGCTGTGTGGGAGCTGTTGTTTGACTCATCCCTCCGTCTCATCTTGATTGGCCAAACAAAAATGCTTCCAAGGGCCGATTCTGACTCTTTGTAAGATCAGGATACCATTGGCTGGCGATTGGGTGAGATGTCAGGTAAATGTGTTGCCATTTCTCATTTTTACAGCTATTCCTGTTGAGGTACATTGTCTACACATGATGCTGACAGCTTGAACCGCAGCAGCAGTCCCTAGATTATAAACTATGCATGTTTGCGTCTCCCTTTATAGTTGATGTGCAGTTCCCATGTCGGCTCCCATTCATACAATTCAATTGTATGGGAATCTCATAATGGGACTCGGTGCAGTAAAAATGGGTCCCTAGCCGTCTGCCCAGCCCTTGATTAATAACTTGCTCGGTGTCTACTGATTTTATGTATAGTGAAACCACCCCAAGAGCCTTTGCTTTGTGTCAATCAATTGTTTTTCGTTGTGTGTGAAAGAACCTCTAGCCACAGTACATTGTTGCTGGTGGCTAGGCAGCAGCCTCTGATCCTCTGAACTGGTGGTGAAGGGAAGTATTTCCTCAAATTTTAAATGCACTTATGTAACTAGGAGCTCAGTTCTATTCATGTCTATTCAGAAGTAAGCCCCACCGAACTCAAAAGGAGCTTCCTCCCTCCCAGGTAAGTGGATATAAGGATTGCAGCCTAAACAATAGAGAACAGTTGTCAGCTTTCCAACTTCTCGTGCGCTTTATTGAATTCCTCCTCTGTATATGTAATTATACTTGTCGGTGGTCAAGCACATGCTTTGCATGAGGAAGGTCCCAGTTCAATCCCAGATATCTCCAGGTAATGCTGGGAAAAGACCTGTCTGGAATCCTGCAGAGCCATTGCCGGTGATGTGGATGATACTCAACTACTGTAGATGGATCAATAGTTTAACTCTATAAAAGGCACATTCCTAACTTTTGCCAACTTCCTATACTTTTTTGGGGCAATTTAAATACAGTAGTTCAGAACACCTTGGGGCAATTTAAATACAGTAGTTCAGAACATCTTGCTTGCTTATCTTTTTTGCATTGTTTTGATCTAGGAACTTAGATATGTTTGTGGCAATTCTTAAAATGCATTTATTTTTTATTTTTCACATTTTTATACCGCCCTTCCTCCAAGGAGCTCAGAGTGGTGTACATATTTCCTTCCCTCCTTTTTGTCCTCACAACAACCCTGTGAGGTAGGTGGGGCTGAGAGATAGTGACTGGCCCAAGGTCACCCAGGAAGCTTCATGGCTGAGCGGGATTTGAACCTGGATCTTCCAGGTCTAAGTCTGGCTCCCAAACCACTACACCATCCTGGCTGTACTGTATTTCTCTTCACCTTGGATAGAGTTCTGAGAACGACCCTCAAAAGATTATTAATGTAAAACCACCCAACCTAGGCTGTTTCAAAAAGTCATGTTTTAAATTTATCCTGATATTTCCAGTGTCTGTAAACTGAATGGGGAAATTGGCTAGCATTTACATTCAGTTTAAGAAATGCTTCTCTTCTGCTTTGTGTTTTGCATTAATATTTGCCAGGGACTTATCCTAGACTAAATGGCATTTGTACAGCATGTAAGTACTCAGAAGTAAGCCCCACTGAGCTAAATTTGATTTACTGCCTAATAAGCAGGCGTATATTAGGATTGTAGCCTTAGTGTCACTTGGGAAAATGCTTTCAGGGCCTTTCCAGATATCAAACACTGGATTTTATTTTGAGTGGTGTGTATGTACTAGCCCTAGCATACGCGTCGCTGCAGCGGGTTGGGTGGGGCGGGCCGCCGGGGGTGCCACGTGCACCCCCGCTGCGGCCTCTTTGGCCTCCGGCTCGATGTGCGCATGCGTTGATTTTTCGCGCAGGCGCACACCGTCACTGAGGGTACAAGCCTGCCCGGTTGCCCTCAGCTGCGGGTCCGCCATGTTTGCGCATGCGCAGACCGCAACTGAGGGCAACCGGACAGCCTCGTACCCTCATCGGCGGTCTGCACATGTGCAAACATGGCGAATCCGCAGCTGAGGGCAACCGGGCAGGCTCTCTCCCTGAGCGACGGAGTGCGCATGCCCGGAAAATCCACGCCTGCGCACAACGACGCCCGGCTCAAGGTAGGTGACGTGCGGGGGGGTTGGGGTGGCGGGAGGTGACGTGCGTGCAGTGACGCCACTACCAGCAGGATGATACTCCGTCCCCATGTCATGGATGCAAAGCAGCTTTGCTGCAGAAAGAATAGCCTTGCTGTGGTAGATTGATAGCCTGTGAGTTTTTGATTCTGAAGAGAGGGAAGCACACAGCCTGCAAAGAGTGAATTAAAAGAAAACTGTTCATAAACATTTTTGCAAAGGAGGGAGAAGTCTTGCTGGTATTAGCCACTTGATTAATTTTAAAACTTTGATGTGTTGGTTCTTATTAGTCGTGTCACCGGAATTATATGATAAGTGATATACATACCACCGTACTCCACACGGCAGTTGCTGTCTCAGTAAGCCTAGTCGTTCATTTGGAATCGTGTGGACAGGGAGAGTGGGGGCGGGGCTTCAGAAGTGTGTCAGCATGAGGACAGGGCTTTCCACGTCATCGTCCCCCCCAGCACATGTCCATGCAATTCTAATGAATGAAAATTGTGTGTGTGTGTGTGTGTGTGAGAGAGACAGACAGAGAGAATATTTTCTCTTTCTATTGTCAAAATATATTGATTAAAGTGCTGAAAAATGTGATGCCCCTACGGTAGATACTATAGTTAGAGGAAAGGTTTCTGGATCTGCAGCTAATGAGTAGTAGCAAAACATTTACCATATTGCTGGAAAAATACTTATTTTGCACGTGGTGTTCTGTACAGAGGGAGAGTTTCTGTATTTTAAGAACCCTCTGAGGGTGAAACTTCCTGCAGGTGGTATAGCATAGTGACTAACAGCGCAATCTTATCCAACTTACATAGGCTTGCCATTCGTACCGGAAAAACTGGGACAGTCCCGGTAAATGCCCTCTATTTACCGAGATTGTCCCGGGAAGGTTTTCCGGGCCGATTGGTAAAGCCGCCGCTGCCTACATGTTGAAAATGTGGAGGAACTTAGCTGGGCACCACCATTTTGACTCCCAAAATCTCGCGAGAGCCGAGATTTGGGTGCCCCAAAAAATCTGAAAAAAACAGTTTTTAAACATCTCATGGTAAGGTACAAATGTACCAAAAATGAGCAAAATCCGTGACATCAAGTTCCAAAATGGATTTTTCATTGGTTGATTTGACATGGAATGACCCCTCCACCACTTCTGCACCAGTGGAGGAGCTGGGTAGGATTGCGCTGTAAAAGAAGGTTCTTATATGGGGACTATAGGGCTCAGGGAGGACTTACAGGGGTTCATGCTTGACTGCTGTACCAGTGATGGACAGGATCTGGTAAAATATTCTACTAGGAATTAACACACATTGTTTTGCAAATGTTCTGTATATTTTAAAGTCCAGGGGTTGACAAGTTTTGGCTTAGTTTCCTAGCCAGCTTCTTTTTGTTTTTACCATCAACTCCCTTTACTCTCGCAAGTCCTCTGGCATGTATAAATGTCTTGTCTGTCTTGGGGGGGGGGGGAGTAGGTGGAATCAGCAGACACTTGTGCCAAAGTATGAAGAGAGAAACAATAGGAAGGCTCTTTTTCTTTTCTTTTTTTACTGTTACCAAATCTTTTGCACAAGTGAGAGAAAAATCTGCCTCTGCTCCTAAATCCTCAGAGCTTACCAGAGGGCTCAAGGGAGAGGGTGTGTCTTCTCTTGTTTGTGCTGCAGTTGGGGGGGGGGGGAACAAACAGCAAGAACCTCTCCCACTGTTTCTGACTATCTCCAGACCTCAGCTTCCCTTCCAGGACCTCCAGCATTGGGGGCGCAATTTTGGTCAGGGACCTGATACCACAACAAAGTGTAAAACATCTCCTCCCTCTGTGCCACTATCCTGATTGCCCCCCCTCCAGGGGTGTCACTAGGGTTGGTGACACCCGGGGCAAGCTCTCATGGTGTCACCCCCATGGATATCCTCCCATATCAGACCACATGATGTGGAGGCCTCCTGGGAAATGCAATCCCTATGCGAGTCACAGCAGAGATTGGGAAAAATGTAAAATCCATTTTCTACCAGTGGTACGTTTTTGCATCACCAGTAACTAATAGAATAGAAATTGATTTTGGTGTCCCCCCTCCCTGGTGTGTCACCTGCACCGGTCCACCCCCCCCAGTGATGCCCATGCCCCCCTCCTTGCAGCTACTACTTAAAAAAACAAAACAAAACTCCAAAAATGCACAGGTCAAGCTATGCACTTAAAATGTACAATTTGCCCTGAGGTTTAATATAAAGAGAAACAGCACAGAGCAAAAGATCGAACACAGATGCTTGTTCAATAGTTCATCTGACAGCAGGAATGGGAAGCTTGTCTTAAATTTACAGCGGTGAAAGGAAAAATGCAGCCAATTAAAATCAAAAAGAAGGAAACGCACATTAACTCCTCTGCACACCATAGTGAAGCTTCGCTGAAGCCCTGTCAGTTGATTTTTGTCAGTTGATTTTTGTCAGGCTATTTGTCTAGAAAAAAAAAGCAAGAAATACATTGAAGATACAACAAGAAGGATCAACTCTTGTAGATATGCGATATTAGTATGCAAGACCAAAGTGGCAAAATTAGTTAGAGAAGTCTACAGTGTGATTGTGGCATTGGTTCTCAGGGGCTAAAGACAGCTTTGCTGGACGCATAAAGGGTCCTTTTAAAAGACCCTTTTTTTCTTTTATGGGTGCAAATCACCTTAGAATGGATGTTTCTACTTTTTAGCCCAACTCAGGTCTCACTAATAATACACGCACAGAGAATTAACAATTCAAGAGAAAGGAAGATTTTTTTAAGATATGTGCCGTATTCATAGAGTTAGGCATTGTGGAACTATAATCCCTATTCTTTCAAAAATACAGGGTTTTTTATCCCCAGGATTTAATGATTACATGTATGTTGGATTATATAGGTTGTAGAAGAATACACTCAATGACTGAATTTTATAAATATGCTAAATTCAAAATTCACTGTGATTTAGCACATTTAAAAGCCATGGTTACAAGACAGCTTCAGTATTAGTAGTGGAGTATTTGAACACCTCTCGTGTTTGCTCAATAGCTAGCAGAACTAAAATGTAATGAATTGAGCAAAACCAAATGCCTGCTCTGCAGATAATGGTATGAACTAGCTCGCCTGAGAGGGGAAAAAAGGACTGAAAAAGAATTCAAATACTTGTTATGGGCACCAAGCCAGGGTTGCCACCTCTTCCAAAGGTGACACACCGATGTACTAATTTCCAGACGCAATGTGAACATAGGCACACTTTAAACTGAACAGCTTGTATCCAAAAGAACTGTGAGCGGAGTTCCGCTCACAAAATGAGGCTTTCCTGCAGCCCCTTCTCACAGTTCCTGAGGATCAAGGGAATACGACCCAGAGTTAACAGCAAACACTGTGCTCTTGCGCATCCACTCTCGGAACATCTTGCCAGTGACCTTGTGTTCTTATTTATCGCAGACGGGTCGTGAAAGGGTACAGAAACAAATGAGGTTAACTGAGGTACGTACAGTTCAGGCTATTTGTGACTTTGTAGCTTCACATCACTGAACAATTGTGGCCAGCAGGTTACAGGAACCAAAGCTCCACCTCAAGACTGGCATTGCCGTGTAATATGCTCTTGGCAATCCACTCCAGGTAGCTGCTATGATCCCCACCCAGTGGAACTCCTTGTAGTAAAGTTCACTACAATTGTAAACGCAGGAATCTTTTCAGCAGTGAAAGTGAGCAGGACTGTTCAGGTGCTGGGTGTTACGCTACTACCGTAAGACACAGCAGAAAGCTTTATGGGACTGTGTTCTTTGAACCGTAATAAGGAAGGCGTAGAGCCAAGCTTCACTGCTACAAGACACAGGGTTTCTGACCAGTATGGAAGCTTCATTCCTTATATCTACGTGTGTGGGGACAGGCTGAAGTTGCTCGGTGGCAAGGTAAAGGAACTCAGTATATACTCAGAGGCAATTAATGTATCACTTGATATAGAAATTGACTAAGAGTTTCACGGTTTGTCTCCATTTACAGTGCAATCCTAACCAACTTTCCAGCGCCGATGTAGCTGTGCCAACAGGGTGCACATTGCATTTTGCAGCATGGGGAAAGTCATGGAGGTCTCTTCAAGGTGAGGGAATATTTGTTCCCTTACCTTGGGGCTGCACTGCGGATGCGCCAGCACTGTAAAGTTGGTTAGGATTGCGCTGTTAAACAGATCCGTCTTTCGGGCTTAACAACCAAGTCAGTTAAAAACAAATATCACTTGATATGTTTCTGTAAACAAAGGGTGGTTCGTCTTTTCTTGTCAGCCTTGCCTGCCCCTGGGCGGCCTAGCTAGTTTCTGTCAGTGGGATAGGAAGATGGAAGGCAGGGTGTATGTGTTAAGAAATGTACAGAAGAAGGTGGGTACATGAACTGCGGGGGATGGGAATGTTCAGTCAAGTGAGAGAATTATTATTGTAAAACAAATGTCAACGTCCAAAAACCTAAAGGTAAAAAGAAGACATCACACAAGTTGGTCGTGGTTGGTGGGGTGGGTGCAAGGGAGTTTTCCTACTACTTTCATCACCCCATCTGTGAAATTCACAGAAATGTCCAGCACATTCAAATTGCCTCTAGAAGCCCTGTCTCAATACTGATTCCTAATGAACCGAGAATCTTCCTTCACTGGCACACTTCAGTCAGAGGCCATTTGAAGCTACAAGAATTTACTCCAGAATGATTGGGGGAAACAAAATAAAGCCTCCCTCCAATAGGTTTCAATTAAAAGTGTAATCAAATATGCTAACTTTCACAATAATTGGAATGATAATTATAATTACCTTAAATAAATATATATCACTAAGTGGTAACAGATAAATTGGCAGCCTAGGGATTTTAATGCAAAACAATTATCTCTTGCGCAGGGAAATGGGGAGGTTGCTGCAATTTTAGCAAATGAAAACAGAGAGGCAAATCAGCTAACTGAGAATTCAAGAAGAAGAAGGCAGGAATATTTGCACCCACACATCTGTAAGTCTTGGAATCCTGATTCAGCTTGCATTCATGTGATAAGCGAAGCACCACTAATGTTTCTAATGAAACTGCAAGTGATCTACACTTGTAAGCTAACATGTGAAACTGCAAGTGTGCTCTAAAACACCTATGTGCAGGATCTGCACAAATAAGCAAAGAGCTTGCCAACAGAGAGAGGATGTGCTCCAGTTCACTTAACGGAGACTGCTAGAAATCCCCACCTTTAATCCAAACTATCCCCTCTTGTAGTCAGGATTGAAAAGTCACAAAAGCATGGATTTTTTTTCCCCTTTTATTCACTCCTTTGGGAAAATACTACCATGAGAGCAAACGGTTGTCCTCCACTCTAGGCAATGGGTGGCCTTTTGCTCTCAGGGACAAGAATTAGAATAATACTTAGCATATGCATGGCACTTTTTGAGCATGCAGAACACTTCTTCACATATAATACCATATTGCCCCGAGTATAGGACGCTCCTGATTATAAGCCGCACCCTTAAAGTTTGGTGCTATTTTTTAAAAAATACATTTTAAACTTTTTTAACTTAAAGAAAATATACACATTAGTAGAATAGTAAAACAGTACACCTTTACTACAGTTAAAGGCATAGGCACCCTGTCCCTTATTGAATCTGGGCACCCTAGTATAAGTAGCCTTCCCAGATCCAAAGGGGGACAGAGTGCCTACCTTTAACCTTTGGAATTTGGGCAGATGCAGCTTGTTGCACCCTTCCATGATGATGAGCTGCACCTGCCCAAATTTCAATGGTTAACAGCACAATCCTATGCATGTCTACTCAGAAGTAAGTCCTATTGCATTCAGTGGGGCTTACTCCCAGGAAGGTGTGCATAGGATTGCAGCCTAAAGGTTGGCACTCTGTCCCCCTTTGAATATGATAAGCCTATGCAGGAGCTCTTGCTCTCAACTTTCAAACTGCAGGATCAATAAATACCTTAGTTTCCACAGAGTCCTGGGGCTGGAACTTAAGGGTTAATTTTTAATCCTTGTAAATGGCGTTTGAAGGTGACAAGTGAATTTTGGCATTTTTAGGCAATTTTGAACATTCAGTATCTCAAAAACGGATGGACAAAAAAGTCTGGAAAAACTTTTTTTAAAACATCTCATGGTAAGGTACAAATGTACCAAAAATGAACAAAATCCATGACATCAAGGTTTCATGCATTGGTTGATTTCACATGGAATGACCCGGAGGGAGAACGGAAGGCTTTGGGAGGGAAAGTGGATTTAAATCCCCTTTAAAAGGGCGTGTAAAGGGGATTTAAATTCCCTTTCCTTTCCAAAGCCTCCTGTTCTCCCTCCACCACTGCTGCAGCACTGCTGTGCCAGTGGAGGAGCTGGGTAGGATTGCGCTGTAAGTTCAGGCTGTTTCAACTTTTTTTATAAGTACCATTTTTACGAGTGCTACCTCTGCAACTATCACCACAGCCACCAGAGATGGCCGGTGTGCCCATGAATGGTGTCTTGCCCCACTGTCGGACCTTCCCTCTGAACCCTCTTTCTCCAAACCATGCCTCTTGCGAAGGCCCATGCACCTGCACGGCTGCATTGTGCCCGCTGTGCGCCACTGTCCCGATCTTTTCCACTTCCAGTGGGGTTGTGTCAGGTGGCGCATGCTGCATAGCAGTGGGACCAAGTACCACCTGCTGCCATATTGTCAGGTACCCCTGGTTGAAAAGCACTGCTCTAGTTACTGTGAAGATATAAGCTCGGTGAGCTAGAAGCGTATGTTTTGAATTTTGGCTGCTGCTCTTTGGTGAGGCCTTCAGCAAGACCCTGTGAGGGACAGGCCACAGCAAAGCAGACAAAAGATCCTTCTCAAGTCATTCCTGCCTATATATAACCCTTCACTGCTGAAAGCAACAGTCCTAGGCTCTGTGTAACAAACAGAACTTGGCTGCCCACCAGGTTCCTTTAGTGAAGGATTACAAAGTGTGTGCTATTCAAGCCATTCCTGCTGTGCAAGTAGGCGGCCGCTTTCAGAGCTGTGATATCTATTCGTGCTCCAAGAATCTAGGTACTGTTTGTATTTCTGTTTCAAAATGGCACAGAGAAGACTGGAATAATATTTTGCTAATGACTGGGTAGTTCTTCAAGCCACCCAGTTTATTTGAACACATTTGGTGACTGTTGTTAAATTAGATGTACGCCAAGCTGTTCAGAAGCACTCCTCATCATCTTCTAAGCTAGCTGTGTGGGGGGGGGGGGGAGAGAGAGAGAGGCAGCCAAGTAGCAGTCACAGTTCATTTTAAATCCTTGACGAAACAGTAACATGTTCCGTCTAAATCTTGGGTCCAGTGAACAGCTGTGAACATTCAGTTCAGTTATCACATCAAACTATGGTTGTGCTAAGCCTGGTTTAGAAGTGCTAAGCCTGGGCTTCCAAACATACAGCCTTCCAAACATACAGTCAAACATAAGCCTGGTTCCAAACAGGCTTCCAAACATACTGTACAGTCAAACATAAGCCTGGGCTTCCAAACATACAGTCTAAATCTTTTGGGTCCAGTGAACGGCTGTGAACACTCGATTCAGTTATCGCATCAAACTATGGTTGTGCTAAGCCTGGTTTAGAAGTGTTTGTATGTTTGGAAGCCTGGGCTTCCAAAACATACAGTAGAGTAGACAAAGCATTTCATGCTGCTTGTCTGTGTGTGTGTGTTTGTTTTCTATCCTTTCGGCATTTGGTTGCATGAGTTTGTAAGTTCGTTCTTGACGCCATGGTGCTGCAATCTTTGAAAGTGGAACAGTGGTTGGAACTATGGTTTTGTCAATGCAGACATCATGCCAAGCTACACTTAGCACCTTATGGTTTGCAAAACTGCTCCGAACTGTGGAATTGGATCCAAAGTGCCTTGCTGCATGCCCATAGAAGTACTGTTTCGCACCTCATGCTAGATCTGTTCTTCCACTTATAGAAGTGTTTGCATGACATCTTGCCCAAGTGGTAGCTGAACTGCTATGGAATCTGTCTTTTGTAACCGTGTGTAAATTCATCCATAAGAGTAGCACTAGTGGCAATTTCCTTCCACTCACAGATCCTTGGATCCAACATACTGGTAGTTTCTGACCCTGAGTTGTTGGCTGACCACAAGCTATATTTTGTCAATTCAGATACTTAAATCATTTGCAACATCTCCAATTGTTTTGGAAAATACCCCAGAGGAAGTGTCTAGATGAAGACACGAAACGTCGGGTCCTCAAGCCTTCAGTCTTTTTGATTTTAAGTAATTTCTGTTTATTTGGATTCGTTCCGGATAAAACTGTCATTATTTGTGATCAGCTGTTAGCGCTGTTTTTTGGAACTAATATGACTGCGATACCCGTAATATCTTCTTCTACTAGGACTTAAATCATACTTAACCTTCGTGAAGGAGATGGGGTACATTTTAAATGCTCTACGAAGTTGCCCAGCTCCATATTTGAGACCTGCCTTAAAATCTCATTTGGGAACAGTCTCTTCACTCCAGTGTGCATGTATGCACTTGTGTATGTGCATGGGTGCCCTGTTGGAGGTGAGCAGTGCCCTGTTGGAGGTGAGAGTGTGGTGCCTCAGAGCATTACCTTTCTCTCCCCTCTTAGGGGTTGCATTGGAACTCTGTGAGAAATGACTCTTCTGCCCCATGTGGCAATGTTGTAGTCCTGAAAAACAAAAGGGTAGTGCCATGGGGGTTCCAGTTGGGTGCTTGTGTGTGGAGTCCCTTTGGAGCAGAGTAATTGTAATAAGAATTCCTAGAAGACAAGTGTTAACAAAGTACGGTATCTTTCCATATATATTGTATGTGCAGAGTGCCCATTTCCCATGATTCCCATTGCTAAGGTTCCCATGTACATGTTCTACACGTGCACAACATGAGGCTGAAAAGATGGCAAGGCATATGACATGGAGCTAATCTGAGTTCTGATCAGTACAGGGTTGGTACATTGTGATTAGCTGCAAAATGTAGTATATGTTCTATGCACCATTGTAGAAACCGGGTTGGGACAGAGAGGGTCTAGTCTCGACTACCCGCCACCCCCTCTGTTCCACCCCCTTTCCCATTTTTTGGGGTATAGGTTAGGTTTCTGCACTAGTTTCAATGTGCATAGCGTTCTGCTGGCATTTTGGATGTATCCCTTGTCTGGAGGGGGTTTAGAATATGCTATATATTGACTCCTTCCCATCTTGCACACATCTCCATCCTATTTTTGGGGTCACACTATCTGTAGGTGCACTGCTGGCAGAAGTGGGGGTGGCATGGCTTCACTGCTGCTGACACAGCTATAGTCGCGCTACAAGTTGGGCTGACAAGTTGAAACTAAATCTGGTCTAAACTAAAGACAGAGGTCCTCTTGGTTCAGAAAACTTGACTGAAGATGCTGGATCATCAGCCTGCTCTGAATGGAGTTGCACTCCCTCTGCAGGAACGGGTCCGCAGCTTGAGGGTCATATTGGATGAATAGTTGCTCTTGGATCACCGGGTGGTGGCTGTTGCCGGGGGACCCTTGCCCAGCTTCATCTGGTGCTCCAGCTGCAACTGAACCTGTGCTGTTCTGACGGCAAGAGTGGTTTATGCCTTAGTGACTAGACTATTGTGACATGCTGTACATGGGACTGCCCTTGACGATGATCTGGAAACTGCAGTTGGCACAGAATGTGGTGGCCCGTGTGGTCACAGGAGCTTGGCAATTCGACACTGTTGTACCATTGCTCTGGCAGCTGCACTGGCAGCCGATTCTTTTCTGGGCCCGATTCAAGGAGCTGGTTTTAACCTTTAAAGACCTTAACGGGTTGGGACCAGGGTATCTGAAGGCCCACCTTCTCCCATATAGACCAGCTTGTCCCCTAAGATCTTCAGGGGGGGGGGCTTCTCAGGGGTGATTCCCCAAAAGTGGAATTTCTTCCTGGATGAATTATTATCAGCCCTCTCTATGGATACTTTTCCATGGGGTTTGAAGCCTTTTTTACATTTCTATTGACTTTTGGTGGTGGATAGGATGGGGGCAGATTTGGTAGGCGTGGGATATTGAGAGAAACCTGCAGGAGGTTTATTACCAGAGGATTTTATATTTTAATGCCTGCTTATATGGTTTTATGCTTATGGCTGCTGTTTTTAGGTTTTCTGCTTGATAGCTACTATTTTGTGTTTTGTGATTTTATTATGTATGGTTCGTTAATGTTGTAAACTGCCTTGGATGCCAGGTTTTGTTACCTGGGGAAAGACGGTATCTAAATTTGCTTAGCTATAAATCCATATGTTGGGTCCTCCCCATCCTGCGCACATCTCCATCCTGTACTGTATTGGGGGTGTGTGTGTCACACCATCTGTAGTTACACTGCTGGCACTGGCAGTGGTGGGAATGACAGGGCTTCACACAACTGGTGTCTCGGGGGGGGGGCATCATATCCTATACTTCTCAGAATGGCGTTTCTAAAGTATATAGTTGGACTGTTAGTTTTAGTGTACAGTAGACTTGCTTGCTGAAACATAAAACATAATTAGAGGCGTCAGTAGGGGGCAGTGGGCCTCCAGGCAGTGGGGGTATCAAGCGGCAGGGGGAGGGGTGCACTTTGATTGTGCTGCCGCTGAAATTTGGTGGCGGCACAAAAACACCCTCCCTGGTGTTTCTTTGGCCGTTTACGGCGGGAGGATTGGCCCACCTACCCTCCCCGGGCTGCAAATGGACGAAAAAATGCTGGGGGGTGCTTTTGCGCTGCCGCCGAATTCCAGCAGCGGCGCAATGCCCCCCCACTGGGGGTGTAGCGACGCTTCTGAACATAATTAAGATGAATGAAATACACACTTCTGTTATTTTCATAGATTAACTGCCCAATCCTATGTAACTCCCTGCACAGTGATGCAGCAGCACCAACGAGTCCTCCACTATATCCTGCGAGGGAGTTTTGGCCTCTGGCGGTCTCCTCGGGGTAGGGGAACATGTGTTCCCTTGCCCTGCTGGGGTAAGCCCTAGCAGCCGCCATGGGTCAACCTGGGTCAACTAGTCCATGTTGATCTTTGAAGGCAGATCGGGCCTGGAAACGGGGTTAGGATTTGGTGGGCACTGCTGCCGTCAAACCCACCCCTTTCCAAGGCCTGACCCGCCCTCTTCCCCGCCCCACCACCCTGTTCCGTCCCGGGAGTCTAATCACCACCTCCCTCCTGACCCCTGCGCAAACTTAGCAGTGGCAGCGAGCATTTGCTCTTGTCATTGCGCAGACCTGGCTGCTCACCGCTTTGCGTTGTGCAGACCCGGCCGCTCATACAGCTCACTGGTGCTGTCGTGTTTGTGGCAGCTGTAAAGCTGTTTACCCTGCTGGAATGCTTGTTCCAGTGGCATCAACGTCCCGTACGATTGGGCCGTAATAGGATGTATTTTCTTCTGTACAGTATAAGCAAATAAAAAATACTGTAGTAGAAATCAGCACATTGGATCTTGAGAAACATGTGGAGAAATAGGTCACACAAGGCAACATTTCATCACAACAATAACATACCTCCTTGCTTTTGGTTGTGTAGATAGATAATAAAACAATTTTGCTAGAAAAACTCAAGGGATTGGCCTTAAAAGGATCTGACTGGCATCTTTTGTAGCAAACTCACTTGGCTGTTAATTTAGTCAGTTTAGCTTTTCAATTAAAGTTTGGATCAATTAGTTTCTGCGCATGTGTTGTTCTAGACCTGCAGCTGGGATACTGGCCTTAGTGAAACAGTACTAGTCATGAAAACTTCGCTTTGCTTCTCTGCACAGATTCCAGAGTGTTAACTACTGAGATGAGAGGTGCCAGGGCTCTATCTGGAATTTGCACTCAATGGCCTATTGGCCTCTTTTTCTTCATTATAATGCCATGTGTTTCACTTTCAAGTGTGGGTCATGGCATTGAGAACAGAGTCCAAATCAGAGCCTATGAATGCTGGAGCTGACGACTGAAAAGCCTAGATTCAGATGGAGCCTTGCCCTTGAAAAATTTCATATTTCAAAATATGTGGAATTTACCCATGCTGATTTCAGACCCTGGAATCCCTTATGTTCACACATTATATTGGTGGTGATGAGGATTGTAACTGTACAGTAATTGCTTTATACTGATTCTATTGCCTAAAAGGCCCACAGGTGTAGCCACATATGAAGACTGGAAATGAACCTTTGTTCTAAAAGGACTTGAAATAAGTTTTAGAAAACTACCCAGTGATTTTGTGATTTGGGCATGATGCCTCAACTAGGGTTGACATGTGCTGGTGGTGCATGCGTGCTTGTTTAGCTTCTGTTTTATTTTGAAAGTTTGTCCCTTTTCCAGGACACAAAAAGAATGACTGTTACTAGCTGGTATACTGGAGAGGTCAGAGAACATAGGAGTCATTATCTGTCTACATTGATTTGCTGATGCTATTTAAAAATACCAAGCTTGTGAAACATCCTGAGCCAGTGAAGAAAAGAAGAAAAAAAGGACCTGGTTTGGAGATGGATGAGAGTACAGATAGGACCAGGGGAAAGTGAGCGTTGAAGTTCCTAAATCTTATAAACTCTGCCCTTCATAAGGTTTGATTTAGATTAAGATCTTGTGTTACAGAGCAGGATGTGCACAGTATATGTTGGGAAAATGAGATCATTTTACCTGTATCTGTCCTTTGGAGTCCTACACCATAACTGACAACAATTAGGTTAAGAATGCTTGTGTTGAATCTGATTTAATCCTTTTCTTTAAAAAAAAAATACATAGGGGAAAAAATACCTTATCCCATTCCAAAACAGATCTTAAAGGAAAAAATATTCCAAAGGTAATTTAATCTAGATCTTACAATATTTTATTCTCACTTTTGTGCATGCAGCAGTAAAGACAGATATTTTTCCTTTTCTAAAATCCTTTAAAGGGTTGAATTGCGACTCTGTGCCATGTTGGTGATTTTGGCAGTGCTCTAGGGTCATCGTTGTTTGTTCTATGTCCTGGCTATTTTATAGAAATTATTGGTGTCTTACAATTGATTCAGATAAAGGAAGAGAGAGAGAGTTACATATGACTGTAAAGATACTACTATAATTCTTGTTCATACTTTCACTACTGAATGAATAAAGATGTTTAAAGTGAACAGGGGCTAGCTAATGCACATGTTGATTTTGTTTACTTTTATTTTATGAACCTTATGGTGGATGTATAGTTAACCTTACGATGGATGTATAGTTTGAAACCTTTCTTTCAGCATTTTAAAGAGGTGGTAATCCAATAAAAGGTATAGTCTCACTTGTTCTGTGCCATTCTAACCAATGTGGCTAGTAACGCAGCCACTGTTCAGAACAATCTTAAGAACAAGCCTTTAAATGATGGAGTAGTGGTTCTGCTTTGTTAGTAACTGAGAGAGATGAACCAAGAGGTCATAGCTATATATTTTCCTCATAGATTAACACCTCATTATAGTGATGTTGCATCCCTATTGTCCTCATAACTGAAATTTTATTTATTTATTTATTTTTTATACCGCCCTTCCTCCAAGGAGCTCAGAGTGGTGTACATATTTCCTCCCCTCCTTTTTGTCCTCACAACAACCCTGTGAGGTAGGTAGGGCTGAGAGATAGTGACTGGCCCAAAGTCACCCAGGAAACTTCGTGGCTGAGTGGGGATTTGAACCTGGATCTTCCAGGTCTGACTCCCAAACCACTACACCATCCTGGCTGTCACAAGTGATTCCAAGGGCAGTATCCTGACTAGTCCTTCTGTTTTTGAGAGCTCCCTCCATGAACAGAAGGACCATTCCGCTCACGCAAGGGGTCCTTGCTCAAGCAGAAGGGATCCTTATGTTGAGTGGAACACTCCTTCTGTTCACATAAGAGGGAGCTCTAGACAGTGGAAACACTCGTTGAGATGTGATCCTAAGAATCTTGAAAGTTTGGGAAATACACAGGCTTATTTTAGAGGACAGGGCTATTGTAGATTCTAATGTACTTTCTCCAAATCTGTTTGAGGACATGTCTGTAGGACATGCAACAGTACCATACCGCATATACCATTGGGGGGGGGGGTGATTAGGTTTTTCCCCTGTGATGCACACCAGCCCTGGATAATCTATACTGAGCATAGATAGAGATCAGGGCTGGCCCTAGTGTAGTACCCTTATTTGGAATTAATCTTCACTGAGAGGTGTTGGGGGCTTGCCCACAGATAAAGATGGTTAGGATTCAGGTGCCAACCTGTTGAGGTTGAAGATGGTTCTTGATATCTTTTCAGTTGTTTTGCTTTTTTAAAGCACAGTGTAATTTTCTTTCCCATTTCTCCTGGGAAGCTGCCTGTATCAAATTTTATGATGATAGATAGTAATTTATGACTTATAAGAGCCAACACCTGTTAACTCAAATTACTTTCTAGCTTTGCAGTCTGAGCTCTTCCAGGAATTTTGCACTGTATGAAGATCATGCCTTGTTTCCCAGCGTTTTAGCAGGGAGTTGTGTAACAAAGTTTTGTCTCTTAATTAATTAACTTTTTTTTAACAAAGGATGACAACTGTATAAACATGCTTACGGTATTTTCAGAGGAGGAGCACATGTTTCACTTTCATAAAGTCCCAGGGTCACTGCCTGGCATCTCCAGGTAAGAAGATCCTAGGGAACAGGGCTGGGGCAGACCTCTGCCTCTTTGGGTAGCTGTTGTCTGTCCAAGTAAACTGTGTTATGCTAATGGGCCAATGGTTTTATTTACTACTGTAAGGCAGCTTCATATGTTCAAGTACCGTATTGTCCCGAGTATAAGATGCACCTGATTATAAGATGCACCCTTAAAGTTTGGTGCTATTAAAAAAAATTAATTAAATCACTGGCATTAAATTGCAACAGCCTGATTATAAGACGCACCCCTAGTTTAAAAACTTAAATTAGGAGAAAAAAGTGAGTTTTATACTCAGACCAATACGGTATATCCATATGCTTACCAGATCCATACCGGGACAGAGTGCTAGACCTTTAGGAGAAGGAATGTGGGCAGGTATAGCTTGTTAAACCTTAGAGCACAATCCTAGGCATGTCTACTCAGAAGCAAGCCCCACTGAACACAATCAGCAGTCTGCAGAATCGTAAAGCAGTCAGCACCAGTCGCAAATGGTGCACCAACAGTGCGTCACTTAGCACACTGCTGGGATTGCTGCTCAGTTCAGCACTTCTCCTGCCATTCACTGACGAAGGTAAGTCAGCAGGAGGGATGGGGGTGGGCTGCGACGGGGGTGGGGGATGGATGCATCGGGCCTGGGAGGGGATGAGATCGGCGCTGCCAGCGCCACCAATATCCTATCCCCTTTCCTGGACCCAATTCTGCAGCATGGGTCCACACAGACCTGCACCAGCTATTTAGCTAGCCCAGAGCCGGGTATACCCCCCTGCGCCATGGAGGCTTGCCCCCAGGTAAGGGAACAAATGTTCCCTTACACAGAGGAGACCTCCTGGACTGTCCCACACCATAGGATGCAGTGCCATTTTGGTGCCGCTGCATTGGCAGGGGGAAATGGATAGGATTGGGCTGTAAGATTTCTTCCCTGACCAGTTAGCCAAGAAGTAGCTGTTAGCCTCATTGAAGGGACATTCCATCAAAGCATCCTTTGCTGTGAATCTGAGAAGCGTCTCACTCCTGTACCTATGCAAAGCAGCAATAATATGATCTACACACCATTCCCCTTTGTCTGAACCTGTGGACATGAGGTTCAGAGCTGATACCTCATTTGGGTGCGCTGTTCTGAAGAACATCTTCTCCTGGTTGATCTGTACCCACCTCCAGGTAAGGGGGCAGCTAACTAGTTTCCACTATATGTGTCTACGCAGAGTCCACAAAGAAGAACAGGTTGGTTACCTGTAACTTTAGTTCTTTGAGTGGTTGTCTGTACAGACACACGACCCACCCAACCATTTCCTCTGCAGGTTTGACTTCAATGGTTAATTTTTTCTTTGAATGCTACAATTAGAACTTAGGGCGCAGTCTTCAGAAGAATTGAGGGATTGGACGTTCTTCCCACTGTCAACATGCATGGGGTTTCCTCTGCTTGAGAATAGGAGGAGAGCACTTGACTAAGCTCTACATAATTCTGAGGTTGGCTCTACATATGCGCAGAACTCCACTATGCAAGTCTGCACAGATGACCGCTCACAGAATTATAGTTACAAGTAAGCGACCTGTCCTCATGGCACTGTCTCTTGCTTTCTTCTGTCCCTTTGCCACCTCCCTTCAGTCTCTCTGAAGTATGTGTGTGGGAAATAATTATAAGTTATAATTATTAAATGTTGAGACAGGCTTTCTGAACAGACAAAGAGATACAGTTGGAGAGGATAGGATGTGGTGAGGGGGGCCCTAAAGGAGACAGGCGGGAGAAGGACTAGAATAGCTGGGGCAGACAGCAGGGCCTGTGTAAAAAGGAAGTGCCTATAGTTGTTACCAACTGAGGAGAGTAGCAGACCAGAAAGAACCAGATGAGAAGGATAGACTGGTGGCCAGCACATTAGCCAATTCAGAGACCAAAATAAGGGAAATTAGAATCTGCTTGAAACTGGAAGGCATGTGTAAGATGCGAAATACTAGACAAAGTACTAAAGGAAGCCCAAATTAGGAAAATGGATGGGGGGGTTGTTTGCTGGGTATGGGGCGGAGGTAGAGAACCACGTGAAATGTACAATATGTTTGATAGGTTTTGGGAGTTCAGCCAATGAAAAGTTTAGGGGGAGAACCCTTTTCAAACAAGGGAATAAAACTTGGTACTTTTGGTATGTCGTAGTGCTGGTCTCTATTGACCAGACACCCATTTCTGTAGAAATGTTCAATAACATTATATACTGTTTCACCTCTGGAGTCTGACCTTAATCTTTTGGTAAGCAAGATGTAATTCTCATATATTTCTCACATGTGTGTATCCACATAAATATAGCCAAGGCAGATGGGATGTTGTAATATTTAAAACCAGTCGTATTGCAGGTAGCAGTTGTGATTCGCGCATGGATATTTTTAGTAATTTCTCTCCTAAGATGCTAAGATACAGTGTCTAAATCATGAAGGCTGTTCAAATAATGAGATCCTACTGCAACATTTTTAAAGTCAAGAGAGAGAAAATGGGTTATAATGAAAAGAAATCTTAGCATAATCGTCCTAATTTCTAATAATTGGTATTCACAAAAGAAAAAAAAACATGCTCTGTCACCTAGTAATTTTTAAATTGTTGAGATACTGAATGAACGGTCTTAATAAAATTACTAAACATATAGAAGGAACTAATTAGCAAGCATTTAATTCTGAAATCATAGCTCAATGCAAAATGGTTACGCAGCTGGCTGTGTGCAGACATATGTGACAGAATGCATAGGTTATTCACTGACTGGCTCAACGCTTGTAGAGAATCAAGCTTGAACTTTGAGGGGCATCCTTTAGAAGGAAGAAAATATTTTAATTCTTTTCATTACTGACAAATTCCTGCTGCGCTTTTGCAGCTTGCTTTGCGTTATTTCCTCTTTCAGCATTGTGTTACTTTCTGATGAAGAAGGTCCAAGTTCACAAAAGCTTATGCTAAAATAAATTGTAAGCTTCTAAGGTGGCTCAAGGCCAGCGGGTGGCGCAGCAGGTTAAACCGCTGAACCATAAGCTGTCGATCGAAAGGTCGGCAGTTCGATTCCCACGACGGGGTGAGCGCTCGTTGCTTGGCCAGCTCCTGCCAACCGTTCCAAAGCATGTCAATACGAGTAGATAAATAGGTACCGCTTGCGGGAAGGTAAACAGCGCTCCGTGTTCCAGCTGCATGCTACGCGCTGCGGCAAGGAGAGTCATGCCGGCCACATGACCACGGAGGCATCTTCGGACAACGCTGGCTCTTCGGCTTTGAAATGGAGATGAGCACCACACCCTAGAGTCGGACACGACTGGACTTAATTGTCAGGGGATACCTTTACCTTTAAGGTGGCTCAAGGCACTTTGCTGGTTTTGTTGTCAACAGAATAACATTCCTCCCCTTCTAGAAGATGTTGTATTTGCTGTTTCTAATGTATTTGGGTCTCTGGAAAATGCCATGGGTTATATAGCTAAACCCTCTCTTCCAGTTATGTAAGGGCGGGGCATGACTTTTGGCAATTCCCCATTTCCCCCTCCTGTCCCCCAGGTTGCATACCATCCTGTTTCTGAAGCCCCCCCCCCCCAACTCTCAGGAGCGGATTTGTTAGGGATGCAAGAGGCTGGAGAAGGAAAGAGGGGAATGACAAAAATCGCACTACACCCCACCCCGTATCAGTGGGAGACAGCATGGGTTGGAGATGTTGTAGTTAACACTTGAACAAAAAAAGTCTCAAAACTGTTGACACAGCATCATCTATAACAGGGGCGGGCAAAGTTTGACTTATGAGAGCCTCCAGTCTGTCCCTCTTCCACCACCGCCTGTGATCAGTTCCTCGCTGTCCCGACTCTTAGTGGCAAATGCAGAGCGAACCAGACAGGCCCCCGCTGCCCCACCCCCACATTGTGTCAATCCAGAGTGTTGCTGCCCTCACAGGCTCAGGTGCACCCATGAACTTAGTGCTGCCTCCCATTGCCAGCGTGGTGCCTGCAGCTGCTTGTACAGTGCTTCTCTCTTTCTCTCGATGTGGTAAGCAGCCCCTCTCCCCCACAGTCCCAGCACTTGTCTCCTGACCAGACACAGCAGCAGCAGCAGTCTCTCTCCGAGCGGCAATGTTGCGTCAGGATTCAACGCGGCAGCTGCAGCACAAAGACAAGGGTGCACCTGTGAGCTTCATGCTGTCCCACGTCTGCTGGTGTCGTGTGTGCAGGCTGCAGCTGCTTGCAGCAGGCCTCTCTCTCTCTCACTCACTCTCTGGCTTGGCACGGCAGGCAGCTCCCCTCCTTTCCCCCAAGTCCCAGGATTTGTCATTTGTTTCCTGGTTCGTTACAGGGCATTGCTTGTTTTTGCGTAGCAGCTCTGCTTCTGTGTGAATTGATCTGGAAACCAGCTTTCTTGAATTTAATGGAATATATTTGTTAAATATGGGTGCAGTCCTATGCACTTTTGGGGGGAGGAGTAAGCATCATTACACTTAGTAGGGGCTTGCTTCCAAGGTAATCCGTGTGAAATTTACCGTGTGGTAATCCCTGAGAATTTTTGCAGCCATAATTTCAAGTTTCCAAATCCACCATACATTTAAATACTTTTGATCTCCTGCTTGCTTTCCTTCCCCTCTTCTCCATGAGTGGTTCTGTTGCGCTGAGCAAACAACATCTTCATCTTAATGTGTGTTGAGGGGGATCCCACTTGGATTTTTCATAGAGTGTTCGATTTTTCCATTAAAAAAACCACAAGAGTGTGTAATGAGGGAAGATTCATTTAAAATCTTCATTTTAAGAACATACTGTAAGAACATAAGAAGAGCCCTGCTGGAACAGGCCAAAGGCCCATCTAGTCCAGCTTCCTGTATCACACAGTGGCCCCACCAGATGCCTCAGGGAGCACACAAGACAACAAGATACCTGTGTCCAGTCGCCACTCCCTTGCACCTGGCACAGAGAAAACCTATTCCTACAACCAGGAGGTTGCTTTTCCCCATCATGGCTTGTAAGCTGTGATGGACTTTTCCTCCATAAATCTGTCCAATCCCCTTTTAAAGGCATCCAGGCCAGGTGCCATCACCACATCCTGTGGGAAGGAGTAATTTTGTATTACATACTTGCATTTGGGGATTTTACAGAGTGCGAGGCAGGGAGCTATGGCCTTTTGGACAATGTCTATGCCACAATGTGACCCTCCAGCCAAAAGCTTTGTCCATGCACGATCTATTACCATGGAAATATTAGCTCCCTAACTCCGTGTCAAATACTAGATCAGGGGTGGCCAACCTTCCACCATTAGGGCCTCTGCGTTCTTAAGAGTTGTGTAGAAGACGGACTCTTGGCAGCTGTAATTGCTGATGGTGCTGCTAAAGCAGCTGCACCTGCTGAAATGCCCTCACCTATACAACCGTTAAAGGGCCAGGAGCAGTCATGTTGAAAGGTTGGCCACCCCTGTACTAGTGTCCAAGCCTCCACTGCTACAACAACACTTTCCTTCCCTCTCTCTACCTTTTGAATGGATTCCATTCTGTTGCTGCAGGAGTGGGGAACTTTGATTGTGTGGTGGTAGAACTAAGGCGGAAGTTGGGTGTTTCCTCCAAAATCATTCCATAAGCATCAGCCTGGTGATGTTTGTCTGTCTCCTCTCCTTCTGCTTTGGCAGGCAGATGGTTGCTAGTGTGTCTGAAGGTATGAAGTATCAGAGGAGAAGGAGTGATAGCAGGGCAAACTGTGCTAATATTCGTCCTCCTCTGCTACTTCATACTTTCAGACACACTAGCAACCATCTGCCTGCCAAAGCAGAAGGAGAGGAGACTGAGCTCCTCCTCCTCCTGAGCTACTCTGCACTTGCTGTCTTGAAGCTCCTTTTTGGCTGAATTTCTCCAAAAGCTCTTGCAGTCATCAAACTAGTTCATTGATCACTTGTAACCATTGGACATAATCAGTGCAAATAAATTTTCAGTAACATCCAGTACCCTGTTTCCCCGAAAATAAGACCGGGTCTTATATTAATTTTGGCTCCAAAAAACGCAGTAGGTCTTATTTTCAGGGGATGTCTTTTTTTTTTTTAATGTACTGGTACAACAATTTACATTTATCCAAATACAATCATGTCATCTTCTTCTGGAACATCGTCATAACTCTCCAAACCCCGCATTCCGGCCTGAATTTCTTGCAACTCCATTGCCTGTAGAACCATTGGCCCAATCTCTCATGTCCAGCAATAGAGCAGGTAAGTATTGGCAGGTGAGCTCCAAACTACCGGGTAAGTCTTATTTTCAGGGTAGGTCTTATTTGGGTACAAGGGCTAAAAATGGGTAGTTGATATTATTAGAGGGTAAGACTGCAAGAGGCTGATTTCCAAAATAAGTGAATAAATACGGCGTACTTTCAGATTTTAGAGGACATTGGTACGAATTGAGGCTTTTGGAATTGGAACATTTGGTTCCACTTTTTCTTAATTGCTTCCACTTTTTATTGCTATGTCTTTTTTAAAATTCGGCAGAAAATGGTGTGGAAAGTAGCTTCTTGTTAATGGCAAAATGCAAATCTCTTTCTAAATATATCTGTTTAATTATGTATTTATCTTTTGTAGAAATTTTAGCTATTCATTTAAAGTGGCATTATGTCTGAAGCGTGGCTGTGTAAAAATGGCACCATGTGGTTCCACATTTATTGTTTCTCAGTGATTTTTCCATTAAATGCAGGCAATTTTAAAGACATTGCTTGTAACCGTTCACTCTTGAGTAACAGACCCTGAAATCAACAGTCAAGCTTATGTTCCCTTGTACTTATGCGTTATACCAGCACTGGCTCAAGACCTCCCAGCATCTGTGGTGGTGTGCCAAATGCAGCCCCCCTCCAGGTGACCACCTCAGTTGGCCTTGCGGATGGAGTGGCCCTGCATGACAAATAAAGAGCCTTGGAACATGGCTGCTTTCTGTATTTACAAGCATCACAGAATTTGAATCATTTACAGCACAATCCTCTACTCAGAAGAAAGTCTCGTTGTGTTCACTGGGGCTTACTTCCAGGAGAGTATAGGATTGCAGCCTTACAGCCCAATCCTGTGTAACTCTTGCACCGGTGTAACAGTAGATCCCCCGGTGTAAGAGCACTTATGCCAGTGTAACGTTCCGTACGCTGATGGATGCAGGATGGACACCAGCATAACCCCCTTCGGATGCCTCACATGTGCAGTTCGGATGTGGAACGGACACCGGCGCAACTCCACTGGCGCAGGGGGCATTCTGGGGGCATTCAGACACCCCCGGAATGCCCCCTGCGCAGGCAGAGTTGTGCCGGCATCTGTTCTGCGTCCGAACTGCACATGTGAGGTGTCCGGGTGTGTGTGTGTGTGTGCATCGGTGTCCGTCCTGTGTCCATTGGCGTACGGCAAGTTACACTGGCATAAGTGATCTTACACCGGGGGATCTACTGTTACACCGGTGCAAGAGTTACACAGGATTGCACCCTCAGTCATATAATCAAATACACGGATCCCAACAATAGACAGTCAGTCTAATATTACAAATTAAAGAGTATAAACTTCTAATATTGCAAATGGAAGAATATTACAAATTAAAGGATATAAAAATAGGATTTGTTTCAGGAAACCATGCCCCCTGCATGAGATGCTGCCATTGGGTGGGTGGGGGAGCTACATACATGGATCTTCTGTCTGTGTTCTTTATAACGACGGACATTTTGCTCATTAGTAGATATGTTAATTTTTTTCAATATACATGTTTTAATCTCTAATGATGAAGCAATTATGTTTTGCTTATATGACTGCAGATTGTTTTGTTTAATAGAACAGCTTAATGATGTAGTTGCATTAGGGAATGAATATTGTAAATTATTTATTGAACAGTGTTACAAATAAGCTGACAAAGGAAGAGAAACTGAACTAACAGCACAAATCCTATATATGTTAACTCAGATGTGAGTCCCGCTGTGTTCAGTGGGGCTTGTTCCCTGGTAAGTGTGCAAAGGATTGCAGCCTTAAATGTCTCAATCTGATGATTGCCAGCCCACAGAGCACACTGCATGCGGTGGTGGTGGTGGGTGGTGGTTAAGAGAGGTAAGTAAAAATCTTCCTTGCTTATCTCCCCATAGGCTGTCTGGACTCCAATGTGTCTCCTCGGACCTACAGCAGCTATTTAGCTGATGTAGGTCTGAGGAGTCTCGGATTGGTTCAAGGCAGGGAAAGGGGGATAGGATCTCGACATGCACGGCTGGCTGCTGTTGAGATCCTCCCTCTTCCGCCCCCTGAACCTTCTCTGACATATGCCAGCTAAATGACTGCAGGAGGAAAGGATGTAGACATTTGAATGCTTCTTAAAGTGTTTTTACTTTATTATTAGTATTAGTAATAGTAATAGTAATAGTAATAGTAATAGTAATAGTAATAGTAATAGTAATAGTAATATGTATTAAAACAATTAATTAAAGAGAAAAGGTGTGTTTTTTAAAATGTAGGCTTTCAAGAATGGTTCTTCCCCTGCTACTCCCCCTGTTACTGTCTCAAACTGTATGTCTCCTTTGAATGATAAATATTATAGTTGCCACTGAATTTCACCTACAGTGAAATGTAGAGGCAAATTTGGAGATTCTGGCTTGAATGAACTATGTAAGATTAATGTTGCAACCACGGTGAGCTAGGTTCTAATGTATGTCATTCCATTTAGCACAAGGTGGTATAGCTCATGGTCCATCAAGCAAAATGCATTCACCAACCATGTATAGTTAATTAAGGGGTTTGATTAAACCTTTTTTTTCTGTTTGCTAGGGACTGCAACAGGATGGGATGGGGAGGGTCATTGTCAAGCACCTGGAAGACTACAATATAAGGCTGATAGGCTGCATTTGTGTTGGTGGTTAAAGGTTATCCAGTCCTGATACAGTAGCTTTTTAATATGGATTTATTTGGTTGCATCCTTGTACATTGGTTTATTTTCTCCTCTGCTGTTCTGGGCAACTCACTTACTGAAAAATATTTGCAATATCTTCTCTTTGCTAGCACACAAAAAAAATGTAATGTGGGTTGAAAGGTGATGCAAATATGTTGCTAATATGTCTGCTATTCTTTTATGAAGTACCTTTCTATGGTATGTGTTCATCTGAAACTTGACGAATATGAACATCTTTGGCGGCAGAAGTTCTTTCTGAGTGTTTCTCAGAAGATAATTCTTTAACTGAACTGGAGAAGAAAAAAAGTTGGATACGGTATCAGCTCTGTGTGACTCTGAGTGGTTATTGTCTCAGAATTTTGTAAAGCATGGAAGAACACAATGTAAGCTTTCTTCGGAATGTTCACCTTAGCAACTTTTAATATCCTGGAATGCAGAAATTTGTTTCTAACAAATGATGTCCTTATTGTCATGCCCCAAGGTCTTGAGAGAGTAAAACAGTTGCCACATCTTCACACACACACACGCCCAGCATCTAGTAACTACCGGGTATATCTAATTTTTGTTCTTCCAGCTTCTGTCTGTCTGTCTGTGTCTGTCTGTCTGTCTGTTTATTTATTGCAGGCAGCTTTTGATACTTTTTAAAAGAGCTTCTAATGCTCTTTTTTTCACCTGTGTGCAGTACTCCTGTAGAGTCACAGCTAACTTCAAAAAACACATGAGATAATAACGTAAAGACCATTTGAGAACAACTTCTTACTCATATTTCTAAAACTATGTTTTCTTGCTTCTTGTTTGTAAATGTCAAATTTCTCATGGGAACCCAGTAATACAATTCAGTTGTATATCTTGGCGTGCAAAAGTGTATAATTGACAGGCTGAGAAAGTACTCGGAGTGGGTTACACATTTACATTTTGCAGAGGAGTAAGCAATACAGAAGGGACTCTAGGGTTCTTCTCGGTCATGAGTTTTAATTGATTGCTTTCTTTTTGCTGACATGAAGTATATGTGATGATGACTTTGTAGAATATCTGACCATAAATGGTTAGTCAGTATCTTTCAGTATTGCATTTTAAGCCATAACAGAGAGAAGATTTAATTACTGTAACCCTTTCTACTTCCTGATGCTCAGTGAATGGTAGATAGATGTATCAGTATATGCCAAGAGAGATTGTCTTGTATTTTAAATTATGAAAAGTAAGGTGAAATCATGAGATGGAAAGCTTTCTGCTAAAACCTCTGCTCCACGCAATCGCACAGTCTGACTTGCAAAATTTAGGCTCGGAGGGGCCTAACTTCAAACTTATATAAAAGTTTGTAAAGTGCAATATTAAAAGGATGACTGTAGTAGGGCAAAGTATCTAGTCAGTTATATAGAGCACAATAATAAATGAGATTGCTTCCTACTTGGAATAATCATTTGCATATTGCCGAAGTGAAAATGAGTTTTTGTGATAGATATACTATGGGTTGCTTGAACAATTGTGTTTGAACGTCTGGTTTTTTAAAGTGAAGCTTTTGTTGTGAAAGGGGGAAATGGTCTTTCTTTGAAGGCGCACAGGACTAGAAGACACATTTTTCCAAGGTCTAATGCACATGGGAATGTGATTGAAAGATAGCCCTTGATTCCATTATTGAGCTATGAGAGATAACGAAAAGAGGGTGAGATCACCCTACTTAGAGGTTTGAAATAGAAGGAGGCATTCCAAGGAATGGACTAACGGGCTTGCAGTGCAATCCTATGGTAGGTGTAGGGTAGCGCAGTGCATGCTGCGCTGGTGGGAAGGCCTGTGCCATCCCGCCGACTGCAGATCCAGGAGCCCCACGCGCCGGAGCAGGTAAGGTCGCTCCAAGTGGCATGGGGGCTGGGGGAAGGAGGGGAGGGGGCAGATTTGGCCCGGGAGGAGGGAGGTATCAGTGACGCCGCAGCACACCATATCCTTCCCCCCCCCCCGGGCCTTTCCCCCCGACACGGGGCTAAAGAGCTGGCGGAGAACCGAGTAGCCCCATTGCAGTGGCTGGGGGTTTACCCAGGGTAAGGGGAAAAAGTCCCCCTTTACCCCAAGGAGACCTCCAGCCGGCTGCTGCTGGGGGATAGAATTCAGTATGGGTTGTGTAGCCCATGCTGCATGGCCCAGGGCGAGGGGTAGGATTGGGATGTTAGTCTCTCAGTTTTGTGAAGTGTTGCAATTCTCTTTCCTGAAATCATAATTTCCAATTGAAGAGTTATGGGAGCCTAGTGATTTGATTACAGTGTTAGATCTTGGGTGCCACATAGCACATAATGGCCTGATGTGATGGGGGCTGCATAACATAAGGCCTGAGAGCATCATTTGGAGATTAGCGCTGATGAATATATGCCATATAAAGCTGATGTTTCATCGATAGAACCACCACCATTGAAATCTTTGTGCATGACTATTCTACAGAACAATAGTGTTCAGGTTCAGGTTACTGTTTACTGATATTGTAGCCCTATAATATATTCATATCATTTTCGATGGAACATGATTTGGTGTCTATGAGAGACAAGGCAGGGAAAAGAAATTGCCAGCAAATGTAGCCTAGGTCATTTTAGGCGTTGGTTTATAAGCGTTCCTATTTTTGAAGCTCTTTCATGTTGTTCATAGAGATAAAGTTCAGATCCGTGAAACAGCGAGGGTGAAAGAACAAGTACTTCGAAGCAGCACTGGCCAAGAAGAGAATGTCTTTATCTGAAAAGGCTGTAACATGGTCTGTGTAATCCCAGCCATGTGATGGTGGAACTGTGGAGAGATAAAAGGATGTCAGCATATGTGTATGTACTTGAGATGCAGCGCCATTAGACTGTGTCTGATGACATTCTCCAGCTTGAGGTACAGGAATAGCAGAAACTGCCTTAACTTATAACCGGAACAAAAAGTAATGCCCCATTTTGCTTTCCTGTTTTCCGCCATTGGCCTCAAGTAGTGATGTAATAGCACCTGGAAGTGGCAAGAGAGATGCTAAGTACCTCTCAGCCTGATGCAAGGTGAGAGGTTGACCCTTTACCTCCTCACGTCTTCTGGAAACGTGAGACCATTCACTCCTAATGGACTGGGAGATGTCCAGAAGCAACACTCTTATCAAAGTGTCCCAGCCCAAGGGTCTCATCCCTGTTTTTCCTCTGTTTGCACTATAAGACCAGGGGAATGGGAGGAACTGAGAAGTCCCTGACTACCACAAATACTGGGTTGGCTACCCAGGCCAGCCTGAATCTCTGGACCCTGTTATGGTTGTAGATATAAACAGAGTCCCCATGGGCCCTTAAATATGTACAACAGTATATCATTCCTTAGAGCCTTCTTTGATAGCAATTTAACTGTCTTGCCTTGTTAATGGGCAGCTGGAGGAATTAGCCAGATGTACATGCAATGAAAGTCTTTAAATGCCTGATTTAGTTGTGAAGGAGTACTTTTCAATGGCATTATTTTTTTCTGGTGGTGTTTTTTTTTTTTTTAATTCCACCCTCAGCGGAAGTTTTTATGAAATGCATCTGCCTGGGTAGATTGCAGTTAATGCTAATAATAGATATCGTTCTTCCTATAATTATGTGATATCCTAGAAATGAAAATTTTAACTTTTCCATCAGTGTGAATCTTTGTTGTTGTGTCATTTACTGGAATCATTGACTCTTTTAACTGTTCTTTTCAAAAGAGCCAGTGCCAATGCTAGGCTGGGGCCTCTGGGGCAAAACCCTCACTGGGGCCCCCATCACTGTAACCCCCCTCTGATGGCGCATTGTGTTCCTGCTGTCAGCACTATTGAGCATTGAGGGGTTGGCTGACTGGGTGAGCCCTCTGATGAGCTTGTCAAACTGACTGAACCCTGACAGTACCCTGGAAAGACCCGTTCATATTATTATTATTATTATTATTATTATTATTATTATTATTATTATTATTATTATTATTATTATTATGCTTTTCAGCAAAAAGTTCATAAAGTGGTTTACATAGCCTAATAAATAAAAGAAAATGACATCCCTGTCCCCAAAGGGCTCAAAATCTAAAAAAAAAAAAACCATGCAGAAAAAATGCCAGCAAACAGCCACTAGAAAAGATGCTGGGATGAAGGGGGACAGTTGCTCTTTCCCTGCTAAGTATAAGAAAACCACCACTCTAAAATGTGCCTCTTTGCCCAATTAGCAGAACCCACTAAATAAAAGTTACTTTAGATACTAAGATAAACTGTAAACGTTTCATGGCCTGCATTGATGTAAAATGATTTGAGTATTCTGGGTTTAAAAGCCATGTATACAAAAATAAATTTATAGTATTAAAAACAAGTTTAAAACTATGTTAAAAAAACTCAGTTAAAAACAAGCCAAGTGATAAAAGAATACTACAAAAATAGACAACAGAAAATTGAAGACGTGTGCTACTCATTAGCATTTGAAGAGTCAAACTAGTGCTGTTGCTTGGCATTTAAAGAAACAACACATTGATGTGTTAAAAAGCAGCAGTATACTTTATGTGTTAGAAAGCAACATGGATACTATACTGTATCCATGTATAATGTCTCTATTAAATTCCCTCTCTTCAGGCTTGCGCGTTAACATCTTCCAGCCGGTATTGTGCTGTGGTCTGATGATGTTTGCAAAGGCAAATGAAACTGTAACCTTTTTTGTAGTATTCTTTTATCACTTGGCTTGTTTTTAACTGAGTTTTTTTTAACGTAGTTTTAAACTTGTTTTTAATACTATACATTTACATGGCTTTTAAACCCAGAATACTCAAATCGTTTTACTTTAGATACTATTTGGTGTTTCCCTTAAAAACCATTTTTACCCAAGGGTGTATATACGCATCTGGAATTAAATGCGTACACCTGTGGGCTGGGAGGAAGTGTTAAGTCACTGAAGCATCTCCACTAGCCCTGTGATAGTCGCTAGGACTAGATTGGTTATTTGGTCAGCATTAATGGAATTGCTGAAGCCAGTAGTTTTAACAATGGGAACTGAGCAAATAGGTGATATCAGTAAATTATGTGGCGCAGTCGAATAAGCGAAACCTGATATGAAGATATTTATTATGAGGACTGTTCAGAGAAGCAAGAGTTTGACATAATGGAAAGATTCTCGACTGAAATACTATGTCTACTTTCTTGGGAGTAAGCCTCATTGAACTCAACTGGACTTACTTTTGAGTAAACATAATCTGCACTGTCAGTCTGGGGCATAACTTGATATACTTTATTCAATTAGTAAATCAGCAAGCTGTAGCATATCAGATGTCTTGTAAAACCTCCATGAACATTTGGATTGGAAGAAAAGACTCCATCATTCACAGGACAAATCAATCAATTGAAAACCTGTGCAGATTATCACTAGAGACGAAAGGCACTTAAACCATGAATGTAAGCAAAACACATTGCGTCACCCCCAATGGTAATGTTCTTGGGTCAGAAGGCTTACTATCCTGCCTCTTAATTTCTTTATAACTTATAAAAATATTCCTATCCCACCTTTCCACAGTGGAACCTCAGCGGCAGCTAGCAAGTTTCATTAAAACATACAATTTTAAAATAAGAACAGGAGAAACTAGCAGAACCAATAATACCAAATAATTAAAAACAACCAGCAAAACCACAAATCAAAGATATTAAAACATGCCTAAGTAAAAAGGTTTTCAGTTGGCATCTCAAGGTGGACAGGGAGGGGGCTTGCCAAATGTCCTGTGGCAAAATATTTCATAATCCAGGTACTACTACCATGAACTCCCTTTCCCTCATGCCTAGGCTTACCAGATTTCTTCCTGGGACAGAGTGTAGCCCTTTAGGAGAAGGAATGTGGGCAGGTGTAGCTTGTTAAACCTTAGAGTACAATCCTAGGCATGTTGTCTACTCAGAACATTGAACACAATGGGGCTTGCTTCTGAGTAGACATGCCTAGGATTGTGCTCTAAGGTTTAACAAGCTACACCTGCCCACATTCCTTCTCCTAAAGGTCTAGCACTCTGTCCCGGTTGGTAAGATCTGGTAAGCCTATTCTGAGTAGACATACCTAGGATTGTGCTCTAAGGTTTAACAAGCTACACCTGCCCACATTCCTTCTCCTAAAGGTCTAGCACTCTGTCCCGGTTGGAGATCTGGTAAGCCTACTGACTCATGCCCACTAACCGCTTCTCGGGTGGCAGCATTCAACAGGTCTTCTGAAGACTGAAGTGTTCAGGCAGGTTTGTATGGACAGAGGCTGTCCTTGTGGCAATCTTTGATGCCCCAGAAAAAATGGTGGAATTTCCCACCCTCACCAACTTTAGTGGACCCCAACTGAGAATGGCTTCAGACCGTCCTGTCTAACAGAGGAAGTTGCACGGCATACCTGTCGCTCCAGTGACAGTGCTCTCCCACCAGACTAAATATAGACGTAACCTGCACATTAGGCTGCACCAGAGTAATTATGGGAAAGGAGTATGTCTCCATCTTCCACTTAGGAGCTTCTTAGAGGCAATGGGTGGGCTCTTCTTTCTTTAATTTTTGAACCCTTATAAGCAATGGGAAATCTCAACATGTAAAGCAGCCTGTTCATTATTTTTATAAATAACATTGATTCTTTTGGTTCGACTTAAGATTGGACTTTGTGATTCATCTCTGTCTACACCTTTCCAGGTTTCTTTAGTAAATGTGGCAGCAGGTGATTAGTAACAGTCCTTAGTGGGGGAGGAAGGGGAGGTTTTTGAAGGAGTCCCTCTCCCATTAATTTCCTTACATGTGATTAAAGCAGATTTAAAGGGCTCTTCTTGTGTTTACTGTTATGTCCAAAGTAGATTTTTATGCATCAAAATAAAAATGGTAATCATTAAATTATTCAGCTCTGTTTTGAACCCAGTGAGGGTTTTTTTTTTGATTCCACAATTGAACCAGAGAATATTCTGCCTTGGATCTGTAATACCTTTTCAACAAGAAAGTAAGGCAGTGTGTATGAACTTATTGTTGGGATTCAACTGATAATATACAGTATGTATTCTGTTACGGGAAAAGATTTGCCCTCTCGTGTTCTCTTGTATTTGGAACTGTGTTGTCACCACTTTGAGATGCTGAAACTGTTTAGAATAAGTTCCATGTCTCCTGCCTTGAATTGGATTACAAGAGAGGAAATGATAGACAATGCCATATAACTGTTACCAAAACTGTTGCAAATTCATAATGAAAGCAAGCAATCATCCATCATTGTATTGCTTAAAACTTGAGCTTAGTTCACAAAGCTTTGTGAACCCAAGTGAGGCCATGTGGCAAATATATAAAGGTCCCAGTGCATGGCTTTAGAGAGGGAAATACGGTAATACCATGGCTATCCAACCATATGAGCTGAAACCAGGATAAGCACAACCACACAGGCACTTGGAATCTTTTTTCTTTTATTAAAATGAAATGGAAATTTTGGGTAAAATTGATGTATCTGGTAGCTTCCAGAGTGGCCTTTGTCCAGCAGCGTCACTGCAGGGGGGGCGGAGCTCCAAGTTCCGTCGGGCTCTGACCCTCCGTTACACAACGGGTGCTTTCGTTGGCCGGAACGGCTCCAAAGGCGAGGGGGCGGGGCCGCTTTCTCCCGTTGTGTAACGGAGGGTCAGAGCCTGACGGAACTTGGAGCTCCGCCCCCCCCTGTAGTGACGCTGCTGCCTTTGTCCATAGCAAGGACTCTTCCTCTCAAGGACGAGAAACTCAAACTGTGCCTACTACCCACAATACTTTATCAAATATAAACTTATTAAACTTCTATAAGAACAGCAAATGTATTATGTATTAACGTAACATGTAACATTGTCCCTGCCCTCCCCTTGTCCTCCCCAGGCCCTGTACCAATCAGGTAAACGGCACTTACCTGCTCCTCAGCACAGGGTCTTCCACTGTCAGGCGTGGAGTTGCTGCAAGGCTTGGCTACGGCGCCACTTCCTCTCGAGTAGTCACAAACGTGCTTTGACACTTTTGCGACACTCGGCACCGGCGCACCTAGACCATAGATTGCGCCGTTAGTGTTGGAGACGGAGTTGCTGCACCTAAGGTAGATATACGTCTTATTTTTTTACTATTTGGAAAAAGAGGCAAACATCTTCCTCTTCTCCAATCTGTGCAGTGTAACAATGAAAGTTTGTTCTTACACGTAGTTTATGCAGCGTTCTGCACACTTTGTGCTGCATGCTTTAAGACGGTGCCATGCTTTTAAACTTGTTCTCCACAGATGGTGAGGATTAAACACAGCAAGAAAAAGCCAGATTGCCTGCTTTGAGAGTTGGCGATATTATAGGAAGAGGTGCGAAATGTCTGTTTGACAAAATGAACACTCGTGGTGGGAATGGGCTGGAAGAGCTAATGCAGACCGAAACGGGTGTCTTCAGAAGTGTCCCAGTTTTCTCTTGCGTCAAGAATCTGCTCAAGCAAAGACCCCAAATAATTGTACACAGTAATTAGCTACCCAGAGGCAAGTGTCTGAGTTTCAGAGGAGTCGAGAATGCGAGACCATAAAGGCTGGGCTACATTGTCCACGGCTGCGTCGCGGCTGCGTTCCGTGTGCGTCTGGTGTCCCGCCCCCAGGTCAAACAGCAGGCTCTGATTGGCCGGACGTAGCGCGGACGCAGCAAAAGTCGAGCCGGGTTCGACTTTTGCTGCGTCCGCGCTACGTCAGGCCAATCAGAGCCTTTGTTTGACCTGGGGGCGGGACACCAGACGCACACGGAACGCAGCCGCGACACAGCCATCGACAATGTAGCTCGGGCTTAAGTGGTACAAAAGGAGTTGCTGGGCGCTAAGCACTTCTGAAAAATTGTGGACCCGTACGTTGCCTTGGTGCATAAATCCAGTGTTTGAACAAGTGTTGGCATGTCAGACTATTGTGACTTTTCAAAGAGGGAGCTGTCACCTTGTACTATTTTTAAATCCTAAGGGTCTTATAGGCAAGTTATTTCAGATAGTCTTGCAACAGGAATCACTATCCCAGAACATCTAATCTACCATTGAGTTAAGTGTTGATTGGGGGAAAGGGGTGTGGAGCAGATGGGAAATAAATTATAGGGATGATATTAAGGTTTGTATTTCTTATCTGCATCATCAGTGAAGATGGTGAGTTGATGAGGATAGTAGGAGAATGACAACATACTGAATACTGGTGGGCCCCCGTATCCACGGATTCGCTATCCACGGTTTCAGTTAACCACGGATCGTGGGGACCCCCCCCCAGGCTGTTATTTTTTCCCCGGTAAGCTCCGTTTCTTCCTTAAACAAACAGGAGAAGCAGCCTCTGGCTGCTTATTGCAGACAAGTAGAGCGAGACCAAGTCCTAGAGAGGCTCTGCAAGGTTTACAGAAACCTTGCAGAGCCTCTCTAGGACTTAGTCTCGTTCTACTTGCCTGCAATGGAGGCTGCTTCTATGTTTGTTTTAAGGAAGAAACAAAGCTTGCTGAAAGAAAAATAAGAGCTGGGGGGGGGGCGTGCATGCCTGCCCACAGGGGAGGCAGGGCAGGGCCCCCTCAGGAAACCAAGGAGGGGGTGTTCTCTCCTATCCACGGTTTCAAGTATCCACGGAGGGGCCTGGAACATATCCCCAGCGGATATGGGGGGAGTACTGTAATAATAATTGAGCTTACCAGATTTCTTCCCGGGACAGAGTGTAGACCTTTAGGAGAAGGAATGTGGGCAGGTGTAGCTTGTTAAGTCCTAAATCACAATGCTAGGCATGTCTACTCAGAAGCAAGCCCCACTGAACACAATGGGGCTTGCTTCTGAGTAGACATGCCTAGGATTGTGCTCTAAGGTTTAACAAGTTACACCTACCCACATTCCTTCTCCTAAAGGTCTAGCAATCTGTCCTGGTTGGAGATCTGGTAAGCCTAATAATAATAATAATAATAATAATACATTACCATTTTGTATCTTAAGGATTGAAAGCAATGGGACTTAATAATGACTAACTAAACCTAGGATACAACCAATTATTATTATTAGTTTCCAATAAATTATAGATAATTAAAAAGGTGGCTCTTAACTCTGTGGATTAAATTTAAAGAAGAAAAACATCCTTGGGTTTTCCTTTCAACTACACTTTTTATTACGCCCCGTGATTGGTGAGGCCATTATTTGGGAATGTCTGCCTGTTCCTGGAGAAAGGGGATGCCTCCAATGTGCCTGCAGCAAGTTTGTAATGTCTGTAAGAATCAGGCCACGGAAGGAGATGGTGCTGCTCTCTTGTCTAGTAGGCTCTCTTGCTCTTAGGAAAAACGCTAAATCGAAAAGACAACATCGCTGTAGCCTTCTTTGCTAACTTACAATTTCTGTTTTAGGACTGGTGAAGAGGAACCTGGAGGCAATGATTGACTTGGGGATCTCTATATTCCTGATGCATTACTGTGTACAGAGAGTAGCAGTAGCTAGGAAGCAAGCCAGTGTTTTTGCACTATATATTGTACGTGTTTATTATGGCCTTTGATTTATTATCTCTAGGCCATAATTTTTCTTTTGGCTGCCATTGAGTGTAGGTAGCCTGTAAAATAGTAGCAATAATCTCTGGCATTTTTATAGGCCTTTACCTCTCCAAAGTGCTTTATGGACATTAATTAATCAGCTGTTATCTTTGGAACCTATTTGGTCCTATTTTCACAATTCCAAAGCCCTGTTACACCCACGTTTCTTTCTTTTTTTTTCCTGTTCTGCACTCAAGCCCTTGTCAGAAGCATAGCTATTTTATGGTATGGCACTCTTCAATTATAAGAGGCAACTGAAGTGTAATCTTATGTGTGGTTACTCAGAAGTGTGACCCATTGTGTTTAGTGGGGATTACGCCCAGGTAAGTGTACATAGAATTGAAGCCTTAGTACAGTACAGGGTTATTCAAAAAGGATAGTGCAAAAATAAAGCTGATTTATTCTTAAATGAACTGACATAACACAACCGTCACGACATGAAAAGACAGAAAAACTGTCCAAGTTTCACATGCACGTTACAAATGTTTGATGTGGGCACCGTTGGTGACATGGCAGATGTCAAGATGGTAGTCCAGTTCTGTCTAGACATGTCCCAACATATCCTCGGATATCGATTCCACTGTATTTGAGATACGTTGCTTCAGGTTGTCCAGTTGTTGTGGCAGTGGGGGCAGATACGCAGCATCCTTGATGAATCCCCACAAAAAGAAGTTGCAGGGTGTTAAATCTGGCGAGCGTGGAGGCCAGGGCTCCATTGACAAATCCTCATTTCCGGCACGACCAATCCAACATCCTGGTAAGGTGTCATTGATATCTGAGGATATGCTGGGACATATTTGTAATGTGCATGTGAAACTTGGACAGTTTTTCTGTCTTTTCATGGCATGACGGTTACATTTGAGAATAAATCAGTTTTACTTTTGCACCATCCTTTTTGAATAACCCTGTATATGATATACTTAATGGGTGGAAAAAGATATTGTAGTTATTTGGTTTTTAAAGAAAAAAAACATCTGTGCATCTAGTGTAAACAGGGGTTGGGCTGAGACATAATGCAAAACCAGGCTTTTGTACTAACCACAATTAAGAACCCACACTGAGGTTTGATCTTCTAAATGTATAACAGACAGACTGTGTCTGCTTTTGTTTTACATCTGCTCAGAACTCTACTTGATAAGTTCACTCCCACGTCCATGGCATAGCAGCCTCTGGAAATGGAGCAATGACCATAAGCCAGGATGGTGTAGTGGTTTGGGAGTTGGACTTAGACTTCGAAGATCCAGGTTCAAATCCCCGCTCAGCCATGAAGCTTCCTGGGTGACCTTGGGCCACTCACTATCTCTCAGCCCCACCCACCTCACAGGGTTGTTGTGAGGACAAAAGGAGGGGAGGAAATATGTACACCACTCTGAGCTCCTTGGAGGAAGGGCGGTATAAAAATGTGAAAAATAAAATAAATACTGCATGCATCCTATGGAGCAAAAAATAGGGTTGTAAAAAAAAAAAACTTAAACAATTTAACTTACCTGGGCTTCTGGGGGCTTCTGCAGGCTTCGGGGAGGCCTGCGCGACCCTCTGCAGGCGTCCCTGATCTTCATTTCGGTGCTAAATGGCCATTTCCGGAAAACCTTTTCCGGCCATTTCCGGTTTTCGTTTTTTGCCGATATGAAGATCGGGAAGGCCTGCGCGACCCTCTGCAGGCCTCCCCGATCTCCATTTTGGCGCTAAATGGCTTTTGTCGGCCATTTCCGGTTTTCCGGAAAACTGGAAATGGCCGAAAATGGCCATTTAGCGCCAAAATGAAGATCGGGGAGGCCTGCAGAGGGTCGCGCAGGCCTCCCCGAAGCCTGCAGAAGCCCCCTGCAGCCCTGGTAAGTATTTTTTTTACTTCCCCTCCTATTCGCTCCATAAAACGCAGGCTTCCCCCCCCCCTATTTTTTTTTGGGGGGGGAAGTACGTCTTATGGAGCGAAAAATACGGTAATAAAATAATTGCCGGTGATCTGTGAATTCAGACATAACAGGAAACTGCAACTAGCACAATCTGTGGCTTGCAAACCCTTAAAACCATGGTTTCAGATCCTGGTTTATCAGCCCCAAACCAACCATGGTTTGTGGCTAGGCTTAAGCTCAGACATAATGTGAACCCTGCTTTCATTAAACAAACCATGGTTTTGCATTATGTCTAAACCCAGCCATGGTTAAATAAAGCATGTGACCTATTCAAAAATTATGCTTTTAGTGAGAACACAATCTTGGGCTGTAGTCTACACTCACGAACAGTGTTACATTGCCTTTCAGTGCTCCCGTCCCTGAGGCTAAGCCCCTCCATGGAGGCTGCCAAAAATGCTTCTATGTGGCTATGCGCCACATGGAAGCCACAGCATTTGACAGTGGCTCACCGTGCATAGGATCCTGACTGTATGTGGAGAGTCTCCACACTGGCACTTGTGTGCATGTTCCTGTCAGTCACTGGTGATATTGGGGAAATTCTGTATGGAATCAAAGATTTCGGCAAGACAAATGCTATACATCCCCTGTGGAGTATTGGAATATGAAGTGCTGCCACCCCTTCCATGTAGGGTGACAACTCTCTCTGTTCCTGGCCTTCTAGGATGCCCAAGCATCCCTAAGCTCCTCCCTCCCTCGCTTTCTTGAGTTTTGGCACTTCATATTCCAAGGCTTCTGTTCTTTTTCACCTCTGCCTCTGATTTTGTTTTTCCCACTTACGTTTTTCCACACTGAGCATGACCCATTGTTTACTTCCTGAGAATAAATGCAGTGGTGGTCCCTTGGCTTGGTGCCTCTGCAGACATATTTCCTGACTTGCACCTTTGGGTTCTCTAGCTCAGCTTTGTGGAACTCAAAACTTCTGTATTTTCTCCCTGCTCCCCCAATACATATCAACACATGTTAAGACCTTGCTCCTGCAAGGGCTAACATAACCCAATAGTCCCCAATGTCTATTAAATTACGTCTAAAACATTTTGAAAATGGTAACAAAGTGATGTTTAGAAGAGTTAGTACTCCTTGCAGTATACATGAATGCAACCAATGTGCAGGTATAAAACTGAAAGCCTCGAAAACCTTCAGCTTTCCTTGGCCACAGGATGATTGCCCACAGTACAGTGACTTGTAGAGGAATAAGTACAGATGCTTGATATGTTGCCCTGTTTTCTGTCACTTTGTTTTTTTGGAGTATATGTAATCATTCCAGCCAATGTGAATTTCATGCGCAACCCAATTCTGCCTAACGTGGGCGACCGGCCTAAAGGGCTGGCCGCTGCATCCTAGGCCCATTGTAGCCTGCACCAGCATGGCCTTAGGCACACCTTGGAGGAAGGGAATATTTTCCCCCTTCCCCTAGTGTAAGTGGATGTTCGTCCCCTCCCCCCCGGTGTAAGCGGCACGAGCCACAATGGGCCTCTTTATCTGGTGCACAACAGGGGAGGCCATGCAAGGCTGGCCCAGGCTGCAATGGGGCATAGGATATTGGCGCAACTCAGCGCCAATATCCCTCTCCCCCGCCTGGCCAATGTCCCCCTCCCTCGCCGCCCCTGCCTGCCGACCGATGCAGGACTCATCTGCAGCGGTCGGCACAGATTCGGGTAAGTGCCGGAGTGTCGCTAACCGCGCTGGTGCCGCTTACACGTGAGGAGCCATAAAGTGCTTTCTGGTACGTTTGCGACTTCTTAGGCCTGCGGAACGCTCGTTCTACTGGCCTATAGTTACACAGGACTAGGCCGACACTATATGAGCCAAGCTTGAACCCACTGATGTACATTTCAGATGTGACTCCAGGAATGTCTCATGGTCACACTGAACTTGGTATACCCTGACTGAGGTGTGGCACAATATCCCTAAGGCCACAATGAAGCAGTTCCCTGTCCATATAGCTGTTCCTCACATTGTGGACATAACTTCAGCTGGGGTGGTTTTTCTTGGGTGGGGGGTGGTGGACTTTTTTGTGTTAAACCTATTATTGATTTGCCATGTTCCGGAGCAATCACAAGAGCCAGTTCAACACAAAGCTGTTGAATAAGAAACCCAGTATGGACTCTTGAAAATTTTGACTAACTTGTTCTTGGGAAATGTTGCAGTGTGCTATGTCTTCCACCATCACGTTATGCCAGCTGTCCCATATCTGGTACCAGCGACCAGATATGGGAGAGCAAGAAGCCCCCAATTCTACATTTCTCCTTCCAGGGGCTATGTACAAGCTACTTAGACATCACAAAGCTCCTTTGAATGAATATATATATTCATTCACACAATCTGTGAATGTGTGTATGAATATGTATGTGTGTGTGTGTGTGTGGAACTTTCTATTTACACCTTTTTAAAGTTCTCTTTTGCATAGCTTTTAGCCAGCCTTATGCTCTAGAAGTGCTTTGATGACTTCACTGCATATCATGATACTTATTGCAGCAGCAAGAAGAGTGGTTTTAAACAGACTGTACGTGTTTCTGACTCTGTGGAGTCATTATCCTTCTACACTTGTGCATCTTTCAATTCATTCCTTTCTTGTTTGGTTTAAAATTTGCTATGAAAGATGTAAAATAAGATGCTGCTTTGGCACCGGGTCACACGAACATCGCTGGTGATAGATAGCAGCACCTGCTGTATCTGCTGCCATTGTCGATGCACAAGGCATTCAATGAATGCCATTCAAGTAGTATCACTACATTCAAGTAAAGTAGTGATGCATAGTGAGAGGAAATCCATCTCATTTGTAGAGTCACACTGGATAGGGAGCAGTGAGGTATTTGCATCCTACTAAAAATGCCCTAACTGAGTGATTCTATGCATACCTACTCAGAAGTGAGTACGATCCGGAGCCGGACTGCCCTGCAGTCCATGAGACACCAGCACACAGCCGGCCAGTCTCTGCTCCTTTACCAACAGCCGCCAATAGGCTGCCTAGGATTTGGTCCAAGTCTTGTGATATGGCAAAGTCAGGCAAGGTTGACCCATGCACCACTCTTGGGTAAGAATGTATAGGATTGCAACCTCATTCTGGTGAGCCATCTATTGGGGATGTTGTAGTTGTGGACTGACTGCATTGGCAGGGGTTGGACAATCTAGGTCCCTTCCGTGATTCTCCTATTTTGTCTCTTCCTCGCTATAATGAAGACCAGTGATAGTGTTGCTTGTTTGCATGCAGGCTTCCTTGCAGCATAAATACAATGGTATTGATGGATGCTGCTGCCCCCGTGTATGGGCAGGACCTTCTCATTCGTACCTGCTTTGATTGCATTCACACATCCTGTAAAGAGTATTGCCTCTCTATTACATCATAGTGCTATCATTTTTTTTTCAAAATTATCTGTATAATGTTATTGGGGACAGTTGGATAGCATTTGTCTGCATAGAATCCTTCTACTGTCCATTAATTGCTAATCATCAGTGTCTTCTTTCTTATATGAATTAGTTTTCCATGGGTTGCTTGGCAAACAGAATTGATTTCTAATTTTACTCGGCAGATCATTGCAGTCATTTTGGTTGAGGGGAAGGTTTTTGTTTTCTTACCTAAATCTTCATTTGTGGAATCAATCTGCTTATTTCCAAGGCTAGCTTCAGTAGCCCAACTGAGGCTAAAATGTTGTGTCTATAGAAAGAAAAGGGCAAGTAATCTGTTTTGCCAGGTATTCGAGAGAGAAAAATCACGTTGTTTTTCAGAGAGAGGGCCAAACTTCTGATGTTTGAAGCATTATTAGCCCTGATGGCTGCTGGATTGGGTCCTTCATTGTGCAGCTGGATTGGGACCCATTTGTGGAGGTTGGGCTAAAGCTACCCTACAACCACTGCCATCACGCCTGCACCATTGGCCTGATCACACTGCTGTTCGTTAGAGATAAATCATCATATTCTAAAAGTCACCTATAGTTTGGCCTGACATACGTGGTATGGGGGATGGTGACTCTAAAATATTGTCGTTATTGTTAATAGGGTTAATAGCATCTTGACTAAGCATTGTGGCACCTAAATGCAAAGAAGGCCAATTTAGGAATGCCCTTTACAGTTCACGCTTGGTAAAAATATGTGTACGCAAATCATAGAATTTAGAGAAGTGAATTTTACTGAGCTGTGTTATGTTCTGATTAATCTGACATAATAGAGGGATGCTCCTTATTCTAACCAGATTTCAGTCTTGTAATAGAATATTGTTGCACCATGTTGCACTGCTGGCTTTATGGGGCGTGCATATAAGGGATTTTATAAAAATCTCTTATTTCTGGGGAAAAAAAAGAGAGAGAGAGAGCTTTGCTCTGTTTGAATTTTGTTTATTTAATAAAAAGGGAGTGAGAGAGTAACCACCCTAACTCTGGGGGAGGGGTTTGGGATTTTTTCTCAACCATTTCTTGGTTGAAATCATGAATAAAACACAAAGATAAAACATGGCTGAAAATAAAACCATGACCTTGGATAAATTTTCTGCATGTTTGGCTTCTTTCTTACTCCATCCATCATTTTTGTTAATAATGGCCTTTTCTTTCTAGGGATCAGCAGATTCATACACAAGCAGACCATCAGATTCTGATGTCTCTCTGGAAGAGGACAGGGAAGCCATCCGCCAAGAGAGAGAACAGCAAGCCGCGATTCAGCTTGAAAGAGCAAAGGTGTTTCTCCCCCCCCCCCCCCCTCCATGTCTAGAAATGAAATGTTTAATGTATTGGGGAAAGGGAAGGGAGTCCGATCAGAATTTGAATTACAAAGAAGTACCATTCTCCCCACCCCCAGACCTTTACCATTTGTGCTGAACCCTCTTAACTATTTTTTTAGAAGCCTACAAAGGGGCCATACTTTGACTTACAGTAAATTGGGAAGAATGAGAGAGCAATGACGACTGGATTTCACCAGAGTCCCTCTTAAGTCAGGCACTGGCAACAAGTGCTTGGTAAGGAACTGAAGGAGCCAAAACCACTGGGGATCAGATGGCCACTGTGTTTGAATGGGGAACTAGTAATTACCCTTTTAGTTAGTTTCCTAGCTGCAGTGGTGTAGCTAGGGAATCTGGCACCCGGGTCCATATTTTTAATACACCCCCCGGCCTCATTGATGGGGGGGATATGGGGGTGGGTGTTACAAATGTTTGTGCCCTCGGGTGCCAGATGGGGTCCAGATGGCTCAACTGCAAGTTTATATATATACAGAAGAAGAACAGTTCTTCTCTCACTGCTAATTATAAGAGAATCACCACTTAAAAGGTGCCTCTTTGCCCACTTCACAAGGGTCTGAATCGTTATTGTTGAATTGTGTAGGATGGACCAATGGTCTGACATAGTATAAAGCAGCTCCTTGTTTCCTGGGTCACTTTATAAAAGAGAGTTGGTAAACCCTCTGAGTGCAAGGCTTTGGAGCATGCCTCCTAGGACACATTTTGGGTGTGAAATTCCCCACTTGTTAGGGGCATGACTACTAATGCAAATTTTTAAAAAGCACAAAATGAATGTATAGAGATTAGTAATGCTTGTGACTTTGTACAAGATGGTAATTATGGTAATTATGCCCACAGCAGAGTCAGTGATGTCCTTTGCATGTTCTGTAGGAGAGAAGACCACTAGGTAGGTTTTTGATCTGGGTCACTGACACCCTGATCTTAAAACATATTCCCTGACAGTGAATGGTTTGATTGAAACCTGTAGGCATATAGTGAATGTCGATAGAATTGGAATATAAGACAGATAGGTTCTGTTTAGCTCCACTGACACCAAAGTAGTTTGGCATTCTATTAGCATTTCAGGGTCATGTTAGAATTCTCAGGTTTCTGATAGGGACTGTACTACAGTTTGACTAACTAAGGCATCTGTTTATATGGGAATTATGTGGGACTATCAGATATTTCTACAGCAAGTGGATAAAGCTAAATCCTGCTTTTTGCTCTCCCCTTGCTAAGTAATGCATCACTTTCTTTCTTTTTTTTTTTTAAAAAAGGACAAAGTGTGCTCATGAAATGTGGTAACCATTCGTGTGCAAGTGATCCACCCACTTGTATATATATCACTTGAGCAGCACAACATCAGGTGATTACTTGTATGTGTGACTAGGCCCTGACAGATAGAACTCCTAAATAATCATTTCCAACACAATGCATTTCAACTGAGACAGTTACACATTCATCATGTGTTGAGTCATATGGGCCATACCTAATTTAGTGGTAGAGCACCTGCTTCGCATGCAGAAAGTCCCAAGTTCAATCCCTGGCATCTCCAGGTAGGGCTGGGAGAAGATGCTTGTCTCTGAAACCCTGGTGAACTGCTACTAGGCTGAGGTAGGTGGACCAGTGTTTTGACTCCGTAGAAGACAGCTTCATATGTTCTTAGTGTTGAGTAATCGGGTAATGTGCATAATGGTGTGAACTAGTCCCAAGAGAAGAGGTGAAGTAGTCAAAGAACAGAAGCCTTAACTATCCCATAGTTACTAAACGGGCCAAATGCTTTTGCCGAAATACAGGTAATTTGGTGCAACTGAGAGCAAGCTCTGAATGATTGTTTTGGGTAGAATAGTGCTGATTTTGTACAAGGCAGACATTCAACTTTACAAGTTGAGCCACAGGGCTGAACTACCCAGAAAAGTGAAGCCAGCCTGTGCTAATGATAGGCTGTTAGAAGGAGCACTGGAGCTTTGATCCCTGAGCTGCTGCCTTTTCTTTTCAGACCATGTGACTCCTGGTAGCCCCCTTTCCCTGCCTCTATATGACAGAAATGTATTTCTGTTCCCAGTCAAAACCGGTAGCATTTGCTGTTAAGACGAACGTGAGCTATTGTGGAGCGCTGGATGAAGATGTTCCTGTACCAAGCACTGCCATCTCTTTTGATGCTAAGGATTTTCTACACATTAAAGAGGTAACAACACATTGTAATGATTTGTTGTACCTGCCAATAGCTTGAGACTAAACAGTTAGCTCTGAGCCATGCAAGGTATCATAACCAAAGCCAAAAAGCAACCAGCATTGCACAGAGCAAAGCATTTGATTAGCCAATGACATCCAGGATCATTCAACCTGATCAAGGTTTTCAAGAGTATTGAGGCTCTGCATTGGACAACTTTGAATTCTAGACCTGCAAAACAGTGTTAGAACCCAAGTGGGGTTTAACTCATTCAGGGCCCAAACTAAACTGGGCTTTGCGATATCATAAAGGCATGTATGACAGCGTAACACCTGTGGCCATTTCAGGGACTCTGCCGCAAATGGCGGCGGTGGCCCTGGCACACTGCCACAGAGGCAGGTAAGTCATCACAGAGGGCAGACAATGGGTGGGAGGGGGAGGAATGGGGGAGTTTCTGGGTGCGGGTGGGGGCAGGCAGGAGACGGAACGGGAGAGGGAAGGGGTGGATCTCCGTGGCACTGGCATGCACCAGGATCCTTCCACTGTTCCCTCTTCCTTACTCTCCTTGGTTCTGCGCCAGTTAAATGACTGGCACAAATCCAAGGAGACCCATTGGGGCAGCAAAGGCTTACCCCAAGGTAAGGGAACAAACGTTCACTTACCTCAGGAAGGCCTCTGGAACTGTCCCCCCCCTTGCAGGATGCAGTGCACGCTCCGTTGGCACAGCTGCATTGGCGGGGGGGGAGGGTTAGTTACGATTGGGTTGTCATACTTGTTTCTAACAAGTGTTGACCCCGATTCATGATCAGTAGCTAAATGAATGTATTCCCACACAGAGACTGGCATAGTTGAAATTGTAGGGCAAGCCACTTTGTACAAGTACTTGAAAGTTCAGTCCAGGAAAATACACATAGCACCAACATTTCTTCACAAAAAACATTTATTCAAAACAAGGAAATCCCATAAAGAGGGTAATCATCCCTCAAACAAGATAAAATCAAGAAAGCATGGGAATAACAAACAATAAAACCGAAACAACAAAATCTAACAAAGCCAGGATGGTGTAGTGGTTTGGGAGTCGGACTTAGACCTAGAAGATCCAGGTTCAAATCCCCGCTCAGCCACAAAGCTTCCTGGGTGACCTTGGGCCAGTCACTATCTCTCAGCCCCACCTACCTCACAGGGTTGTTGAGAGGACAAAAAGGAGGGGTGGAAATATGTACACCACTCTGAGCTCCTTGGAGGAAGGGCGGTATAAAAATGTGAAAAATAAATAAACTGAACCTTTTTAGTGACTACCAAACTGAGGCCCTTCTACAGCACTCCAGGTCTCACAGCAACTGTCAGGAAGGAGAAGGCACCATAACTTCCTTCCTGGTCCCCTTTTTATATCCTCCCCAAGGTCAGAGGGAAACAAAATAACTAATACAGCCAAGGAGGCCCATGCAAAAACTCTGTAAAGCATACAGATGTTACCAGTGACAAAAGATGCTAATCCTGCCAGGACTCAATGGCAACCGGCCACTACTTAAGGAATGTTACACCACTAGATTTCTGTCTTTAGGAATACACTAGAGCTATAACAACCCCCCAAACTTTTCATGTGTCCATGTCCATGTGTCCCCATGAGTGGAATAGAAGCTGGGAGGAGGTAATCTTGAATGGAACAAGGGTTAGCCAACCCATTCCTACCATTCTCCACTGCTGAAACTTGCAGCCTTGCAACCAAGGCTGTGTTTGGTTTAAAAAAAGAAGGGGGAAAAAAACCTTGAGGGAAAGATGCACTCAGCTGTGTTTCGCATCTAGTTTGGGCCTCGGGCAAGGTCACTCTGACAACAAGCTGAAATGTCAGCAAGAATGGATGATTCTCCATATTCAAGATGTCTCATCTGTCACCCATAGGACTATATTATTATGCACTTTTAAAACAGATTAAGTGACAACAATTATTGGCAATGCATAAACATTCCAGGCACAGCAACCAATCACAGAGAAATGTACTTCTTCCACCTACGCTGAAGATTCAGATACGCTTTGAAGAACATATGGAAGGTGCTTTGTAATGAGAGTAACCTTGCTATGCTCACAGCATCTTTGTAACTCAACTCTGGAAATAGGACAAGCATCTTTGTTTTTACAGAGTTACTGAAGAAATCTAGGAGCCCACTTCCCAGATGCCATGAAACACCTTCATAAACGCCCACCCTATCAGCTAATGAATGTATGTGTTGTGGTCCTAGCTGCACTACCAATCCAATCCCAAAACTTGCGTACCTATTGAATCTCACAAATGTCTCTTAGGTTTCTTTTTTTCGTCATAGTTGCCGAATAGCCTCCAGTCCTTCTTAGTTATTTGTACCGTAGCTCTAATTTGTCTCGTATTTTCCAGCGTGTCCTTTCCATCTGCTTTCTGGGTTATCTAAAACAGCTCCTTTCTTATGCTCTGCAAAGCTACCCCTCTGCATTTTTGTGTGTATTTTAAAATAAATATTGTATTATGCATTTCTCATTGTGAATTCATTTTTCTATTGGGGAAAATGGGGCTGAAGGGAGGAGAGTAGTGTCAATTGGAGTGTGTAAGGGGAGGAAGGCTTGGTTTGGAGGCCAAGGAAAAGCATTAGGGTAGACATGTAATTTGATCCCTCCTGGGTGATCCATTTATTTTGGACAAGCTATGACTTTATGTGGCCTTGCAGGACAGCTCTGTTACATATAACCAGATATCTGATTGCAGCACAGATAAAGGGGTGAGTGCAGAGGGGAATTAAAGCAAATTGGAAATTATGCACAAATAGTGGGAGGCAAAGAAAAGCAGGTGTTTACTTATTGGCAGTTAGTAAGTATATACTAAGAGCTTATTTATTTAATCGCGATCAGGATCTGCACATAGAACAGCCTCAGTGCAACTTCATCAGTTTGGAATGCTTGTGGAGAATTCCATGTTTTGCTTCCCACTCCATGTGAAGAAACTAGTGTGTAGTAGGGGTGTTATTGGGTCTGTATAAGGAGTAGACTAGTGGTGTCTGAATAAATATTGGTCCTGTAGGGAGCTAGCAGGAGAAGATATTGCGTGCTACATGGAAGTGCAGGAGACAGACGTAGCGTGAAAGAAAAGGTTAATAATCTCTTTGTTACAGAAATATAATAATGACTGGTGGATAGGAAGATTGGTGAAAGAAGGGTGCGAGATTGGCTTCATTCCAAGCCCACTTAGACTGGAGAACATCCGAATCCAGCAGGAGCAGAAGAGAGGACGTTTTCACGGAGGGTAAGCTACAGTGCTCATCCTAGCCATGATAACTAAAGCCTGCTCTTGAGTATCTACATCTTTTAACTAGTTGTTTAGTCCTTGAGACTCTCAAAATGTGGCCTTTGTTTTCTGACAAATTACTGAGAAAGGAGTCATACAGATGGACATTTCAACTGTGCTGTTAACTAGATAATTTCAGCTTAGTCATTATATGGCATTTGACCAACCCAGTAATCATCTCTGAATCCCAGAGGCTCATGAGTAAAGTGGAATGTTGCACTTAGCTGGGATAAAATAACTCACTGCCGTCATCTTCTACTACTTCAACGCTTTTCAACTTGTCAAGAGCTGGGACCCACCTCAAATGTCAACTGCAATATGGGACCGATCCTCAAGCCCACATTTGGCCCATCACCTCACCCTAGCCCTTGATGTAGGCTACTTGGTAACTGTTCCTGCTGTGCCGCCTCTTCAACCCGTGTGCCACACCCACACTGGTGGCAGCAGATCACGTCGTGCCTACCACAGTTCAACATGGGCAAGCATTTTGTTTGGGGAGTGAGGAAGGGGAGTGAGAAAGTGAGCTGCCATGATTCCTCTTCCTCCTCCTTTTCCTGCCCAGTTATGGCTGGTCAGCATGCTGCTCTCCAGTCCATTTTTTTCCTTCCTAACTAATTGAAAGGGGAGGAGGGACAGAGAGTGGCCTAGCCACAGCATGAACTCAGTTTTGAAAGGTGGGGGGGAAAGAGGAAGTGCCACAGGGCAGCAGGCAGATAGTTGTGGGTTCAACCGTTAGGTCAGGCAATCTGATCTCGTGTGAGTGGTGGCAGTAATACTGCCACCATTTTTGTTTGGAAGTATAGTACTGTACAGGCTTCCACAGTTTGAACATTATTCAGGGCTAGGGTAGTTTTGAGCGAGGTTGTGACGCTTCCTTAACTGGGGAGGCAGACGGTTTAAATGGGGCTCCCTGAAGATTGGGGGACTTGGCCAAAACAATCCCTCCAAAGCTGTAATCTTCAGGATTTATTCCTCTAGGACCCCTAGCCCTGAATTATATTCAAACTGTGGAAGCCGATACTTCCAAACAAAATGAGATCAGATTGCCTGACCTACCTGTTGAAGACCTTTGTTTTGCTATATTCCTCCACATTCACAGGTGTCATCCTTGGGTTCATGCACAAAACCCCCAAGACATCTCATTTACAGTCTTTCTCCTAGGCTGTGGTTTTGAAGAGTGAAAGCAATTAGTATGGGTTTGATGTATGGGTCTAGAAGCCAGATGCTAACTTCATTTAATGATTTGATAAAGGTTATTTTTACAAGTGATAAAAGAATTTCATTTGTGTCTCTAGCGTGTGTCCTTTAAAATTTCTCTCTTATATGTAATGTTTAAGATGTTGTCTTTATCTTCTCATTGCCATTTATCATGTTAGGCTTTTATTGGATTTTGGTTATTTTATGGCTTTTGAATTATGTTCAATATTTGCTACTCCAAATAATCCCAGGTAACGTCAGGCAGAACAATAACTTATAAATGCCATAAATAGGAATCATACTCTAGAGCAGCGTTTCTCAAAGTGTGCTCCTAGGAGCCCTGGAGCTCCCTGAAACCTCTTCAGGGGCTCCATGAGCACACCATATGTGGCTGCCATCTTCCCTCAGCCCAGTTTGTGCCGGCACTCTGGGGCTCCCTGAGATTCCACACATGCACCAGCAGGACTCTCCCCGAGACTCCTTTAAGGAGTGTAAAGGGCTCTGGACCCTTTACCAGACCAAAACATTTGCGAACCACTGTTCTAGAGAAACAGTGAACCTGAACTTTCTTGCTGGGGTGCACTGCATCACTGAGCTTTGTAGGCCAACGTAGCCTACAGTATGACAAAATTAACCTGCTGATAGATCAGTTTAAGTTCTGTCGTCCAATAGGGCCTCAGCGATAACTTCTAGAGTGTGGAATTAAGGCTAGGTAAAACTCTTTAATCTTCCATTTGTTAAAACGAGAAGGAGGTAGACAGTTGTGTTGTGAGAAGAGGAAAAGAAATGTTCCAAGCCTTGGGTAACAAAAGGTCAGATAAGATACTAGGATTGGAAAGGAAAGAAGATAAATATTTGCTGTAATCAGCTTTTCTGTATGGCTACTAGGGGAAAGGGGCTTTGAGGTAAAAATTCGCCACCTGCTTCAGGTCTCTTTGGTGGCTTTGTCAGATCATATGGTCAAGTCACCTTATTTAGGTGTACAGTTTGGGGTTTAATTTGACCTTGCATTAACAATAATAAGATTTAAACATGCTCAGCGTAATAACATCATTGCACAAGTACGGACAGTTCATAAACAGATTCAAGTGTCTCTTTTGTAAAAGCAGCTGAAGATAACTTTCCTCTTTGCGTTCCTAGAGTTGCCTAGAGTGTGTTAGTCCAACTCTTTCCAAGAACAGGAGTGCACTCTTGCAACCCACCCCCTTGTTTGAATGTGTGAAAATGTGATGTGAGTAGCAGAATGCAAAACAAGTCTTTTACAGATAGTCTTTAGGCACGGTTCTGGAGTTTGTAGGTCTTCTTTTGATAACATGTGTGCTCTCTGCTCATCACAACAAATGTTCTTGATCCAAATGTGGCGCCTTATACAGGTAAAATTAAGAAACAGGCTTCATTTTGGAGCATGGGTAGCAAACCCGCAGCACAGGTGTCACAACTGACAAAAGTAAAGGAGTTTATGATTCTTGGACAGGATGGAAGAAGAGAGATGGCTAATAAACCTACAGTGCAATCCTGTGTAACCTTGCACTGGTGTAACAGTAGATGCACTGGTGTAAGTGCACTCCGGTGCATCTACTGTTACACCAGTGCAAGGTTACACAGGATTGCGCTGCTAGTCAGGCACTCAGGCTTATACTTTTACCATATAATTGTTGCCAACTCCTCTGCTCCTCCATTCTCCCTGCCAGTTCTTACTGTGGAGCAGGGGGGCTAACAGGCAGAGGAAGACACACGAGCAGGCCAAGAGTGGCTCCACAAGACATTCTCGTGGTGACAAATGACATACTGCCATTTATCATGGGGATTGTAGTTAAGCCCCTTGATCTGGTGGAAAACAATGTGCAGGGCTTGTCATTTGCTACCAAGAAAAAGCCCTGTGGGGCCTCTCTTGGCCTGTTCTTGGGCTGCTCTTATCCTCTCTGCCTGACTTTTCATTATCTCAAGGTAGGAAGTTCTGGGAAAGGGAGAGACTGGGAGGGTCCATGACAGCGGGTGCAAGCCCATTTTGACTTTGGCACAGCTCAAAGAGGGGCTAAGCCAAACTCAAAATTGGGGGAAGGGGGTAATGATCAATTGGTGGAAGCTCTGCAGTTTGTAGCCATCACTGCTTTGAATTCTCACTCCATTTCTAGTTCAAATCAAGCTGACATATACGCAAAACTTAAGAATATGGGTTATAACTTGCTGGAAGAGCATTGCTATGGGAATTTATTTCAGCCATATTGAGGAACCAGTGGGCAGTAGCTCTTCAATAATTAAACAGTCTTCAGCTGATTGATTGTTTTTGTTTCAGCTGAATATGCCTTAAGTACTTGGAATAGTACCTAACTGGAAGAATGCAAGATGGTATTTTTAGAATTGACTTGCTCCAAGATAGTTTTCCAGGGGTGTAAATGTGCAAAATCCATTATCGGTTGAGGTGGGGGGTGGGACATGTAGCTTTCTAGATTCATTTCCATTAGAGAAGACGACAAGTCTTCAACATCATAAAAGAATCCTATGTGGTGGTAATAGTAACAGCATGTTTGTAGATGCAGGCCAAGTTGATCAAACAGTGCTGGTGGCTGCATCGCATTGAAATGAATATAGGATGCACAGCCTGCATGCAAACTTTGCAGCAAAAATAATGAAATTGTACGTTTGACAATGAATCCTGCCAAAATGATTGCCATGTATGTATGAATGGGGAAATGAATTCATGTTCATTCAAACCAAGTGTGCACAGCTTGGGTTATGCTGCCAGGCTCTCTGTCTTTGCAAAATGATTAATGTCAATGGATTTTAAGAGAAACGAGAAAAAAACTACTGAAGTCAATGGAATTCCTTGTCGCTGCACAATTGGGGCTTAGCAAAATTGACAGATTGGGTGAAGAACTGTGTTGCCAACACTGCACTCATCCACACGCGCACGTATCTACCACTACATGTGTACACGCACTCAGTCTTGGGCCCAGGTTCGCCCAGCCCAGAATTAAACTAAATTGGGGAAATTCATAACTAGAGAGGCCGAAATGAGGGGTATTTGCTGTTTGGGGACCATTGACTGGATAGCAGAGCAAACAACCTCAAAGTGCCTCCGATTAGGCTAATAGTAACCATGAGACAGAGTTTTCCAAAGGAACATAGATTTTACTAAGAGATATAGAGAAACAAGAAAAAGGCATTGGTTATGTGTAAGATCAGTTGCACAGAGATTTAAGTGGTTGAGGGTGAAAGAATACTTGTAAATAGCTCTGTTTGGATAGGCATGGGTTAAAGTGAGAGAGTGAGAATCGGGGCTTCCAGCTAGGCTGAGTTTCCTCTGCCAGAGATGACCCAGTGGGAGGTTTAAAACAACAATTGGGAATGGAGGCTTTCAGAAAGGATGAGTTGTTATGAGGGTTAGAGGGGAAGAGAAGAGAAATTACCTATCTTTAGCCTGCTGGGTAGACTAGGGTATGATGTCCTTTTGCAAAGCAAGGCTAGGCTGCATGGCTTCAGGTCCAAGGTAAAAAGGAAAAACACAGTAAAAAAGGTGCCCTTTGGTGGTCAGGGAAGGTAGCTTCTCCAGAAATGAGGGCAGCTACCAAGTCAAGAGGCTCGCCAAGCAGGAAAAACCTCACAAAAATGGACAGAGTGGAAGTCTCTGTTGGAGAGACTACCAAAATGGACTGTGTGAATGCCTTCAGTTGGGAAGAAAATGCCAAAATTCTGCTTCCAGAGCAGGGGTAGTTATAGGACTTTGGACAAAGAATATGAAGACATGCGGATAATGTTATCTGGAATATCTCCTAAGTGTGCAGCCAGGAGTTTCCTGAGCTTGACAGAGTTACAGTGCAATCCTAACCAACTTTCCAGCGCCGATGTAGCTGTGCCAACAGGGTGTACACTGCATTTTGCAGTGGGGGGGCAGTCATGGAGGCCTCTTCAAGGTGAGGGAATATTTGCTCTCTTACCTCAGGGCTGCAATGCAGATCTGCCACCGCTGGAACGTTGGTTAGGATTGCGCTGTTCAGGTGTGTCCTTCCAGGAGGGCACAAAAGCTTTAATTGCACCCTAATCTGAGAGGTTCACAAATGGTATGGCAGGGTGTGGGCATCTCCCATACTTAGGTCATTGATGTGAGAGGCATCCTGGAGGAGTCTGAAAAGACTGTCCAGGCGGCCTGGCCATTAGGCAGTTAAACTTATTATTCAGAAAGGGTTATGCTTGCAAGTGAGATTATACCAAGGTGGAGATCCTAAATTTACAAGACCTTAGAGGAAGGTGACACTCAGATGCCCTGCAGTGCTACAGCTCGATCCGGTGACCTTTTATTAGCATGATCTTGATTAGAGGGAGCCTTGCCTCACCCCTCCAGGGCAAAGTCCTAGCTGACTCTCAGAACTGTCAGCTAAAGAACCAAGATGCTGGAGTTAGGACAGACCGTGCACAGTTTGGAAAGTGAGATCATTGGCAAGAACTGTTGGTGGTGGCTGGATGTTTGTTTATTATTTATTTATTTATAAAAAATTATATGCCTGCCTTATCCACTTTAAAAATAAGATGCCCAGGGCAGCTTACAACAATTGAAACGCAATAAAAATAAATACAATTAAAAACAACAAGAAAATCATTGTGCAAAAGGGACTATAAGAAAAAAAAAACAATTTCAAAGCGGAGAGGTCAAAACACAACTAGAGGGAGAAAAAGTCTTCAGTCCCTGTCAGAAGGACAGCAGAGAGTAGAGTAGACAATTCTTACTTCTCTTGGGAGGATGTTCCAGAGTTGTGGTGCTCCCCCATGTCACTACCACCCTTGCTCCCAATAGTGGCAGCACACGCAGGAAAGCTCCACCAGATGACCTCAGGGGATGGGCTGTCTCATACAGGAGTAAATGGTCCTTCAAATACTGTGACCCCAAGTCGGTTTCAAAGGTCATCACCAACACCCTGAATTGTGCCCAGAAATGAACTGGCAGTCAGTGCAGCTGGAGTAGCAGCTCAGTCAAGTCAAACCATTGAGCTGCCATGATCACATGGGCCGTTGCATTCTGCACTAATTGCAGCTTCTGGACAGTCTTCTAGGGCCACCCCACACAGAGTTGCATCATAGTTTTCTGAACCAAGAGGACACCTGTCTCATCCGGATTTAAGTTCAGTTTGTTGACCCCAGCAGCCTCCAGGTAGAGTTCTAGGATGTCAAGAGCTTCCCTGGGTTTGGATGACATGGAGAGATGGAGCAGGGTGTCATCAGCATACTGGTGACACCCACCTTCAAAGCCCTGGATGATATCTCCCAGTGGTTTAATTTACATGTTAAACAGCATGGGGTACACAAGATAGAATCATGCAGTACCCCACACGACAAAGCTAGGGTGCCGAACTGGAGTCCTCTCACACCACCACCTGCAATCTTTCATTCAGGAAGGACCACCATAAAACAGCACCTCCAAGCCCCAGTGCAGCCAGGTGACCCAGAAGGATACCATGGTTAATGGTGTTGAAATCCACTAGGAGGTCCAGCAGGACCAACAGGGACACAGTCCCCCTGTCTAGTTCCCAACACTAGGAGCAAATTGGAGTTAGAACAGACAAAAGAAAATATTTCTTTACCCAGCATGTAATTCATCTGTGGAACTCCTTGCCACAGGATGTGGTGATGGCACCTGGCCTAGATGCCTTTAAAAGGGATTTGGACAGATTCATGGAGGAAAAGACCATCACAGGTTACAAGCCATAAGCAACCTCCTGGTTTTAGAAGTGGGTTTTCTCTGTGCCAGGTGCAAGGGAGTGTCAACGGGAAACAGGTTATCTTGTTGTCTTGTGCTCCCTGAGGCATCTGGTGGGGCCACTGTGTGATACAGGAAGCTGGACTAGATGGGCTTTTGGCCTAATCCAGCAGGGCTCTTCTTATGTTCTTATGGAGGTGTCCCCTTACACACAGTTATCAAACATTGGGTAGGCCATGGGACTGTAGGGTCAAGCCTCTGAGACTAGAATCAAACCTCTCAGTGCCTAAAACTGAGTGTCTACATAGAATTGAGCATTTGACTATTCAAAAAGATGTTTGGACCATTGACCAGTCAAATATTGTGAAATGACAGTCAAGTATCTTTCAGGCACTCATTTATTAGAACAACTAAAAACGTTATCTAAAAGACTTTCCCTGACTCACCATAACTTCTGTCTTGTCGCAGTATCTTGTGTCATTTCCTTCCAGCAGTTCTTCCAACAGTGACTGGTTTTTAAGCCCGAGTCCAATCCCTCTCAGGAGATTTACAGAGCAGACAGCCACATCACATGGAGAGGATCCTCCCTGGTTATGTGGCAGGCAAACTTGAACCAGAGATGGGCAAAGGGTTTGGTGTGCTGCTAGGCTTGCCCTTGGTTTCTGCAGGGCTGGGGGGGAGGCAAGCCTCACTTCTGACCTCATGAGCAAATGGCACCATGAAATGTGGAGAGACAACTGACACACTGACATTCTTAGCTTCATGGAATCTTTGATCATATTTGATCACAATCAAATGGTAGGCAGTGAATTGACTGGTTAGTTGACAACATTTGACTGGCTGACTGGCCAGCATGCCAACCCTTAATGAGAAGAGGCATAATTGCCAGCATGCCAACCCTTAATGAGAAGAGGCATAATTGTCTTTCTCTGTCTTGTCATTATTAGGCAGTGGGTACGTTTAATCTTAAATCTCATTAATTCTGCCTTTGCCTATGCATTTTTTTTTAAATCCAGTGTATCCATCAATCGTGAATTAAAAAATGGATAGAGATCTTATGGGTCTATGCACTCTTCAGTCAAATGTGCTATCTAAAGGCATATTGAGTTTAACCCTCAAAGTGCTCAAAACATTTAATGGGGACTTTACAATACAGGAAATCAAGTGGGAATTCTTCTTCAAGCCTTGGAGAAATGGTGTCTGGCACATTTCGAGCTACGCCCACTTCCACTGGTGAGTTTTCATATCTCTTAAAGGAAATAAATTGTGATGTGATGTGATTGTGATGTAGGACACAATCTATTGTGCAGTCTCACTGTACAATTTCATGGTAGTGAGACTTGTATGAGATTCTTGAGCAAGCTCTGATTAAATAAATGGTGCTTGTTGGTTTGTGTGACCAGTCAAAATAATGCTTTTGTGAACTTCTAGGCTAATTGAGTGGGCATATAGCTGAATTTTGCTTCTCAACACTTGGAAGGTGCTGGTGCCCTTCAAATGTTCGACTAGCTATGTAGGATGGAGCAGCTTATCCTTGAGGTGATTGCACCCAGCTGGGGGCCTCCATCTAAATGACCCAACGGTAAAGGCACAGCCATGCACATGGGTCTTTCCCACCACAGTGCTCATTTGCGGGGACAAACTCATGCAATTAGCCTTTCTCATGTAGTTACATGGCTGGTGGAATATTTAAAGGACACCGTTGTTAATGGGGAAAAAATGATTTAGAGCGCAGTCCACACTAACTGTGGAGCGGCGGAACAAGCGCTCTGCCATTCCAAGTCATCGCAAACGTGCTGTAAAACACGTTTGCAACGACTCTAGAGTAAGGGCCAGCAGCCCTTACTCCACCGCCGGATTGTCCCTGTGACCTCTGGAGAAGGTAAGTGAAGCACCGGTGGGGACAGTCTGGGCAGTGAGGGAGGCTGGCCGTTGGCCAAGCAGGCCCAGGGGGTGGGGATGGCGGCCGCCATATCCCCGAACCATTCCCAGGCCGGTGCAGCCTTTACACGGCCTCCTCAGACTTGTTCCAGCTAAATAGCTGGCTGAAATCCAAGGAGGCCCACTGGTAATACCGGGGAAAGGGGACAAATGTCCCCTTCTCCCGAGTAGACCTCTGGGCCGATCTCGATCGGCCCGGAACATGGATAGGATCCGGCGGGTGGCCCTGGGTTGCCTACCGGATACTTAGGCAGGATTGCACTGCCGTTCTATACTGTAGTCATCTTGTATACAGTACTTGTAAAGAATTGTGCAGAGGGAGAATCCTGAAATATTGATCATGTTCCTGTGAAAGAAATTAATAATTGAATGCACTCATTGGGCAGTTATCAAACAGTACTGCTCTTTCAATATAAAGTCAAGTTTAGAATAATTTATTTTCAAGTTCATTTGTGGTAATGTCCGATTAAAATTGTTCTTGCATTCTATGACTTCTTTGTGGTTAAACATAATATTTAACCTAATTATTTTGATCTTTCAGCAAAACAGAAACAGAAAGTGGTAAGTGTACTGACTCCATCCTATACTTCCTAGGCATTGCATATACAGTGTCTGTGCACGATTATACACTTACCGGACATTTTCTACTTTCAGACAGAACACATTCCTCCCTATGATGTAGTACCATCAATGAGGCCTGTTGTACTAGTTGGCCCTTCACTAAAAGGCTACGAGGTATGCATTTCTGTTAGTTGTATGAAATAAAAACTTGCACCTATCTTCAAAATATGTTAAGCACAATTGATCATCTTCTGTGATTCGATTATAGTAATCAATAACTGTTTTCATGGCTCAATCCAAACTAAGAGCATTGGCCTTCTGGGATAGTCCTGAATCGGGGGCAATAGTACAATATTCAGCTGATGCGCAACGGATGTGGGTAGATGGGGGAGCCATACTGCAAAGTGGATGACCTTGCTGTGGTGAGGACCATGTTCTCTACTTTAAAAATATATGTCACAACAGATGTGAACCTTTAGCTCTGGAAGTGGCATCAGGTTTACATGCCCTTTCATCTACTAAAGCATATTTCTTGCACAAGACTCCATGGACCTTTATAAGAAATATGTGAGGAAGAAAACAATGATTTGCACTTTAAAAGATTAAAGGCCTGCCAATGTGATGTAGTAGTTAGAACGTTGGACCTGGAGAGACCTGGGATTAAATCTGCTCAAATTCTAAGCTCAACTCTTAGGGTAAGCTGCCTCCAAGTGCTAAAATGTGAGGATAAAATGGAAAGCCCTGTATAGTCTGTGACACAACAGTAGAGTAGCACATGGAAATATGTATTTGTATGGAATACGAATGATAAATAAAATAAATAACCAGGTCATAAAGTAGTTTGGCCTCAGACTAAAGCCACCACATGCAAAAACAACAAATCTAATGCACAATTGAGTGCATACATCACCCCCAATGAGAACAGTTGATGCTCTTTAAGTTTTTCAATGAAGCAAGGATGTGCCTTGTGAAGAATAAGACTGAGCTGCTGTCCTTAGATCTCACATAAATATAAAGACAAATTAATATTTTCATCTTGGTCTTTCCCTCTCCCCCCATTGCCATTAAATCCTAGGCAGACAGAATCTGCACAGCAGGGTAAAATGGAGGGTGAATCCCTCTCACTGCTCTTAGTTTCTGACAGGGGCGGGACACGGATATAGGAATGAAACAATGTACTGTATTGCCAACATATTTTGGAGAGTGTAAATGAGGGAAGCAGAGAGCGAGTGACATTTTGGTAGTCTCCGATTTGCAAGTGTTGGTATGAGTCAGAAAACTTGCAAACGTTTGTTGCCGTGTATTTAATTCCTTTTGTATGGCTAGAAAATGGATTTGTCAGTTGAGTTTAAAGGAGAGAGAGTTGACAAGAAGCACCACAGTTCAAATGTTTTACCGTCAACATGAAGGGCATTCACTGTTTGCAATGTCCTTATTTTCCACCTCTTTTCTTACTTTGGGCTTCTTTCTCTCTGTTGTCAATCTTCTTTCCTCAATCTTTCTCATCCCTGACAAGGTGACAGACATGATGCAGAAAGCCCTGTTTGACTTCCTGAAGCACAGGTTTGATGGGAGGTGAGGATTAAGGTTCTTTTTCATGTTTTTCCCAGCCCCTTGCATTCATTATCCTGTCTGGTACTTGGATGCAGATGGCTTTCAATGCATGTTTCAGTACAGTTCTCTATCTCTTAATACATGATTTCAGTTAACATTGAAGTGTAACCATCACTACCGTTTTAGAGAATTGTATGACAGTGTTGCATTACTCAGAGCAGCTGCAGAGGTCTAACAGAATGGAATTCTGAATCTCGATGAATCAAAGTTGAAGGCGGAGGTAGATGGAACGTAGTAGTTTTTCTTTATGAAAAAATACAAAGGCTGTCTCAGAGGCATCATTGTCATAATCAATACATAATCAACAGTCTGAAAAGTAATGTTTTCTATGCATCTTAGCTTTCTGCATACATAACTGATCTGACCTGACAAAAACTTGCTAGAACTGCAGCTCTCTGTTTTACCACTGGAGTTGAAATGCCTGCTTTTCTACCATCAATGCGAATAGTAGTTGACCCAATGGTAACTGCCATGTTCGGAAGTCTTCCAGTGCACCACCAAAACGTCTGGAGAGGCTGATGTGCGTGTCTTGCCACTCATGTTATCATCCACGATTTTCACATTAGGCCTCAGAACTGTGAACTGCTGTTTGATGGTATATGAAATTGTGCCCCATAAAGGGTCAAAATAGAAAACTGCTTCACTAGGATTTCTTATTCGTTGGCTGGTGCAGGTAATGGTGGGGCTTCTCATCCTTGAAGCAATCATTGACTAGTAGGACAGTACTAGCAGAAGCTGGGGTACTGTACCAAGCCCGGGGGGGGGGGGATGGGGACGGCAGGATGTAGAAGAATGTGTGAAGGTAATGGACAGGTGTAATCGCATAAAGGCCTTTTGCAATAAACCTTGGCTGATTGTACAGGCTAAGATTGGTGTCCTTGCTACCTACCACTACTCTGACTCCTGCACAGAACTGATCCTGCTTTGGTGCAGTGATGTAGGTGGGTGGAACTTCATAGTATGCGTTTACTAGTCTGGGGCCAGATCCTACTTCTTGGGGACTTCTTTGCTATCTAGTGTCTGATTGATGGGAAATATGGTTTCCGTGTCTAATACAGTACCTTCATGTTTAATGTACATTTGACTTTAGCTTTTTGCTGAAATGGCTGATCTGTGCTCTCTCTCAGCCATGTCTCCTGTTTTTCACAGCTTCACTTAAGCTTTTCTCTGCCCTACAGTTTTGTTTTCCCCCAGGTTGTTCACTGTTCTCTGTGTAATTTTCCTGCCTGGACCATAATAGCTTTACATCTCTTAGGATGCAATACTATACATACTTACTTGGAAATAAGCCCCATTCAACATAATGGGAACTATATCTGAGTAAAAACATACAGGATTGCGCTATTAGTTGAGATAGAATAGGAAAGAATTGTTCTTTGAAGGAGATGTGCAATCCTTAATGTATAGTTTATGGTTATGAAGAATGATGGTTCTTGTAATTTGGGGGATGGGGGTAGTTGAGACCAGAGGTATGGAAAATTATAACTTCATTTCTCCCCCCCCCCCCAGAGCATGGGATGTGATGGTGAAAATGTGGGTCAGCTAAGCCCGGTTTACCTCAAAGATAGTGTTGGGCAAGCCCCCCTCTCCTCCTGACTTGATTCAGAATGGTCTCAACTAAAACTATTCTAAAAAAGTGAAAATAAATCATTTTGAATATTCCAGAGTTTAGACCTCATCATGCTCCCAATGACCTCACTAAAACTGTAGTGGGACCTAATGACCCCCTGCCTCAATCCCCCCACCCACGAGCCCTTTTACTGAGCCTTGCCACTTCCTTACCTTACCCTGGACTGGTAGCAACCATGGCAGCTGGGGCTTGAGATGCTGCCTCTGCAGGTACTAAATACTGCCCCCTCAGTTCTCTGCTGGCCAGTGTGTAGGACTGCCAGGAATCATGGGAAGTACAGGGATATCAGAAATCATGGGAACTTCTTTTTTTTTTTGTTGGAGAACTGGACACCACTGTTCATGTGCACTAATCTTATAAACTTTCCATTTCTGAAACTCAGTGGAAAAAATACTCAAGCGGTGATGTGCCAGGGAACAGGGATGTACCCCCAGTGTCCTCTCCTGTCAACATTCTCTGTCTGAGGTTGCACTGAGGTCAGTTGGATGTGTGCTAGACACAGAAAGCTTTTAATGGTACTTGGAAAGCTCTCTTAGTGCAAATTCCTCAGCATGTTTCTCTCCCTCTCTCTGTTGGTGTTTGTTTAAACCTGAAGGCAGTGGCTATAAATGTAAAAGATTGTGTTTAAATTTGGAACCATGTAAATATGCTCCGTTTAGATGAGAGGTAAGTCCGTAGCCCTGCAAGTTGATGGGCTTCTAGCTGATCAGATTTACGGCGCAATCCTGCGTAACTTTGGAGTGGCGGGGCACGTGCTCCGCTGCTCCAAAGTGTCATAAACATGCTGGAAAGCACGTTTGCGACGACTTGGGAGTAAGGGCCGCAGGTGTGGAAGCCGGCAGCCCTCACTCCGCCGCCCTCCAGACCCGGCACCCACTGACGACGGTAAGTCCAGCGCCAATGGACGCAGGGGCAGCCGGGGGGTGGTGGCTATTGGCTGGCCCAGACTGGGAGAGGGTGGGAATATCGGCTGTGCGCTCCGCCAATATCCTAAGCCCTTTCCCAGCCTGGGCCGGCCTTACTCTCCCACCGCAGATGTATACCAGGCCTGGACCTGGTGTACATTCGAGGAGGCCCATAGGCCCTGGGGTCGCTTACATCGAGGAAGGGGATGAATGTCCCCTTCTCCTGAGGTGCGGTCTAGCAGCCCCAGGGCAGGCCACAATCCTGATAGGATACAGCAGCCAGCCCTTTAGACTGGCCATATATACTTACACAAGATTGCGCTGTTAGGGAGGCCTGTGTCTAGTTGTCCTGGCCTGTGAGGGAAAGCACTCTGCACCACCAGCTAGTTGAAGCCACAGTACTGGAGGAGGCTGGTTTGTAGTTGACCCTAGCTGTCGCAGTCACTCAGCAGTGGCAACAAGCAAGTACAGTGCACACTCTTGCATGGTTTGTGACTGCCTGCGCCTGATATTAAATTATAAAAATGAGTAGTGGGACTGCACTTGTATCAGGGCCAGCCTTGCCATGCAGCAACGTGAAACGTTCACGTGGAGGGGCAGCAAACCAACAAGCCCCCAGGAAAACTGTCCACCTCCTCCTCCAAGCTGCCGCTTCAGTGGGGACCCCGATCTTCTTCCGACTTGCTGAGAGCAAGTCGGAAGAGAATCCTAGCAGTGGTAGCTTCCTTCTCTCTCCAGTGCTGCTGGCGGAAGGAGTAGAAAGAAAAGCTGCCATAGCTCCAAATAGCTTCTCTCTGTCTACTTGGTGCAGCACCAAGTAGTCAGGGAAAGGTGATTTGGAGCTCGCCCCCTTTCCTTTCTCCTCCTTACCTTTTACTTATGACTAGCATGTATAGCCTCCTTGCTCCACACTAGTTCTGTTTGCAATGAATGGGAGCTGGGATGCTAGGCTGTTCATTGCAAAGAGAAGTGGCTCAGAGACGGGAGGCTCCATGAGTGCTCCTTGTAAGCAAGGGAAGAAGGGACAGGGGCATGCATGGCTGCTTGTTTGCCCGCCTGACCTCTCTCCTCATCCATGGGAGGACATGTGCATGCAGAGTTGGCATGCAGGGTGGCATCCAGGTGGTGTGGAGGCATGTGCTGCCCCTGACATATGACACAGTTGTGTGTAACACTAGAATCAGAAATATTGTTTCCATGCTTACTAAAAGAAAAAAAGTAGAGAAAAGAATATATAGTACTTGTTTAATTCCCAAGTTGCCGTCTTTGACACACTTCTAAAACTGAATGTGAAACTTACCATAAATCTAATTGCAACCTGGCACTTGAGGTAGCTATCGGGAAGAGAGAAAATTTAAACAGTGTGCAGAATATAGTGCTGAGGGCAGCCAGTATGTGCTCAGTTGTGAGAAGTAAGACTGCAGTTTGGAGAAGACAGTGCCTGGAAAATAAACTGTGACCTCAGCTCGCTTCAAAAAAGAATGCAGCCATCCAAGCAAAGGCAAAACAATTTTATTCCCCCTGAAACTAAGATTCATTGGCAGTCCTTGGGGTGCGATGAGTTTGTAAAACTAAAGTATTTTAGAAGGGTACATCTTATGAATTTGACTATTCCTGTACCATTTTTCTCAATCTGAAACAATAACATCAAAACTGTTTTGGATTTATTAAGAAGAATAAAAATACCCAGATTTAAAAAAATATATATCTTTCAAAATATTTTTGGAATCCATTTGTTAGCAAAAAAAACCCTGTACTCTGAACTGATGTTAGGTAGTGGCTGAGAATAAGCTATATACAGCTAAATCCCTGCTGAAGATTAATCTCAGCCAAGAATTTACTGGCTGTCTTTAGGCAAGCCACTATTTCCAAGTTTCAGCTCCTCCCACTCCCGTGTATAATTTAAATAATGTAGCCATGACTTATAAGTTTTTTGTATGGGATCAGGACTGGCCCACCCATGAGGCAAGGTAAAGAAGCTGCTCCAGGTGGTGGTTTGAGGGAGGTGACAGACCGGCAGGGATTGTGTGCCTGTTTAGCAGCCCTCCTGACCACCCATCCTATTGACTTTCAACAGTCGTCTCCTCCCTTTCAATCATAGCATTTGTTGTTCATCCAAGTAAGGCATCAGCGTCACTGCAGGGGGGGAGGAGCTGTGGAAGGACGGGGAAGGGTGTAATGGGGCAGGGGAGGGTGGATACAGGAACGGATCAGGCCCAGGAGGGGACGGGATTGGCAGCACCGGCACACACCAAATCCTATCCTTCCCATGCCTTTTTTTTCTTACACTGGGCTGCTCAGTTCCGCACCAGCGATTGAGGTGGCGTAGATCCGAATAGCCTTATTGCGCAGGCTGGGCGTTTACCTGGGGTAAGGGGACAAATGTCCTCTTACCCCGAGGAGACCTCCAGTCTGCTCCTAGCCAGCGCTGGATACAGCATGGGCCGCACGACCCCGCTGCATTAGCGCTGGATAGGATCAGGCTACTAGTTCACACATTACCTGATTACTCAACACTTATGAACGTCTGAAGCTGCTTTCCTACTGAGTCAGGCCTCTGGTCCATCTCAGTTAGTATTGTTTACAGCAACTGGGAGCAGGTTGCAGGCTGGGAGTTTTCCCAGCCCTACCTGGAGCTACCAGGGATTGAACCTGCATGCAAGGCAGGTGCTCTGCCTTTCACCTACAATTCCATCCCATGAAGTTGCAATCTGAAGACTTTATAGAGAAAAGGTGGAATGTAAGAAAATAAAGACTAGTGACCGCCCACAAAGTTCCCTCTATCCATGGGTGGGTCTTCCTATCTACTGGTGGGAATTGGCATGAACCAAGCCCCACTGAAGAGGTGAACTGAGCACCAGATTACCTCTTCCCCTGTCCGTTGGTGCAGCAGACCTGTATTTTTGCCATCAGCCCAAAATGTCACATTTAATGAAATATAATTCAATGGGGACCACCATATGCCTGAGTGAGGAGGTTGTTGGGGACTAAGGGTGGAGAAGCTATTCAGAAAAGCGTGCCTTCTGAGAAGCTGTTACTGCCCCTTACTCAGTAGCAGATAAGGGAAAAGAGACGCATAGCTGAATGCTCATGGATAAAAGACTTGAAAGTCCTTCAGTTTTTCCTCTGAATATGCATCTAGCTAGGGCGACATGAGCAAGCCATTCAAGGTGATCATTGTTCTGTAGGAACGTGTTGGATGACACGTTTCTGCAGTTAAATGCGTCATCTCTTTGAGCTGTCACTTGGCAGGGGTGTTGGTTCTCCTCGCCTGCCTTGCTCTTCTTTCTCCTGAAGTTCTGAATAAGCTTCCTTCCCTTCAGCTTGTTGCACAGCTTTCAAAACGAACAATTATGTTAAGTGTGGGACACAGAGCAGGTGCTATGTCACCACTGCTGTCAGATGTCTTTCAGTGCAGCAGATGACTATGGTAACTGGACGTCATTGTTTTCCTATAGGAAACCATGACAACTGTCAATGCCAAGTCAAGGGTTGCTATGAATAAACCCTTTGTGGAGTATATTTTTGTATCGTACGTTGAGAATACTGAGAAGCATCATAACCAACACATATCGGCTACATCTGTTTGGCACAAAAGAAGAAGCAGGGAGAGATTATCATAAGCTGGTCTCAATTAACTTTTCTACTCTATCGAGTAGGTCTTTTGTCATACGGAGGCTTTCTTACAGATTACGCTAGTTCAGATGTTTCCCTGTGTGAACAGTAGTGAAAATTCTTTTAAAATTCCCTGCAATTTGGAACATGATAGTAGTTTCCTTATCATGGGGCAGGGGGACATTGGTCTATATGGTCATATAACCATCCGAAGGGAAAGTATAGAAACGTATGCACAGGAAGCATGCATCTGATGCAGCAACAGCATGCAGAACAAGCAAGTGATAAATGTGGGAAGGATAATGAAGCAAGGGAGTTCTGGTACTGCGGACAAGTTTTTATTCTGCTAAAAAATGTACTGTACCAAGTGATAGTGGTGAATGGGTGCATGATGCCACAATACACATTGAACGTACAACCATTTTAAAGGGAGGGGGAAAAGCCAACTTCTGGTGGGACGGGAAAGTGTTCAGAAAGAGAGACAAGACAAGACCAGATTAGATTAATCTTATCAGTTTCTAGATAAATTGCAGGGGAAGCTTGTAGTACATTTGTCCACCATTTTGTACTAGTTTTGTATAGTGAGAGCGTTCTAATAGGATATTAATTTGGGTAAGTTCTCCTTTTTCCTACCTCTTGACTTGCAAGTGTAGAAATACTGCATGTCCCAACTAATCAAAGTTTTTCAGAAAAAAAATCCGTAAATTCCTTTATAAAAACAAACACTGTCGTGTGTGCGTGTGTGTGTGCGCGCGCATATCCATACAGTTTTAAAAGTAGGTTTTTTAATTGATATTCTGATTTTTTCTGTTTGCACTTCTGTAAATATTTCTTATAGCAGAGGTCAGTTGGCATTTTACCAGACTTGCTTAACTTCAGTAATGCTTTCACTCATTCAGAAACAGCTTATATATGTGCTTCCTTTAAAGTGCAGTGTTTCAAATCACAACATAGCACATTTTTTTCCCTGTAGAAATCTTGACTCAAGTTCTCTCATCTGTCCTATGTTTTCTTTTATAGGATATCAATAACTAGAGTGACAGCAGACATTTCTCTTGCTAAGAGGTCTGTTCTAAATAATCCAAGCAAGAGGGCAATAATTGAGCGGTCGAACACCAGATCCAGTTTAGGTAAGATGTTAGCAGGAGCACAGACTTGCATTCTATCACAGTGGTGGCTGGCCTTTTGGGGTGAGTATGCCTCAAATCCAGTCAAAAGACGAAGATCAAGCCTCTTAGTTCCTTGCCCCAAGATCTCATCCTTTCTCAACCTGTTTCCTCCTCCAGATCTCTCTCAGCCCATCTTCTCCAAATCTATCTTTATTTCCTCTTGTCCCATCTCCTTGCTCTCCTTCTGTCCAATGAAGCAAGTCTTCAATCTCAGCACGACTCCAGTAAGGAGCTCTACAAGATGCTGTAGTGTGCAAGCTTAGACTTTTGTGACATACGTATGCATGCTATAATACAGGGGTGGCCAAACAAACTCTTTGGCGTATAATTTGCTGCTCTCGGAAATATGTTGGCTGAGCTCCTTTTTGCATCACAATTAATATAAAAGCTAAATAAGAAAGTTTCAAGCTTTATAATTATTTACCAGGTACAAATTGAGAGTCCACTGGAATATTTAAGAATTTAAATGCTTCTTAAATATTGTGGCTCTCAAACATCTCTCTTACGGCTCTTAAACATCTGAAGTTTATCGTATGTGGCTCTTACATTTAAGCAAATTTGGCCACCCCTGCTATAGTATATAGGTGCAACCCTACACTCCTCCTTCTCTGAAATGCAATCTTTTGTTGTTAGGGATCAGGCAGTAGGATGACGGCAGGCAGAGGTGTTAGGGGGGGCGGTGGACGGCGGTGGGTGCACTCACCTCGCCACCCCCTCCACCGCTCTCTTAATCTTCTTCTTTCGGCATCGCTCCAGGAGTCCGCTGGCTGCTTCTCAGCCCACCCACCCGCCCTGGAGCTGTTTGGCTCCAAAAAGGGTCAAAAAGTTAAGGGGGTGTTTCGCGCCATGTGGCGGTGCACAAAAATGACTTCACACACCTCAGGGGGTGGGGCGTTTGGCAGCACGTGGGGGTGTCACGTCAGCGGCAACCCATGGGGGGTGTAGAAACGCCACTGATGGCAGGTGGGGAGGCTGTGTCCGTGATGCATGGAGTCCTTCACTGGAAGCGAATGACAGAGTTGGGTCATTGGTGAGAGGGAGAATAAGGCATGGACTGGACACAACCCAGTCTGCAAACCCTTCTGCTTCTTCCCAGATATGCCACAGATCTTGTCTACCTGTGCCACAGGTTGGCTACCATTGTCGTAGCACAAATGTTACCTTATTTTGTGAATGATACCGTATTTTCCGGCGTATAAGACTGGGCGTTTAAGACGACCCCCAACTTTTCTAGTTAAAATGTAGAGTTTTTCCGTATAAGACTACCCCTCTTCCAACGCACACCAAATAAAAATTTGAAGCTGGCTTCATATTTCTTTCTTCTTGCTGGTGGAGCCATGATGGGGTTTTGACTGTTGGACATTTGTATACTGTACTGTATGTACTGGTGCTATACTGTCCAGCCCTCCCTGTCTCCAAGACTATCAGAGCGGTAGCGCAAACACGCCTCTTTCACCCGTCTGGCTCGCCCTTGTATCCTATTACCGATCTCGTCAAGAGCGAGATCTGAGAGATCGCTTTAAGTCACTTCAGAAAGGGGGGGGGGTGAAAAGAGAGAGGCGAAGGAAGGGGGAAAGTGAGAGCCAAGCAGTGTGTGATTTCTTTTCAGGCACAGCGCTGCGAACGCAAGAATTTGTAATCAGCTTGATTAGTGTGAGAAGGCTCTGCATATTTACACACAATACCCAGAATAACAGGGAGCAATGCGAGAGAGAGGCGAGATGCTACTGGCAACAACACAAGGTCTCAGAGATCTAAGAGGAGCGAGATCTGAGAGATCGCGTTAAGTCATTTCAGAAAGCGGTGTGGGGGTGAAAAGAGAGAGAGGCGAAGGGAGGGGGAAAGAGAGAGCCGAGGGGTGTGCGATTTCAGGCACAGGGTGCGCAAGAATTTGTAATCAGCTTGATTAGTGTGAGATCCGCCTTCTCGCCCTGCTCCAGCGAGGAACAGGTGCTCCACTCACATCAGGCTCCACGTCTCCAATGTAGCTGGGAATGCAAAAACCACAACCCCTTCCCAGTCGTGCACATGCTGTTTTAGGGCGGGAGACTGAGCAGCGGGGGTACAGGGCTGGCTGGCTGGGGACTTTAACGGGGCGGACGAGAGCAAGGAAATCCAGAGAGCTTTCTTTTACAGTACTTTCTCCGGAGAGCAAGGAAATCCTCCTTCTCTGCGCCGCTCTTCCCGGGTACAGGGCGGACTAGGGGACTCTCCCGCCCACCCTGTAGCTAAAAGGGGGACGGCTTCGTGCACACACTGTTTCAGCGTGCGCACAAAGCCGCGTCTCCTCGTTCCAGCTACAGGGCGGGCGGGGGAGAGTCCCCTCTTCTGCCCTGTAGCCAAAAGGATAACGAACAGAAATGTTTGTTAGAAATAGATTGAAACAACTGGTTCTAGGGCATCAAACAAAGCCAGATTCATGCATCAGAAAAGATTCCTAGTCCGCCCTGTAGCTGGGAAGAGCAGCGCGCGGCTCCGTATACAAACAGCCCAGTCCGGCTCATTTCAGCACCTGCCCTATAAGACGACACCCGGTGTACACGACGACCCCCCACTTTTGAGAAGATTTTCCTGGGTTAAAAAATCGTCTTATACGCCGGAAAATACAGTAGTTATGAGGAGTTATGAAATAGTTACTGAAAACTGTATATGTGGGATTAGGATCATATTTTCTGGTTTCTAGCATTAGCAAACAAACCTCCATATTCACTCTGTATGCAAGTCCCAACTAATATAGTGAAACCAATATTGTGTACAATGAGCATCAAGATGAGAAGCTGCAAGACAAGCTGAAGTTTATGGTGCATTTATGCATAATGGTAAGAGATTGTAGGTTTTGAAGTGACAATGTAATTATTTTGACTGGCTCTGGAAAAGGCAATCATTTACATTTTCATTTTCATTTTGCAGCGGAAGTGCAGAGTGAGATCGAACGAATTTTTGAGTTGGCACGATCCTTACAACTGGTTGTTCTAGATGCAGATACAATCAATCACCCGGCACAACTTATTAAGACATCCTTAGCTCCAATTATTGTCCATGTTAAAGTGTCATCTCCGAAGGTAGTCTTAGAGTGACTGAGTGTGTGTGTGTGTGTGTGTGTGTGTGTGTGTGTGTGTGTGTGTGTGTGTGTGTGTGTGTGTACATGTGTATGTATAAATCCTTGAATTTAAATTCTTAGGTGTGCCTTGTTCAGTAAGCTCCATATTCCTATTAAAAGAACTGACCTACCTTCTAATACTATTGTCCTTTAAAACTGTTTTCTTTTTCTTTAAAATTGTGATGAGTCATGAGAATATTGTTGATCGTTTACATAAAGGAGTGTCTTAGGATATTCATCTCCCCATAGGCTCCACCTCAGTTGCCCCCAACTTCTTCTTGAACTTGTGTGGCTTTGACAGTATGTGAAGAGAGCCTGCCAGATGGTAGGGAGGTGTGAGCTCCACACCAATCATTCCTACAGCCCAATTCTGTGTAACTCTTGCACCGGTGGAACAGTAGGTCCACCGGTGTAAGTGCACTTATGCCTGTGTAACTTGCCGTATGCCAACGGATGCAGGACGGACACTGGCTTAAACCCCCTCGGACGCCATGCATATGTAGTTCGTACGCAGGACGGATACCACTGCAATTCCACCGGCGCAGGGGGCATTCCAGGGGCGTTCGGATGCCCCCGGAATACCCGCTGCGCTGGCAGAGTTGCGCTGACATCCGTCCTGTGTCTGAACCGTGTGTGTACGGCGTCCGAGGGGGGTTAAGCCAGTGTTCGTCCTGCATCCGTCGTCGTGCGGCAAGTTACACTGGCATAAGTGCACTTACACCGGTGGATCTACTGTTACACCAGTGCAAGAGTTACACAGGATTGGGCTGTTAATCAGGCTCAGATTAAGAGACAGTGTCAAGAGATAAGTGATTTGTCTTCTCTGCTAGTGATTGTTAAGACAACTCTTGATATGTACCCTTTTAGGTCCACATGGATGTTACAGCAAAAATTATGGTCTATTCAAATGTTGCAGTTCTTCATATGCAGGCCAATGAAAAATGCTTCTGATTCCGTATAGGAACAATAATTTTATAAGTTGTTTACCAATATTGCCAGCCCTTGGCGACTGCTAGGAAGGAGCTGAGCCATACTATTGGGCCACGATCCAAGTAATTCTGTAGCGTAAAACCACTAAACTCCTATGCAGAACGCTTACCATGCGGAAGCTATATTTTACTACACGGGGGCTGTAACATTTGTCAGCAGAACCACCTATTTCTTGTGTGTGTGTGTGTGTGTGTGTGTGTGTGTGTGTGAGAGAGTGAGAGAGAGAGAGAGAGAGAGAGAGAGAGAGATTTGGAAAAGCAGATTTTAAATCTTTTAAATAAATAAATAATGATCAAGCCTCTTTTAGGCACTGATGCTCATAATGACACAGTTTGATGTATCTTGTGGTTGGGGGTTGGGTGTGGGAGTGTTTGAGTGTGTATACACCTTCTTATAAGAAAGAAAAATTGAATTCACATTTTGCTGATGTTTGTACTTGTGAGGTGTTCTTGCTATTCAGAGAGGGCAGGCTATACCTCAAAGTATATGGATAGAGGGTATAGCCTAAGTATGATTGCACAGGCACCCAGGTACTAGGGCAGCAAGCCGTTCCTAACAGGTGTGGACATTAATAGTCCCTGTGTGTTTCGAGATTGTCAGCAAGATCATCCCATGTCTGGGATGGAATGAATATGGAATGAAACAGAATAATATTGTGATAAGGAGCAGGAACATTCCCCCAGGATAGATGGTCAGGGAGTTCAACAGTAGTGGCTCACTCTTTCTTCCAAGTTACTGTAGATATCCTCTCTGTTGTAGTCCTCTGCATCTCTGTGTCTTCTTATTTGACTTTTCCCCTGGTTTCCTGTTTTGTCCCTCTATAAAGTGTTCTTTGTTTGGAGGTGCCAAATGATCAACAGGTGTGTGACTTTTAATAGGACTTTGTATCAAGTTAGCATGTACTCCCAGATGGAACCTGTCTTCTTAAAAGTGTTGAATGGAATCTTTAACACACTGTTTGTGTATTCATTGGTACTATCCTGCCTAGATGTTCTGAGACATTTCTGTGGTTTCGGACATTTCAGACATTTTTTTTCACATTTTTTTTATACCGCCCTTCCTCCAAGGAGCTCAGAGTGGTGTACATATTTCCTCCCCTCCTTTTGTCCTCACAACAACCCTGTGAGGTAGGTGGGGCTGAGAGATAGTGACTGGCCCAAGGTCACCCAGGAAGCTTCATGGCTGAACGGGGATTTGAACCTGGATCTTCCAGGTCTAAGTCCAACTCCCAAACCACTACACCATCCTGGCATCATTATGCTAGATGTCCTGCTTTGTAGAAATAAAGGGAATGGCACTCAAAGGTGGAACCCTGGCAAGCATGTGGAGGAGACCATGCAACACTTGTCAATTTTTTATCAGTTGTCTCAGCCCAAAAATCTCAGAGGAAAACACTTTATACAGTACACAGTACTATAATTTTATTCCATTTTTTTAATAGAGGAGCTCCTAATTCTGCCCACTTTTTAAATTCTAATTGCAAACATCAGGTAAGAAACATATAATGAGGTAATTAAGATCCGTAAATGGCTAAATACACCCTTCATACCAATGATGCTTTGAAGCTAATGAAGCCCCTATTTGTAGCATCACTATTGTGCAGCCTATTGCAGCTTTGTAAACAAGTACAAAATGTTACTAGCCTGACTGTACCTGGGGTGATGCTTTTAGGAAATTGCTTTGTTTCTCAGCCTCTGGCACTTAGAGTGAGGATGAATTACTTGCCAAATCAGGACTGATGCAAAACTGGAATGTTAGAGGGAAATAAGAGCTGGTGGAAGGAATCCCTATGTTGCGTGCTCATGCCCTGCTTCTCTAATCAGTGAGAAGATCCAGGAGCTGGAGCACAACACATGTTTGGGCTTCCTTTGGAGGGTAGAGTGCTGGACTTATAGTGTCTTATTCACACGTATTACAGTTATTCACAAAACAGATTTGAGCATTTGGATGAAGTTAGGCAGTGTTCTAAGCAAGCTGCCAGCTCTTCCTCTTGGCTTCCATTGCAGTCTCTCCTAGAGCAAATCTACCTCTCTGTCTTCCCAGGAATTTCCAGCTCATACTGACCCTTTCCCATACTCCAAACCACCCTTATTTAGTGAAGTCTTTCTTAAACCATCATGTTGCCACTACTTTTAAGCCTTATGATACAGGTAGACTCCTATGTAGTCTTCCTTTCCGCTTCTTTATCAAACTTTCTCTTCTTCCTCTTGGTATCTGCTCATGGTGTTAACAGACTAAGTCAGACTATCTTTCTTTTTTATATGGCACCCAGGATATTTATTTTGTCAAGTAAATGTTAAAAAGGTAAAGGTAAAGGTGACCCCTGACAATTAAGTCCAGTCGTGTCCGACTCTAGGGTGTGGTGCTCATCCCCATTTCAAAGCCGAAGAGCCAGCGTTTTCCGAAGACACCTCCATGGTCATGTGGCCGGCATGACTCTCCTTGCCTCAGCGCGTAGCATGCGGCTGGAACACAGAGCGCTGTTTACCTTCCCGCAAGCGGTACCTATTTATCTACTCGCATTGACATGCTTTGGAACTGCTAGGTTGGCAGCAAGTAAATGTTACCTAGCAGTAAATGTGAGCAGGATTTCTGCTAAAGGCTATTGCAGAGAAGCTAGAAGTCTGTTTTAGTCGTGCTAGCATCACTAGTAACAAAGCGCCCAAGGCCACTAGTCCTGAAATGACGTTCCTGACCTCACTAAACAGAGATTCAGCAGCAACATAGTAAGATACTTGTATAGATAATAGCCAGAAGGTGTGCAACATATGCTACCCATACCCATATGTAGTACCAGCTCAATGACATCCAAGAACCAAACTCAGTTTAATACGTGATGCATGATACTTACTCAGTTTACTTACTTGAGTAATCTGGAAAGTGTATTTGGATTGCCGAGTTGTCTGGAACTGATCTCACAAACGTGCTCTTGTTTTCTTCATTTAGGTCTTGCAGCGATTGATCAAATCAAGAGGAAAGTCACAAAGTAAACACTTAAATGTTCAGCTAGTTGCAGCAGATAAACTTGCACAATGTCCACCGGTAAGTACAGGACAGGGGAAGAGGTTAATTTTGTGCCAGGTGTTTTTTGTTTGTTTGTTTTTTGCGCAACACATGAATTCACATGCTTGCAGGAGTTGTCATATTGATGTAGTAGCACTATATTATTGTCAGGCCCCACCATTACTTACAGGACTACAAATGGCAGTTGATCAAACACTGAGCACATTAGGAATTCAATTGCAATTTTCACAAACAGAAGCACTCTTCTTTCCACGTCCTCCCAATGCTCAGGGGAAGGATGCGATATGAGCATCTAGGGTTGCAATAGCAGCAAATGCTAGTGTCCCTTTCTCTATCAGGCCACTTGGTTTTCACCCACAGCACCAAAATATAGTACGTTGCACTGGTAAAATAAAAGTTATCTCAGATTCATGTCGTGAGCTCCAGTGTATTACATTTTTCTCACTGCATAATTTTCCACTGGTTGCAGTGAAAGGAATGCCATACACAGTGCTCAGATAATATCCATTGATAACCAGAATGATAGCAGGGAAAGTAAGTGTTAATTATGTTTCATATATTTGCACGTTAGGTTGTTCAGTTCATTGAACACGCTCGAAACCATCCAATTGCCATCAGCATGTTTAAATTAAATAGTGAAATGTTTCCCGCTGCTTTTCATATAAACAAAGGCTGTTTCCAAAATAGGTTCATTGTGAAGTATCCCCCACTCTACCAAGAGAGGGAGGAGAAGGAATTGCCACATATCCCTGGACTCTACTATCTTTGGAAACTGTGAACCTCATCATGGCAGTCTGCCGTTGAAAGGTTGAAGCAAAACAAATCAACTATATTTGAAGATAATTAGTTGTATGCAATATTGAGAGGTGTTTAATACCTTACACGCTCTTAGAATCATTACTAGCTTTTTGTAGAAGTGATATTTACATGCGTTCTACTTTGCTCTAGAAATGAGGGTAGGACATAGTCATAGCTCAGTGGGAGAGCACATGCTTTGCGTGCAAAAGATCCCATGTTCCAGGTCCTTGCATCTGAACATAGGGCTAGGAAAGAACTCCTGGAGAGCTGCTGCCAGACGGTATGGAATAGATAATACTGAGCTGGATGGATCAGTGGCTGCTTTCTGCATTACTAACTTTCCCAGAAATACTCATAAAAGGAAGTTTAACTCATTGTCTCTTGTAGAAGGGCAAGTAAAAATTCTTGTCCTGTGGTAAAGAGAGTAAGTGAAGATGGTGTGTGCCTCCAGGGTCACCCAGAGATGTAGTGGGGGTGGGACTTTAGCTCTCCTCTAACGCTGCAAGATGCCTCTCTTCTCAAACTATGCTGGCTGATATGGCCTTCATTTGACTTGAGAAGATAACATTGTGATAGTGTATATAGCCCAGGATAAGCTACTATCATTTAAAGGAACAACACATTGCCAGAACCAAATTGATATGCACTGCCACCTCCTGCTAGAAGCCTGAAATAACACGTGCAGGAGGTATGCCCACATAGCGAAGCGTTAGAAATATAGGCATCCTCCGGTTAACGTTCCGCAATCTCCGACGTAATGCAGGGGCGTCGTTAAGCTTGACAAAAAAATGTTTTTTAAAGTTTTAAATATCACCTTGCTTACTTTTCGCTGAAACCACTCCATTTTCAAGACTGGAATCATCTTGATTAGCTTGCTGCAGAGGGAAATCGCGCTCCAGAAGCCTCTTCTGGGTCGTGCGACACCCCCCCCCCCTTCCTTCGCTCAGAACGCCCAGTGATATACAGTACTATACTCTGCAAGAGATTGACGCGGCAGGCTGCTTCTTGAGGAGGGAGAGTGTAAGGGCGGCTGCAGAGGGAGGATCTCATCGGCTCAGCTCATCAAGGTGCTCTCTCCCCCTGCCGCCTGCTGCTTCTTTGCAAGGCTCCAGTTTAGCTCGCATTTGCAGACTGTGTGCGTGCACGTGGGTGACTTCTTCTGTGCCGAATTGGAGCCTTTTGCAGATAAGCTGGACAACAACCTAATAAGCTGGGACATGAGGCTGTGTGTGTGTGTGTGTGTGTGTGTGTGTGTGTAGTTTAAGTATTCACATTTGTAGATTGTATGATGTCTTCTTTAAAAGTGAATAGCATTGCATTGCACACCCAGTCACTAAATAACTTCTAGAATATTTATATGAGTAGCAATAGCTTCTTTATCAGTCCCCAATCCTCATTAATTTTTCACTGTTGCTTCTTAGGCTGCTAAGATCAGCTGTCTTTGCGTCATCAGTAAGCATTAGCAATTACTTTATGAAAAGTTCCCGAGCTCCAGGCCCCTCCCCACTGCCCCTGAACTACACCATGGGAGACAAATACGTATAAAACTGCCTTATGCTGAGTGAAATCAGTGGTCCATTTAGCCCAGTACTGTCCACTTTGAGTAGCAGCAGCGATCTAGGGTGTCAACAAGTAGGGTTTCTTCCAGTCTGTGTCCCCAAAATCTTTTTACTGGAGATTGCCCTTCAGACAGCCTGTGGAAATAGAAGTTGTGCGAAGAAAGGTGCTTAAAATATGCTCATCCAATACATTACATGGAATTTGTTGCTTTGATTTTAACATGTGGAAAACGTCAGTCTTCATTTTAAGATGAATGTTTCGAAACCATTTCATCTGGAAACTTTCCAAAATACATTTTTGCTATGTTTATGTCCTTAGTAATTTGCTTCTCAAATTCCTCCTTGGCTTGACTCTTTGCAAAGTTACACTTAGTTTGTTTGCCAGAGCAATAAATACACCATGTGTTACCAAAAGAGCTGGTTCTTAGGGGAAATTAGCGCAGCCCAATTTGGAACAAGGGATCTTTGGACTGGATAAGCAGATCAGCGTAATGCAGAGCTTCCCTTCTATCTTAGCAAAGAGAGACTGAGAGAAATAACTTCAAATAAAGGAGTATGGATTTATTAAAAAAAACAGAACAAAAGGGTAACATTGTTCATACATAGGATTAATAGAAGATACGTTTCCTTTTACCCTAACAACCAGTGTAGTATGTTCCTGATTTTATTGTGGTGGTTGTGTGTGATGCAGAGTATATTTGGTGCAAATGAAAGAAAAAGGGGGTTTAGGAGTGAAGTTTGGAAGTCCCTACTTTTCCAATCCCATTTCTAAACAGCTAAGGAATAGAGAGGAAGGGGGGGAGGAAAAGGAGGAAGAAGTTCAGCTTCTCATAGCTACCTGTTGTGAAGCCTTCTTTTTCCTGGAGCGGGTTTGGAAACTCAGAAAGAGTGACAATTTGTAAGAGAAAAAGCTTTCCTTTTTAAGGAGTTTTTGGGTCGCTTGTTACGTGCAACTTTAGAGGTAAACAACAGGGGATGTTGCCCCTAAGCTAGATACTAGGAACAGCTGAAATGCAAATGCCTACCAGGTGGATGTATGGGACTAAAGTTGCAATGTGGCAAGAGCAGATACAATTAAGGTGTCGCATGTAATAAGAAATGCAGATTTTTACAGTATGGCAGGCAAAAATAAGAAGATGACATTCCATGGGGAAAGAGAGAAATGCAAAAATACAATAGGAATGCAGGTACGATCAAACAGTACAGGGATTTTGTTACAACATTACAGAAGTCAAAAAAGAGTTGTAAAACATGAACAAAGGATTTTGCATTCAACTAGAGACGCCAGATGGATAGGCCTACCAGATTCCCCGGCACTCGGCCGGGACTGGGGGTGTGACTAGGGGTGTGGCCGGGGGCGTGGCCGAGGGCGGGGACTTCCTCCCTCGAGGCTGGGAGCTCTCCAGAACAGCCCGAGTGAACTTGGGCCGTTCCGGAGAGTCTCAGAAGAGCTCCGGCCTGCCGCGATGCAGCCGGCGGGCTGGGGCCGGGATTTAAACATAGTTCGGGGGGGACGGGGGGACAAAGGGCCGTTGCCGGGACTTTCCCGGCCATTTCCGGGAAGATGGTAAGCCTACAGATGGACCATCTCTCTTTTCCCAGGATGTGTGTCTCTGGGAGTAGGACAGAGGTCACGTAGAAGTTTAAGCTTGAAGAGTTCTTGTGCTTTTGAGGCTTGAACCAAAGTTAAAAACATGGCCTGTAAAAACCAATGTCCTGTTCAGGTTGTAGATAGAGGTGCCAGTAAAACAGTTCATTCTGCACCTTAACATTCCTTGGTGTTGTCATATGAAATATCATGTTGCTTGATATCGGAGTTCGTAATGAAGAATGAAACAAGGTGTGAGTGAGTGAGTGAGTGAGTGAGTGAGTGAGTGAGTGAGTGAGTGAGTGAGTGAGTGAGTGAGTGAGAGAGAGAGAAGATCCACTAGTAACACATGGGCTTTCAAATGCCAGTTGGCTGAGTAGCTTCAGAACCTTTAGCTAGAAATAGACACCATACTTGCTGCTTACACATTCCCCCTATGTGGAGCACTACATGGAGAGAAAAATAGCAAAGGGCAGCCCAATCCTGTGTAAGGATACCCGGTCGGCCTAAAGGGCCGGCCGTGGTATCCTTTGGCTGTTCCGGCCTGCCCCAGGGCAGCCCAGGAGGACCACAGGAGAAGGGGACGCTCGTCCCCTTCCCCATGTGCTAGCCGGCCAAGGCCGTATGGGCCTCCTCGAATGTACGCCAGCTCTGAAGCTTGCATACATTCAAGCCGGGGGAGGTAGGCCGAGCTGGCCTGGGAGAGGGCCCAGGATATCGGCGGAGCATTCCGCCAATATCTCTGCCCGTTTCGGCCAATGGCAGGGTGCAGAGCTTACCTTCACCGATGGGTACAAGAATGGTCCCCCAGCAGTGTGAGGGCTGCCAGCCTATGCCCGGCAGCTCTTACTTGCCGGGAGTCACAAACATGCTTTACGGCGCATTTGCAACACTCTAGAATGGCGGAGCGTGCACTCCGCTGCTCTAGAGTTACCCAGGATCGCACCGTAAATGCACATGCAAATCTTCCATGTACACACTGGAGAGACCTGAGTATCAAGGGAAGCTAGGTGGGGAAAAAACACTGACAATTTTCTTAGAAGACCCTGTTTTGCTAATCTTTGAGGCAATGTCTGCTTTCCAGGAGAAAAAATGGGCTTTGAATTTATCATGGTACCCTTGCTGTTTTTAAAGTTGTCATTAGCAACACGCAGTACCAAAACCCTTGTAGCAGCAAGATATAGCCTGTGAAAATTCTGGCTGCAGTACACACTACCCTTTTTGGAAGCCAGAGAATCACAGAAGCTGCATGTCTAGCATTCCGTTGGGGTTCTACAATAGATCTATTCTTTGTGTGGCATTCAAATGTCAATAAGTTTGAAGAAACGGTATTTGGATTGCACTTAAATACTGTCTCCAATGAATCAGTTCTTACAAAAACAAATAAAAATAAATAAAGCACCACATTTGTGAGGGCCCTATCAACTCTGAGTTCAGGAATGTTGCTATTGGAACAGATAGGCCATGCTTAAGATGTAACTGCTAAGGGCAGCATTTCCAGATGTGCCGGCCACATGACCACGGAGGCGTCTTTGGACAACGCTGGCTCTTTGGCTTTGAAATGGAGATGAGCACCACACCCTAGAGTCGGACACGACTGGACTTAATTGTCAGGGGATACCTTTACCTTTATGATATAGAGATCAAACAGCTAAAACTATTTAGAAGTGCCTTCTTTGCATTGCATGGACTAGAGATGTTCTACTGGTTTCTTTTTGCTGCTGGCATTTAATTGAACTGCCAGAGCAATACTATATTGATATCAAAGACCAGTTCACTTTCCAACTTTTTCCCAGACAGTTTTTCACAGACAGTTGGTGTGACTTCCATGAACTAACATTAGATATCGGGCAGCACAATCCTGTGTTAAGTATACGTGGCTGGCCTAAAGGACCAGCCGCTGTATCCTATCAGGATTGCGGCCTGCCCCGGGACCGCACCGCGGGTGAAGGGGACAGTCATCCACTTCCCTGGGTGTAAGTGAGCCTGGGGCCTATGGGCCTCCTCGAATGCACGCCAGGTCCAGACCTGGCGTATATTCACGGAGGCTGTAGCAGGGCAGCGCGGGCCGGGAAGAGACCTAGGATATTGCCGCCGATATGCCCACCCCCTTCTAGCCTGGGCTGGTCAATGGCCCCCCCCTCCCTCGCCACCCCATCCCGCTCTCCCACCAACCGGCGCGGGACTTACCTGTGGCGGCCGAAGACGGATGAGTGACCCAGTGGAGTGAGCGGCTTCGGCCTCTGCTCCCAATTGGGCCCCGCACCTAAGGCCCCCCCACGTTAGGGTAATCTACTCTACCTCTGTTACATAGGTGCTTTCTACTCTGAATATTTAATATAATGTTCTTTTCTGAACAGGAAATGTTTGATGTCATTCTGGATGAAAATCAACTTGAAGATGCTTGTGAACACTTGGCAGAATATCTTGAGGCCTACTGGCGCGCCACGCACACTACCAGTAGCACACCCATGACACCTTTGCTTGGAAGAAACCTAGGCTCCACTGCACTGTCCCCTTACCCTACTGCAATCTCTGGATTACAGGTATGAATTCATGCCTTAGTCTTGAGTTCATGATGTATCACAGAACAGAGCCATTCCTGAGATCCAGTGGCTCCTGCAGTGCTGCTCTTTTTCCTCCTCCGAGTGAAGGAATTTCCATTAATTCACATTCATGCTGAAAAGTATGGGGAATGCCTGTGTGCATGCCATTTCACATATGTGCATTAGAGCCCCATATGCCTTTGGAAAGTGCTCAGAGTACATTTTCAGTGTACCCAAAGTTTTGCTTCAGCTGCAAATATGAGCAACATAAAAGCACTTCAGGCTGGTTCTTGCTTGCGTGTGCATCATCAATCCTATTCATGATTACTTGGAAGTAAATCCAGTTGAAATAGGTGGGGCTTGTTCCCAAGTAAGTATGTATAGAATTGCCACCAAATTAGATGGTACACTTGCTGCGCATCAGGTCGTAGATGGGCAGGGGGTGTCTGGCGTCTTCCATTACTCTTCCTGCTCCCTGGGGGAACAGAGCAAAACAGGTGGTGTGGAGGAGATGACTGTGGTAGGCTAGAATGTCATTCTCCTCTCCTCCACAGTTCCTCTTTTGCTCTGTTTTCCTCTTTGTTTTAGAAACCAAAGCTGAAGAGGAGCAGTGCAGGTACCTGGCATGCCACCAGGGAGGGAGAGACAGTGGTGTTCCTAGAGGGGAGAGACTCCCTGCACGTTGCCTTCACTGCTCGGAATGGTTCCGACAGCGAGTGGGCGGGGCCACCGTGTAATGCTGAGTAGACCTGTGCGCAACTTACAGTACTGCCCCCCCCCCAGGAATGCCACTGGGGTTCATTTTGCCTGCCACCTCAAGCCCCAGATATTGGGCTGGCCCTAAGTATATCATCTAGTTTGACCCCCTAGCCTTTCAGTACTTAGTAACTTTCAGCTGTCTATTTGAACTGGCTTCATTGAAAAATATAGGGTTCAAGTGACATGGACGTTTTATCTGGTGATTGCTCTGTGATAACTAATTCACACATACAAGTCAACAAGATGTCACAGCCAACAAAAATGTACGTGCATGTGTGCACTGATTGTCAACAGAAAAAAATATACATAGCCAGTTCAGTGGACCTTGCATTCTGGGTAGTTTTATTTTAATGTGGATAGATATTCTCTAATTGGACCGTAATTATATCTTGCCTTTTTACTGTGAAAACCTGGTGCACATAATGTTCTTGGACCGAAATTATATCTTGCCTTTTTACTACAAAAACCTGCTGCACATAGTGTTCTTGGAATATAAAGATATGTAAGAAATATATGCCACAAATTATGGCAATAGACTTGCTCAAGCGTTTTATTTTCATTGATTTTTCACATGTTGACCAATTCACAAAAGTTATATTATGTCAGTTTTCCCCCAATTTGCCTCCTTTTACCCCAGAGGTAGCACTTTGGCAAAATTTATTCATCCGTCTTTATTTTATTTTTTTTAATGACGAATAAAATATTTTCCCATTATAAAAAGATTCTGACCATTTTTTTCCACAGGGATAGCTCAAAAAACGGCTGGCCTTTGAAACGTCAAACGTGGCATGTAAATAGTCCTTAATGAGAAGTACGTGCTTTACTCAATTTGGCAAAGAAAAAAAAATGTCTTTTCAGTACAAGTTCTGTATGTTTGTAAATGCACGGTCAAGTGCACAGAAACCAATTGCACTAAGCAGTTCAGCACATTTGTGTGGTTTTTGATGTGTGCGCACTTTCCACTGTACGTCAACTGGAGAAGCAAATTAATCATATACCTGAAAAAAATCTGCTGACCAGATCTGTCGCAGATCACTTTTTTCCCCCTTAATACACTCATTCACTATTGAAGTGATTTTTTTCTTCACTGCATGTGTGCAGCAGTCAAATATTCAAATGTATGTTTAATGTTGCTAGGCCGGCTGTGTCACATATAATTGTTTCTGCTTAGTAACTGGATGAATGTGCAAGCAGTAGTCTGAGTTCTGTGGACACGTGCTTGTTGTGAAATTTTTCATTTTCCAGCTTGTTTGTGTTAGCAGAACCCCTTCTCTTGAACTTTGCCCCTACAATACCCAAAAAGATGTGGGGAAAGCAAATTCATAATATATGTGGAATTACGGGTTGTTATTGTTTTCTTTTGTGTTTCCATTCAGTGTTACTCGGTTGTGAATATCAGGTTCTACCCAGCTTACAAAGCATTGTGAGAAATCAAACCAAGATGTCTAAAGCTAAGATCTAAATTCTAAACAGAATTCTGTTGTTTGTAAAGAATACAGATAAGCGCCCACTGTGTTTTGGATACTGGGTCAGCTGCAGCCATTGTAAACAATGGGCTGACACAGTGTGGGAGCCATACTTAAAGGACACTTAAGTAATTAACGGCGTAAGGTGCTAGGGTTAGTATGAATTATGAGGCTGAGGTTCAACTCTTAATAGACCAGGATAACAATCTGTGTGTGTCCTTTCATATTTAAACAAGTTCAAAACCTGTTGGTATGACTTCTAGCCAGAGGACACTGGGATAGTTGTTGACACTTCAAGTAGTTTTTGGAAGGAGCTAAGGATTTCTACTAAGAGAAAAGCCTCCTATTTATTAGTCTGACTCCCTTAAAAACTACCTGAAACTTGCTCATACCTATTTTGTGGTTACATATTATATCCACCATAACTTTAGACTTGACCATCACTCCATATTCCAAAAGTCAAAACCATTCTGTCTGTTGAATGGTCATAATAACATACTTTGAAATGCCCATCTGATTTGGTTCTGTTGTTTGAAATTTGACTTTATTACCCTTGGAAATTATTTATATAAATATTTATAAACCACTTACACAGTTTACAAAGAAAATCAAGTCACTAAATGGCTCTGTCCCAAAAGGGCTCACAGTCTAAAAAGATGCAAAAGACCAGCAACAGCCACCAGAAAAGACACTGTGCTGGGGTGAAGAGTGGACAGTTGCTCTCCCCCTGCTAAATATAAGAGAGGAGTAGTAATTATAAGAAATTTGAAGAAATCTCTCAGAGCCAGGATGGTGTAGTGGTTTGGGAGTTGGACCTAAGACCTGGAAGATCCAGGTTCAAATCCCCACTCAGCCATGAAATGTCCTGGGTGACCTTGGGCCAGTCACTATCTCTCCGCCTCACCTACCTCACAGGGTTGTTGTGAGAACAAAAGGAGGGAAGGAACTATGTACACCTCCCTGAGTTCCTTGGAGGAAGGGCGGTATAAAAATGTGAAAAATAAAACAAGAGCACCACTTGCAAAAGTGCCTCTTTGCCTGATTATTACCAGCTATTCTGAATATTTCTGAGTTTGCCTTGCAGTATGTCTTATGAACTGCTAGTGACCACTGCAGTGATCACAAAAATAACCAAGAAAAGGGCTTGGCTTGGCTTCGCCATTTTATCCATGTACGTCCAGGATGGAGAACAAAACAGAGAGAAACAGCACCAGCAGCATCTGTGTCCAGGAGCAGCACTGCCTCCACGGGACTTGTGCACACCAGGCCTCCTGGGGGAGTCCGCCACCCCCATGCATGTCTGCCAGGGCCACTGCCATGGGTCACCTGAGCCACCCAGTAGCACATCGTCAACATGCCTGCCACCAATCCCTCTGCCAGCACTGCAACCGTGGAGTTAAGACCAAGGCAGATCAGGCAACTACTTACACCTCTCCTGAAGCTTCCCAGGCAGGCGTCATGGTTGCTTGGGCAACAAGAACACTGGAGCCTGGGCTTTGGAGGGTGTGGCCACACATGCCCATAAGGCCAACTCCCAGTACAAAAGCCTCCGTCAGTGCCAGTGCTGATGCTAGAATCACAGGATGCAAAACTGAGGGCTCTGCCTCTACAATCATGGAGAGACAGCATCCCAGGGAAGCTGTCCTGAGAGAGGATGAGGAAATGGGTGCTGTATAACCTCCATTCTGAAGCCCGGCAGAATGGTTCTGTAAGTATAAAGGACTGAACCCTCAACCCCAACCTACGCTAGGAGGTGGGAACCCCCACAATCTAATACGGGCACACAACACACTCTATAGATTGACCCTCATTTGATGTGTTAGAGGAATTGAGAGAGGTATGAAATTGCTACCTAATTTATATCAAAATATAAAATTACTGATACATCCAGTAAAGAACTGAACATGAATTCAGGTGAAGGAAGGGTATGTTGTATTTAGAAGGTGTTAAACAAGAAAAGTATACAATAAAACATAAGAAGAACCCTGCTGAATCAGGCCAAGGGCCCCATCTAATCCAGCTTCCTGTATCTCACAGTGGCCCTACCCGATGCCTCAGGGAGCACACAGACAACAAGATAACCTGTTTCCTGTTGTCACTCCCTTGCACCTGGCACAGAGAAAACCTACTTCTAAAAACAGGAGGTTGCTTATGGCCTGTAACTTGTGATGGACTTTTCCTCCATGAACATATACATTAATTTTTAAGACACAAGGGAAAACTTTGGATTTTACTTTAGAATTGTTAAAGGGGACTTTAGAATTACTAGTCATGAAATAATATTTTTAATAGACTTTTAAAAACTGAATTTTGAGGAGGTCTTTATTTTGAATTTCTAAAAGGGGACAGGCAACGTATTTGAATTTCTCACCAGGCAACGTATCCCGAAACCTTCTGTTGAGAATTTCTTCTCGTTGCCAAATATTTTAAAATAATGTACTATAGTAAAGGCATCACATTCCGTTGTTTTCTCACATCAGCTTTGCAACCAGACTGTGTTCCTAAGTACACTAAATAGCAACCAGATGCCTTTTAAATGAATGTTAGAAGCATATGGATTCTGAAGGCCCTCAGAGAACAAGATCACAACTAATTCAAAAGGAGAGAAATGAAATGTGTTGCTTTTCTTAATCCCTCCATCTTTGCCATTTTTAGAGCCAACGTATGAGGCATAGCAACCATTCTTCCGAGAACTCTCCGATTGAACGACGAAGTCTAATGACCTCCGACGAAAACTACCACAACGAAAGGGCTCGGAAGAGCAGGAACCGCTTGTCTTCCACTTCCCAACACAGCCGAGATCATTACCCCCTTGTGGAAGAAGAGTACTCCGACTCATACCAGGACTCGTACAAACCCCACAGAAACCGAGGGTCCCCTGGAGGATATAGCCATGATTCCCGACATAGGCTTTGAACACAAGAACCTGGGGAAAAATGGTACTCCTTAGTTGCCAACTTGCCATAACATAGCTAGGCCAAACTAATCATCTTGATTTGGCAGGTGTGGCATGGTTTACTATGCTTACAGGCTGCTGCCATTTAATGTTGTAAAAAGGGCAAAACGTATAGATCGTGCCCTTTACGTTTAGGAAGAAATGAGTTTGCCCAGTCACTTAGGTGTGTTTCCTTTTCAGTCTAGCATTTAACTTCAAATAGTATGTTTTTTTTCTCCTCATTAGATATTATTAGACACATCAATTTGTAATTTAGGATACCTGTTGAGGAGTATATACAATAATTTCCTGCACTGGAAATTCCAAATGACCAGTTCCAGTTGGAACCAATTTATAAACCAATTCCTTTTGGAATTTGGGTGAAATTGACTGGAAAGTCAACCTGAGCATGTTGCAGTCAGTTAAAAAAAAATTAAAATGAAGAACAAGAAAATTACAAAATCATTACAAGCAAAAAAAAAAAAAGCTATAGCACTTGTTTACTGGAAGATGAAGTGACATACATACATATACACCTATATGTATATATGTTAGAATAAACAGTGTGTTAATGTACTTATTTCAGACTAACCAAATGTAAGCAGTCAATAGTGCCAAAAATGATGAATGAATGCAGCAGTTATAACACTTTCCAGTTTAAATTATTTGTTTTATTTTCTTCCAGCATATATGTTGCAGCAACTGTATTGTGTTAGTAGTTTTTGTGTTTGCTAATGAAGACAACATAAAACTAAAGGTAAAGACATAACGTTTTAAATGTGATAGAAGTAGTTTGATGAACACTCGCTCTCTGCCTTGAAGACAAGTCTAGCCCTCTTCACGCATTCACAATGTGTTCAATGAACACATGGATAGGGTGGGACTTCATCAGCTGGCCCTGCCCATGATCTCTGTGCATTCAGTAGAAAGCATACAACTGTACCTACATAGGTTCTATATGTGCAGTTGGCAACCCTGCACAATCGGAGTTCCCAGTCACAAGTGCAGAGCCTAGGTACGTGCAGTTGTCTGTGTGTAGAGCTCAGTTCACCTGTTCCATTGACTGTGCAGGTGAGTGGGGAGGAGAGGTGCAATCTTACCTCTTCTCTTCCATGCTTTCAGTGGGCATGATTCGAAGGTGTGATTAACACTTCTCACTTCACCCTAGGAGGAAGATTCCAGTTCAACTGTGCACTTATTGAAGTTTGGGAATAAGTGTATTGTTTCTTATTGGCTAACAATGCTAAGCGCTACTATTAATCTAGTATCAGGCACAAGGCTCATGCCCATCTTAATGTTCTACTTCGTCAAAGAGAACTTGGCCTTGCACTCATTAAAAACCAAAATGAAAAAACAGATGCATTCACACTGGGGCTTAAATCTGTGCATTAATATCACCAGGAAAAACTATTGTATGATCATTGCACCTACCAAAGAGTTAAGAGTTTATTACAAGTAATTTATTGAAAGTACACAGTAGTGTGAATGTGTTGTACAAGAAACGGGCACTACCTGGAGGTCTTAGCAAAGGAGATATTCCAGCCACACTGAAGCACTAGATTTGAGGGTGTGTCCCCCCCCCCCAAGTCTGAATGTTTGCTTTTCCATGTAATTTCTGGAGCATGATAAACTCTCTTCTTTATTGTGTCATACAATATAGTGTAATATTTTTCTAGCCTGAATGCATAACTGCTCAAATACAGCAAAAATACTTAAATGCATTCCATCAAAACTAGTATACCTGAAAGTCACGTCTTATGGTCTTCCATACTGATCCAGAACTGTGTACCTTGCAGTGTGCACATGGAGCCCCCATTTGTTGTGTGGGCTTCCCCATTCCCTTGAGAGTACAAAGGAGCTCTGCACGCACACAGCCCTTTGCATGCACAAGGCTGCCTTCTCCATTGAGGTGGATGGGGATGCCCACACACACACAGGAGCTCCAAAGACGTTTCCCTTTGAAGCTCCTTGGCAAACAAGGGAATGCCAGGACATCATTGCATCGCTCAGCACGTGCTCCGTGACTTTGGACATTTTTAATATGACAGTGCTAATGTTTATTCTTTCCAATTGTGTTTAACGTTTAAGAAAGAACAGTTAGAAAGCAGCAGTTGGAAATTTAAAACACACACACACACAGCTTTTCAGGGCCTTTCCAGGCATTTTTTTTAATGTTACTCTGAGTGCAATACTTGTGGTAGCCCCAATACCAGTAATCCCATCCTCATGAAAGGGAGGCCTTACTGAGGGAAGAACTCTTCATATACACACACACAAAACCCTTTTTCCCCCCCTTAAAGGAGATTGTAGTCTGTGTTTAATTAGTAATGAGAAAGTCAGCCATGACTAACTAAGCTAAGGATACAAGCCCATGTGTGCTACAGTGCTGGACAAGGGGTAGCATGCGCAATGCAGACAAACCCTAAAATAAGGAAGCAAAAGAAGTAGTGAGACATTGCTGGAGGGGAGAGGTTAAATTAAAAAGGACCGTACCAATAAACTGGGAAGAATGAGGTACTTCTAAGTCAGTGCCAAGTCACGTTTATTGTGCTAAACTAAAATAATGACCAAGAAACAGTATTTTCTTTTCCCACCAGGGGAGTTCTTTGGGGTAACTAGATATCAAATAATATACATGCCTGAAGCCTACCCTGGATTATTATTATTTTTAAAAAAGCCTGGGGCTCACTGATTGACTCATTCAGGGTGGATCTGAAATTATTAGGGTGCTTCAGAGCTAGAGTCTTGAAATTTGGCATATGCATAGTCTAACGGCCCAATCCTACTGAAGGCCTGCGCTGGCAGAACTGTAAAGCGCTTTGCGGCAGCGCAGGGAACTGGCACACCAGTAGGAAGGCCAGAACCTTCCCACGTGCGCTGGCAAAGCAATGGAAGCCTGCTGGAGCAGGTAGGTCCAGCATGGGGAGGGGGTTGAACGGGGAAGGGGAGGGCAGAACAGGGAGGAGATGGGGCAGGGAGTGGGTGAAGCGGACCCGTGAGGGAGTAGGTTCAGCAGCGGCACATGCCAAATCCAAACCCCCTTCCCAAGGCCTGATCCGCCTGTACAGATCAACTCAGACTTGTGCCTGCGATATCGCTGATGCAGGTCTGAGTTGACCTGTTGCGGCTGCTGGGGCTTACCCCATGGCAAAGAGACAAATGTCCCCTTACCCCGAGGAGACCTCCAGCAGCCAAAATCCCTTGCGGGATGCAGTGTAGCCCATGCCGGCGGCGCCACTATATTGCTGCATGGGGATATAGGAAGGACTGGGTTGTAAGACACTCTAATTACTAAAACAATCTGATTAGTTAGATAGTTTTTAACACTTCTTCTCAACAGGGGACTCCACATGCACTCTGAAATGGTTAAGATACTTCCAGACCACTGAGAAAGTTGAAATTTGGAATACCTGTAGGTCTAGACATGGAAATTACAAATCAAACATTTATATACCTCTTCCAAGAAGCAGGGGAGCTGAAGTGTAATAAAGATATTTCCAGGCCACCAGAGAGCTGAAATTTGATACACACATAGTCCAAGACACTCAGATAACTAGGCAGCCCTTCACATGCTTGAATCAGCCTTGCGGAGGAGGGGGAGTTCTAGTAGCAACCAGGAACATGTATCTGTGTTCCCAGAACACAATCGACATTTACTAGTACAGTATAATAATATGCATTATGCATAAGAATGAATATAAAAGCAGAGTGAGAACTGGAACTGCTCTGACCAAGTTTACCTTTAGTACTTTAAATGGCTGCCAGTGGGCTTGTAGCCTAGCTGGGAACATTTGGGGGTGCACTTTGTGTAAACTGAAGTAGTGTACCTGCAAAAAGCCCTGTTCCCATCATGGTGGTGGCAATTCCATGTACAACAAACCAAGCCTATATGTTAGAGTTAATACTTCATATGGCATATCTAAAACAAGAAGTTAAAATACAATATTATGATAGGGAAATGCTTGAATAAGTGTACATTAAGTCTTCTGATGAATACACATTAAGTGGGCATATTTTTTATTTATACATTATATCTTATGACAACATTAGAACATATATTATTATATGATCTATGTGATACACATAACACAGTTTAAAGTTAGTTCTCAAGAAGAACCTCATGTGGGTTTGGAACAGCAGGTTAATCCAAAAAACGTAACGTTGCACTCCATTGGTTTTAACTTGCTGTTACTTGACAGAAGTCTTGCTCGTGCTCTACCTTTTTAAAGGGTAAATAATTTTTGAGTGGTACGGTAGGGAAGCTCAAGGCCTCTAAAACAAAGGAAAATACACTATAAAATTTAAATATTAAAAAAATAAAATCTATCAAATGAAGTAGAGCCGGGCAAAGTTATCACTTAACACTGTTGATGTCACAGGCACTGACAAAAACGTGCTTTTACATTTAAGCCAACACATTGCACTCACTATTGTCATTGATGGGCTTAGTGGGGGAAGCATCACATTTTTCCTGCAACAAAAGAGTGCAAGTTGAGTGCTGGAAAAATGAGATACACTTAGGATGGAAGTCACAAGCCATGATGACTATATGCAACCTCCAGGTTTTAGAGGTAGCCTATCTCTGAATGCTAGATGCAAGGGAGTGGCAACAAGACACAGGTATCTTTTTTTTTTAATTCACATTTTTATACCACCCTTCCTCCAAGGAGATCAGAGTGGTGTACATATTTCCTCCCCTCCTGTCTTGAGTGCTGTCATGCTGTCTTGAGTGCTCCCTGAGGCATATGGTGGGCGACTGTGAGATTTATTATTATTAAATATTAGATTTCTATCCCGCTTTCCCATAGGAGATACAGGAAGCTAGACTAGATGGGCCCTTGGCCTGATACAGCAAGGGTCTTCTTATGTTCTTATGGCAGAACAGTTGTTAAGGAAAGGTTTATGGATCCCCTGCAGCAAATAAGTGACAACTGTTTTTACTGCATTTTAAAAAAAATATCTGGAGAGACCCTTTGGGAATATCTGTTTTCTAAGGGTGTGACTGTGACTAACTTGTTGGAGGAAAAACATAGATTTGTATGGATCTGGACTACAGGCAATCATCTTAACTTTTCCTAGTCAAATTTGACCCATTGAGAGACGTTTTGCTGCTAATCCTAGGGTTGTACCTATGCTGTTTACTACCAAATCATAGAAATGGTGACTACAAGACTTTGGATATTTTGCTGCCTTATATCTAATGCACATTTATTTTAGTCTTCTGATTTCTTTTTTTAATGGGCAGTTTTCTTGCAATCAGACCTATGTCTTACATTAGCATGCCTTATATCCAGTATGAGCAAACTAAAGTTATTATGTCAACTGAACATTGTAGACCACACTCTGAAATTTTTAAACAAGACTCTTTTCACATCAGCATTTTCAGTGACCTTGAACCTCTATTCCCCCCCCAAAAAAACCCCACACCTCAACTAGAAAGACAGTATTAAATAATTTAATTATTATCCTGACAGCTTCTGGGGGCCACACTTACTTGATTCAACTCTGCTCATCAGCTTTTGAACAGGGGAAGTATTTCAAGTCAGAATGAAAAAGCTAAAATCCAAAAGCCATAATATCTTTATTAGGACCAACCAGAAAGACAAACAATCTTAAGTAAGCTTTTGTAACTTTTTTGTTGGTCCTAATACAGGTATTATCAGTATGTAGCTTTTGGAATTTTTCTTATAGATCTATAATTTTTGTGGGCTATTAGCCAGGTTATTTTCAACCCAACTTGTGTAGAAACTGGCACATGGTATCCTTGTATAATATTTTTTCAAATTGATGCATACATCAGCATCATGGAAGGGGGATGGTTGTATTACTTGTTTTCTTCTAGGTCTTGTTGGCTCTGAGACCCTTCCCTTTCAGGGCTGTGCCCATAAGCGCATGCATACACCCATTACCTCCTCTGTTGCCATTCCACCCCCTTGCATAGGGTGTACAGTACACAGTCACAAAACCAGAGACGTCCTCAAGGGGGGGGCGGGGGGCCCAGGGCCCAGGGCCCCCGGGCGGAGGGCGCAGAGGCTCCTGGGGGGGCGGGGGACTACTCTGGTTTCGATTTCTGTTTTTGTATTTTTACGGTTTTTTCGGGGGTCTACGGGCTTTTTTACTGTAATGTACATGTGTGTATGCTTTGACCCACTTAGCTTGTGTATCCCGGAGCCTTCGTTCTGCCTGCTTTCGTTCTGTCCGGGCGGCATAACTCCGGAAAAGCACCCGTTCACTCTGGAGCAGGGCGCTCCGTCGTTCTGCGCTTGCATCGTTCATCTCAGTTAGCGCATGCGCAGAAAGATTGGAACGACGCTCCAGGGCGCTCCGTCGTTCCAATCTTTCTGCGCATGCGCTAACTGAGATGAACGATGCAAGCGCAGAACGACGGAGCGCCCTGCTCCGGAGCAAACGGGCGCTTTTCCGGAGTTCTGCCGCCCGAACAGAACGAAAGCAGGCAGAACGAAGGCTCGGGGATACACAAGCTAAGTGGGACAAAGCATACACACATGAACATTACAGTAAAAAAGCCCGTAGACATCTGAAAACCCCGTGTGTGGTTTTTTTTTGTGTGTGTGTGTGTGTGTTTTTTTGTGTGTGTGTTTTGTTTTTTATTGGGGGGCGGCGAAAATCTGGGGCCCCCCCGTGGGGGGGCGCAGGATCGTCTCTGCACAAAACAATATAAACAGCACCATGTGTGCTATAAGACTCCACACCTCAGTAACAGCGCAATCCGACTTAACTTTTGTGGGTTAAACCGCTGAACCATAAGCTGTCGATCGAAAGGTTGGCAATTCGATTCCCGCGACGGGGTGAGCGCTTGTTGCTTGGCCAGCTCCTGCCAACCTAGCAGTTCCAAAGCATGTCAATGTGAGTAGATAAATAGGTACCGCTTGCGGGAAGGTAAACAGCGCTCCGTGTTCCAGCCGCATGCTATGCGCTGCGGCAAGGAGAGTCATGCCGGCCACATGACCACGGAGGCGTCTTCGGACAACGCTGGCTGTTCGGCTTTGAAATGGAGATGAGCACCACACCCTAGAGTCGGACACGACTGGACTTAATTGTCAGGGGATACCTTTACCTTTACCTTTAACCAGCGGCACAGCGAGAACCGGAAGCCCCAGAACGGAAAAGGGATTCAAATCCCCTCCAAAAGAGGAATTCAAAGGGGATTTGAATCCCTTTTCCGTTCTGGGGCCTCCTGTTCTCGCTGCGCCGCTGGTTACACTGGCACAAAAGTTATGTCGGATTGTGCTGTAAGTAACATAGAAGCACGTCCCCCAATTTCTACCTGTTTCCCACAAGAAAAAGGAGAAAGTATTTGTGGACTGTATTATTTCTAGAGGGCCATGATGTTTCCAGGAAGAGAATTTAAAAACAAACACCCTGACTTTTAGTTGCAACCTAAAGTTTTATAATTCATGAGATTTAAGAAAACCTAGCAGGACTATTGTTTAAAAGGTGATGTGCTCACTTGTTGATGTCAATATACATTTTGAAAATGGAAAACCCTCTTCCCTACCTAGGGTGGCCAGAAGAGGCAGCTGGAGATTGGCCCCTTTAAAGCCCCTGTTTGGTATGGGAGAAAAAGCAGCACTGGCTCCTCCTTCCCCAACCCTAACAGCTCTTCCGCCCCCGCCCCCCATTTTTGGGAAATATTCCTCCCAGCAGTGGCAAAATGGGCTCCTGCTGCTGCAAGGCAAGTGCGGTGGCTGGAGAATCTCTGCCCGTATATGCAGTTGCTGGGAGAGCTACAAACAGCACTGTGCAGGCATGTGGTTGCTGAATGGACGGGTACCCCACAGTGGGCATGGGCTGTTGACATCAGAAGTGATGCCAGTCAACACAGCTAATGCATGCTTGCACATGTTGGTCCCTGCACCAGCTGCACTTAAGGACGGCCAATCTGGGGGCCACCACCTACCTCTGTGGTAGTGATTCCGTAACTCAGTTACACATTGTAATTGGGACTTATTCCCAAGGAAGTGTGGAGAGCATTGCAGCTTCAGTGAGTTTGACCCGAGTGACTGCTGCATTATCGGACACCTGACTGGCAGCATGAACTGCCATTTCTAATGTTTTCTGCTATAACCCAATGGAGCATTTTACAATACTTTTTATGTCTTGATTATATGTACTGCATAACCATTTGCATGAAAGAACAGGCATTAGGAAAAACATTTCTTACAAGTTTTACAAGTTCCTTTTTATGTCCTCATTAAAGTATTAATTGCCATGAATGCACTGAAATCTATAAATCTAGACTAGAATGCTCTTTATCTTTATTCTGTAGTAGCATTATTGACCAGACCATTTAACTGTTTGAAGATATTTGCATTTTATGGTGGGTAGCTGCAAAAGTGCTTAACATATTTTCCCTGATAAACAAGATTACTGCTTTTTAGCTTTTCAAGAAGAAAATGATTGATTTTAAAAGCCTTTTTGGAGCCTTTAAAAAGTCTTCCATGACAAGCTAGTAAAAGAGAACGATTCGTGATACAGACAAAATCCTCAAAACTGTCTCAAGTGGTAAAATTAATTTTGCTTACTGGTCTTAATAAAATAACCTTTTGACAGGAAGTCAGCTTGCATGTTGTCTGATAAGAATGGAGCTACTGAATGGTGCCAAACTTAAGTTTTATTTCCTGGTGCCTACATCTGGTTCATGTTCTTCTAATGCCTACTCAAGAAATAACCAGTTATAACAACCTATCACTGTTTTTTTCATTTGTATTCATAGCAAGGAATAGAAAAGTATAAGTGTACTGTGTACATTGGGCTTCATCCAGACCATCATGGGAGCAATGCCCACATGCAGGCTTGTAGAGTGATCCAATACCTCTCATGTCCTTGCCCAGTCCAGCCTCTCTGCTCAGTCAAGGAACGTGAATTCCAGGATGTCTTGATTGAGCAAAGATGGGAGATCTGAACAGGGTTATGATATGTGCAGGCCTCCTAGCCCCCTAGGGGCCTAGTGTGGTGCCTCCTTAGCATGTGCTAAGGGGATAAAACAACTCTCTCTTATGACCTAAAGCAGGGGTGGCCAACCTTCTACCATTAGGGTCTCTTAAGAGTTGTGTAGAAGACAGAATCTTGGCAGCTGCAATTGCTGGTGGTGCTGCTAAAGTAGCTGCAGCTGCTGAAATGCCCTCACCTATACAACCATTAAAAGGCCAGGAGCATTCATGTTGAAAGGCTGGCCACCTAAGGGTGCCCTATAGGGAACCTTCTGCATGTGGATACTCTCCCTATAGTGAACTGGACTGAATGCAAGTTTATTTATTTACATGGTTCCTCGCCTCCTTTTGTCCTCACAACAACCCTGTGAGGTAGGTGAGGCTGAGAGATAGTGACTGGCCCAAGATCACCCAGGAAGCTTCATGGCTGAGCGGAGATGTGAACCTAGATCTTCCAGATCTAAGTCAAACTCCCAAACCACTACACCATCCTGGCTATAGTTTAGTCATGACTATATAGTCATACCCCTTTGATTTCAGTGGGACTTAGTCATGACTAACTAAATTTAGGATGCAACCCGTAGTATCTAACAATAGCACTTTTTAAGTTCAAGTAACTGCCATCATTGTGTGTTGATTTAATGCACTATTTCTTAAATGAAAACATTGTTTGTTACTGATTCCAACTATTTAAACTTTTAAAACGCATATTAGATTCTGTATAACATTACCCAACAATCCCATCATTTATTATACACTGGTTGTCTGTAAAGTTAATATTAATAATGCTAAATAGATAAGGCTATGGCTTCAATTCTATGCACAACTTTGGAGTAAATCCTGTTGAACTTGGGACTTACTTCCAAGCACACATGCATAGGATTGAGCTGCATGAATGGTTTACCAGTCTTAATATCAGTCCTTATTACAATTTTGCTTCTTATAATTATAAGGTCCCTACAACATTTTGTACAGTCCGTACAACAGAATCTTTAAGAATGTCTTTGTTGTTTGTTTCCATTTTAAGGCATTAGAGCGTTCAGCTATAATTGATTCTTTAAAAAAGACTGTCTTGATATGACTGCCTTAGGCTACATCTACTGAGAAATTTTGAAAGGGGTCAGAGGTGCATTGGGCATATTCTTGATCCTGGAAGATCACTTGCACTGGGGGTGCTGCACCTATAATTGAATGAGGATTTAGACGTTCTCTACCTTGTTTACATAGATTGTTTCCCTCTGCCTTGACTGCTTTGACAAATTGTGAATTAAAAAGATTTGATTGTTGGTTTCTTTTGCTACTTGTGTAGTTACAACAGTTTCCTCATGGCATGTACACTTGCAAATTGGAAAATGTTTTAGATTCATACAGTTTATTAAAATAATTCTGCAGCAAAAACCTCATAAGAATAACTGAACCGAGACCATCTTCTCAGTAAAACTTCACGTGGGGCTTTCTTTAATGTGTGTTTGCTTTAAAATCCATAATACAAGATAGGAGCTCTGAGTCCAGACGTGTCCAGGTAACTTGCCAGAGAAGTGCACCTGGCATTATTTCATCTTGCACTCAAACTTATAGTATCTTCCATACCACGTGCCCAATCTCTTGCTATTTGCACTACCTCTCAACACAATATCATTGGCCTTCTTCTGGTCCCTGATGCCAATGAAACTCCATGAAAACAGAGGTATTTGGTGTGCGAGATTAAACACACACACACACACACACACACACACACACACACACACACACACACACACACACACACACACACAAAACCAGTATGTTCAGTTAACACATTTCCCAGTAAATCACAATGGTGGTAAGCATTGTTACTGTCACTGCACATTAATTTATTGTTCCTCGCCCCCTGAGTTGAAAGTTCCTTTTAGAACAAACCACATGATATTTCATCAGAATAGGTTATATATCCTAAGAGCTTCATTTGTGGACTAAACTCTATTTTGGGGGGGGGGGAGGAGTGATTTTGACCAATCTCCCCTTCCTTCTGCAGCCCTCTGAAAATCTGCTCTCCAATCCTCATGAACAAATGTTGGGGCCTACAGAGGAAGGGGGAGATCAGCCAACCTCATTACTTCCCCTATGCAGATTAACAGAAGAATCTGTTAGAATAGAATTCATTCTCTCCTCACTTAGGAAAAGAAAACGAAGGATAGCTATTGTCTACAGAGTTGTCTTTTACAAAGTTAGTAATAACTAAGCACCACTGAAATTAATGAGATAAGGTAGGGGCGTGACTAATTTACATGTCATTAATATTAGTGGGACTAGAATGACTGATTTTCTTTGGGTATAACCCTTTGGTAACAACAACAAAATAGATGTTGTACGGATAATGAATAAAATAGCATTTTGGCAGATCATTCCCCTATGTCAAGAGCTTTTGACCCTGGAGGATTTGAGATAATGGTAGTAGTTGTGCATTCCATACATTAACCACTGGATGGAAAACTGGAGACTTACTTGAAAAGAAGAACATGTACCAGTAATCAACGCAGGTATCTGTTCTTCTCTACCTTGCTCATATTTTTAATTTAATTTGCATGATTACTTTTTGTAAACATGGTTCTGCTACAACCAGTTTTCTTCCTGTGAAAGCCCTTACATCTGTTGAAAGGAATGAAACATATAATCTGTAAATCATTTAAAATAGACACTACCCCAGAATGAGCAGTTGGTGGATTGCAAAAATAGTAACCTGGCCACATTCAAATTTGGTGAAAGAGACATTGTGCCATTTATTGCCATAAGGAAAATGCTACAATTAAAATAAGCTTTGTGTAATTGGGTCTAACCTACATCCTACAGGACATAGAAAAAGAGAGTAGAAAATACAGAAATGAATAAATTTGGACAAGGGCTGAAAATTCTACCTAAGATGATAAATACATAGTTATGAATAATGAAGGTACTACTTTTTTTCCAATTTGTGGAATATAAGATGACTAACATAGAAAAACTTCTTCAATTCCTTTGATCCAAAGGAAGGAAGTATTTCGAAGATATGGGGGGGGGGGGAGAGAGAGAACAAAACCTTTAGAAAATAATTTATCATTCTTTTTGCAGTGCATTTTTAGTAACTATTGTCTTTGCAACTGTAGTGGAAAAGAGGATTGTTACTGTGGAAGACATTTGCATTAAATTTGTACTATACACTAGGTTTGCCTTTTTAGCATAAGCACCAGTAGAATTTCTTGGCAATGATCTGCTCATTGCACTCTTTCGGGGGCTGAATCCTGCAAACCTCTGTTGCCTATTAAAGGCTCACTGCTGAAAATGGTTTCATTAAAGGAACTCTTTCTGACAAAACATGCAATGTCCAGTAGTAAGTAGTCTCATGATCTGTCCCCAGACATTTCACAGCTATTTATCATATGCCTTATTAACATTTTCTAAAAATTATTTGAAAAAAAGAACCCAATCTATTGCCCAAATAGCCCTTTATTATTTTATTCTATATTAGCACTAGAAAAATCAAAACATGTAGCAAAACACTATATTGTACAGTACAAAACTAAAGAAAAATATATTTTGCCAATAATATGAAATAGAGAAAGAGAAAAGCACACTTGTAATAGCACAAATTTACAATTCCACTGCGAGATTTGGCATTGTATTTTTGACAAAAGTAGGTAGAGTACTGATTCCAGATTCAATGAATATAGTGCATTTTCCAGCACTTTAACTTGTTGCATAAGATTTTCTCTGCAGTTTATTTCATAACCATATAATTTCATTTGCCATGAAAGTGTATCTCATGAACTCAGTGTGAATTAACATCTCAAAATCAGCAAGCCTGTTAATGTATATTATCTTCTCGCCATGTTAAAAAAAAATGTCAAATGAGAAGTCAGCTCTTAATTTGTGGTCATGTATTTCTTTACAGTGACTGAAGAAAATACTAGTAATACGTCTGTAGCCCAAGGACTGGAATATTCAGTAAATATCTCAGTGAAAAATCACACTACTATAAAAACAGCTTTGCCTTTGGAATGTAACAATTGCTAAAAGGCTCAAACGTGCACAACAAAAGCTCCCAAATAAATCTCTGGGTGTTTTTGTTAATGGCTTCGTTCTCAAGGTAGTGGTCCAATCATGCTCCATTTGGGGATGGGGGTGGCCATGATAGAAGAGGACGGAGTCACTTGTGGACTGTGGTTGCCTATGCAAGGAATGTATCATCTAGAGTAAAGTTTGTATTATATTTGAAACTATGTGCCTGAGCTCCTTCTCATGTACACAAAGAGTTTAACAAGGGAACCTTGTTGTTGCAAAATAATGTGATATGAATAATCCAGAACCTGAACTTGAGACCTTGAGGAACGGCCACTCTTCAGTCTGTTACCAAATCCCTCACCATTAGCCCAAGCTCGTTCCCACTGAACTCACTGGGCATCATGCGTATCCAGTCAGTGGAAGCCACTTTAGGCTCATAGTGAGTATTGGAATGATTGCCTTTGCAAAACCAAAATAATAATGGACATTTTCTCTTTAGTTGATTTTTTTGTTGTTGCTGATTTGCCCCTTCCTATTTTCGATAGATACCGTATGTGTAGCATTCTACAGGCATGCTGGGTAAAATATACTATGCAAATGTGTACAGTGTTGCATGTTTTGCTATCTCTCTGCTTTTAGTGGCTTTCAAGGAAAACAAAAAGTGGTGTTATTTTTGTGAGCCCAAAACATCTAACAGAAGAACAATGCAGACTGCATGCTTACAGTATCCTAATTTCTATGGATTTGTTTTATGGAATTTAGATGTGTTAAACTGCATTAACAACATTTTTCTACAATAAATGGGAAAAAAGCTATCTAGACCCTATGGGTACAGGTCTTTATTGTGCGACTGAACAGCTATAATCCTTAAAGGCGGAATGGCTTTAAAATGGTGGAAGGTATGCGCAAATGTAGTTTTGCCTAATCCAAAACTTTGCTTGCCCAAAGTGCATATGGGTCTCATTGGTGCATGGATTTCCCCACAAATTTCGGTGAAGAAATCAAATCTGCACTTGCAAAGTACTGGCTGGGGGAATATTAAAAATGTGATTCATATATATATATATATATATTAAACAGAAGAGTCAGAAGAAAATGTAAATGCAACTAGGCTCGAACCAGGAGCTTTATGGATCATATACTGGCTCCCTATTTCTTGTACACTGGTACTGCTGATCAGAGGAAGGGACTACAGCTAGTGCCTCTACACCCATTTTGTGACACCCCCCCCCCCAATCATTTAAGAGTGTCAGAGTTTTGTGCGTGGTTCCATTATTTCTTTTACAGACTTGTTTCCTTTGATAAAACACAGCCATTGAGACTGCAGTATAATGTGGGAGACCAGCACAGGAGCAGAGGGAATTCTTTCCCTTTTTATCATTTTACTGCCAACAGTAATCCTACATTCATACAACACATGCAAGGAAACTGAATGGTTTCCTTTCCCTGACAGGGTAACTGTTTGGAAGGGGGAAGAGATTTGTGTGGGGAATGTGTGTTCCTCTCCTTCCTTGTCACTCACCCCTTTCAAATTGTAACCTCAGCAGCTGTATGTCACAAAACAAAAAACAATATGTAAAGAATCACATACCGCTTTTATTCTGCAAACAATCTGAAACACCCTGAGGACTATAAACTTTAAAGGACAAGCATCTAAGAAATATCAACGCAGCAATAGATTTTGGTGATATGCAAAATGACAGATAATGCTTTATAAAAAGTACTTCATGATGTACCTTCAACAAATTCATTCTGAGCCATTTTACACTTTCTTTGGAATGGGGGTGGGTGATGAGAACCCCATCATTAGTACTATGTTCCATGAGAGAGAGAGAGAGAGAGAGAGAGAGAGAGAGAGAGAGGAGCAGGGTCTGATTTGAAATGCAAAAGAACTTTACAGGTGAAGAATGCAGGACCCTCTCCCTGCCTGTGGCATACACCTCCCCTCTCTCCAGGCTCCCATTCTCTCTTCTTGCTGCTTGCTCCAACACCTGAAGTGATACTGACTGAAAGAAATATGCTTCGGAAGAGGGATTGCTAGGAGGTAAGACACAGGAGGGGAAGATCTAGCTCCCCTCTCTTGTAGGCTTTCACTTTTAAATAATATCTCCTGCCTCCCTCTTTCAACATGACCAGGGAAGTTCAATATTTAAATATGAAGAACTGTGCCTATCCTGTCTATTGTGGGCCTGAGAAAAAGAGATAAGTGATGTTCTAAGCCATTCAATCAATGGGAGCTTTGCCATTGACTGCTGCTGGATTTGGATTGCACCCAGCATTTTTTTTAAAATAATCATTCAGCCCCCCTTTTAATAGAGTTGAAATAAAGAAGATTACAAACAAGGTATTTCTATTTGTATCATCTCACTTCTAAAAAAAAGGCAAATATTTCACACCAACAAAACTTGTTTTGAGGCCATCTATTAGATCAGAGCAAAAGTTTGTTATCAGGAGTGCCCCAAGAAGACACTTGCAACATGTCCATATGGCGGAAGTCTATTGCATGTGCAGGAACCAAGGGCAGTGGCTCATGGCACAACTCAGTGGCATAAGAATGGCATGAAATGGGGAGGAAGGCAAGGGTAAAGGCGCAATAGTAGGTAGCTTTTTTTGCTTGGATAAGAGTACAATAACTGGGAAGGGGAATGAAAACTAAAATTGTATGCAAGGTGCATAACCATCACTGATGCACAGGATTGGCCTAAGACTTCTTGATGCCTGAGGTGACATGCCAAATGCTGCCCCCTCCCCCAATGATGTGGCAGCCTCTGCTCCTCCCACTCTCCAATGTTCTAGCTCAGCACTCTCCTCCCCTCCACATTTCCTCTTCCTCTCCCTTTTCTGATCCATGGAGAAGTAGGAGGAGGAAGAGTGGAGGCAAGTAACGGACAGAGATGAGTGCCCCCCACCAATCTGCTGCCTGAGGCGGCAGATTTGGCGGCACTGTGACAGCAGTGCACCCCCCCCCGAGCCGAACACCCCTGCTCCCAGGGGCCCATGGCCCCCCGCCCCCTCTAACGATGCCACTGAGCACACACTCCATCAGCAGCACTGCATGCTATAGACTCATGAGGGGATAGGATTGGGCCCTCAGTCTATTTTTAAACAGTTTTAGTGGGAGGCCCCAATATTAGCCCCAGGCCTCCAAAGGACTGATCCATTGTGAACTCCAAGAGTGAGGGAGAGTTGTGTATCTCTTGCATGCTGTTGTGCGTCTTTGGAGGCACAGAGCAGGTGCTAAGAGTGATCAAACGGAGAGAGGCACAGCAAGTGAGTGAAGAGATTTCACAGTCCACCAAGGGGGCTCACTCCCTGACTGTAGCCCTAACTACAGAGAATTCAATTCTGCCATGGTCTTTTGCCACAGCTGGAACCTTGATATTTCTCTGTTTCTCTTCTCCGATCCCTCTCTTCTTCCCTTTCATTATCACAAAACCCCCGGTTTTCCAGCCCCTGTTCCCCTTGGGTAAGCCTCCTGATTTCCCTGCGTCGTCCTCTCCCTCTTTTCCCCCTCCCTGCTTGTGCCATTATGATCCCTTTTCTTTGTAAGATTTTCTTTCTTTTATCAAGACACCATTTATGTTTAAGGCCTAGTTGTGTGAGTGAACATATTGCACTGAATTTTATTTTTGATTCCCTCTCCCTGTTATTGTATTATTATCCCCGCAATAAAAGTCATCTATTGTTGCACCTTTGACCTTGTTTCCCTCCTTCCTGGATGTCACTGCACTTGATCCCTGTATGTGAACTAGATTCCCCCCATGTGCATCCCCCCCCATGTCCTTTTTAAGGAGTCTTAAAAGCATACCCGGTAGCAGTAGCACTCAATGTACCAGCTGGTGGGAGATTCTGTGGGTGGGTGGGTGGGCTAATGCAGATCTCTGTGCCAAGGCCTCCAAGTGGTCTGACAGTGGGATTGCTCTTCTGTCACAGTATTACCGGATGTCTGCAGTCACTATAATCTCTACTACCCTCAGAAAAAGACTGGGGAAGCTTCTAGAGATCTAGGAGGAAAAACCAAATGTCACAAGGTATCAACAGATGGTACTTTTCACAGTTTCGTACCTTCATCCTAAGACTGGTCTCTAAAACCAGACGGGCAGCCCGATCCTGCGTAAGGATACGCGGCCAGCCCCTAGGACCGGCCACAGTATCCTGCACTCCTCCCGGTCCATTTCGGCACGGCCCAGGAACACCTTGGGAGAAGGGGACATTTCTTCTCTTCCCTGGGTGTAGGGCTGCCCGGCCCCAATGGGCCTCCTCGAATGTATGTTGGCTCTGGAGCTGACATACATTCAGGGTGGTGGGGTAAGGGCGGCCCAGGCCAGGAACAGGCGTGGGATATCGGTGGGGCTCGCCACAGATATCTCCACCTCCTCCTGGCCCATGTCGGCCAACAGCTGCCCTCCCTCACCGCCCAGCCTGCCCTCCCCTGCACAGACTGGTGCAGGACTTATCTGCACCGGTGGTTGCAGGGTCCGGGCGGAGGCGGAGGCGGAGTAAGGGCTGCCGACCTTTGTGCTGGCGGCCCTTACTCTCCGGGTGTTGGAAATGCACTTTACGGCGTGTTTATGACACCCGCCGCCAGTGGCGTCATGAGCTGACGCGGCACCTCGGGCGAGGGGTCAGCCGGCTCGGCGCGTCACACACACCCCAGGCGCGTCACCCTCCCACACACCCCTAGCTACGTCACCCACCCCCCACAACTGCGTCACATACACCCCGGTACTCACCCCAGGCCACGGCCCACGCGTCGGGAGAGGAGCAGGTCGAGCCGTGTCTTCTTCGGTGGCTCAGCTGCTTCTAAGTAGGCCAGGCAAGGCTTCGAGCGGCACATGTGCACAACACCGCTTAAAGCCTTGCCAAGCCGCCAAAGAAGACGCGGCTCGGCCTGCTTCTCTCCCGGGGGGATGTGCCGGGAGGGGGTGATGCGCCAGGAGGGTGATGTGTTGGGAGTCCCGGCGTGTCATGCCCCTGGCATGTCAACCCTCCAGGCGCCTCCCTCCATGTCACCCCCGGCGTCCTGCCCCCCCGCCATGATATAGCGACTCCACCGCCTGCGGGGAGCGCACTCCGCAGGTGGCTTTTTACGCAGGACTGGGCAAACAGTATTTCAATTAGGTTCATTAGTGGCGTGTGGCTTTTCTGATAGTATGCATGTTTGTTACTGGTTTAAAAGACTGTGACATTACCCTTTACGCTCTTTAATTACTGTCATTTTCTTCTACTCTAATTAAACAGATCAATCAGTGCCTCCCACATTACTTCCAGATCCTTGTTTGAATTAACAAAGCCATGCAGCAAGGTGTCATCGGTTCATTTTATTTAAAATGTAGGTTCTTCCTTCCACACGATTCAGACCAGGCTGCTGAACATCTCGGGTTGCTCATCCTGACAAAACCACAACAGCCTGGTCTGAATTGTGTTGAAACAGGATGTCTTCAGGATTACAGTACATAGTAAAGTGCAAACTACAGGCATCGCCAGCACCCCTACTGGCATGCTGGAATGTAGCTCCTGCATTTCATTGTTATCACTGCAATCAGCGCCGCTGTTTGCTAGGTATCCAAAGTGCTTTTGACTTCAGTAGCCAGAATGCTGGGAAGGCAGGAGCAGCTTTAATTAAAATCCATTTCCTCCCAGTCCACAGGCATTTATCTCCTGTTGCGTATATACACCATTGGGTAAAAATGCCTTGAGAGAAAAACATTCAAGGAAAGATTTGGGAATATGCCTGAGGGAGTCAGACTCTTCTTTGGCTACTCCCGAGTAGCTTGTCCAGTATGAAACTGAAATCTTATATCTACTCAGAAATAAGTCCCATTGCATTCAATGGAGCTTACTCTCAGGTAAGTGTATCTAGGATTGCAGACTAAGGCCGCAGTCCTATACCTGGGAGTAAGTCGCATTGAACACGATGGGACTAACTTCTGAGTGGACATGCATAGGATCATGCTGTTAGCAGCTGCTGCAGGTTGCATGCATGAATTAAATGCAGTAGGAGGAATTTGCTTTATTTATTTATTCTTGATCTGGAGATTTGTATTCCACCTTTCTGCCTCCAAAGAGGCACTCAAGGTGCCTCACATCATATCAAATACACAAGTACAGGAGGAATACAATCACAAAAAACATAATCAGAAAACAATCCCAAAACTGAATTGCGAGAATAACAGCATAAGCCTCTGCATGTCTACTCAGAAGTAATTCCCACTGTGTTTAATGGGGCTTAATCTCAGGAAAGTGATTAACATCCCCTTTAAGGGGGCAGGGGACAGTTAGTGGTTCCAATGGTGGGTCGTTTAGAGCCGTTGGGCATTTGCATGAAAGCACCTATATACTGAGTCACCGGAGAAGAAGGGCTGCTTCTTGTTTGCTATTTTATTCCTACAGCCTCTTGGTCTGCTGGCTGTCCTGTCCCATCATGCTTCCACTCCTAATTCCGACTCTGTCCTTACCTTGTTGCTCTTGAATCTCTCCATCCTCCTCCCATGATATAGGCTATATGGGAGGAGGGTGGAGAGATTCATAAATGTCGTTCTGAACTTGAGAGGACTCGCTCCCTAGTACGGTAGGTGTGTGTAAGATGGTATTAGGCTGCAGATCTAAACACACCCCACGGAGGATATGCTACGCAGCTCAATCTTATGCACGTTTACGTGGTGGAACAAAGTCCTCGTATGTCCACCAACGTGTGCTTACTGCCGGGTGTGTGTCACAGCTAACCTCTAGGCACAGTAAGACTTCTGAGTAAATTTGCCTAGGATAGCGCTGTATGGCAGCAATCTTTTATGTGCCTTTATGCAACATCTTTCCTTGCTGCCGAGTAGTAAAGTATGCAGCATAGGATTGCGCTGCAGCACGTAACCAGTGGTCGGCCTCCAGCAGATGTGTCACTTAACGTGAGGCGAACCGGAGACGGGCACTTGTGACTAGAGAGCGAGCGAGCGCGCTGGAAAAGAAAAAAGAGGCAACGAAATAAGGGAAGCGATGTAATGCATTATGATTGAAGGGGAAACTTCGCTTTGGACATATTATGTTTATTTATTTTATTTCCCCCCTCTTTTCAATAAATTATTTCAAGGCGGCTTTGGGGAGCCACGTTGTAGATACAGAAACTGGACGTCTTGAAATAGGCAAAGACTAGCTAGCCTGCTGCTCCCTGGTTGTCGTTTCCCAAAAAAGCCCCTCTTTTTTATATCTTAATAGAAGTTCCCCTCCCACTCTTGTTTAATAGCAATTTCTTCTTGACGTTTCGAAGTCCAATATATAAACAACTTTACAGAAAAAAAGGGTTGTGAGAGAGCCGGTCCACAGCATAACGAAATGTCTTGCGCTCAAGCCTCCCACCACGTCAAAGTATATGTGCCAGCGCCTCATAAACTATGACATAAATAACCAGGAACAGGTTTCAACCACTCAGAAAGCAGGGACGGTCGTGCGGCGGGGCCACGTCACCGCCCTCTAGACCTTAGGTACTCTGGACTAGCGTCTACTCATGCTTGAGATACAGTAGGCGGGGCGACAGTATGCTAATAACCCCCCTGCTTCAGCCCTAGGCCCCGCCCACTATGCGCCTTCTCATCGCGTGCAGTGCCTCGGTGGAAATCGCTCGACTGGAAAAGTGACGGATTGTTGATGCATGCTACCGTGGACGCGCAGCAGTGCGCGGGAGCGCGATTTCTCCGTCTGTCGGACGGTGTCCGACGGGGCTCAGTTCTCTCTGTCGGTTGTTTCTCGGGTTTTCCTCAGAGCGCTGAGGCCTAGAAAAGTGAAGCTTGAGCGAAGGAGCCCTTGGGGGAAAAAAAGGCAAAGTTGCGGCAAGGCCGGCGGCGATGTTCGTGAGGAGCGGTGAGGGGTGCGCGGTGGCGTTGCTGCTGGTGACAACGACGACTCCCACAACAGCCTCGGGGGCGCGGGGCCTGCGCCTCCCTTCGCCTCTTCACCAGTGTCTTCCTCCTCGCAGCTGGGCTCTCGCGGTGGGCTGGGCCCGAGACTGAGCCGCCCTGGGCTGAGCCCGGGCGGGAGCGGACTGAAACCGGGAGGAGCGTGGAGCTGCCTGGGGGCCGCCTGAGCATGGGAATCCTCTTCACTCGGATATGGAGGCTGTTTAACCACCAGGGTGAGGATGGGATGGGATGGATGGGGGGGTCTGACTGCCGGCCTGCCTGCGACCGACGAACCTCTCCACCCACCCGCTGTGGGAGGGGGGGGGAGAAGGGAGGCTATGGCTGGTGCTCGCGTTCTGTGGGCAGGCGATGTAGGCTTACTAGGCTGCGGCCTTATGCGCACTTTCTTGAAAGCAAGTCCCACCAAAGTCAGTAGGGACTTGCTTCCAGGTAAGGAGTGACTGCTGGGAAGGAAATCGGAGGTTTAGTCTCCGACACGAGGCAGCCATCTTGCTGAAGCTAAGCAGGTTTGGATCGAGTCTCTGGATGGGAGACCACCTGGGAATCCTGTGTTCACAGGCTTTACTTCCACTATGGAAGAAACGTGGGGTATGTGCATGTAGTGGTGAATAGAACTTCCCCTTGTTAAGTAAGTGTGTGTGTGTGTGTGTGTGTGTGTATGTATGTATGTATGTATAGCTGGCTTAAAGCAAATCAGATAATTTCAACAAAGCAAAGGTGTCTCTTGTCTTTCTCTGGTGCTGTGATACAACTTAAGCTTGATAGGTGACCTCAGGTAAGCCACTCAGTGTGTGAGTGTTGGCCTCTACCATCTACAATAGGGGCATAATAATACTGGTCTGTTTTTTATGATTGGTGTAAACTTGATAACTCCTGTGGATTTCTCATTGTTTTGGTTGCGTATTATAGGGTGGCAACAATGAGGCTATGACCCTGGGCAGAGAATAATGAAAAAATATATACAGTATCATGTTTTACAGAGAATGAGAGGGCAGGTCACTGCCCTGAGGGACTTGCAATTTAGAAAATGTGTGAGTCTGGTAGTGCGTTTGGGTTGGGGAAAATAAGTATTACTCTAGAATTGAGAGAGCTATATTTTTCTTAAAATATCCAACTTTCTCTCATTAGCTGTGCAATGTTGTACCAGTGTATGCATTTCAGTACTTGGCAAATGCAGAACTTGTTTTTGGAGATGGTTGAGGAGCATGTGGAAATTCTCTGACAAGAAGGGGAGAATGTAAGGTTGAATCAGAGGTCCCAAACAGTGAGATCTCTTATTGGCATGAGCTGTAGAAGTAAGTCTTGACATGTTTTAGCTCTGTGTTTGTCCAAATTATTTGTGTCCTCCAAAAGAGGCATGTAACACTTGCACCTTGTAAAACGTCCAAGGGTAGAGCAGCTTGTTGGTCTGTTGCAGTAAAAACAGAGTTTGCACCTTAAAAACTTAATACTGTACATTTATTTCAGAATAAGCATAGTCTTGAGATGCTACAAGGTTCTGTTTGGTTTGCTCCTTGTAGGGTTTGAGCTTTGCTGTCAGAGCAGGTGTCATCTGAAACCAACTCTGAGAACTGAAGAGCTCTCTTGTTTCTGTCTCATCAATAATTGAAAATATGTAATGGGAGCTGAGTTGACATTAGTCATGTAGAGGAGTTGGACAGGTAGGAGTTGTATTATCTGTGTAGGGCACATAGTCTTGAATTAGCACAAGTGTCTTGAACTGGAGCACTAAGAGGTTTGTTTAAGCTGTTGTGACTCAGACATGTAGGGAGCAAGTTCTGGTCATCAGTCATTCATTCTCTGTTGGTGAAGGCTGTATACATTTTATAATGTCAGTTTACTAGCTTTACATTAACTGCTGTGCTTTACTACATTACTATAATCATGTCCTACTTGATGGTTATAAACAAACGTGACTTGTGTGAGGTTTATTGACTTTTGGTACATTAGTACTATTTCACTGTATCTTTTTAAGCAATGACTGTTCTTTTCGCAAATCCAGAAATTATTGAGTTACGAAAGAATGTTCAGAGATGTAGGGCTTGCAGATGAAGAGCTGAATGATTTATAAAGCCTCCTATGCCATCATATGAGCTGCTTTTTTCCACTCAGGAGATAACTGGTCATTTGAGACAAAAGTAGCTACAGTACTGTTCCTTCTGGCTGTTGTACACTATACTATATTTGTATTTGCACTTCCTCTTGTCATGCAATAACTAATAGGACTGCTTTTGAGTTTAGCTGAATCGCCAACATTTGCACTGGAACTGTTGGCACAGTAAAAAAGTGAACATAGTACCGTCATTAATGATTCAAGATATGGTAGCTGCTTTTCACTGGTTCAATGTCTGTTCAGTGTTTGTATCATTTTGAGTTCTTAGTTTTTGTTTTTTTCCAAACTGTTTGAGAAGACTTAAGGTAAACTGAACTTCGTTGCAAAATATACAGTTGCAAGAAAAAGTATGTGAACCCCTTGGGATTACGTGGAGTTTTGCATGAATTGGTCATAAAATGTGCTCTGAACTTCATCTAAGTCACAACAATAGAAAAAAACGGTCTGCGTAAAATAATACTACACAAACATTAGATGTTGCCATGGTTTAATTGAACATAACATTTTCATTCTGTAGCTCTCATGTTCAGTGTTTGTATCACTGAACGTGTACTGGGATGCAGGCGTGTACTGCATCCCGTGCGAATGTGACAGATGTTACATTGGAATGTCATCTAGGTCCATAAGAACAAGAGTATCTGAACATGAAAGATCGGTCAGACTTAATCACCCGGAACAATCTGCGCTTGCTGAGCACGTGCTGAAGGAAGGTCACTCGATCCGGTTTGATAAAACTAAATGTCTGCAGAAAGAGGACAATTCCAAGATTTTGCAACATTTGGAAGCCCTGGAAATAAGTAAAACACCAATAGGGCAGCTGGTTAATCGTCAGCAAGACCTGACCTTTGCAAATCGGATTTGGGGGCCAATTATCCATGAAAAGCATATGTATAATGGAGTGCACGCAAGAGCAATCGAAAACGGGGATGTAAGTCTGACAACAGAGACAACATCAAGTGGGTCTACTCAGAAGGAAGGAAAGAACACAGTGGATTGCCCACGAGGAAGCAAGTTTGAATATGATCTCCGAAGCACAGCTGCTAGCAATTCACAGAGAATGACAGCTAACACGCAACCGGATTAGCTGCTTCCGCTTTTGAATGAGCGCTGTTTCCTGCACTTTCTAGGCCCAGGGGTCAACTGAGGACAGGAACACCTGAATCTTTTGACTGTTTTCCCCAGGAAGAGGGTCTGAGTTACGGACCGAAACGTTGGGACAATAACCTTGGTTTTTTAGTGTTGTGCTCCGCAAGCGGCTGCCTACAAGGAAACCCGATGCGGTAGTAAAAATAATTAAAGGACAAGATTTTTAACTTCATTTTAAACCCATATTTATGCAACACTGTTGAACATAACATGTAAACATTCACAGTGCAGAGAGGAAAAAGTATGTAAGCCCCTAGCCTAATGACATCTTCAAGAGCTAATTGGAGCCAGAAGTGAGCCAACCTTGACTCCAATTAGTGTGATGATATTGGATGTGTTGCTGACAGCTGTCCTGCCCTTTAAAAACACACACCTGTTTTGGGTTTACTGGTTTCAAGAAGCACTGTCTGATGTGAACCATGCCTCGCAGAAAAGAGCTCTCAGAAGATGTTCGTGTGTCCACGGTAAGACAGACTGTCTACAAATGGAGAAAGTTTAGCACTGTTGCTACTCTCCCTAGGCGTGGTCGTCCTGTAAAAATGACTGCAAGAGCACAGCGCAGAATGCTTCATGAGGTAAAGAAGAATCCTAGAGTGTCAGCTAAAGACCTACAGAAATCTCTGGCACATGCTAACATTTTTGTTGACACATCTACAATAAGGAAAACATTAAACAAGAATGGAGTACATGGGAGGACACTACGGAGGAAGCCATTGCTGTCAAAAAAAAATATTGCAGCACGTTTGAAGTTTGCAAAAGAGCACCTGGATGTTCCACAGCACTACTGGCAAAATATACTATGGACAGATGAAACCAAAATTGAGTTGTTTGGGAAGAACACACAACACTATGTGTGGAGACAAAAAGGCACAGCACACCAACATCAAAACCTCATCCCCACTGTAAAACATGGCGGAGGAAGCATCATGGTTTGGGGCTGCTTTGCTGCCTCAGGGCCTGGACGGATTGTTGTCACTGATTGGAAAATGAATTCCAGAGTTTATAAAGACATTTTGCAGGAAAATGTACAACCATCTGTCCGCCAACTGAAGCTCCGCAGAAGATGGGTGACGCAACAGGACAATGACCCAAAGCATACAAGTAATTCAACAAAAAAATGGCTTCAACAGCACAGAATACGCCTTCTGGCGTGGCCCAGTCAGAGTCCTGACCTCAACCTGATTGAAATGCTGTGGCATGACCTTAAGAGAGCGATTCACACCAGACATCCCAAGAATATTGCTACACTGAAACAGTTTGTGAAGAGTGGTGGTCCAAAAAATTACTCCAGATCGTTGTGCAGGTCTGATCTGCAACTACAGGAAATGTTTGGTTGAGGTTATTGCTGCCAAAGGAGGGTCAACCAGTTATTACGTCCAAAGGTTCACATACTTTTTCCTCCCTGCACTGTGAATGTTTACATGTTATGTTCAATTAAACCATGGCAACATCTAATGTTTGTGTAGTATTATTTTACGCAGACTGTGTTCTTCTATTGTTGTGACTTAAATGAAGTTCAGAGCACATCTTATGACCAATTCATGCAAAACTCCACGTAATCCCAAGGGGTTCACATACTTTTTCTTGCAACTGTATGGTTGATTTGACAGGCTGGTTTCTAGAGCCCTCTGCTGCTTAGATCAACTTTTTAAATAGCTTAGCTTGCTATTGGTTCAACCAAGTTTTGTTTCAAGATGCTCTAGGTCAGGGGTTCTCAACTGCTTTCTGGTTGAGTACCACCTCAGGCGCCACTCTCCTGCTGTGTACCACTGGAAGTGACTGGCGATTAGATCATTGTCAGTTACGTCCAGGTTTTCAGGGTTTTGGAGGCCAGAAAACTCAGGTAGGAGCACTGGCGTCACTACAGGGGAGGCGGAGCTCTAAGTTCCTCCGTGATCCAAGCCTCGGTTACATGGAAGAACGAAGCGCCCCGCCCCCGCGCCTTCTGAACCAGTCAAAGCAGTGAAAACAACGCACAGGAGACTCCCTGCGCGGCGTTTTCACCGCTTTGACTGGTTCGGAAGGTGCGGGGGCGGGGCGCTTCGTTCTTCCATGTAACTGAGGCTCGGATCACGGAGGAACTTAGAGCTCCGCCCCACCTGTAGTGACGCCAGTGGGTAGGAGGCTCTGGGTGGGGACCCTTCTCAGGGTTCCCGAGAGACTCGGTCAAAGGCAAGAGCCTCTGGGGAGCGAAAATGCGGCACCAAAAGCACTGTATTGGAGTGGGGTTCTGGTGGTCCAGTGGTCCTAGTACCACCAGCAGTCGGCCGAAGTACCACTGGTTGAGAACCCCTGATCTAGGTCAGTGGTTCTCAAACTGGTGGGTCATGACACACAAGGAAAACTGGAAGCAGCTGCTACCTCCTTAAGGGGGGTGGCGACAAGCTGTGATGTTGGTGATGTCCCGGCACTGCTGCTGGGGAAAAAGTTGTTTAACTTAGCGGGGGTCGCACCGGTCCTCTGGAGGGTGCAGGGTGGTCTGTGTCCCCCTCACAGACCACCCTGCCTTACTGGCCTTACTGTGACTCAGAGCAGCTCCCTGAAGCGATCGAGACCCACTTCCGGTTTTTGTCTGAAAATTTGCAGTAATGAAAGTACAGTATGATGCAGTTATGTCAGTGCAGTAACACTGTAATACAGGTGTTGTTGCTGTAATGCTGAAATCATTTCTAGGGATAATGTATAAAAATGTGGGTTTCAAATGGCACAGATGGCAATGTTAAAATATGGTTTCTATAAAATGATTTCATTTGTGTAGAAGTATAGGAAATGAGAATGATTCCAATGTACTAGGGGAAATTTTGCATAGGCCAAAATCCAGAGAGCTTATTTTTAATGATAGTTTTTATGACAATTAGTGCAATTTAGCCTTAATTATACAAATTCAAACCTATAAAATATTTTGAATTTTGGGGGCAATTGAACATTGGATTATTTCAGTCTTGTACATACTTGTCTACCTCATTGAAATATGAGTGCATGCTTTTTTTAACAAAGCCTTTCTTGCACTGATCACTTTCGCTGTCAGATCTGTTGAGGGAGGGAGATGGGATACAGCACTAGGTAAGCAACTTTTTGTCCATGCATCTCTCTATTACCGTAATACAAACACTCTTTCTGAAACCTCAGAAATTGGATACCCCCACCTCTTATTATATTGGCCTCCTGCACATGTGGTCAGGAGGAATTCATATGTGAAAATCTATTTCTTTTCATATTGGGGTTACTGCGTTTAAAAACAGAGCAGCCACTGAATTAATGATGTGGCTTGTATATAAAACCTTTTTCTTCAATTGTAAAGCAAAGAACTTACTGTGCCCTGAAGTGAAGAAGTTGAAACTACTTGCTTGAATGTAAATTCAATGTTGCATCAACCATTTTGCATTCTGAATGTTTACAGGAGTTCATAAAATTAATTTGCAGAACTGAACATTAGCTCTGCCCAATAAGGCATTTTAGTTTAATCTTGCCTTTTAAACAATTATCCGTTCTATAGGAATACATTTGTAATTTATTAAAACCCCAAGACATGTGCCTTTTTGAGGATGCAGCTACCACTATTTGAAGGAAAGGCATACTGTATTTAATGTTCTCTTCCTCATTCCCTCTTATAGCTGTGCAGTTCCAGCTGTAGTTTGGGAAATTTTGTGGGATTCTTCAAATGTTTAGCAGGAGCTTTTCCATAAGATCAGTAAAACCTCCTCTCTGAAAGTTAAATATCTACCATTGCTAGGCACGGGCGTCACTGGGGCGTGGCGGGGGGGGCGGGCCGCCAGGGGGTGACACGCGTCATGGGGTGACGCGCACACCCCCTCGCGCGTCACCTCCGTGACGCGCGTCGCCCTCCGGACGCTCCGAGGCCGGCCCGGGAGCCAGCCTCGGAGCGTCCGACCCCGTCGGCGCTCCAGGGCCTTCTGAACGAAGGCCCAGGCAGCGCGTCAATCCGGGTATTTCCCAGATTTTCGCGCATGCCCAGACCTGTTTTGAGGGCAAAAAGCCCTCAAAAAGGGTCTGCGCATGCGCGAAAATCCGGAAAATACCCGGATTGACGCGCTGCTTGGGCCTTCTTTCAGAAGGCCCTGGAGCGCCGACGGGGTCGGACGCTCCGAGGCCGGCACGGGAGCCGGCCTCGGAGCGTCCGGAGGGGGGCGACGCGATGCGGGGGGGGAGCCGGGTGGCCCCCTCCCCCCGCGCCTATATCGTCGCGCCCCTAGGGGGGGTGACGCGCGTCCCCGCACCAAGGTGACGCACGTCTAGTGACGCCACTGTTGCTAGGCTTACCAGATCTCCAACCAGGACAGAGTGCTAGACCTTTAGGAGAAGGAATGTGGGCAGGTGTAGCTTGTTAAACTCTTAGAGCACAATCCTAGGCATGTCTACTCAGAAGCAAGCCCCACTGAACACAATGGGGCTTGCTTCTGAGTAGACATGCCTAGGATTGTGCTCTAAGGTTTAAAACAAGCTACACCTGCCCACATTCCTTCTCCTAAATGTCTAGCACTCCGTCCCTGTTGATCTGGTAAACCTAACCATTGCTAATCTGTCCCTGCAGTGTACTGCTGTGTTTTATGTGCAGTTTTAAACCTCAAGTGACAGTTAAAGCACCACAGGCCTGGCCAGTGCGCTACTTGGATTGAGTATGTTTCCCTTTAAAGAAGACCCAGCATCTTCTATAATGCCCAAGAGTTCTGTGATGCACAGGATTCCTCTGTAGACAAATCAATGTGGAAAGAGTTTCCTGAAAGTAGAAAGCTACTGCAATTAATGCCTTGAAGCCTAAATGATTTCCCAAAATAGACCAGTGTGCCTTCAAGAGTAGTCGAACATTTATTATTCATAATATAAATCTTTAGTTGATCAACTTATTAAATCATGTAACCTTACTAGAAATCTTAGACTTTCATAAAAAATAAATAAATTGCTCATACTGCACATCAGTTAGAACCAGCTCTAGGTTTGAAAAGGCCTCAGTGGGGAGACGGGGACGACTCTACTACTCCCCTTCCTACTCTAGTGGTGCCCCATCCCCTTACCATGGTAATATTTTAATCATTTTGCTGCTGTAGTGAAAGTAGAATCTTGTAGCCAGTGAATGCTCTGTGCCTGATGTTTTTTTCCCACCTAGTGCCCCCCCCAATAGTGTAGTGATACGTTACTTAAAGGCATTGCGTGGGGGGGGCACAGGCAAATGGTTTTTTACTTTTGCAACAGCAGCAAAAGAAATAAAAAAAAACCTTGTTGCATGCTGAGTTGGTGCAGCTCAGTTGCTGACTGGGCCCTCAGCAGCAGCTTAAGGGTGTTGCTTTCTGAAGCTGACTCTGACACCACTTCTTTGTCCTGCTGCAGGCTTTTTCTTCTCCATCATTCTCCATCATTTACTCTGTTGCCAATACACCAAAACAAAAACACTTTGGTACACTACTATTATATGAGAATCAGGTAAGTTTACCATTTTTACAATATTGTGCTGTTCTGCAAGTTATTTAAACATATGTCCTGTGGCCTGCAAAACTGCACAATATTGATAAAAACAAAATGATTACCTACCCTTCTTTTTGAACACCTCCTGGTCTCTTGTTTCCTATTCGTGTACCAACGCAGTGTTAGAATACACAGTGGCTGTAATTTAGTAAACTGGATTCCGTAAACTTACAACTAGGTCCCACTGTCAGTTATGGAAAACATGCACTAGTTGTATTTATCAAGGATCTTGATCCTTCTGCTTTGCACATATAATATTTTAGAAACTGTTAAATTCTTATATCAGCAATTATCTGGATTGACTGTTTTAGTTGGTCAAGACAAACTTTTAAATATAATTTTAGAAGCATACACAAAAATCAGTAACAGCATGCAATGTACACAAGATGCAACTTAAACAGGATGTTCTGAAAGGAAATAAAGGTAAATGTGGCTTTTATTTCATTTTATTTTTAAAGTGCAAAACTCATCTTTCGTTAAACGTACTCTCAGGGCATCATTTACAGTCAGTAATAAGATTGCAGAATCACAGAGTCAGTAGCAGAATCATAGCATCAATACAATAGCAGAGGCATTGAAAAAAGTAAGGTAAGGCTAGAAACAATTGATACTTAAAAAAGACCTGGGAACATTAAAAAGGTATTCGTCTGGTGCTGCAAGAACATGAGGGTAGGTCCAGGTGAGCTTCCCTGGGGATACTTCCTCACAGATGGAGTGCCACAGTGGAGAAAGCTGTCTCAGCTTCACAAGGTGAGGGTCCCTTGAGAAGCCCCTGACAAAGGTCTTAACAAACAGGCAAGGTACATGTGAGAAGATGGTCCTTCAGCTACCTGGTTCCAAAACCATATAGGTAAAAATGGTTAGGGGTTAGCAACATAACTGAATTATATTTGGAAACAGGCCAGCAGCCCCTGAAGTTATTTCAAAACTGGAATAGTATATTCCCTAGGGCCAGTTTCAGTTAGCAGTCTATCAGCTATTCTGAGAGGTGGTATTCAAAGGTAGCCTGACATATGCATTTCAGTGATCAAGTTTGGAGGTTACCAGGGTATGAATAATTGTAACTAGTATCTCTTTGTCCAGGAGGGTGTCACGGGTAACACAACGGCCTTAGCAGGTGGTAGTTGCTACATCATGCCAAGGAGGCTATTTGACCCAGCTTTGTTACTAGAGACCCAATCGACATTCCCCAGATTGTGAGCCTGATCCTGTGTGTGTGTGTGTGTGTGTGTGTGTGTGTGTGTGTGTGCAAATTTATCTAGAGCAGATTGAACACTTCCACAGTCCAATCAGTCCAACAACACTTTTGTCTTGTCAGGATGGAGCTTTAGTTTACTGGTCCTCATCCATCTCATTACAGATTCCAAGCAGGTCTGCTGCCTTATATGAATTAGGTGAAAAAGATGTCGTTCTCTGTTCAAAGTGAGATGTAAAAGTCATGGAGCTAAGCAGTAGTTTCCCAGCATGTTTTTTTAGAATTGGCTCTTCAGGTAGAAATGGAACCAAAGAAATGTGGTGCCCTCAACCTGGACAGAAGGAAACAATGGTAGGCGATGTAGACAGATGCTGAGAGATTCAGGAGAATTAGCAGAGGTGCACTTTTGTTGTCTCCCAGCATAGGTCATCCATCATGATGACCAATGGAATTTCTGTATTGGGTCAGGTCTGAAACCAAACTGAAATGGATGTAGATAATCTGTCTCATTCAGAGTGTCTGCAGTTGCATAGCAACCACTCACTTGAGGGAATATTTATGATCTGTCAATTGTTATCCTTTGGGTCCATGGAAGAATTTTTTAAGGCATAACTTCATGAGTACCTCCTCCTTATGACTTGATTTCAGAAAGATTATGTTAAACCAGTGTGTCCCATATGCCTGTTAGAAAGCGTTTCCAAGTTACTTGAAAACTACTGTGATTATCCAAGCGACTCTGAGCAGTCTAGCCTGTACAGTAAAATATTGCTCCTCCATTACCATGCTAAGTAGACTTACTATCACAGTGTTGAGAGTGTGTGTAGTTATCAGATGGTTGCTTCTATAACAATTGTGACTGAATTATGACTTATTCATATCACTGAATCATTTCCATCTGAATCATCAGTCATAGAATCAAATAAATACACTATACCCTTCACCATAATATTACAGGAAGTATTTTAAATATTTGTCGGATTGATGGCTAGTCATTTTATATTGGCTTGAATCCAAAGGTACTCTTATGTAAATTTTGTTTGTGCAAGGGAGGTGACTTTCACCAATTTCCTCTTTCCTGTTTTAGCCCCCCCCCCCCAGTCATATGTTTTATTCTGGAGGGCCCTCCAAGCAGAACTCTTGAGGCACGGGGTTGTAGAGGGAAAGGGAAGGTGGAGAAGCCCCATTTGTGAGTGCACTTCTGTTCATGGATGTTGGGATCCAAGCTAGCATGACCAACTTCTTAAATAAGTGTAAAATATAGACAATCGTGTTATCATAACATTGCTGTGGGTGTTCCTATTTCACATGGAGCTTATTTGGTTTTATAGTTTGTCCACAATAGCCTTAGTGCAAGAAATGACTGTGAAATATGGGAAGATGCAGTTCTCTATCCCAGAAATGCACGATTTTATATATTGGACAAAGTTGGCATACCAGACAGCTTCAGGAAGGGGATTGTCGCTCCTATAAGCCTCATGCCCTGTCTGATGCTCACTTTGAAGAACTCATTCCTGTCTGGCGTCTGTGTTGTCAGTTCACATAGGAAACTCATTGGCATTGTCCTCTGAGAACAGCAAGAAAAGGATTCCAAGAGTTTGGCTGGTGTAGAATGTGTGTTTGTGTGTCTCTAGATGTGGTGTAGAATGTGTACTCTTTTCTTTCAGATTAAGGAAAGTTGATTGTGGTGTAGAATGTGTACTCTTTTCTTTCAGATTAAGGAAAGTTGATTGTGCAACAGCTAGCCTGAAAAAAGAGATGACTAACATTAATTGAATTATCCAAGTGTTTATGCCCTCCTTTTCCAGGATCAACAAGGTTGTTTTTATAAACATATTTAAACGTACAGTATATAAAAAACAAAGCAATTAAAAACATCATGACGATGGTGCATAGGGAAGTGTGACATTACCATGTGTGTAACTAGCCCCTTTGCTCTTTTTCTTTTTTTTCTTCAGAGCACAAAGTGATCATTGTTGGCCTTGATAATGCAGGGAAAACAACTATTCTTTATCAATTGTAAGTATGAAGTATCAAATAACGCAAATTGGCTTTCTTTTTGGGAATGTTGAGCTAGATGAACTTTGGTCAATTTCTGACAGCAGCCAGATAATTCCTTCTTAGTGCCTATAGTGTAGGGGCAGAGTATGAAGGTGACAACCATTCCCTGTTTGTCCTCAGCATCTGGTACTTAGGGATATACTACCTCTCTACATGGAGATATAGTTATACCAGTCAAACCTTGTATTTAAATTTTTTTTTCAAGTTTCTATACTGAAAATTTGGAAGCAACTGTTTTTGCATAAGGTAATGTGATTTCAGTTTCTATAAAGAGGTTACTTTGTAAGCCTTGAAATAATTATTTGTGCGTATTAATGATAAAGTATAGAGAAGGCAAGAAATGCATCATTCTTACACTTATTTTTATCTTTTTGCAGTTCTATGAATGAAGTGGTGCATACCTCCCCAACTATAGGAAGCAATGTTGAGGAGATTGTAGTTAATAATACACATTTTCTGATGTGGGACATTGGAGGCCAAGAATCTCTGCGATCTTCATGGAATACATATTACACAAACACTGAAGTGAGACTTTATCTTCTCTTGGGTGATGTACAGCAAAAGTTGCGATATCTGACATCTCCAGAACTGAAGGGTTACTGGATATTGTAATTTTCAGGATATGGAGATATCTGTTGCTATAGCTGTCGGATTCATTTGTTTCACTGCAGAGCTACTCAGAATGCTCCTCAGCACCTTCTATAGTCAGCATTGGCTACAAACTGGAAGTTGGGGCTGATGAGCTCATTGAGCCAGTTAATAGAGCTTTCCGGATTATCAGTGCCAGATATCGCAGCTTTTACTGTATTCAGTTTAAGATCATAGCGTTGTTGTGTATAATTGCATATGGGAATAAAATAGCACTTAGTTCAGTTGATTTCATTGGGAAAGAGAAGTTTGTGCTTAACCTTCTCGGTCCTACTTTTCCCTTTGTTTCTGGGGGAACAGATTATTACTGAAATTGTGGTAGCCATGTTAGGTACTTGATATTACATGCTGTCACTATCTGCTTCATTTACAATCTTAGATGCCTCTTGTACAAGCAGTGCAGTTGATATTACTGTTAGAAAAAATGTGAAAACAGTTTGGATCTAATAGTTTGTTTTGAGTTTGCATCCTAAGGAGGAGTTTAAAATTCAGTAATAGAATTCAGCATTCGCATACAAGCATTCACATACATTGTATAACTGAGCATTGTCTAACAAAATGAATGCATATATTTTTGGGTAGTTTAGATGGTGCTCCAAATGGATAGTTTATACATGGTGAGGGAGCAGGATATAATCTACCTGTCCTGCCTGTAGGTGTTCTGTGTACCCAGGCGTACAAATCTTGGGAAAGATTACATATATAGAACCTACACACAATGTGCATAGGCCCAGTGCAAATATGACATCTGGTGTGGCCTGTGGGTGGAGATCTGCTTTGCATAGGCCCTATCCTATAGGAACATTTTAGAATTTCCCATCAACCCCTTCTTGTTATACAGTATATGATTAATGTGAATGTGGGTAAATGATGGTCTGATAAGGTGTGATTTGTGGGTAAATGATAATGTGTATGCTTCTGTGGTGAGTTTGTGCCTTGGGCCCCTAGTGTGATCCAAGTCCAGGCCTATCTGGGCCTGGTCTGGCTAAATAAAGATAGACTGAGGGGATGGAGAGAGTAGATAGAGAGAAGCTCTTTTTCCTCTTACACAACACTAGAACTAGGGGACATCCACTCAAATTGAATGGAGGAGAATTAGAACAGACAAAACAAATATTTCTTTACCCAGCATGTAATTTGTAGAACTCCTTGCCACAGGATGTGGTGATGGCACCTGGCCAAGATGCCTTTAAAAGGGGTTTGGACAGATTTATGGAGGGAAAGACCATCATAGGTTACAAGCCATGATGGGGATAAGCAACCTCCTCTATCGCTTAATGTCAGATGCATGGGAGTGGTGACAGGATACAGGTATCTTGTTGTCTTGTGTGCTCCCTGAGGCATCTGGTGGGGCCACTGTGAGATACAGGAAGCTGGACTAGATGGGCCTTTGGCCTGATCCAGCAGGGCTCTTCTTATGTTCTTAGGTGATCAGCCTCCCTGCTTTATCTGACACATACTCGACATGGGTACTTAAGGTACAACATGGGTACTTAACAAGTCACCAGGGCACATCTTTGGTACTGATCTGAATTATATTATAAGAAATAATAAAAGTAAAGGGACTCCCATGCACGATACTTTGTTCAAAACTGCTTGTCCTTGGTGAATGGGATGTGTGTGGGGGGCTCTTTTCCATAGAGTTGTGTGTACAGTGAGCCCTTCGTATTTGCGGGGGTTTCATTCCCAGAATGAATCTGTGGATGCTCAAGTCCACAATGGGGAGGTGGGCCACCGCCGCCACAGTACCTTACTTAGCTGCATGGGCCCACCGCCGGCTTGTCTGTCTTGCTGCTTTTTTGTAAAACGCCTGTAAAAAGGGAAAAAATGCGATCAGAAGCAACTTCTGGTTGCGTGGATGTTAATTAAGGTACTGTGGTGCTGCCCCCCTTCCCCAGTGGGATACCTTCTCAGCGGATGGCTATCTGCGAATAAGGAGGGCCCACTGTATACCCTTTTCATCCAAGCTAGCTTTCCCTCATAGTTGGGTCCTGTCTCTTCCTGTGAAAGTCTAGATTTTAGTTGTGGCCTTTTTAATGAAATGTTGTATTTGGAATGCTGGAGCTATGCAGCTTCAGGTCAGGGTTGGGTGTTACTTCCACTCTTTCTATATTCTGGTGGTGCTGGGTTTTTCCTTTTTCTTGCAGTCTAACTCCTTTGCAGTCTAAGGGATGGAGGATGAGGTGTGTCTCTCTTTTTTTTTCTCCTTTTAGTACATGCTTATAGTCCTGTTTTAGGACTACCCTCTTACTGAGTGTGCATGTATTCACTTAAATGTTTAGTAGCAAAGTACATTGCATGCTGTATGGAACGTTCAAGTGATGCAGGTCCTGCTCAAAGAGGTTATGGTTTTATTAAATTGATGTGTTGAAGATTTGAGGTGCGGATGGGAATCCTTTTTATAATGATTGATTTATAAATGTTTTTGCTGAAGTGTGTCTTAGGCCTAGTTCTCTTTTGAAGTCATAAATCATGTATAAACATGTACCTCAATGAGATCTCGGACTGAAGGTGAAGACCCCCATGATTGAATGCTGCCATATTTCAAAAAAGCAAAACGCCAAACCCTGCACATAGATAGCTAATGGTCAGAGAGAAGGCTAGGAAGAGTGGAAGAGCATGCAATGTGTGGAAGAGCATGCAATCACCTGAGTCTACCCCTGCAGCTTGAAGTTGCCCAACCCAGACTTCTGTTTGTTATTTTGTCCTCCTAATCTCTCTGTGGCTTTAGATTATTTTAGCCATCCTGTTCTTAGCTAAAATACTCTTTATCGGAGCACAGTTGTCTGGTTTTAAAGGTTGCATTCTTGTGTTAGGGCAGTGCTTCTCAATTATTTTCTGTCACGCCCCCCCTAGGAAGAAGAAAAAATTTCACGCCCCCCGCGCGACTGTAAATATTTAAATTTTTATTTAAATATTTAAATTTTTAAAAGGTTTTTTAGCAGTAGCGCGGGGCTTGCAATAGTTAGTGTATGCTTTGCGCCACTTAACTAGATTGTAGGAGCCTCCAGCGACGATCTACTTCGCCGACGATCTCTTCCGGGGAGCAGATCGTTCCTCTGCTCCCCGGCGCGAACTCTGTAACGCGCCTAGGAGCGCTCTGCAGAGTTCACGCTGTGAATCAAGCATGCGCAAGACGACGATTGGCAACATCGTCGTCTTGCGCATGCGTGAACTCTGCAAAGCGCTCCTAGGCGCGTTACAGAGTTCGCGCCGGGGAGCAGAGGAACGATCTGCTCCCCGGAAGAGATCGTCGGCGAAGTAGATCGTCGCTGGAGGCTCCTACAATCTAGTTAAGTGGCGCAAAGCATACACTAACTATTGCAAGCCCGAGCCCCCCTTTACGGAGCCTCGCGCCCCCCCTGGGGGGCGCGCCCCACTATTTGAGAACCGCTGTGTTAGGGTAACACAAAGATACTGACTTAAAAATATATCGCACCTGAGCTTTAAAATCTTAAGATTGATAAGATCACATGAGGCTGTGATGTGGCCAGCAGTAGGCCTGACCTCATGTTTTTTTAAAACTTTCTAACCATTTTTAACCTAAGAATAACCATTCTAACCTAAGAATCGGGTCTCTATTACACACTGGGGGGGGGAGGATGACTAGTGACAGCCATCAAATGTGAGACAAAAATACTCAAAATCACAAACTTTAAGACTGTAGTCAAGTGTGTTAACCACTTAAATCCTTGAAGTCTTAATATTTCATCTAGTACTGGAGAACCATTGACTTGCAGTAATTAATGCCTTCATGTGCAATGAGCATACCTCAAATGTTTGTAATATGAAGCTTCTCTGGGGGGGAACTCAGTCTTGCTATTAATTATGAGTCAGGATATGTAAGAACATGTTCATTTACTAATTTTTGTATTCTTTTAGTTTGTAATCGTGGTGGTGGATAGCACAGACAGAGAGAGAATTTCTGTAACTAAAGACGAACTTTATAAAATGTTAGCACATGAGGTGAGTACTTGTTGGTCACTTCTTTAGCTAAGATAAGCAACAGTATAATAAAGTCCTTGTCTGGATGATGAAGTTCTCTTACTTGCGCCCATACATGCTTCTGTTTTTGTAGTCCTACCTGGATTGTCAGCTTTCTTTCTGAGAGCTGAGGAGATTTTAGATTTGGCAAAAGCTCCAGGGACTGTGTACAGTATCTTTCACCCAGTCCTCCTGACTCTTCAACAGAAGTTTCAAAAACATTTTCACATGCGACTATACAGTACGTAGTCCCTGCTTCTATTACTGTGAATCCGGCAGAATTGTAGAATGTTTTTTGTATATCTTCCAGAATAGCAGCTGTTAGCCTCAGTTACCTTCAATAAACCTTGACATTGTCACACGCCAAGAATGGCACCAGAGTACCTTGTGTGCAATATTTCTGTACCTATTGGAAAGCTAACTTTTCAGCACTGCTCTTGAGCGTTTTGAAAAATCTACTTGTTACAACTAACCTGAGATGGCTTATGGGGTAGTCTTCTTTCTAAATAAGACCTTGTTTAATGTCTTCAAAGATGCGGTAAGACAGATGCCATTTATGTGAGAGGTACAGAATTAACTAAACTTTTAGTTTAAAACTGGTATATAGAATACCACTCCCTGATACTCGGGGTTAGAAATTTAAACTGTATACAGCATCCTCACTTAACATCATCGATAGGTTCTTGGAAACTATGACTTTAAGAGAAACGGCATATAACAAAAGCAATTTTAGCGTAGGCTAATTGATATACGTAAACAAGAGTTAAGTTCCTGCAGCATATTTCTGGTCACAAAAACCACCAAAATAAAAACCCAAAACACTTCTAATATTGAACATTGAAATAAATGTTTCCAAAGTGAAAATTGTAAGGAGTACCTCCTACCACCACACAGTTCAAAAACAAATTTCAAATATAGCTGGCTCGCTGAGCGCTTTCATACTGCATCGTTTATTGTTGTGCATGTGTATGATTATCGTATACAGTACTTCATGAATTTTTATTTTACAGTAATTTGTATTCATTCATTCATTTTCCAACTCCCTTATTCTAGTTCAGGGTCGCGGGGGTGGCCAGAGCCTATCCCGGCAGCTTACGGCGCAAGGCAGGATCCAACCCTGGACAGGATGCCATTCCATCGCAGGACGCACACATAGACAATTTAAACACGCCAGTTAACCTAACGTTCACATCTTTGGGATGTGGGAGGAAACAGGAGTACCTGGAGAAAACCCACGCAAACATAGGGAGAACGTGCAAACTTCACACAGACAGTGGCCCTGACTGGGAATCGATTTTTTTTTCTCATCAACATTATGAAATGATAAGTGAGGACACTGTACATAGTCAAATTAATTTTAAAAATTCATAATTTTTCATAAACTTATAAATAGTCCTCATGCGTGAGCGTGTTTATGTAATGAAGAACAAATAAGATAGGCATTTTCTGTTTTTTCCTCTCTAGGACTTGAAGAAAGCAGGCTTACTCATCTTTGCTAATAAACAGGATGTTAAGGACTGCATGACAGTAGCTGAAATTTCTCAGTTCCTGAAGCTAACTTCAATTAAAGATCACCAGTGGCACATTCAGGCATGCTGTGCTCTTACTGGCGAGGGGTAAGAAGAGTTTCCATCAATAACTAAACAAGGGGGCACTTCAGAGGCCACTTGGGCTCATTTGTTCCCATTGATACCAATGTGACTGCCAGGTGGCCAATGAATCTTCTTTCTTACAGAAGTAATTCATAATATTCACATCTTAATATTAAACATGAGCATTGGGAAGTATCCATGGTTTTTGTGTGTTTCTATGTAGGATCAGAAGTCTTTAACCTAGGGTTTAGTAGGGAGCACTGTTGGAGTGAAATGATGGGAAATGAAGGGAGAGCCAGTCTTCAGCATTATAGCTCTCATATATTTGTATAGGTAAAGGAATCCTGGTAGGTACAGTTTGTCAGTGTGCAAAGGTGAAAGGTTTTTTTTCTAAAAGTTTCCTGCCTGGTAGTAAGTTCTCATGTTGCAGGTAACCAGGCACATTGCGATTTACAACTCTGTAATAATACATAGTATCTTATTTTAAGTGTCCGATGTGCTTCATGTACATTCTCAGTAATCCTAATTATAATCCTGAAAGGTAGCTTAGTATTATATCTGCATTGCAGTCAAGGGTCTCGGGCTGAGAGACAGAGTGCATTGTTTAAAGCCACCTCATGAGATGATGATATTTAAATTTTCTTGCATATTACACTTTTCTCAATTTAAATTTTTTCATTTACAGGTTGTGCCAAGGACTTGAGTGGATGATATCAAGACTTAAGATCAGATGATTTTTACTTTGCACAGACATTGTATGGAAAAAGTGCTGGATCTTTGGTTTCCTTGACAGCTGTGAAATTAATGGCTTATTTGTATTTATAAAACCAGAACTCAATTCAACTTTATTTGCTACTTAACACACTAAAGCCACCTCTGATGGAAAGAAAGAAATTCAAAGATGGCGTCCAGAAGCTTCCTCTGGGATGGAGTCAAAATGCTGTGGCTGACTTCATTTTTAAGTGAAATCGCTCAAGACTGTTAATAAATAATGTGATGAGAATGAAAAGGATGAATTTTAACTCTACATTTTATTCTAACTCACTCAGTTTAAAATGTTGACCTTTATTATTCCATAAAATCAGTGGCATAGGTATTGACTTTCCAGTATTGAAACTTATTCAAATGTGTTACAGAAGCAGAAATATTTTCCTGTATGTGTACTGTACATTTTGTATATTTATACCTCATGTTAAGGTTGATTGAAAACTGTACAGAGAAACAGTAAAATACCACTGACTCTGTCAGCACGCTTGATGTTGAGATCCACCAACTGGTTAAACTACAGTATGTGGGTTCAAGCCACTTTATTTCTATTTAAGTTTGCGAGGGTATGTTTTGAATCTAAAGTACCTTAATCTGTTGAATTGGGCTGTGAAAATTAGTGCAAGCGGATATTGCTGACACATCATTTGTATTCTCTCATATTGTCCATGCTACTCTTATGACCAATGGTGATGGTAAAGTTTTTGAAGATTACATTTTTCTTGTATTATAAACATTTTTGCAGCTAAAAATAACCAGAAAAAGAACAAAACATGGTGTAGTATTAAGTTTTATACTTGACTTAATCTTGGCATCTACCTGTACTAGTCAAGTAAATAAAATTGCAAAAGGTTGCAGGGAGACAGAACCCTATACATCTTTTAAAATCTTGGTTGTGTTGGCTGAGAATGTTTTGAAATATGTCGCAGTTCAAAAATATTCTTTTACATGCATTTACTCTGGGACACGTAACATTCCCATTTTAAACATTTGTAATAGAATATGTAACATTAATAAAGAGGAGAAACACTTTTTTAAAAATCCCAAAAGTAGTCTAATAAGAGATTTTCCACATTATTATACCATTGAGCGCCTTTTAGGGGAAGTAAGGATGCATGTTTATGAAAACTGCAAATTGTCAGGGAGTTGTTCTGTATGAGGGACATGGGCTAAAATCTTGATGGCTCTAGCAGACTCCTATCTCATTTATAACAAACTACCGGTACTTCTGAAACTTTCTTGAGTGTTAAAAGTGGTTTACTGGGGGCTGCTCTTAAAGAAAACAGAAGTCTAAGTCTACAATCCTATGCACACTTTCCTGGCAGTAAGCCCCATTGATATTGGGACTTACTTCTGAGTAGACATGCATAGGCTGTTGCTGTCAATTTTTTACAGGGTGTGGAACTCGAGCAGTTCTCTGGGTTATGGAAAGAATGTTTTAACTCGCATGAACTACAATTAACAGTGTGGTAACATTTCCAAGGTTTAAGATGAAGTGAATGTGTTGGCTCTCTCGGTCATCCCCCCCCCCCCAACATTATGCAGCAGCTGTCTGGGGAGTGGTAGTAAGTTGAAGGTACCATAGCATAGGAAATGCTGCTTGTGGTAAGGCATTTTAATTCTTATGAAAATTGAATGGTTTGAAATACTACTGCAGTGTCCTGACTGCTGCCTACCATCCTTATTGAACTTTCAGTTTATTTAGAAATTAATATGTAACTAGCACCTCCTTGGAAGGAAAGCTATGGCAAATTTAGATAGCATAATAAAAAGCAGAGATATCGCCATGCCAACAAAAGTTCATATAGTCAAGGCGATGGTGTTCCCAGTAGCAATGTATGGTTGTGAGAGTTGGACCATAAGGAAGGCTGAGCGCCAAAGAATAGATGCTTTTGAACTTTGGTGCTGGAGAAGACTCCTGAGAGTCCCTTGGATTGCTAGGAGATCAAATCAGTCAATCCTAAATGAAATCAACCCTAACTGTTCCCTGGAAGGACAGGTACTGAGGCTGAAGCTCACATATTTTGGCCACCTAATGCGAAGAGAGGACTCTCTGGAGAAGATTCTGATGCTGGGAAAGATTGAAGGCAAAAGGAAAAGGGGGATGCAAAGGATGAGATGGTTAGACAGCATCACCGAGGCAACGAACATGAAAATGAGCGAACTCAGGAAGATAGTGGAGGACAGGAAGGCCTGGCGGGATATGGTTCATGGGATCACGAACGGTCAGACACGACTTAATGAGTGAACAACAACAAAAGCATCTCGTATCTGAAAAAATTACAATTTGCTCTTAAATGGAACAACCATGGTGTGGTATCGCAATCATGGTGTGGTATCACCTCTTTTGGATCACAATTTCTTAATTAGAATGCATTCAACCACTATTGCCAACGTGGGAATCGGATGAACATAGCTGGTTTACATTGTATTGCTTAATTATTTTAAAATGTGTACATTCTTTTAAGATGCATTTGTGTAGTGTCATTGGTGATGTGAAACCAGTGCAGTTGAATATGTAAGTGTTTGAGGGGAGGGGAAGCAATTAAAATATAAAAGTTTGAATCCAAAGAGCTACCTAGGCCCACAACACACATGCAATAGTTTTGTGGCAGAATGCATTGGTGAGCTGTAACGTGAGGTTTGCATCCAGATGTTCACTGCAATCTAGGGGTTTCCCTTGTTGCAAAAGCCGTGCTAATCCCTTCTCCCACACTGCCAGTCGCCCTGTGGCAGGTATCCTAGCTGCACGTACCTGCTGAAAGGGGTGGAAGTTTGCCTTTCTGTGGGCAGAAAACATCCTGCTCCAGGCATGCTATGTGATTAGTTGCTCCAACTTCAATAGGGAAGTTCTTTTCCCCACTCGTTCAGTTATGTTCTTTAACCAAGAAAGTGGGGTTCTCCCAAGAGAACACTTGCTGATTCTGAGCAGGACATTTCTCCCAGAATTAATTGAAGTTCACTGTGGTCTGACAGGGTGGTTTCTCAGGGCGTTTTCAACAGGAAACATAGGCAAATTCAGTTATGGAGGGCAACGGTGCTGATCAGGAGGACATAGCTGCATTGTCTGCCCTATCCTACCTCGAGTCCAGCAATCTCATCACATGACTGTTCATGGGTGCCCACCTTGCTCATCAGCTAAAGCGGTGTTGGTGATATTTGAGTCCTGCCCCGCAGCACTTTTTTTGGTGGAAACCAACATGCTTGAGGGCTGGGATGGCAACCAGCGGAGAAGTTACTACAGGATGTCTCTGTCCACCTTCATGGCAATTGTGGACAAGGTAAGAGAGCAACTTACTCAGGAGTCTGCCCTGACATGGGAGCTGATCACCACTGGAAAAATGAGTTGCCATGGCTATTCTTAGACTATTGTCGGATGCTAACTGCAAGACATTGTTTGCTTGGTACATGGTAGGCATGTCAACAGCTTCCACTGTCTTTGGAGGTTTGCAAGGCAATTGTCAACCCACACAGGATTTGCAAGCAAATGTTCACCAATCTGAGGGTTTCCTTTGTGGCAAAAGTAGTGTTGGTCCTTCCATGACTGTGCTGGGGTTGGTTGTCTGACTCAGTCATCGAGGGGGTTTGCACCAGAAGATTCATTAATTGTGTTGATGCCCCAGATGGAAGCCACATCTGCATCCTATGCCTGAGTGAAGAGGCTGACAATTACTCAAACCACAAGAGGTACCCTTAATCATGGTTCAGGCAGTGGAGGACTCCCGGGGATAACCGCCACAGGAAAGAAAAAGTTTAAAAAGTGATTTGTGCACTTACAAAAAGTGATTTGTGCACTGGAGCCTTCCTGAGGGTTTGGGGAGGCATACGCTCCCCTCCACAGGCTTCCCCCCCTGGCAATTTATGACCCATTTTTTTGCAAAAACCTAAAATTTAATGCACTAAAATTGAGTGGAGGGAAAATTGATTCACTAAAATTGAGTGGAGGGAGAGTTAGAACAGACAAAATAAAATATTTCTTCACCCTGTGTGTAATTAAGTTGTAGAACTCCTTGCCACAGGTTGTGGTGATGGCACCTGGCCTAGATTCCTTTAAAAGGGGATTGGATAGATTCATGGAGGAAAGGTCTATCACAAGTTACGAGCCATAAGCAACCTTCTAGTTTTAGAAGTAGGTTTTCTCTGTATGCCAGTTGCAGGGGAGTGGCAGCAGGATACAGGTATCTTGTTGTCTTGTGTGCTCCCTGAGGCATCTGGTGGGGCCACTGTGAGAAACAGGAAACTGGACTAGATGGACCTTTGGCCTGATCCAGCAGGGCTCTTCTTATGTTCTTTTGAACTCCTTGCCATGTATACCTGTCCCTCTCCTTGCCAGTGTTTTGCCAAAACCTGATGTAAAAAGCAGGTGTTTTTTTGCGTTCTCCTGATTTGTTTTATTCCTTGTGATGATTCTTCTGTGCGTGCGTGCGATCCTTTTTCCATTACTTCTGGTTTTCGTGTTACATTTTTGGGTGTTGTTAATTGAGTTTTGTAAGCTGCTTTGAGTCCCCTATTGGGACAACATGGGTATAATTTTTTAGAAAAAAAATGTCTTCCCCAGAGTTTCTCAACCGGTGGTACATGTACCACCAGTGGTATTTTGGGGTACCTCTGGTGGTACTTGGACTGCCAGGCCTCCCTGAACCCTGCAAAAATGTGGCACTTTTTGCGCTGTTTTCACTCTCGAGAGGCTCTTGCCTTTTGGCCAAGCCTCTCGGGAGTACAGAAAACAGTCCACCCGCCCACCTGGAGTTCCTTACTGGCCTTCTGCACAGCATCTAGCAGCATCCTGCACCAAAAACCCAGAAGTAAGCAGCAGTGATGTCATCGCTGCTTACTTCCAGTGGTACTTGACATGGTGGCGGCTATGTAGGTAGTACACCTTGCCTGATACATTGAGAAGCCCTGGTCTACCCTGTTCTAGGGTCTCAATAAGTCTTTAGTTATTGCTGCCTATGCAGGACTGCAAAAGGTGGGTGGGTGGGTGGGTGGGGGTGGTGTGAAGCACCTGATGGCTGGGTTATGTTACAAAGTTAGTGGGTTAGATTGGGCTTCATAGGTCACCAGTTGAGCAGGCCTCCTGTAAAGACTTCCTAGAACTTCATGGATTTGGAAAAAGCGAGTACAAAGAAATGAACCTGCAGAGAAAATGCTCACGATTTCTGGGTATGTAAAGTCTACTTTCTGGCAGTGGTAAAGCCTGCTTGCGGATGATGAATCATAAGGGAAATCGCTGTGTAAACTGCCTGGGGAAGGAGCATACAAATGATGTGACTCCTGACGAATGCTTGAAATGACTAAATGCTACTTCAGAAGTAGCTTACATAACTCTGTGAAGGTGACCTCCAGAGGAAATATAGCTGACCAGAAATATTTCAGCAAAGGGCTTTTTACTTTTGTAACGTGTTTGATTATGATGTAAGTAAGTGCAAAGTGATGCACATTGGGGCAAGAAATCAAAACTTCACATACACGCTCATGGGGTCTGAGCTGTCTGTGACGGATCAGGAGAGAGATCTTGGGGTGCTGGTGGACAGGTCGATGAAAGTGTCGACCCAGTGTGCGACGGCTATGAAGAAGGCCAATTCCATGCTTGGGATCATTAAAAAAGGGATTGAGAATAAAACGGCCAATATTATGCCGTTGTACAAATCGATGGTAAGACCGCATCTGGAGTATTGTGTCTAGTTCTGGTCGCTGCATCTCAAAAAGGATATAGTGGAACTGGAAAAGGTGCAGAGGAGAGTGACCAAAATGATTAGTGGGCTGGGGCATCTCCCTTATGAGGAAAGACTACAGCGTTTGGGGCTCTTCAGTCTAGAAAAAAGGCGGCTGAGGGGGGACATGATTGAGACGTATAAAATTATGCATGGGATGGAGAGAGTGGATAGAGAGAAGTTCTTTTCCCTCTCACACAACACTAGAACTAGGGGACATGCACTCAAATTGAGTGGAGGGAGTATTAAAACAGACAAAAGAAAATATTTCTTTATCCAGCGTGTAATTGGTTTGAGGAACTCCTTGCCACAGGAGGTGGTGATGGCACCTGGCCTGGATGCCTTTAAAAGGGGATTGGACAGATTTATGGAGGAAATGTCCATCACAACTTACAAGCCATGATGGGGATAAGCAACCTCCTGGGTGGAGGAGTAGGTTTTCTTGTGCCAGGTGCAAGGGAGTGGCGACAGGATACAGGTATCTTGTTGTCTTGTGTGCTCCCTGAGGCATCTGGTGGGGGCACCGTGTGATACAGGAAGCTGGACTAGATGGGCCTTTGGCCTGAGCCAGCAGGGCTCTTCTTATGTTCTTAGGTTCTTATGAGTTACCTCAGTGGTATTTTGCGAACATAGGATTCCAGGTTTAATTGCTGGTATTGCCACTTAAGGTATCTTATGCAGTAGGACTATTAGGAAATACTTCTGAGATTCTGCTACTATTCAGTACTGGGCTAATTTTATTCTGTATGATATAGCTCCCAGTCCCGTTCAGTCTTATTTTCGCCCTTCTCAAGCCCCAAATGCTGTACAGATCCCTGTTCTCTCACCGGCTTAGTCCTTACTGTCTTGAGCCCTATTTTTGCCCTTTTCAAGCCCCAAATACTGTACAGATCCCTGTTCCCACCGGCTTAGTCCTTACTGTCTTGAGCCCTTTCTTTGAACATGTTAGAGAAGTATCTTTGACCACCAAACCCACACTGAACTAGCCGCCTAGCCAAAATATAACAGCGCCTGTCTACAAGCTGCAATCAAATTGATGTTTCATTATCATTTTGAATGAATGTGTCCCATCAATTCCTGGCAAATAGAAGGGGCAGAAATGGAAGCAGTAACTGTTGTTGTTGTTGTTCAAATCTATCTAAAGAGAAGTTTCCTTGTGAATTTCCTCGCTTTTTTGCTATCGGAAGCTGATCAATAAGGCACTGTAGAAGCCGATCGCTGAAGTTAAGTTGTCTTTGCAAAGATATTGCATCGTCCCAGCTCTCAAATGGTACTATTCCTTACCTAGAAAAATGTGACTTTACCGCAGAGCAGCATATTCATTGGCCAGGTTGCTTGCTATGTGGAATGCAGTTGCATAACTCTCCCAGGTTCCTATTGGAGATGAGTTGCCATACTGAGTGACAAGCATCGTGACTTCTACCTTTGTGAGCTTCTTAATGTTTTTATTTGTATTTTCCTTTAATTCTTTAAAAATATCTAGTTCTCCACAATACCATTTTTAACTATTTCTGTAGGGTAGTGAATTGGAGTTGTTTGTTTTTGTGTCAGGTAATTCCTTGGAAGTTGTATGTTTGCTGCCTCCTCCCTGGCAGACACATACAAATTGCCAGTTGTTTGTTTCAAGTATCTGTGCAAAAATTTCTTTTCAGGCCAGGAACCAAAAGTGAACATGGGATGACAGTATAACAACTGTATGAATCATATAGAATATGACAACCAGCCAATATAACGTGACTCAGCCAGTCTACAGTGAGTAAACAAACTCCCCATTTCTAGTCCTATGACTTGAGCTTCTGGAAACTGGCCTTAAAGTGACATTACTAAACATACTACCAGAATGTGGGAGCCCCCCACAGAAACGCTCGCGCAACAAGGCTGTTATTCTCACCACAAGGCTACTTCCACAACTCTCCAACTATGGCACAGTGAATTTATAGGGTATCACCACTGAAAAATGTTACATAAAGGCTAAAATGGGGTTCATTAATCATTCTAAATAAAGCTAAGCAGTAACACTCAGTGTTCACGAAGGAATCAGTAGCTTTCAGGCAAAGCAAAATGTTCCCAGCATCGCGTCAGTGTGGAAGAAGTAAATTAACATGCAAATATATCTTATTATATTGTGTATCAAGGCCCCAAGCTGTACTGTTTGCAGGCACTGAACAATCAATACGCCTGCTTTCATTGGATGAGACCCCATATTTTGCTCATTTGGAATAATCTGAAGATTTTGTGAAACATTATAGTCAATAAACATCACTTAACTCTGGCTTTCATTTTGCTCTGGCAGTTATACAATCAAATGATTAATATTTATAGCAAAAGTGTCACTCACAGTGCAAGCCAAGACAGCTGCTGTAGCTGTTATCACAAAAGGTTTCCATCCTCAAATTGTTTAGCAATGGCAACAACAAGGCAGCTGAAATGTAGCCCGTTACACAGCATACAAGTTTTATCTCATGAGCTCATCCCACATTTACTAGGAAGCGTGACCTCTACTTTAATCCCTATCACCAAAAGCTCTCAAAGACCTGGATTTTTACAAAGCTATAACTGGCGATGCATATGTTGTCCGAAAACTTCTAACATAGCCACACACCTGCCCCAATTCAGCTAAAGATGTCGATGACTAAACCAAATCAAGTCATAATCTCCTACCCATGCCTACCCTTTCCCCATTTTTAAAGCTAAGTGTATTTGCATAGTAATTTGATCAACCAATTATAAATTGAAATGTGACTCAGGTAGTTACCACTTAGTTGCTTCCATTGATACCAAACTTCAGTCATTTTCCATATCTTGATGCAGAACATGGTGGTCGTTGAATTCCAGTCAAAACACTTTGCGCCATACTGTACGCTATGCTAAACATGTAGTTTGGCCCTAGGTGGATTAAAAAAAATCAAATAGTAATTAATTGTGAGGTGGAATCGGAATCAGCATCATGCAGTGTAGGAAAAGGTTATGTAGCCCTCTCTTTTTGGCTGCAGTCTTATACACGATTACTTGGAAGAACCCTATTAAACTCAACAGATCTTACATCTGAGAAGACATGCATAGGAGTGCGCTGTTAGTTCCCCTGCACTGCAGTCCGTCTGTTTCCCCCCCCCCCAATTACCTCCCACTGAAGCTATTAGTCTGGGGAGGGAAGGTCCCATTGCTACTGGTTCTCTCACAGAGCTAAAAGCAGCTTTGGAAGAGCAATTTTTATTGGGACCATGGTTCAACAGGAAGAAATTAAATATCTCCTCTCTGCACCTATGGTTATGATTATCCTGCCCTGTGGCTGCTATTTTAAGTTTTAAAAAAATACATACAGGCCCAAAATGTGCATTCCATACTGGGCTGGTGCTATCATTCGGCCAACTAGGCAGCTGCCTAGGGCGCAGACCTCAGGGGTGGGGGGGGGCGCAGTACTGACCTTTTGTGGGGCATAGTTTTATATAGACTAGCTTTTTTTAACCCATGTAAGAATGCAACTGACAACTTATATATTTTATTTTAAGATAAATACCACAACAGTGCTATGGATAGAGGTGTTTGAAAATGGTTTTATTTTTTCATAGATTTCGGTGTTTAACCAAAATGGAATAGCAGAAAGCGGTGTTATGTGTTTTTATTCCAATTTTTCCCATTTTTATCAATTGTAAATGGAAATGTACTAGGTAAGTACACTTAAATTGTAAGTGTACTAAAGTAAAGGTATCCCCTGACAATTAAGTCCAGTCGTGTCCGACTCTAGGGTGTGGTGCTTAGTCATCCCCATTTCAAAGCCGAAGAGCCAGCGTTGTCCGAAGACGCCTCCGTGGTCATGTGGCCGGCATGACTCTCCTTGCCGCAGCGCGTAGCATGCGGCTGGAACACGGAGCGCTGTTTACCTTCCCGCAAGCGGTACCTATTTATCTACTCACATTAACATGCTTTGGAACTGCTAAGTTAGCAGGAGCTGGCCAAGCAACGAGAGCTCACCCCGTCGCGGATTCGAACTGCCAACCTTTCAATCGACAGCTCATGGTTCAGCGGTTTAACCCACTGCGCCACCCGCTGGCTACGTAAGTGTACTAGGTATGTGGTATATGTTGTACAGTGTCAGCAGATGTAGAATGACACAAAAATACATGGTTTTGTTTTATTTAATTCCTTCCCTCGCAGATTTTTTTAGCAGAAAGCAGTGTTGTGTTTTTATTTCGTTATCACCATTTTCAAACACCTCTAGCTATGGAACATAATTATAGTCTTATGAAAAAGTGTGTGTGCGTGCGTGCGCGCGCATGTGTGTGCATGCAAGTAGTTAGCCTTGACTGGGGCGCAAAATAGCCTGGGACTGGCCCTGATTACCGGCATAACATATAACCTGATCCTTAGTAACCAAAATGGTCTCTACTTTGAGACATTCTCTTGGTTCTAAAAAGGGTATTACACTATTGTCACACTGGGCCTAATAAATATTTTGGGAAAGATTTTGGAGGAATCTTCCTCCATTCAGCAATGAAGATTCAGGCCACCTGGTGCAGCAGATATGCAGCCCCATTGATGTTTCAGTGCTCATCTGGATTCTGCTGGATATGCCTTTTGATGTGAGTGTTATTGCATGTGACTAGAATTGAACTGGGAACTATTATCTCTATCCGTACAGCAACAAATCAAGTCTGTTTGATGGATCGTGGCGCTACATCTTTACGCGGCTTTGACGTCCAGGTTCACCACAACATATTGATTCAATTTAGTATTATATGTAACAAAAGAACAGTTTAATTAACATGGTGCTGCAGCAGCTGTACTATCAATAAAATAAAACAGTATTTCAGTCCACGAAATCTAATTTCTAAATCACATCATTTGATTTCCCCCCTCCAACTATTAGCTCCTGTAAATACCGGTAATCAGTAATGTTAAATGGATCTGTCAGTTGCTAGATTTATTAAAATGCTTAGTCAAAACGCACTTCAGATCAAAAAGACCCACCGCTGATCGCAGATTAATGGGTTTCTCTTTAACAAACAAAAAATAAACTTTCTTTTCAATGACATGCAAGTGCCTGCTATGTGTTGATGGGGGTCATTTTCTGCATGCCACAGCACTAAAGCAAGCTGAATTTCCCTACTGCAATGCATGAGATGGCAGACAGCCCATCACGAAGCTGGACAGCTTATTCACGGGTATAGTGCTGATGCTATCTTTTCCATGGACAGGGAAATTCTGCACCTGGCCCTGTCTGTTCACAATCATAAAAAAAGACATGGCGGTAATCTGTGGTCTACCCCCTGCCTGTGTGATAATTCTGAAGAAACTGAACTTAAACACTTCCGGGTTCATTTCAGTTAAGTGGGGGTGGGGATGGCGGCTGTCGCACTCTTAGTATATCCTGCAGGGCTCCATGCCTGCGATGATGTCTGTGTATGAGACCCTGATGCATTTCTGACTGAGGAAAGAAGCCAGATCAAAAGCGGCTGCGATGATGGGCACTTAATATCATGAAAGGGTGTTAAAACTTGAAGATGTGAGAGGGAGAGAGTAAGGAGCTTGCTGGCAGACATCGTGCTTTTTGAACTGGCATGGAGCCAAAGGGAAACGGGAAACCCCCATTTCTTCATAGAAGAACCCAAATCTGCTGATGGCATTAAGCGCCAAGCTGCTTTAGGAACCATGGCAGGGAAACAGCTGCTGTGCAACAAGAAAAGTTTTGTTGTAGATTTGCAGGGTGAAAAAAGAACAGACCAAGCACATTAGGCACAATAGAGCTTGGATCTATCATGTTTTAGCAATAAACCACGCGGCCTTATTCAGCGGTTTGCTCCTGGTTGCATCAATATTATATGAGGTACAGGAATTATGGCTGAGCAAGCGTTATAGAATATATCCCATAGGATCAGTACTTCAGCTGATGTTTGTAGTAAACTGAATTGCCTGAAGAAAATGTGATTTATATATATATATATTTGTGGGGGAACGACATGTGTGTGTGTGTGTGTGTGTGCGTGCTGTATTCAAGTAGTATGAGGATATACATATCTGTGGTTCAGATATCAATGTCATAAAAATTCCAGTGAAATTACTTGGTTTTAACGGCTTTATTTCCAGAATATCATCCTTAAGGATTTTTATGCAAACTTGATTTTTACTAAGATTTTTACTTGATTTTTACTAGGATTGAGAATAAAACGGCCAATATCATTATGCCTTTGTACAAATCGATGGTAAGGCCACATCTGGAGTATTGTGTCCAGTTCTGGTCACCATACCTCAAAAAGGATATTGTTGAACTGGAAAAGGTGCAGAAAAGAGCGACCAGAATGATTTGTGGGCTGGAGCACCTCCCTTACGAGGAAAGGCTACAGCGTCTGGGGCTTTTCAGCCTAGAAAAAAGGCGCCTGAGGGGGGACATGATTGAGACTTATAAAATTATGCATGGGATGGAGAGAGTGGATAGAGGGAAATTCTTCTCCCTCTCGCACAACACCAGAACCAGGGGACACGCACTAAAATTGAGTGGAGGGAGAGTTAGAACAGACAAAAGAAAATATTTCTTTACCCAGCGTGTAATTCATCTGTGGAACTCCTTGCCACAGGATGTGGTGATGGCACCTGGCCTAGATGCCTTTAAAAGGGGTTTGGACAAATTCATGGAGGAAAAGACCATCACAGGTTACAAGCCATAAGCAACATCCTGGGTTTTTTTTTTTTTTTTTTTTTAGAAGTGGGTTTTCTCTGTGCCAGGTGCAAGGGAGTGGCGACTGGACACAGGTATCTTGTTGTCTCGTGTGCTCCCTGAGGCATCTGGTGGGGCCACTGTGTGACACAGGAAGCTGGACTAGATGGGCTTTTGGCCTGATCCAGCAGGGCTCTTCTTATGTTCTTATGTTCTTATGACCCTGAGGCCCTAGTTCTCTGTCAGCCCAATCCTATCTAGAGCTGGCTTGCACCATGCAGGGATGCTGATGCAGCCTCCACTGCATCCTGCGGACTGATGCATCCAGGCTGGATGGGTGAGGTAAGTAAAAATAAAAATAAAAAAATTACTTCCCTCCTTTGCTGCTTCCTGATCCCCTGTGGGCCTATTCAGATCTATGCAAGCTATTTTGCTGGCATAGATCTGAATCTCCGCAGAGAGTGTGTCAGGCCTGTGACGGGGGCTCTGGATCTCATGGATGCTGCTGCCACTGAGATCTGCCCCATCCCGCCCCAGATCTGCATTCCTCCCAGCCCAAGTCTCCCCAGTCGCCACCTTATCTGTGCTGACAGCTGGTCTGTAGCCTGCCACTGCCAGTGCGGGGCTTACCAGCTGCCATGCCTTCAGTACCAAGCCACGACCTTTGGAGTGGCTGCAGAGATGGTGGTCCGCGCAATGCACTGGTGTATCATTAGATCTGCCAATGCCTCACGCTGATAGGGTATATTGTTTAATATATAATATTTATTTATTAAAAGATTTATATCCTGTCGTTCCCCCACAAATGTGAGGTGTTGAAGGCAGCTTACAGCTTAATAAAAAACATAATCATCATAACTACGATCAATTCAAATGAACACATACCAATCCAAGGGAAACAAGAGCAGCATAAAATAGCAAAGAGAAAACACAAGAGAAAACCTAAACCTTCAGTCCTTAAACAGAAAAAGCCAAGCAAAAAACTAAGGTTTTTTAGCACCTGCTGAAAGATCAGACTCTAGGACTTACAGTTTGAAAGGCAGAGAGATGTCTGCTTGCCTATGAGACATGCGCTTTGATGAAAAACCCAGAATTCCTGCTGGCATTTCCTGTGTGTAGGAAGGTGGAGGCATCAGTAAAGGTAGTGGAAGGAAGGGATAAGCACCATAATAATCTGGGACATTGAAACCCCAGAGACACTGAGACACTAGTGCAGCTGATACAGGCCCCCAAAATATATGTGAGTAAAGGAGTTACTGTAGGTCTCTGGTCTCCAGAGTGCGTAAGAAGAGCTGTGCATAAGAAGACACAGATTCCAGGGAAGGGAATGGAGCCTAAAGAGCATTTGATAGTCATGCATTATGTGCAGCAAAATCTTGGATAGTGTGGGGGATCTGTTCCCCCAAAGTTGAGTGCTCCATGGCACAATACAGCTGGAGACACCAGTGACTAATAGGCAGGAAACAGGCACTGATTGGCCCAGAAAGTACTCTCACAACAATGGTTAGAATGGCTGTCAATCATGATAAGACAAAGAGCATTACTCAGCCCTAAAGGAAGCCACGTTATCGAAGGTTTGACCATACATACATCGTGCCATACTACTGTGTCTGGCTAATAATACAAATCAGGTAACCAGCACTATAAGGAGCTTAAACAAAGATAACTAAAAGAAGCTTAAGCATTCTAATAAATCTTCCAGTTGTTCAAATCAGAGAAAGGAGTTGTGGAGAAGGGGAAAGCAAGGGGTGGGGCATGTAAGAATTTTGTACCAGGCCTAGAGAAATTTTACTTGGGCACAAAATGCATCATTCAAGAGGAGCAACCCAAGATATCTGGATCAGGTGCAACCCATGTCAGTGGATCAGGCCTGGGAAGGGGGATAGGATATGGCATGCACCGGCACTGCCGATCCTGCCCCCTCCCAGGCCCAATCCACCCAGCCTGCATTGCTGCCCTCCCCCACCCCGCCCTCCCTTGCTGGCCAGCACAGACCCTACCTGCGCCGGAACGCCTTCCCACTGGAATGCATGACCCTTGCGCCATTGCTAAGTCCTTTACAGCTCTTTTGTGATGGTTTATGCTGGCGGAGCGCATGCTCTGCCGGCGCAAACAGAGAATAGGATTGGACCACAAGGAATCTTGAGGTACGTCTCTCAGATCACATATACTAATGGTGCAATCCTGTGTAAAGATGCGTGGCTGGCAGCCACTGCATCCTAAGCCCGTTCCAAGCTGCCCCTGCGCTGCTAGAACGCACCTCGGGTGAAGGGGACATTGTCCCCTTCCCGGGGTGTACGCAAGCCCAGGGCGTATGGGCCTCCTTGGCTGTGTAAGGATGGCGCGGGCTGCGATGGGGCTTGGGATATCTCCGCTGATATCCCCGCCCCATTCCAGCTTGGTCCGGCCCTTACCTGCATCAACTGGTGCGGGATGAGGTAGGTCACGGAGTGAGTGGTGCTAGCCTCTGTGCTGGCGCTGCATACTCTCCCGTAGTCACAAATGTGCTTTACGGCACGTTTGCGATGCTTTAGGTCGGTGGAGTAAGAGCTTAAAGTTACACAGGATCGGGCTGTAAGTCAGTCTAATTCCTGCCCAGATACGTTTATCCTGTATTTGTGTTCATATTCTATTCATACAGGCATGTGTTGGAAGGGAAGAGAAACAGAGAAGATCATCCCCTGTCTAAGAGTTCTTTTCTGCATACCTATGGTGGGATTGGCCTGTCAAGTGCCTTGTGATCTCTGAACTCTATATTGGGACAACAGCATGAGCCATCATAGAGCAACATGACATCAATGGTGACTTTAAAATGACCTTATCATTTGTATTTACACTGTGAAAAACATTGAAGGACCTCTTGGTTTGGGATAGACAGCAGCAAAAGGAAGTCGTGGAATCAGTTAGATATGTATTGTCTGTTGAACATTGGGTATCAATTGAGGCTTCATTCAGATGCTGGTAATATAACAGGTTTATTTTAACATGGCTATATACAGTTCACTGGCAAGGCTCTAAACACAGGCCTGCAGCAGGGTTTCTCGTTGTCCAAGGGAAGTATTGAGCATCCTGTTTTCAGAGGGGGAGGGGGCAAGTATGAATCTCTTAAATAAATAAATAAATAAATAAAACACTGATGAATTGAGAATGCTTTTATCGGTGTCTTAAATTTGGCAACAGAATTCATCATTCAAAAGATGCTTATGAAGTCACCATAGCCACATGTTTGCACTCCGTCTTAAACGATGGACGGATCATTCGGCATCTGTCTTGGAGCACTGCGAAGTACTGCAGTGTCACTCAAATGTGTGTCTGATGATCATCACAGTTAATCCCAATCCTCCAACCTGTAGGTAAGATACTGTATTTAAAGATGAGCTTCAGTGGAGCAGTACATAGTCATTAATACTTAGGCATTCTTTAAAACAAATAAATAAGAGATGGAGTGTAATTTCACCATGACATTTTGAGCACATTACCTACAAGGGTATTATCTTTCATGGTCACTTATATTCAGGCAGAGTGTACTATGTATTAAACAAAATCAATACATACCATTCCCAGTACAGAGAGAGAGAGAGAGAGAGAGAGAATGAAACTAAGAGGCAGTGGCTTGCCTAAGGCTAGCTTTTGAATTCATGGTTGAGGTGAGACTTTAACCAGGGATTTCTTTGCTCTCTGGTTGCATTTTTAACCAGCTCTTGCAACCAGCTCTGTTGGCCTTTGTTGGGGATGCAAACCTACCACCTCGCTGGTGCAAACCAGAGGAGAATACCACAACAAAACCACTGAGCCATATCAGCAGACCATGACTGTAATCTTAAGGCATCGCTTGAGGGCCAATTTAGACTTATTTTAAGCATGTGCTAAGCAAGTAGAGGTAGGTGTGTGTGTGTGTGTGTGTGTGTGTGTGAGAGAGAGAGAGAGAGAGAGAGAGAGTGCCCTTGATCCAGCATGGGGAAGAGGGCTTCAACCCCTTATCATAGTCCCAGTCACTGGCGTCCCGAGGGTGGTGCGGAAGTGAAAGTATAGCAGGATGCTTTTACATGCGTGTAAGCGCCCACTCCCCCTCGCCGGTCTGAGCCATTCCCAGCGGGTGATGGCTATCGGGTAGCTGTTCCGCCCACGTGGTAGCCGCCGTCTGCAGTGAATGGCTCAGATCGGCGAGGGGGTGCTTACACGCACGTAGCGGCGTCCTGCTATACTTTTGCTTCCGCACCACCCTCGGAACGCCAGTGCTCCCTGTCCAAATCACATTTCTATTTTACAAGGAAAAAAGCACAAAGTTGCTTAGCAAATGCTGAAACTTAAGCTTAAACTTAAGCTTAAACACAGACAACACAACGTTTCATCCACCAATCTGTGGACCTCTTCAGGTAAGATGTACATCTTACAGCTTATGTGGCTCACCTGAAGAGGTCCACGGACGAAATGTTGTGTTGTCTGTGTTTTAAACTGTTTTTACTTGTTTTAAAACCTCAGTGTTTTTAAACCTGTTTTTATGTGTTTTAAACTCATATACCTTTTACATGGCTTTTAAACCTGGATATCCGATATTGTTTTACATTGTTGCCGGCCATGAATTTTTTTTAACTTTTCGAATGTCTACTTTGTCCCTGAATGTCTTACCCCTTCTGATTGTGAAACTGTTCTGTGCTCCGTGCTATGGAACCCTCTCTTTATGGAGGCCTTTTCCTGCCTGCCTCCTCTAATCTGTGTCCAGGTCCCTTGCCACTAGCAAAAGACAGTTCTGACACAAAGACCTGTACATATTGAAACTAGAAAGACTATCCCCACACAGTTGCTGTGAGAGAGGTGAAAAATCTTACTCCCCCAAGTCCAGTCAGAAGTGTGGATAAAATTCTTCCTTGGCTCTGCGAACTAGCAGCCAGTACTTGCCCCATCACAAATCTAAAAGTAAACTTGCATCAGTTATGCCTAAGTCAGGAGAGTCAACAAGGAGGAATCCAGGAGCCAACTGATGCAGTAGCCATGGGTTCTCCATTTCCATTTATGCTTCAGATGATCCCACCTCTATTTTCTTCTGGAAAGACATGCAGTCAAGTTTCCACTAAACTCTGTATCTATTTCCATGCTGCCCTTAGGATGCAGCCCAGTTTGAGTTGAGTTGAGTTGAGTTGAGTTGAGCCCAGCTGAATAGGGAATGATGTACCAAGTCCCCTGCTCCTGACTGGCTAATCCTAGTCGTCCTCCCTGGCTTTAGCTGAAGGCCGCCATAAAGCAGCTTTTGCCAGAGCAGGGAGAAGCTACAATTTCTTACATTCCCCTCACCCTGCCATATATCATCCTGGCTTTGCCCATAACATGCTGCATTATAATTTATATCACTCTCTATTTCACAGGCAATCATCATTTGGTTGAGTGGGTCCTCTCAGGGCCTCTGAGAGGGGGGTTAAGGGGGTAATTTGTACCCAGGCCCAGGGCAAAGGGGGGGGGCCCTGGAGCAAAAAAGGGGGCCCAGGAGCCAAATTCATATGTAGGGAAGGGACCCAAAAGAAACTTTGTACCCCCTGATAAAATTCCTCTGAATGGCCCTGGGTCCTCTTGTAATGTTTTGGTTAGAAATCAAAGTAATGGATAGTATGTGCTGCTTTACTTTTTCTTTGTGGGTTTGCTGAACAGGTGGTCTTCCAAAGGGTCACTATGTATATTTAGTATCCGAAACTTGATCAAGGCCAGATCTGATTGGCTAGCCCAACCACATGGCTGTTTAGGAGCTGATGCATCAGACTAGCAGTGCTTTTGCCCAGCGTTTCTGAGGAGGGAAGGCAGTTGGAGAGGCTTTGCAGCTAAGGAAATTTATTTAAAGATTGCTGGTAAGCCCATTTTTATCATTTCAGGGGTGGTTTTCTAGAGAACTGATATTGGCCAAACTAGTAGGTTTGTTTCTGCAAGAGCTGTCGGACTTCTCAAGAGTAAGAGTGGGCATTTTCTTCAGCATTAGAGTAGCACACAGATGTCATGACTGAGTTGGATAAGGTTGTACTTAAAGGAGATGAAGAATTTGGCTCTGCGACTCAAGGATGTGTAGCGGAGGGATTGGGTAGATCGGTGGTCCCCCTGTTTCTCCAGCTCTTCCAGTTTGTCCTTAAAACTTTGGTCAGTTTTGCTCATAAAAAGCACACTTTTAAAATCTTATTTTATCCTAGTGAATATCTTAACTGAACCAAACTGATATTAGGAAAAGACAGTGTCTAAAGTGCCTATATTTAACCCACAGTACTGGACTGCACTTGCCTCAGAAGGAATGGCAGTTTAGCTAGCTAAACAAAACCAGCCAATCGCTCTGGGGTATTAGCTTACATGGCAAATATCTTTGAACTAGGAAGCAGCTGTTGCAAACCTTCATCTCTGTACCCGCATCAGAAATAGGGACTATACAGTCGTCTCTGGTGGCAAGCAAGCGCAGAGCGTTGCAGGGCCCCTGACAAAACTCATTCCAATGAATTAAATCTTTGGGCACTGGTTCCGTTATATGCACCCCGCGACAAGTATTTTGCTCTTTTCCAGGTTTGAAGGGGGGAAAGCACGTAAAGCAAGGAGACGCAGAAGCAAAGAAAGGGAACACCCGTAAAGGCCAATGGTGGGAAGAGAGACGTTAACGCCATTAACTTAAGGTCATTTGAAATACATGGTTATGACGATATTTTTATTTGGAGGGGGGGTAAATGTTTACATAGCTGTCTGAACAATGTATCATTTGTAACAGGCTCACAAATAAACATAACTGAGTTACTAGTCCATAGAAATGTATTTACTAGCCTGGCTGCCACTCCTACTTATGTAAGTCATTTTGTGGCATGGGGACGATTCAAAAGAGAGAAACGGAACCAGCTCTTTCAATGTAGAGAAGTGGAAACTCACCATGGGGGGCTAGGCAGGTGACTGTTTTCTGCATTATAATCTGTGTTAACGTTTCTAGTAAGGAGAAATCCTCCACTAGTCACTTTTGCTGTCTCTTAAATTGTTAGCAAGCATATCTGACAGCAGCAGCATTGTTAACTGTGTGTATTCTGTGTCGTTGTGTTGGCACAACAGTTGGTACACCCTATCCTGAGCATTTCTTGTCTGCTGGTTGTCGGTGAGAAAGTCCAAAGCATTTCTGGCTGCAGCCCCAAGGATCAAAACTGCGTGTGATGCATATTTCCATCCAACAAAGATTAATGGGGCTTATCCACTGCTAGTGTTTGCCTTGTGATGGGAGCCACTGCCTGGGGAAGGGTGCCAATTGTCTCTTTCCTTCTAGTTCTTGAGATACACAAGGTACATGCATCACGTTTGCAGGTGGTGTGATTGGGTGTTTCTTACCAGTTCTTCAAAATGGAGTCAGTCACATTTGTTATGTAGGATTTTCTGTTTAATCAGAAATGTGCTTGATAACAGTATCCAACTTATATTCTATGTCACAAATAACATAAATAAAACAGAATAGATGTGTGTGATTTATGGCCCAATCCTATAGGGCCTCTGCACCACCAGAATGCACGTTCCGGCAGTGCAGTGTGCTTTATTATTTATTTATTTTATTTATTTTTCACATTTCTATACCGCCCTTCCTCCAAGGAGCTCAGAGTGGTGTACATATTTCCTCCCCTCCTTTTTGTCCTCACAACAACCCTGTGAGGTAGGTGGGGCTGAGAGATAGTGACTGGCCCAAGGTCACCCAGGAAGCTTCGTGGCTGAGTGGGGATTTGAACCTGGATCTTCCAGGTCTCAGTCCGACTCCCAAACCACTATACCATCCTGGCTCTCAAGCAAACCATGTCTCTCCATTCTGTGCAGCCAAGCCGCTGCCACAAGTGGCGAGCGGCTGTGGCTGCATGCTGGCAGCCTCCGGAGAAGCCCCAGCAAGTCTCCGTGGGGGCAGGCAGTGGGAGGGGGTGTGGGAGGAACAGGGAGGGAAGGGGAAGGAACGGGGTAGAGACTGGGGTGGGGAGAGGGTGTGTCAAGGGTGGGAAGGGGGGAGGGAAGGGGAAGCAACGGGGTAGAGACGGGTGGGGAGAGGGTGTGTCAACTTGTCAAGGGTGGGAAGGGGCGGTTATCAGTGGCAGTAGCTCCATCAATATCCTATCCCCCTTTCCCGGCCTCGATACACCTGCCTGGGTCCCCTCGGACTTGTGCTAGCAAAGTAGCTGGTGCAGATCCGAATAGACTCATTGGGGCAGCAGAGGCTTGCTCTGGGACAAAGGCACAAATGTTTCCTTACGTTGAGGGGGCCTCCGGGACCTGAAACTCTCCTGTGGGATGCAGCGTGCGCCCTGGTGATGTGGGCTGCATCAGCAGGGGGAGACTTAGGTTAGATCAGGCTCAGCAGGCTCTGCAGGATCGTAAAAAAGCTATAGGTGTGTAGTTTAGAAGTAACTACCAACCCTGGACATCATGGGGTGTTGTGATGAAATGTAGATATATATCAATAGGTAAGAAAAAGTAAGTCCAGAACATGAAATAATTTAGATCAGTCAAGTCTGCATCATTAAGGAAGCACTTTTGTGAACACTTATAGGATGGAAATGTTGTATATACATTTAAAGATGTAATAATATATTTTGGTTTGCCATTCACTTGATCAAAGGGTTTTCAGTTGGTTTCATTGTTGATTTGAACTGGTTCTGTTTGTAATCTGTTTGTGAACAGAACTGGTTCTGTTTGTAATTACAATTGTAATTGTAAACTGGTTCTGTTTGTAATTGGCAGTGGAAAAGCATGGGCTGGATCCTATCAAGAAAGTTCTCACAAGGGAACGTTTCTGCCTTCTTCTTCACCCCACCACAGTCCCCTGCACCCCTCTCTTCGGGATCAGGGAACTCTCAGGATGAGGAAGATGAAGTGTGGGGTGCTGGAGGGAGGGATTCTTAGATAGGGTTTGGAGGCACCTTCTCAAATGGGAGATCCTCTTGCACAAGGTACTTTGGGCCGATTTCCAGGAATTCTCCTCTCCCCTGCAGCCTCCCATGCCCCATCTTATCCTAAGAAAGCCCAGTCCTCAGGATAGGTTTTTCAGAGTGCATAAAAGTTTCTGTGGGGAGAAGGGGGCAGAGAGGTTCTGTCACCATATGCTTCTTCTTAGGATCCAACTATGCGTAGTTCTGATATTTTATCACCAGGCCAGAACGCATGCAAACATTTTCATTGAATAATGGCATAAATTATTTTCTAAAAAGTAATCCACATGCTAGATTTGGCTGCTAATAGTGTGCAGGGTTGAATTCATTGTGCTAAGATGTTTGTGTTTTATCTCTTTTGTGACCAGTGAGTAGGTGAAAGGCAGAGAAACTCTCTGTAAAGATGGAAGAAGAAGAATATGAGGAAGTTGTGGAGGTAAGACCCAAAATATTTAACCTACTGTCTTTTTTGTCCAGAAAAATGCAAATCAGTTTGACACTTGCTCTCTTTCTACTACTTAAAAAGCATCTCTTTGCCCAGTTAACAGGGTAGCCGACTTAGAGCTAGCAATTAATTCATCTGGAGTACACAGTGTTATGTGGTATATGCCATAGGTGACTAATGTTGCAATCGCAGGAATATTTTTTCAAAATATTTTGTTTTATTACAGTGGCAAGAGCTCTCATATTTTTCAGATGTTCATACCCCACTGTCTCGTACGTGTCTGGAATTCATGCCCATTCTCTTGTCACAGTCTGTTTCTCATTAAGGCTAATAATTGTTTTATCTTTCACAGTGTCATTTTGACTTTACTTTGAATGGCACCATGTGGAGTTGCTTTTTCAGATGTCTGTCTTCTTTTCCCCCTCTCTCTTGAGATATTCCTAGCTGGAGTAAAAAGTTATAAATAAAATGGCAACAATTGCATCTGGTATGAGTTTTAAGCCACTTAGTCAATTCCAGAATCATTAAAAATAACCCATCATTGCTGCGTGCCTATTATACATTACTGTCATGTTTTAACTCTGTATGAAATGGACTTATACTCAGAGACGAATTTAAAGTATTGCTGAGCAAAGGGGCATTTGCTTGTAAGGAGCCAAAGTGCTGTTTTAAAGGGCATGCAGAGGAGAGGACTCTTATGTAGCCTGGATACTTCAGTTAAGATATCTGCCTCTGCTGGTCTACACAGTATACTGTAGGCCAGAGGTAGTAACACTTATGTCAACAAAGCAAGTTCAGTCCTGTTGTTGCAAACAAATGTATATTTCCCATTCAGCATTTCTGGTTTGTTTGTTTTATTTGGGATCAAAGTTGATTGAATGTAATTTGTGGAGGTCCACCTTCCACACTTCCACACTACTCTCATAGTCTACAGACTCTACACCATTGGTTCTCAAACTGGTGGCTCGTGATTCACCAAGAGAACCGGATGCTGTCCCCTGCCACCTTAAGGGGTGGGGACAGCATGCTGGCGGCAATCCTGGGTATTGCCACCGCCAGCGGGGGGAAAGGGCCTCCCCAAGCTTTAGATCGCTGCTCCATGGCGATTATAACCACTTCCGGTTTTCGGACAAAAACTGAAAGTGGTCGTAATTGTCGCAAAGTGGTGACCTAAAGCTCGGGGAGTTCCACGGAGGGGACCACCGGTCCCCCCCCAAATCGTCTGGAGGGCTGCAGGACTCTCGGTAAGTCTGAAAAATTCATTTTTCCCTGGCGGTGACGGATGGCGATCCCTGGGATCGCCGCCACTGCTGTCTGCGCCCCTGCAAATACTCAGAGTTCTCCCCACCTTGTGGGGAGAACTTTGAGAATCAATGGTCTACGCTACTGCTGTGGTAACTGTAGGAAAATGTGGACTAGATAATTTTTCATGTGAACAAGTGTTTCTGCTGCCATAATTTATACTGGGTCAGCTTGGCGTACCTAGTTATAGACTTGCTGGTTGATCCCAGCTTCAGGGTATCTCTGTCTCACAACACCTTCAGTAAGATTAACTAAACATTGTGTATTAATGTGCCCAGGCCTGGAGTAATTTGTAACCTGTTCCTATTGGGTTCCTTTCTGTGAGGTTTACCAAGGAACATGTGATCCAGTTTAGACTGCAATCCTATCTACGCACACTTGCTTGGGAGTAAGTTTTGTTGCAATCAATGGGACTTACTTCTGAGTAGATATTCATAGGATTGCATTTTTCAGCTGATAATTTAACCTAGGAATAACTTCATGGAAACCATGGCTTATGTGATTAGTGAGACTAAGCTTGAGGTTGATCATCTGTTATGTTAATTGGGAAGACTGCATCCATGATTGGTTCATAACGTATACTGTATACATATATTGACAATAGAACCCATGAATTGTTAACAGTAGAACCCATGGATTGTTCAGTGGGCCGCAGCCGCTAGCTCAAACGACTGGAGGCCCACAGAACCTCCACTGTCCCCCACTGTTGCTGGTAAGTTGGCAGCAAGGGTGGTTTGGGGGAGGATCGTGGGCAGACGGGTCAGGGAGCAGGCTGGGCTGGGAGTGGGAAGGGATGGATCTCGGCGGCATTAGTGCCCACAGGATCGTATACCCCCTTCTTGGCATCTAAGAGCAGACTCTGAATCTTTCTGTGAATCTCGTCCCTCATCCTAAAATATCTGTGACTCCGTGAACTTGAAATAGTGCCCCGGAGGGAAGAGGAGACATGATTGAGAATACATACCTATGTGTGTAGAAAATGCCACAAGCGCAGCAACAGCTGCACAGTCAGAATCCTTGGATTGAGCCATGAACAGTGTCCGAAACCTGCGCTCCTGGATACTGGGAAATTTGCTTTTGCTGTAGCCTCTTTTACATGCGTTGAAGAAGTACTTGGAAACCTCTGCGTTCTTACATTGCCTCTGACTATAGGGATGCATATGCTTGTAACAGCCAAATCCTAACCAAGTTTTCAGTGCTGATGCAGCCAAAATACAGCCCCGAGGTAAGGGAACAAACTGCTCTTAAGGAGGCCTTTGTGTCTCCCCCCCACCTCACCTCAGGATGCAGCATGCGCCCTGTTGGCACGGCTGCATCAGCGCTGGAAAGTTGGATAGGATTGGGCTGTAAATCTTTATTCCTGGACAAGGAGAATCTTCATGACATTTCCAGAGGTATAATGAAGACTACTATCAATATATTTCTTCAGGCCAACTTCTTTTTCGTTGAATCAAAAGGAAAAAAAATGTGTTTCATTATGAGTAATCTTGTGAAAAATAATGAGGCCTCTTCTTTGTTTATAGTACTACACTGAAGAGGAGATCATTGAGGAGGGTGAACCGGTGGAGGTAAAAGCCTCTTATGCACAAACCTCTTATTTTGTGTATTTTAAGGTCTTTTCAGCATTTTGTGTGCTTACAAAACATGCAAATAGGATTTTTATTTACTATATTGAAGTCACAGAATGGAATGATAAATGGCAGAAACAAGAAACATGGCTTATTTTATATAGAATATTACTGTTGTTCAAAGAGATGCCTATAGCTCCCGCGCCGCCCCCCCCCCCAATGCTGTGTAGATGACATTAATTTGCAAAGGGTACTAATTGCAATGTAGTCTTTTACTTACTGTATACAGTACAGTTGTTCATTTGCTCAGTGCTTCGTAAGCTATTAGATCAGCTTTTTAAACTGTTTGCTTTCCTTTGGATGGCTGGCTGCTGATGGAGGGTGCAATCTGCATCCCAGTGAGATCATGGCTAATTTTCCATTGATTGTGGTGATTGTGGTTTGTACCAAAATATATTTGTGCGTATAACCTTACCTCTAATCCTGACATTGGGACAATTGGGCTTTCACCTGAAGAGAATGGTGTAAATAGTTGTCCTTAAGGACTACTAAATGGGATAACCATTTAAGAAAAAAAAATCACTCTGAAAGTGAGAGAATATCGAACTTTCCTCCTGCTTTTTATGTCCGTACACATTAAGCTCTTTTCCATCCATTTGTATGTCATTCATTTTCAATGTGACTCCTCCCATGTTGTTTTCCTATTGTTTGTTTCTTGTTGATGTTTCATAATGTCTTCGTGATTTAATTTTTTTAAAAAAATAATATATTTTTTAAAAAATTAAATAAGGCATTCTTTAAAGGGAAGTAATGGCTCTGATACAGCCAGTCTCATATGTGTTCCTCTTTCAAGGGTGTTAAAGGTGCAGTATTCCCTCAAGGTAGGATAAACATTGGAAAGTGCCTTAGACAGAGTCCATCTAGTTCAGTATTGTCAACATTGATTGGCAGCAAAACTCCAGGCTTTCCGGCAGGGGCCTTTCCTTGCCCTACCCCTACTTCAAGGCCCCAGGTGTTGAATCTGGTACCTTCTGCGTGTAAAGCAGATGCTCTTGCACTGAGCTACACCCCCATCTCCTATGATATATAGCAGGGGTGGCCAAACTAAACTTCAGGCGTTTGAGAGCTGCCATATTTAAGAAGCATTTAAATTCTTAACTATATTTACCAGTACTCACCATGAACATTAAACTTATGTTTTAATCCAGTCGACTCTCAATTTATACCTGGTCAATAATTATAAAGCTTGAAAAGTTTCTTACTTACCTTTTATATTAATTATTATCTAAAAAGGAGCTCAGCCAACATATTTCCAAGAGCTGCACATTATATGTCAAAGAGCCGCATGTGGCTCAGGAGTCGCAGTTTGGCCACCCCAGATTGGCCCACCCAAATTTTGGGTTCTGTGAATAAAACAGAAACTGTAAAATAAGATCACAACAAACCAATCTACACGACGTTTCCTAACTCTCATCTACATGACGTTTTCTAACTCTCCCCCCCCTCAATGCCCAATACTTTAGAATGCAAGGATGTTGTGATTTGGTAATTATTTTTTTTAAAAAATCCTTTTTTCTAGATAACATTTTTAGTCACAGGATAAGATGTTTCTTTCAGATAATGTTTTTAAACCTTTGTGCTAGACACTCTGAAGGTACTTCATTCATACCTGTGGACAGTGGAAGAGCATCTGCTCAGTGTATAGAAGGTCTCAGGTTCAATTCTTGGCATCTCCTAATAGGTAGAGGTAGGAGAAAATGGTTTTATTTTTTGCAGATTTGGATGTTTAACCAAAATGAAATAGCAGAAAGCGGTATGTGTTTTATTCTAATTTTTATCAACTGTAACCACTTTAAAAGTGTACTAGGTGGGTGGTATAGGTTGTACAGCGTCAGCTGATGAAGAATGACGCAAAATTACATGGTTTTATTTTTCCGCAGATTTTTTTTTAGCAGAAAGCGGTGTTGTGTGCTTTTCTTTCGTTATCACCAGCAGCGTCGCGACGACGCGCGTCCCCCCAGAGCGGGGGCGTGCTTCGCCCTTAAGAGGGAGGCTCCGCCCCCGCGCGTGACGTCACGCGCAGGAGCAGAGCGCCCTCCCCGCTCCGTTTTTGGCTCATTTTGGAGCCAAACGGACACAGGGGAGGGCGGGCGGGCCCACCTTTCCTTTGAAAATGTAAGTAGGGGGAATCGCGCGTCACCCCTGTACGCGCGACGCCCCCCCGGCGGCCCGCCCCCCCGCTTCCCCCCATCGACGCCAGTGGTTATCACCATTTTCTCCTGCCCCTACTAATAGGGCAGAGAAAAATTCCTGTCCAAAATTTTGGAAAGCTGCTGATAGTCTGTGTCTCCAATACTGAGCTGGATAGACCAATAGTCTGACTCTGTAAAAGGAAGCTGCCTATGTTTCACTTTCATGCCATATTTGATACAAAAACGTTTAAACATAACTTTTTATCATGTCTTAAAAAGCTATTGTTTATGAGTGTAAATGCTAAAGAAAAAGCTGAGCTGTGCGATACTCACAATTCACTTTCAGGTGAATTGTTTATGTGAAACTCCAAGATTATGAGAGATTTCTGAGCATGTATAAAAAAAATCCTCTGTAGGCTCCTTTCAGAGACACTGATTATTCTTGTGAATGGATCCTCTGATTGTGTGTTATGGGGTCATCTCACTAACTTCAGTATGATTACGCCAAAGTAAAACAGTGTTAAAAGTGTTTCTGCTCTTTGAATCTATTCCATCACTGACCTCCACTCAACGTTCCTCCTGACGTCAGTGGGAATTCTCCGTGTGGAATGATGGTGTGACAAACTCTTGTGAAATCTAATCCCTCTGGTGGTGAATAATCAGAAACCTTTATTTAGAAACAGCCAACCATATTGCAGTCAGTCTCACAGAAACAACATGGATGTTAGGTCTCATGTTAGTATAATAAGCATATAGGGCATTCCTCAGATGGAACGAGATGCTTACTTTTTTGGTCCCTATCCCACCCTGCCCCCACCAAGGCATTGCTAACTCAGGACTGATTCAATTTTGTCTTCTCATGTTCCATAAGAGAGTGTTCCTGGGAACATATTCACATTGGCAAAGTGAACTGGAATCTCCATGGATACAGCCGAAGTTTCTCTTCAGTGATTTCTGTACTCGTGCTAATCAGTTTTTCAAGTTAAGAGAAATCAACTCTGTTCCCAAACTGAAGTAGCAGCTGTAGCTGTGGGGGGGCTGAGTTCAAATGAAACATTTTGAATTCAAATACATCCCAAGTAGTATTGCAGATAAAACAGATCTTGTGAACTGACTTTTATATATCTGAGTCCCACTGCAAAGATGCTGAGGGCCCTTGGTCAAAGCCCTTCATTCACTAGGCCTCCCAGGGTCCCCCCCCCCCCCGGTGCTGCATTGGATGCTACCACTATCACTGAGTATTCAGGGGTCAACCTTGTCAGGTGGCCCTCTCACAGGCAGTGAGTCCCTTGACCTGGCCAAGCCCTGACACACACACACAAACACACACACACACACACACACACACACACCCCAGAACAAAAACATGGTCTAATGATGACCTGGAGTTTCTGACCAACATTGCATATGTTTGGCTAAACTGTTTACAGAGTTTGTCCCAAATACATCATTTCACAAGTCCTTTCAGCCACTGAGCAGGCATATGAAAAGATATGATGTGTGGGGAACACATGTAAGGGCTTATGCATACAGAACTGTTTATGCATATGAAGTGTTTATATGCATATAAACTTATGCATACAGAACAAGCAGTGTAAAATAGGGAGGAGGCAAAAGGCTGTAACAGCAATGTCAGCTGGGCCATTAAAACCTCCAACGCTTCTCCGCATTGCTAGGTGATAACCGAGTACACCGAGACCACATACACCACTGGATCCGCTCCACATACTACAGTCACCACGAAGCATACTTCAGGAACCACGGGAGCCACTCAAAAGGCCTCGCCTCCAGTCAGAAAAAAGGTGGTACGAACAAAAGTGGACACTTCGAAGTTCCTGACACCTTACCTCGATCACAGTTCAAAGATGCAAAAACTCTTCAGTGATGTAAGTCAACAGTGGTTTACAGGTCTTTATCAACTTCAGAGTGATTTCGTACATATGGGTGGGCTATGGCTAAATTATGTTTGTGTTATATCTTGAGTTTTATTTGCTGTTTTCAAAAGGTTTCATTATTTTAATATAATTTGATTTCGTTCCAAAGCTCTTTTTAAACAAATATATAGTAACATTGCTGATATTCATTTCTCATGTTTTCATTCCCAAAGATGAGTAACAACTGTCCGTCCTTGGAGTAAGAGGGCAGTTATGCTCATCAGAGGCCTGACCATCTGAAAAAAACAACCAACAGCCCAATCCTGTCTAGGATCGCCGCAGCATGCAAAAGCACGCTGCGCCGGATCCTATCCAGGATTGGGCCAGCACTGGGGCAGCTGGAGGCCTCCTTGGAGGAAAGGGACGTTCATCCCTTTCTCCTAGGTAATGCCCCAGCCGCCTCTATGGGTCTCCTTGGATGTGTGCTGGCAAAATGGCCAGCGCAAATCCAAGGAGCCCGTGTAGGGCTCGCCAAGTCCAGGAAGGGGAATAGGATTTGGTGGAGCGCACCGGCAAGGATCCCCCCACGGGCCCAGTGGGCCAATCCACCCCCTCCTGTTCCACCCTCCCCACGCCCCCTGCCACCTGGCACAGGAGTTACCTGTGTCCGCCAGCAGCAGCCTCTGTCCGACGGAGAGTGAGCAGCGCCAGCCTCAGCGTCAGCACCGCTTACTCTCTGGGTGTTGGAAATGTGCCTTACAGCATGTTTGCAACATCTAGGAGCAGTAGAGCTGCCAGTGCAGGCAGACAAGATTGCGCCGCAAGTCTATGACTTTACTAGGGGTCAATTGCAGATTCTATCCAAGCAATATTTTGAGAGACCCTCAGGCTACCGTGTCTTCTTCCGTCAGGCTCTCATCCTCCCCACATCTTCCACAGCTGGCAAGGCAGCCAGCCTAATTCACTTGATAGCCACATCTTCAAAATTATTTTTGGAAACTCTCTTCTCAGAGCATAACAGAGATTACTTGATTCCTTAGACATGGTAAGAGGTCTGTATTCCCTCAGAAATTCAGTCTTGGAGTAAAATCACATGTGCACACAAAGACGTGCTTTCAACACAGAAATTATATTTTACTCCAGCACTGGGAAAGTAAAACAAAACAGCCCAAAACTGCAGTGAGGGAGTTGGGGACTTGAGCACTTAGCCCCTGCAGTGGTTTCTAGTCTGATCACTGTGGTTTCTAGCCTCCTCCTCCCATGTGCTATTTATGGTTCTAAAAAAGCTTCTCTTGAAAGCCAGTAGCCATTGCTAGCAAAAATGGGGGGAGGCATGATCAGGCTAGAAGCCACAGCGAGAGTTAAGTGCTCAGGCCCCCCAACCCCCCCCAACCATGATTTTAGGCTGTTTTGGGTGGCCTTGTGCTAATTGTAAAAAAAAAAAAACATTTGAGTTGAAAGCATGCATTTGCATGAATGTGTAATTTTACCCTTGGACTTTAGATGTGTTTCTTACAGCCCCAGCCTATCCAGGATTGGGCTGCTGGGCAGAGCGTGTTGTGATCATGGAAGACTGGTCACTAGAGCTAGGCGATTTGACTCTGTTGAACCGCTGCTTCAGTGGCTATGCTTGCTACCATTTGTTTCCGGGCCCAATTCAGGGTGCTGATATTGACCTTTAAATACCTTCATGGTTTGGGTCCAGGATATCTGAGAGACCGCCTTCTCCCATACATTCCGGCCCACCCTCTTAGGTCACCTGAGGGGGCTCTCCTACGAGTGCCACCTCTATCTCAAGTTAGAGGGATGGTGGCACGTGGGCGAGCTGTCTCTGTTGTGGTGCCAAAATTATGGAATTCCTTGCCAGGGGAATTAAGAACTACCCTTACCCAGCGGTGTCGCTGGGTGCGCGACACCCTAGGGCTGGGGTCACCACCCCTGCCGCTGCGTCTCCCCCCACCCCCACTGCCGCCGCGTCACCCACCGCTGTTGCCGTGTCATTCCCTGCTGCCGCCCGGCCCCGGTATGAGCCAGGAGAGAGTGACGACGCGTCTTCTTTGGCTGGCTGCTTGACCGCTTTAACCGCTCACCCCTGTTGCCACCACGCATGTCACCCTTGGCGTGTCACCCCCTCCCGGCGCATCACCCCCCGGCGGCCCGTCCCCCCGCCACGCATCAATGATGCCACTGCCCCTACCTCATGGCAAGGGTGCGAAACTGGAGGGGGAGGAATGAGGGATGGGGAGGCTGCGGGAGGGGGTGAATCCAGTGACAATGGCGTGCACTGAATCCTATCCCCTCTTTTAGCAGTCTCTCCACCCCTTTCTTCTCCTCAGACTTGTGCCAGCTACAGAGCTGGCGCAGGCCCAAGTAGACCATTGCAGAGCGGGAGGCGTAAATAATTCCCTTTTCCCTTCAAAGCCTTCGAATCCGCCCCCCCCCCCAAATACAGCATGCTCATCTTTGGCGTGGCTTCATCGGGGGTGGGGGAGGATAGGATTGGGCCCTTAATGTGTGTGACTGGTGTGGGGGCAGAAACCAATAGCAGTCCATTTGGAAAAGAATGATGTTCCTCTCTCCAGTTCTGGAAGTGTTTCCTCCCCTCACAAAACTTCCCTTGTATTGTATTCTAAAGGGGAGAAAATAGAAGGGGGGAGGCACATCAAATGGGCTTAGGGATGCCAAGTGTTGATTTAAAAATTACTGAATGCTCAGTGGAGTCGGAAGTGATTCTGGAACAGGCACATAGCCAGGGCTCAAGCTAAAGGTCACATGCAGAATATGGAAGAACCTGGCAGGCTAGGGGCAGAGGCAGGTTAGAATTGGATAGAATAGTACTAATAGAGCCATTTTTTAAATTTTTTTGGTTCCAATTCCTTGCTCTGTGAATATTCACATTCTTCACATTAAACTTCTTGGCAGGGGTACCTTGAATTGGTGCTTCATCCATGCAGATGGAGAAGGCAAAACTGTGTTTAATAAATCAGACTCTCCCTCCTTGGCACTGAAACCATGCACAATCAATTATTCACACATGCCACTGCCCTCTGTCCTGGTGTGACAAATTTCCCTTATAAAAGAAAATCTGTTTTTCTCCCATAGTCACGAAAGTAAGTTGAAGAAGTTACTGTATATATTTAACCTGTAGGAAGATGGCCACACCACAAATGGGTGAAAATCCATATGTACAGAGGCAATATAATACAGAAGGTTGTATTCTAAATGCCTCTTCTCCAAAAGGAAGGTGCTTCTGTTTGGGCAAATGGGGGTGATTTTCGCCGCTCTCCCCTTAATCCTGTAGGTCTCTTTGCCCTATAGGGACCTGTTTTGGAGGATTCCCCACCCCTCCAGTTACAGGGAGCTGCTATGCTGAGGTGGGGGCAGGGACGTTCACTTTTGTCTAGCTTCCTTCCATGACTGCTCCTTTAGGATACAACCCAAAATCTGTGCAGTTTCACCAGTCAATGTTAACCATCAGTCATCAATAGTGATAGAGAAAGAATTAGAGTCTCCTCCTGGAAGGCAGGACAGGGCAAAGCAAGGCAAAAAACAAAAAACAAAACCTGAACTGCTGCAGTGAAAGGAATAGAAAGAAAGAGTATATGAATTATCAGGAAATCATTATAAAAATGGAAGACTATCCCCCCCTTACTAATACATAATTAGCTGCAAAGGGTCATAAATTATGACCCTTTGCAGCTAATTATGTATTAGTAAGGGGGTTGCTGTGTCCTCGCCCTCCCCCCACTTTTGCTTTGCTGCAGGCACCCTCCTCAGCACTGTTGTTAAAAAAAATGTACACACACTAGGCTGAGTTTTGCATTCCACATAATGTATAGTTAAGTTTAACCCTTACTGCTAGAATATTAAATCTACCTTTTGCTGAACTTTTCCTCCCAGAAAAAGTACAAAGAAAAGTTTGAGAAAGAAAAAGGAAAACCCTCTGAAATCACAACGGATACCCCTTTATTTCGAAGAATCAAGAAAGCCCAGGACCAGCTGAGTGAGGTACACGCAGCGCTGGGAGTGTTAGGTTGTTAAGCAGGGAGGCACCTATCCCTCTCTAGTGCTATTTTAACTCTCGCCAGAAAAGCAGGAACCACACAGATCATATTACAGCCAGCCAATCTGGAGCCTGGGGAGAAGTGTGTTGCTGAGATTCCTGGTGCAGGAAACTGCAGACTCAACATTCAGCTAGAAATTCTAGGATTCAAAGGGGTATTTAGGTACCTGGCTGCGGCTTAAGATGGGCCAGCAGAAAAAGCAGAAATGTGCATAAAAGCTGCTTCCATGCTTGGATTGCGAACTGTGCACATGAGCTGAATAGAGATGTGTCTTTTTGCATGCCTGATACATATTCAGACATGAAGATATCCAAGGCAGCTTCCATTTTTGCTTCATGGGGTGTAGGTAGGAATGCACATGTCTGTCTGCTTTGCAATACAGATAGATGTAATATGAATGCAACTCTCACCCACCCAACTCTCTCAAACTTTGTGCATATTATGCACACAAATATATCTGGATTGGAGACATGATGTGTTCTTGCCTAGGACAAGAATGAAAACATGGGTGATCTGATAACTACCGTAATTGCCTCAAGCCCTGAGGCTATTCAAAAATCAGCTGCTAATTGCCCTGCAAACAGCTGTGCTCCTGCAGCTTGCAAGCTTATGTAAATATAGGGAGATAAATATTTGAGCGTCTTTTTTTATGGTGTGTTTTTGTCTGTCAATGACAGGTAGTGGGGAGGCGGGTGGAGCGGCGCCAGCCTCGGTGCCAGCGCTGCCTATTTGCCGGGTGCTGTAAAGTGCTTTATGGCATGTTTGCGACACCCTAGCCGCGCTCCGCTGGTCTAAAAGATAGACAGGATTGTGCCGGAAATGTGGGGTTTTTTTTAGCGTTTTAGCAAATTCAAAAATAACGTTGAAATTATATTTTGTTTTTCATAAATGAAGTGTGGTGTGTGTGTGTGTGTGTGTGTGTGTGTGTGTGTGTGTGTGTGTGTGTGTGTGTGTGTGAAGCTGAGATCTGCTCTCAAATGATAGTTCTGTTAAACCTACTTTTCAAGACAATTATGATTTCTTTGCTATGATTATATATATATTTGTGTGATATGATGTGCATTACTGTAGGTTAAATATCGCATGGCTGGTGATTTGGCTAAGACAAACTGTCACGTGGATGGACAGGCAAGAGACATTGAACATGCAAAGAAGGTCTCTCAGCAAGTCAGCAAGGTAAGTGAATTGTAACAATACATACCAGCAGTCCTGCTGAAGTTTAGACCATGAGGTGAGGTGGTTTGCATCAATGGTGGATTGCAGGGGGGTAAGAGGGGAGTGGATTCAGGGCACCCTTGACCCCAAATCTGTCACTGCTGCCTTGCTGCAGATGTGAGTCACATTGATCTGCTTTCTACCTGCTGAAAATGAGCGGAAAGTGGATCATCTGCCTCTTTATCCTACTCCTTGTGCAATTTCCTCAAACCTGGAAGTGCGAGACTTCCAGTTTTATTTACAAGGACTGTGTAAATGAAGGAAATATTTCATTTTATGCAGTCCCTGTAAATAAAACTGGAATTCCTGCACTTCTGGGTTTGAGGAAACTGGTCAAGGACCATGGTAAAGATTTTCTTTTTTGTAGCACAAAGGTGGCAACGGTGGACCCGAGATGGCATTGATCAGCATTTGGGGTCACGTCACCTAAAATCCTAGAGCAGAGGTGTCCAACCTTTGTCGCCAGGTGTACCACTTGTCACAGTCAAATTTTCTGAAGTACCACCTGCGCCAATAAATAAATAAATTTATTTATAATAAATAATTTAAATAAATATGCGCACTAGATAGGTGATAGTGTCAGCAAATGCTGCAATTAAGCCACTGTGGTTTTTCTTCTTCTTTTTCTTCTCCAAACAGTAGTATTCAGTAGTGCTTTGGAAGCTTATCCAAAAGAGCAGATAGTTCAGGAGTAGAATATCATGCATCTCAGTTTTCAGTCTCTCTGGTTTTTGGCCTATCTTTTCCCAGGACAGTTATGTTTCATTGCTTCACCACCACCCCTGTTCATGCCTATTGATTTTGAATCTCTACAACTATGAGCAGCAGCTTGCTCAGATACAGCTCAAATACGACAATTTGAGCTTGCTCAAATACAGCAATAAAATGGAAAGAAAAGAAACAGGAAATAAAAGGTTTGCCTGCTTTGTTCTTGCCTGCGCCATCTAGTGGTTCAGTGCTGTATATACAGGACGCAATACTGAACAGTGCAGATCGGAGATAAGGAGCAGAAGCAGCTGAGTCAGAGATCGGAACAGCTGATAAGAAACATCCTAGCATAGTCTTACCATGGTCCCGGAATCGAGTCTAGTGATATAACCTTCCATCTGAATGCCACCTAAATTTAGTTACCATTATCACAGAAGCTGGGCCATGTGAAGAAATGGACCAGCAATGGAGGGCTGAAGCACAGTCAGATGTCACCCAGAATACGCCACTCACTTGTTTGCTATAGCTAGGCTTACCAGATCTCCAACCGGAACAGAGTGCTAGACCTTTAGGAGAAGGAATGTGGGCAGGCGTAGCTTATTAAATCTTAGAGCACAATCCTAGGCATGTCTACTTAGAAGCAAGCCCCACTGAACACAATAGGATTTGCTTCTGAGTAGACATGCCTAGGATTGTGCTCTAAGGTTTAACAAGCTACACCTGCCCACATTCCTTCTTCTAAAGGTCTAGCACTCTGTCCCGGTTGGAGATCTGGTAAGCCTAGCTATAGCAGACCATTCCATTTCCTTTTATTGGCATAAAATTAGGTAGTAGACAAAACAGGATTCTTGGCAGGACTATTAAGTAAATGTATAGCATTCAGCAGACCATAGAAAAGAATGTACCTAAAACAGATCAGTTAGGTGGTTTGAAATGGAAGATCAAGAAGATCCTCTTTTGCCAGTCACCATAAAAAAATAAATCAATGCAAGAGATATTGTAAACTAAAGTGTAAAATCTACACTTTCCTGGGAGTAAACTGCATTGAACTTAATGGGACTTACTTCTGAGTAGATATGCTCAGTAGATATGCATAAGCTTGCACTTTAAGGGTAGGCTTTTGGCCAACACACAGAATTTTTCCCGTAGGGATGCTATAACCAATGTACTGATTTGTCTGTCTAGGTTTTGTACAAACAGAACTGGGAAGAGAATAAGGAGAAGTACCTGCTTCCCCCTGATGCTCCTGAGCTTGTGCAGGCAGTGAAAAATACAGCCTTGTACAGCAAGGTAGGTCAGGCCTTGGTTAGAAGTATCTGTATTATTCCTATTCATTCAGTGATTCATTATTTCTTCTAACTGAAACATGTATTTTTGATTGATTGCATTTTTATGGTACCTTTCCACATGTATGGTCCTAAGGCACAGACCTTAGGGTAGTATTTTTCTCTTCTCAAGGCTGTATTTCTCTTTCCTTAAGAAACGATACACCGAAGACTGGGACTCAGACAAAACACTGTTTTATCCTTATGACGATAGCCCGGAATTACGGAGAGTAGCTCAGGCCCAAAAGTCACTCAGTGATGTAAGTACCAAGACCCTAGTGGTGGGTTTGTGAATCAGTGGTTGGGAAAGGCGTCCCACGTTCGACATTCCTTGGAAGGTAGATTCTGCATAGGAGCATGAGGCTGGTTATTGAGTATTATGATTTTGGATGTGGATGAGTGTGCCACTTTGTTCTTCTCGAGCTGAAAGGTAAGGACAACTACTTGCCATTCAAACAGTCTCCGGCTATTAACGAATACCAGGGATTGTGGCCTGCTCAGCCTCCTGCTATCCTAACTGAGAGTTGATGGAGACCAGCATATGACCAGCATATGGCCTTGCATCAAATCATTGGTAAACCATTGGTCCTTCTAGGCCAGTATTGTCTCCACTGATTGGTAGTAACTCTTCAGGGTTTCAAATATGGATCTTTCCCAGCCGTACGTGGAGATACTGGAAATTGAAGCTGGCACTGAACTGAGGTGGGTGGTGAGACTATGTTGAGAGCAAGAAGGAGCTTGCTCATCCTTTCAGCAACCGTTCATGTTTCTCCTGGGGAAACATGATTTTACAACCCTACTAGCACTGGTGCCACTGAAATGTATAAAAATCTGTGCCGCTGTCCATGCCAATGCTCTCAGACACGCAAAAGTATTGAGTGGAAAGCTGAATTCAGCACCTCACAGGATTCCCTCCCCCCACCCTTAAGTGTCAAAAATGCATGTGAATTAAAGATCACCTGTTCTGTTAGCTTTGCTCACGGTAGATATGCTAATTTAATACATCGAGTTTATTTCATCATGGTGCAAGCTAGCTCTTCTGTGAATAGCAGCGTGAAGCAAGAACAAGAGTAAATGTTCCCCTTAGTTAATCATCCAGTTCTTCTCTCCTCCGATTGTTTCAGATTGTCTACAAAAAAGGACATGATGAGCGCAAAGCTAAATACACTTCACTGCCAGACCCACCTGATGTGGAGCTTGCCAAGAAAGTAACCAGGCAGCTCAGTAATGTGAGTAGACTTAAGGGTTCATTCTTGGGTAAACCTGTGAGCAGCAGAGCTGTCAAAGTCTCTCTGTAATATGTAGAGGGGAAAGAAAAATATCACGAGTCCTCAGAGGAGAATGTAGCCTTGTCACACTGCCTTCTGTAAGAATAATAATCATTCTGCTCCTGTCTTGGACCCCTTGTTTTCTTAGCTGTCCAGTACTGGCACCAGGTTACTGGAGGCACTGGGGCAAAGCCCTTGACAGAGTCCCATGATGCATTGGACCCCTATGCTCACACACACAGGTGATGGGGTGGCAGCAACAACAGGTGATGGGTGGCAGTGGCAACGACTCCTCTTACCCTTCCCACTGGCCAGTGGGAGCATTGCCTAGAGGTCCTGTAGCAATGGCATAGGGGCCTCTGAGGGGATGCTTCCATTTGTAGATGGGGAACATCTAATGAAGCAACAGCGCCAATCTTTCATGTGACTCGCATGGCCGTTGCCACTGGTACTGGGGGATTCTGGGTTTGGTCTGCCTGGGTGGGCCCTGTGTTGGGAAGAGTCCTTGGCCAATGCCCAACCTGGCTGCCCCTGTACTTGCTTCCAGCCTCTCTCTTTTCAGCCAGACAAGCACAAAAAAGCACCATTCTTCTCATCCGTGCATTGAGCACTCCTTTGAAGTTTCTGTGTGCTTCACCTATTTTTGCAAGGTCCAAACATAGGCTTATTGTGTAATCTCTTAAAAGTCCAGGCAATATCAACCCTAGTCGTGAAGGACTCCTACATGAGTTATATATGCCTCTCCATCCTTTTCATCTAGGCTTGCGTCTTGCATCTAGGAGCAATCAGTGTGTCACTCATGCTACTTATAGTTACAATTTCTCTATGTACGCTATTGTAGGTGGCCATTCTAGTCCATTTCAGCGCAATCCTATCCAACTTACACCACTGGCGTAACCAGCAGTGCAGTGAGAACGGGAGGCCCCAGAACGGAAAGGGGATTCAAATCCCCTCCAAAGAGGGATTCAAAGGAGATTTGAATCCCCTTTCCATTCTGGGTCCTCCCGTTCTCGCTGCATGGCTGGTCATACCGGTGGTGTAAGTTGGATAGGGATTGCGCTGTTAGAAGAAAGTCCACAGCCCAAAATAGGGTGATGTCTATTACAACCAATCAGTGACAAAATATGGAAAAAAGCACGATTTATAGAAAGCTTGCTGTTTGATGTCTCATTATTTTTTCTTTGGTTCTAATAAAGGCATTACCCTACTTGGTCTATGTACAGTACACAGGCAAACTCAGTTAACAAACCTCTTGTGTGGGGTACGGTAATTCAGTTATAGAAAGCTCTTCTGAAGAGACCTAAAAGGAAATTCAGCTAAAAATGGAATGAATCCTCCTCTCTATATTTAGATTATTTTTCCATTTCCATACAAAACAATGCTTTAGACATGTTCAGCTCACTAACTAAAAGTGAGAGCAAAGAGCACCTATATCTGATTTCATGTGTTGAATTAATGGCGCAGCTAATGGATTCTGTAACCATGATGTATGACTAATCAAGCTGATACTTAGGCATAATTAGAGTACCCTTGTATCAGGGATGGAAAGAGGAACGTATGGAATCTAAGGAGATCAAAGCGATGCCAAATTAATGTGGCCGTATCATTTGTAGTAAGCCAGAAAATTCAAGCCAAAGTTGACTCTCTTTTACACTCGTTCTTACAGAAGTCATGAATGACTACATTTATCAGCTTTCTCTTCCTTAGGGCAATGCCCTTATTGTAGTGCACTATGATCTCTCGTTTTCTCCAATTTACTTCTTAGATAGGAACTGTTATGAACTGTTAGTAGGGGAACAGGGAATTTCCAAGTGGGCCAGTGATGGGGAGGCCATCTAGGAGTGTTTTTGTTTTTCCTCCTGCCCATCAACATCACCACCACTGGTGCCAATGGGGGCTTTCTTCCTGGAACAGCTATTTGTGTGTGGTGGGTGGGGGAATCCAGACTGTGACAGTGGCAGGGGGAAAAGGTTAAGGCCTTTCTCTCCCCACACCATGGACCCAGTCCACACCAACTCCCAGTGGTTGCTATTTAACAAAGAAAAAACAAGCATGCAGCTGCATAGCACATGCTTAAAGTCAGGTCTGATTTGACCCGAATAGGCTTAGTAGGCAGCTTTGAATGACCTTGAGACTCTTTTTTCCTGAGGGATATTTTATGTCTACCCTGTGACTGGTGGTAATAAATCTTTATTGTAGGTCTTTATCTCAAGGTCAGCAGTCAATAATGTACAATGCATTATCATGAGAATGTGATAGACTGTCATATCTTTTCAAGCTGCATTTCCTTTCTTTACCTCCCAATAACACTGAAATGACAATTAAGCTTTAATCAAATATTCAAGAAGAGAGAAGCCAAGAGATGGGCAACCCAGCCTAAGATGCGGCAAGGTTAGATGCGGCTAGGTTAGATGGGCCTCCGGCGCTCACACCGGGGGAAAGGGACGAATGACCCCTTCCCCCTAGGTGAGCCCAGGCCGTGCCAGCCAGTGGCCCCCTCCCTGCCACCCTGACCCACCTTCCCCACACCATCCCACCGCCCGACACAGATCTTAAGGCTGATCTACACTGCACATATCCCGGCGCGTCCCGGGCACGTGCGGAGCGGTGTGGCTTCCTTTTTAACCGATCGCCTTGGAATGCGGGAGAGCTGTGCTCTCCCGAGTTCCGTTGCGATCGGTCGTGGACCATGCTCATGATTGAGAGAGTGCGGGACGCGGAGCGAACTGTTTGACCAATGGGATGAGAGGGGGGTTTCAGCCAATTGGAGCGCACATGTTTCAGCCAATCAGCGTTGAGCATTATTACAAGGAGGGACAATCAGGAGGGACAAGCGTGTTGAAGAAACTGGTGGAGCCCAAGGCAGCGTTTCGGGGCGGGACGTCCTGTCCCCTACACTCGCAAGCCTCCAAACATAAACGCAACGCAACCGGAGTTGACGTAGATCAGCCTTTACTTGCTGGGTGCTGTGAAAGTGCTTTACAGAATTTTTGCAACACCCAACGCTGGCGGTGCGCTCCACCAGCGCAACGTTAGGCAGGATTGCGCTGTTAAAAAAGTAACTCAGCAGTTTGATGGTGTATCTACTGAATGTATTACCATCGAAAACTGCCATATACTGAGTCAGAAACTTGATCTATGTGTATCAGTGTTTTCTGCATGGACTGGCACGGGCTCTCCAGGGTTTCAGAGAGGGAGCTTTTCTGACCCTACTTGGAAATACTGTACCAGGGACTGAACCTGGGATCTTTGGCATGTACTCTACTACTGAACTATGGCCTCATTAACAGACTAGATTTGTTGCTTTAGTCTTTAATTGATTGTCTCAAGTTCAGTGTTTGCTTTTGTTATAGATCAACTATCATGACGACTATGAGAAGAAGATCAAGGGCAAATGGAGCCAAACTCCTTGCTATGATGTTTCGGTTGCCAAAATGAATGCTGACAACATTAGCATGGTAAATGAATGCTGAAGAAGTCCAGCAAATTAATAACCGCCGTTCTGTACTGGGGTGATTGCATTGTTGCCTGCCTTCTGTGCATTACTTTCATTTCTAGTCAAGTTCCTATTTAGATCAGTAGTTTACTGAGCGAAGTGAATTTGATGCATCTGGTTGTATCTTGTTGCTGTTTTAGAGGAAATATCAGGAAGACTGGGAGAATCAGAAAGACCAAATCTACTTCATGCAAACAGAAACGCCAGAATATGCCATTAATAAAAAGGCAGGAATTTCTGCCAGTAAGGTACGTTACGAATGCCAGTAAGGTTTCTTGACATTGGGTACCGTTTGGAAAACGTTAACAGTTTCCTGATCCGTGTGGCATATGTTGAATCCGAGGTAAAGACTTCCGTGTGCAAATTGGGGTGTATTATTGCAGAATATTGTGGTTAGTTTGTGCAGCGAGCAATACATCAGCCCAAACTAATGTGCTGCTTCTACTATAGCAAGTGTTCCTTGAATTATGCCCTACCAGGTAACTTCTAAATCTGCCTGTATGATCAAGGTGATTCTGTTGCCGAGCTCCAATGACAGCCCAATCCTAACTAAACTCCCCTACACCGATGTAGCCATGTCAACGGAGCTCACGCTGCATCCTGCAGGGGCCCCCCAGTCCCATAGGCCTCCTTGGTAAGGGAATTTTAGTTCCTTTATATTGGGTCAAGCCTCCACTGCTCCAATGGGTCTCCCCGAATCTGTGCCAGCCATTTTTCTGGTTCAGAACCAAGGAGAGAGGGAAAGGGGGAGGAATGGGAATAGGATCCTGGCGCATGCCAGTGCTGCTGGGACCCACCCCCTCCCCCCGTTGCCCTTGCACCTAGACACTCCCCTGTTCCTCCCCCTCTCCACCCTGTTCTTCCCACAGCCCTCACTCCCACACTGGCTTACCTTCAGTCCTGCATATAGCCATCTGTGGCAGTGGGCCTCCGACACTGCCGTCGCTTGTGGTGGTGGTTCTGGAATGGCTGCTATATGACCATTTACAACAGCAGAACCGCTGTTCCGCTGTTGTAAAGCCCAGTTAGGATTGGGCTGTGAGTGACTCTCTGGCACACCTCTTTGCTCTTAGCCTTATTAAAGGTATTAGGTTGTGTATTAACCCTACCATGTGTGGAAGGAAGTTCCCACACAGGAACCCCCTGCCACTCCTTCCAATAGCAGCTTGCACTTGCTCCTGAGAATCAACTTCTGAGGGTTGGGGGACCTTCTGAAGCAAGATAAGATTTGGTTTGGGGGGATGCCAAGTGAGGGGAGAATTGGTGAAATAGCCCCTCCATTCTCGTGAAGATGGGGCTTCCATTCACACAAATCTAAGTTAGGTGGTTACAGGCCAGACATTTGGTCTTCTCAGTTTGAGTACCTCATTACCTTTCATTTCAGCATAAGATATAATACAGTTTACAAAGGTTTATTTTTAAACGAGCACCACATTGTTTTTAACATTTGTAGGTATGACACATTCTGCTTACACTATATGAGATTATCGCAAATAGCTGCTTCAGTCATGAAAATGGCCCACCATTAGCCATAAATGGCACTGAATCTCCTTAACAGTCTGAGTTGCAATATTTTTCATAATTGGAAAGACTGAAGCTCTTAAGAGCCTCAAATGCACTTTAATTAAATTAGTGTATAAATGTTGTTAATGTTTTTTTTTTAAACCTTGGAAGATAAGATAAATTATGCTAAATGTTTGAGGCACTTTAATTTGAACATCTGGAAAAGTGATAACGGTTTTTCAATTGCTGTAGGTGAAGTATAGGGAAGATTATGAAAAATCCAAAGCTTCTACCGATTATAACGTGCTTCCAGCTACAGAGAATCCAGTGCTTAAGCATCTAAAAGCTGTTGGAAATATTGTGAATGATGTAAGTAGGTTGCATTTCTCCAGGGATGATTTTCACCTAGTCCTATCAAGACCTTGTATATATTTATTTCTCAGTTGTGGATTTGTAATCTGTCTCTCTTACAGGGTAGAATTCTGGACTTTTCACTTCAGATTGCAGGGGCGCGGGGTCATATTTTTGAATGCTTCTCGCAAAGAAATTCACCGCATGTAGGAAATGAGCACACTGGAGGGACGTTTAGCACACGGGCCTCTCTCGGATTTGCTGGTTGATGCCTGCGACTGAGTTTTTCTGCTCGGGGACACGATTCAAACATTCGACTCCTCACCTGCCATCTGACCAGTCCAGAATTCTCCCACCACTTCACTCTGCACAATGTATAGATTGGCTCTAAGTGAGATGCTTTGAGAGGGTTTCCAGATGAATTCCATCTAGGTGTGGTGTATTGCCAAACCTTTCTAAAACTTGCCCAAGATCCATAGAACTGTGCAACAATTCCTGCGAACAGATGGGGATTCAGAATAGACGAAAGGGGGTATCAATTGTGCACAGTGGATTATTACCACGTGGGAATCACAATGGTAAGACATAGGGATGACCTGTAGCTTAGAATGGGTTTTTGGAAAAAAGAGACACATTCATGGAAGACAAATCTATCAACAGCTACTAGTCATGATGGCTTTGTGCGACCTCCGGGTTCAGAGACACTGCACCTCTGAATACTAGTGGTTGGGGAGCAGTGATGGGAGAGAGCTTTTGCCTTTGTTTTCTGCTTGTAGGCCTAACAGAGGCATTTGGAAAATGGATAGGCTTACCAGATCTCCAACCGGAACAGAGTACTAGACCTTTAGTACTAGACCTACTAGAGTACTAGAGTACTAGACCTACTAGAGAAGGAATGTGGGCAGGTGTAACTTGTTAAACCCTTAGAGCGCAATCCTTGGCATGTCTACTCAGAAGCAAGCCCCATTGTGTTCAATGTTCTGAGTAGACATGCCTAGGATTGTGCTCTAAAGTTTAACAAGCTACACCTGCCTACATTCCTTCTCCTAAAGGTCTAGCACTCTGTCCCGGTTGAAGATCTGGTAAACCTAGAAATGGAATGCTGAACTAAATGGACTATTGGTCTGATCCAGCAGGGCTCTTATAATGTTCTTTTATCCTGATTATGGATCAGAAAAAAATGTAGACTTCAGTCCATACATTTCAGAATTTGCAGGCAGGGGAGGTTTGCTAAACTGATTGGTTTTTACATTATTTTCCCTGCCAGAGGTTATATAAGGAAGCCTATGAAAAAGCAAAAGGAACAAGCATTAACTACTGTGACACTCCGAAGTATCAGATCGACAACGTGATGAAAAACTTCAGCGGAGTAAGTATTGTAGCGCTTGCTCCTAGTCTGGGGCCCAGACGAGACTCCCCTTAGCCAGCATGTTTGTTAGGTGTGACTTTTCTTTTCCAGGTGAAATACACGGAGCCCTACAAAACCAATATCTTGGGCCGGTACGTAGGCACCTTTGAGGACCCGTACGAAGCACACTGCATGAAAGTGGCAGCCATGAAGAGCGACGTAAGTGTAGACACAGCCCCGTTTGCTTCACCGGCTCCCTTGCTCAGAGGTGGCGATTATTATTATTCGTGGTGCTTATTATCGAGTTCTTGATCTTTCCCTAGAAAAACTACAAAGCAGATTATGAAGAAGACAAGACAAAATGCTACTTCCCGCAGACCATCACTCAGGAGTATGAGGCTATGAAGAAGTTAGACATGTGCAAAGATGTAAGTGTGAGCCCTCTAGTCATTGCTGTGAGATGCTGTGCTGATCGTCTCTTTGTCATGTGCAAATGGGTCCGTTTCTTCAAGGACTCCAGCAAAAGAACCTAAGTGCTTTTGAAACCATGATATCTTCCAAAATGTTCAATGCATAAGTCATATTGAAATTAGAAAAACTGTAAAAGGCAGTGAAAACCTTGGGCAAATATTTACAGGTGGACACCTATGTGAGTACGTATTTCTTTATTTAAATCAGAAACATTTGTATCCTGCCATTCTGGTCCAATATGGGGCATCCAAGGCAGCACACCGTAGACCACAATAGTCCCACTTAACAACCCCCCCAACATACTTAACAACCCCCCCCATACTTTAAGTAAAGAGTAGGCTTGGTCTAAGTACTAATTAAATCAATCAATCATGAATGTTAATATTTCATGGGTTTGAAAATAAACGTTCTTTAATCCTTCCTTTGCTGCAATGCCTATTCCACTATCTAATTAAGTTTGTGAGTATCTGCTGTCAACTGGATTTTGACTCGGAGGCAGATTACATATTACTCTCAAAGGGAAAGCTCTGTTTGTTGTCCTTTGGTGAAAAAGAGACTTGGAAGGCTTGAAGTAGGGCGGAAGGCCGTGATTTAACGGAAGGATATCCAGTGGGGAAAGGTTTACACTATTGCTCCTCAACTCTGATCAAAATGAGAGCCTCCTGAGGCTGCTTTTCATAAAAAGAAAACGGTTGAGGCTTCTTTCGCTGATTCACTTGTAGGTTTTAGTTTGTCCCTCAGGTCTCATGATTGTGATAGTCTGATCATCACTCTTATTATTAATTATTAACAGTATTTATATACCGCGTTTCAACAAAAAGTTCACAAAGCGGTTTACAGACAAAATCAAACGATTAAATGGCTCCCTGTCCCAAACGGGCTCACAATCTAAAAAAAAGATGCAGAACACCACCAGCAAACAGCCACCAGAAAAGACACTGCGCTGGGGTGAGAGGGGAGCAGTTACTCTCCCCTTGCTAAATATAAGAGGAACACCAACTGAAAAAGTGCCTCTTGCCCAGTAATTGCCCCCTTCATGTTACTTTGCAGGATCCTTGTGACATCTAGTGGCCAGAATATTCTCAGCTACATTTACAGTTTATCTAGTAAACTCTACAATCTCGTTACATATGCTATTCATCCTCTTTCACCAAGTCTTCAGGTAATGACCTATACCTGTGCACCTGGGACACTGCCGGTCATGGTTCTGATACATGTGTAATTATACAATGTGCTGTGAAACAGTGAATGTCCTAAAAGGTGGCTCATATCTTGCTAGCTGGCAGTTTGAGACCCTTTGGATGCTTCTTCACTCGCGGTGCAATACTGTCTACAGTGAGGGTGTTGCAAACGTGCCATAAGCATAAGGCACGTTTGCAGCACCTAGAGAGTAAGCAGTGCTGGTGGAGAGGCTTGCGCTGTTTCCCCCCGGTGCTGCAAAATGATGCAGGGCCATGGTGGAAAGGTATGTCCCTGCCGGATGGTGGGGAGGCAGGGGGAGGGCAGGACGGGGTGTTCTGGGAGATGGGATTGGTGAATCGGGCCCAGGAAAGGGGAGGGATCGGAGGAGGAGGCCTCAACCGATATCCTACCCCGTTCCCGGGCTTGTTGGGCCTCACACGGGCCTTTCAAATGTACGCCAGCAATATGCTGGCATGCATTTGAGGAGGCCCATCGGAGTGGCTCACACGTTCCTCTAGGTAAAGGGGCAAGCTTCACTTTACCCCGAGGAGGCCGCCAGGGGCAGGGTCAGTCCTGCACAAACGGTGGCGGGCAATTTATGTACGCTGCTCCATCCTGCTAAACAGGATTGGGTTGTAAGCCATGAAACTTACTGGGTGATGTTAAACTAGACTGTGTCACTAGCATCATCTACCTTACAGGGCTGTTATGAAATGGGGAAGGGGGAGAACTATGCAGGCTGCTCTAAGCTCCTTGGAGGAAAAGTGGGATATAAATGTAATAAATAAAACATTGGTAGTCTGAGGGTTTTAAATAAAGCAACTGTATTTGAATTTGCTTTCAAAATCCCACTACTTGTGCTGCTGCTGCTGCTGATATCTGCTACCATTATATACAAATGCATACTGGAAATCAACTTTCATTGTTTTTCTTCCTTTCTCCTTCCACTAGTATACCTACAAAAAGCATCCTGATAAGATCAGATTTACACAAGTGACAGACTCTCCTGTTCAGCTGCAAGCAGAGATTAATTCCAAGCAGCTGAGTGACGTAAGTAACCTCGCAACTCGAGCAACAAACTTCTGTCTAGTCTTGTGTTTCATGGAGCCTTGTGTGACACAGAGTTTCCAGTGCTTCTGTTGTTGCTTCAATTTGTGACAACACCGAACAGCAACCTGCAGAAGCCAACGAACCCCACAGAAATGAACACGAGACCTAATACTTATTCTGGATGAACAAACACAATCTCAGTGGTTTAATGTGTACCAAATAAGGAATAAGCTGTGTTTAAATTCTAATAAGCGGGGTGCATACCTCCCTGACCTGGAATTCCTGCCCCCTATCTCATGTGGATGGAGGTGGACTGTGGTTAATCAGTGAGGAAGAACATAGCCTCTTCACATGCTCAGCCACACCGTCTTCTATAACTTCACTTCACTTGTTCCAGGGTTCACATTAGTCATTCAGGTCTCTTGTAAATGTGGACTTAACCATGCGAGTGCTCCGGCTCACTCTGAGCCTTAGGAATAAGACAGCAATCAGTGATTCTGCATTTGTTATTTAGTTATGATTGAAGTCCAGTTCTCTTGTGGCGAAAGCTCATGTGATTGAATGTACAGTCTTTTCTAGACCGTTTCTGTTGTGTTTTTGAAGAATAATCCCCCCCCCCTCCCCGGTGAAGGATTCCACATTATGTTCTGAGATAATATGCATTTCCCTGACTTTGGGGAAATGCAATACATTTTGTTACAAGCAGGGCAATACATTTCTCTTTGGAGAAATGCAATACAGATTGTTACAAGCAGGGCAGAAAGGGAAGGCAGTGGGATATCTGCTTGTTGCTTCAGCCAGTTAGGACCTGCACATCATTGACCTTCAAAGAAGTAGTGATCACTGTTGGCGAACAGCAAGCTTTATGACATGTCTTGCTGTTTTTAATCGGGGAGACTGTATGTTATGAAAGCAAGCAAATGGTCCTTTGTTGCCATTGTGTCCACTGAGAGCAAATGCTTTTTGCTGTCGGATGTTGCGAACTGATACAGTCCTCAGATAGCAATGTAGGTATCCTTCTTGCCATCGGTTGAACATTTGGCTTACAAATGGGATGCTGTTCCAAAACTTTATTTTAAATGTTTAGGTTGCTTGCTCATTCAGTTCTGCTATTAGCAATGTACAATTTAAAGGGAGCTTCTTCAAGATGTCACCTTTTACAGTGAATATTTCTTGTTCTTTCCAGTTGAACTACAAAGCCAAACATGAGGGGGAGAAATTCAAGTGCCACATCCCGCCAGATGCCCCACAGTTCCTCCAGTCCAGAGTCAACGCATATAATATCAGCGATGTGAGTATGAGCCGTACACTGTACATGAGACTGCTGCAGCAAAAATTATTATTGTCATTAGATTTCATCATCATCATGGTGATTGGCCATATGCCAGGAAAACATTTTATTGATTGGCCATATGCCAGGAAAATGTTTTATTGGCTATGTAGGAACGTAAATGATAGTTTCAGTTAGTTAGTTATTTACTCAATTTGTATTCCGCTTTTCTCCCTGAAGGGCATCCAAAGCGGCTTATAGAACCATAAATCACATTTAAACCTCTAATTTACAATATAAACATTAAAACATACTTAAGAATTAAACATCCATATAATATCACAATAAAACACAAAACCAGCAGCAGTCACTTCTTATTAAGAAAGGGCAAAGTAAATCTAATCAGCGTGGAAATATTTGCGTAAAACACACAGACGTCCTGTATTAAAAACCATGAACTCAGGAGTCTAATCTGAAAAGAAATGCCTTTAGGCCCCACCGGAAGGCCTCTAAGGAGGGAGCGGTTTGTAAACTGAGAGGAAGGGCGTTCCATAGGTTTGGTGCCACTACTGAGAAAGCCCTGCTTCTTGCTGCCGTCACTCCCACCTCCATACTGTAGGTGATGACACCTGTAAAAGGACCCTCTCCAATGACTGGAGGGGATGAGCTGTATTATACAGAAGAAGATGGTATCTCAAATACCCTGGCCCCAAGCCTTCATGCAGCTATCCAAAGTAATCTTCACATTTGTTAGAGCCCAATCCTCCCGGCCACCCTCTTCCACCATACAGACGTGCTGCCAGAGCATGTGCTACATGCTATAGTGGGGAGGGGGGGTGATCAGACGGCCAGCAAGAGGTAAGTAAAATGGTTTTTACTTATTTTTTAAGGCCGCCTGATTACCTATGGGTCTCCTTGGAACCACACTAGGTATTTTGCTGGCTCATGTTCAAGGAGAGGAAGGGTTTCAAAAATCAGGAATAGGATCTGGCATGTGCTTTTGCTGCCAAGATCCACCCCCTCTAGTCTGCTCCCCAACCCCTGCCATCCCCCTTTCCGCCATGAACTTCCCCTGAACCTTCCCCTCCCTGCCCAAACTCACCTCCGCTGCCGCCTTAGCGCATGAAGACAATTACTGGCTTCTTTTGCTGGCAGCATTGTCATGCTCGACAGTGATATGCCATTTTTGGTGGCACCGCGCCATTTATGACAGTGGAATGCGAGTTCCGCTGTTGCAACTGAAGAATAGGATTGGGTTGAAGTTCATTCAAACATAGCCATAGTCATAACTTTTAAGTATTCTCTACTAAAAATGTTTCGGTTGCTATTTGATGTTGCATCTTTGTAATGTCATTTGTTTTTCCCTCTTTCAGAATTGGTACAAGTATGACTGGGAGCAAGAAAAAGATAAGAAATTTGAAATTAAGGGTGATGCCATTTCTGTAACTGCTGCTAGAGCCAAGCAGAAAATTGCAAGTGATGTAAGTGTTGCAAATGAATGCATGTTGTCTTTTGAGGTTTTGCTTGCAGAGGTTCCATAACACAGAGCTAAGTGCTCCTGTCTTATTGCACATATAGGTGGAGTATAAGAAGGGCTATGAACAGAGCAAAGGGAAGTTGATTGGAGCATTGAGCATCGAGGATGATCCCAAAATATTACATTCTCTGAAAGTGGCCAAACTGCAGAACGATGTAAGTATCCATATTGTTGTTGTTGTTGTTCAGTCGTTAAGTCGTGTCCGACCCTTCGTGATCCCATGAACCATATCCCGCCAGGCCTTCCTGTCCTCCACTATCTTCCTGAGTTCGCTCATTTTCATGTTCGTTGCATCAGTGATGCTGTCTAACCATCTCATCCTTTGCCTTCCCCTTCTCCTTTTTCCTTCAATCTTTCCCAGCATCAGAGTCTTCTCCAGAGAGTTCTCTCTTTGCATTAGGTGGCCAAAGTATTTGAGCTTCAGCCTCAGTACCTGTCCTTCCAGGGAACAGTCAGGGTTGATTTCATTTAGGATTGACTGATTTGATCTCCTAGCAGTCCAAGGGACTCTCAGGAGTCTTCTCCAGCACCACAGTTCGAAAGCATCTATTCTTCGGCGCTCAGCCTTCCTTAAGGTCCAACTCTCGCAACCATACATTGCTACTGGGAACACCATCGCCCTGACTATGCGAACGTTTGTTGGCATGGTGATATCTCTGCTTTTTATTATGCTGTCTAAGTTTGCCATAGCTTTCCTTCCAAGGAGTAAGCGTCTTTTAATTTCATGGCTGCTGTCTCCGTCTGCAGTGATCTTGGAGCCCCAAAAAGTAAAATCTGTTATTGCTTCCATTTCTGCCCCTTCTATTTGCCAGGAATTGATGGGACCAGATGCCATGATCTTAGTTTTATTAATGTTGAGTTTCAAGCCAACGTTTGCACTCTCCTCTTTCACTCTCATCAAAATCCATATTATAGCCCTCTCCAGATAACGTTGATGGGATATTGGCATCCTGCTGAATCCTTTGAAAATATCCATTTAGAAAAATACATTTCAGCTCACCCCTGACCATTTAAAACAAGGCGCAAGAAGAGATATCAGAATAAAACTTACTAAAGCTTCAATCGTGTATTCACTACCTTAGGAGTAAACTCCCATTGAACTAAGTGGGGCTGATTTCTGAGTAGATATGCATGTATGGTTCTGCTACAGACTTTAAGCGGTGATTTCCATCCAATTCTTGCTTAACCCTTGCCAGGCAAAAACAGGCGAGTTAGAAGGGACTTAAATATTTCAGAAGGACATTGGAATTTTGCTGAACTTCCAGTTCCATCAGTAAAAAATTAACATGCAGGAAATGTATAACACTTAAAGTGCCCCAAGCAGCATAGAATTCATTTATATGATTTGTTGCCACAAGAAATGTTGATGGAAACCTGCTTAGATGGCTTTAAAAGAATATTAGACAAAATTCAGGAGGATAGTTTTTTTTATCAGTGGCTACTAGTCATGATGGCTATGACAAATATCCTGCCTCCTAATATCAGTGGTTGGAGGGCGTTCACGGGCAAGGGCAGAAGCCTTTATGGCCTGATGGTGTATCGGGTTACTGGACTAGATGGTTTGATCCATCAGAGTTCTTCTTTTTTGATTATAGATTAGAAAAACATCAATTTTAAATCCAAATATCTCTTTTCAGAGTTCAGCCAGTGCAGACCTGATCCAAAGGTGCAATCTGGGGGTGAAGGGAACAGTGATACTGACAAGGTTTCTTTCGTTTTATGGGTTATACCTTTTTCTTCCTGCCAGAGGTTATATAAGGAAGCCTATGAAAAAGCAAAAGGAACAAGCATTAACTACTGTGACACTCCGAAGTATCAGATCGACAACGTGATGAAAAACTTCAGCGAAGTAAGTATTACATACATACTCAGGCTTTCTTAGACGGAATTATCCATAAAATGAATAGAATCGCTGTTCGGGTTTATAAGCCACGGTTTATTAAAACAAAAACATTTTTCTCCTAACATTTCACCCCTAACTGTGAGGGCCATTAACAAAGTTGAGAGATTAACTGCTGCCTCTGCCAGGTTCTTTAAAGTCATACCACCATTTTACCTCCCTATATGTCGACAATATTTTTTTTCTAATCAGTCCCAAAGTTATCAAGGCTTTGAGTCTTCTCATGGCTAAGAACTGTCCCCTGATCAGTTCTGCAAGTTTCAAAACCTCGGATCTTGGTTCGCTTAAGGACCGGAAGCCACGCATTACTGACAGAAAGTGTTTCCTCCTTCATGTTGTATTTATGTTTTTGGATCTCTCTGGCTTCTCTGTGGATCCTGGTGTAGTAGCTTCTAACTGAGGACAGCACTTGTGTTTGTTCAGAATCTATTTGGTGTCGCGATTCTAATGCATGTTCTGCCACTGCAGATTTTTCTTTCTGCCCCAAACGACAGAGCTGTGCATGTTCTTGAAATAAGTATTGTAGTGTATTGTAGTGAAGTGTAAGTATTGTAGACTCCCCTTAGCCAGTATGTTTGTAAGGTGTGACTTTTCTTTTCCAGGTGAAATACACGGAGCCCTACAAAACCAATATCTTGGGCCGGTACGTAGGCACCTTTGAGGACCCGTATGAAGCACACTGCATGAAAGTGGCAGCCATGAAGAGCGACGTAAGTGTGGACACAGCCCCGTTTGCTTCACCAGCTCCCTTGCTCAGAGGTGGCGATTATTATTATTCGTGGTGCTTATTATCGATTTCTTGATCTTTCCCTAGAAAAACTACAAAGCAGATTATGAAGAAGACAAGACAAAATGCTACTTCCCGCAGACCATCACTCAGGAGTATGAGGCTATGAAGAAGTTAGACATGTGCAAAGATGTAAGTGTGAGCCCTCTAGTCATTGCTGTGAGATGCTGTGCTGATCGTCTCTTTGTCATGTGCAAATGGGTCCGTTTCTTCAAGGACTCCAGCAAAAGAACCTAAGTGCTTTTGAAACCATGATATCTTCCAAAACGTTCAATGCATAAGTCATATTGAAATTAGAAAAACTGTAAAAGGCAGTGAAAACCTTAGGGAAATATTTACAGGTGGACACCTATGTGAGTACGTATTTCTTTATTTAAATCAGAAACATTTGTATCCTGCCATCTGGTCCAATATGGGGCATCCAAGGCAGCTCACCGTAGACTACACCGTAGCCCCATATACTTTAAGTAAAGAGTAGGCTTGGTCTAAGTACTAATTAAATACATGGATCATGAATGTTAATATTTCATGGGTTGAAAATAAACGTTTTTAATCCTTTCTCTGCTGCAATGTCTATTCCACTATCTAATTAACAGCCCAATCCTAACTAAGATCCGGCCGGCGGCCCACGGCTGCTGGCCGGATCCTGTGCACCGGCAGCCAGCATCGCTGCTTGCGGGAGGTCTACTTGGGGAAGGAGACTCTCGTCTCCTTCTCCAAGTGTAACCAGGGCTAGTCCCTATCGGCCTCCTTGGATTTCCGCCAGTTATTTTGCTGGCGGAAGTAGAGGAAGCCGTGTAAAGACTCCTGCGCCCGGTGCGAGTCAGGATACGGCCAAAGGCCATCCCCCCCCTCCCAGGACACCAGGGCCAATGGCCACCCTCCCGGCTCTGGCGATTCCCCCCGTCCGCTGGATCCAAACTTAGCTGGGTTCGGCGATGGCGGGGTCCTCCTGGTGCTGGAGCGGGCTTTCCCAGCTCTTGAGGAGGAGCTAACGTGCCTTACGGCACATTTGTGACTCCTTCCGGCACTGGAACGCTCCTTCCAGCGCTGCGAAGTTACTCAGGATTGCACAATAAATTTGTGAGTATCTGCTGTCAACTGGATTTTGACTCTGAGGCAGATTACATATTACTCTCAAAGGGAAAGCTCTGTTTGTTGCCTTTTGGTGAAAAAGAGACTTGGAAGGCTTGAAGTAGGGTGGAAGGCCGTGATTTAACGGAAGGATATCCAGTGGGGAAAGGTTTACACTACTGCTCCTCAGCTCTGATCAAAATGAGAGCCTCCTGAGGCTGCTTTTCATGAAAAGAAAACAGTTGAAGCTTCTTTCGCTCATTCACCTGTAGGTTTCAGTTTGTACCTCAGGTCTCATGATTGTGATACAGTCTGATCATTATTCTTATCCTTCATGTTACTTTGCAGGATCCTTGTGACATCTAGTGGCCAGAATGTTCTCAGCTACATTAAATTATCTAACTCTATATCGTTACATATGCTATTCATCCTCTTTCATCACACCTGCAAATAAAGACTTATACCTGTGCAATAATAATAATACTGTATATACTCGCATATAAGACGATCTCACTGATAAGACGAGGGCAGGTTTTGAGTCAAAAATCCTGGAATTTGTTATGACCCTTTGATAAGATGAGGGTAAAACTTAAGGACTTGTGGGGTCAGATCCTGGAAAAGCTCAAATGACTTTCCCAGTAATCGTTACCTAATAACTCTACATTCAAATGTATTGAATAGTAAAAGAGTGGGAAATGTTTGGTAGAAGTTGAGTGATGTCATTTTACTACTGTAAATAAATTACTCTTTTTGGGAAATTACAGGTTTTATTAAATCAGGAAGCATAAATAAATAGGGGGAGGTGATGCTAACATTGCAACTCATATCTGGGATGAGGCACAGTAGCCATAAAAGCAATCAAGCCCCAACAGACCATATTAACAGAGATGCATTGAGGTGGATTGAACATTCCAACTGCAGACCATATGAAACGAGCATGTTAACATGGGAGAGCATATGACAGAGCACCATTAACAAAAAATAATAATGACTGAGAACCATTAAAAAAATGTCACCACTTAAAAAAAAAAAAACAGGCAGAGAACCATGGGGTGTGGGATGCACACATTGTACCTGCTGATAAAATGTTGATTCAGACTATGAACAGAAGAAATCAGGCTGCTAAGTACTTGAATGGTAAGAGCCACAATATGGCTCTTGAATGGTAAGAGCCACAAAGATAAGAGCCACAATACTGCAAGCTCTGTAGTCTTAACTGCTGTGAGCAGGACCTGCTCAGCGTTCACCATTTTCAATTGCTGGTGCACAGTTCCCTTGCTTTGACACATTGCAGTTTTGCAAATTGGTAAAATATTTTCTCTTTCCCCGTTTCACTCTCACCCCCTCCCTCTTGCTGTCAAATGCTTTTAAGAAAGCAAACACAAAACAAAAAGGATCTTTTAAAGGTAGAGAAATAACCCTCACTGCTTTAGCTTGAAATTCCCTGCAATTTTTTTCCTTCTGCAGTGTGCTTATCTGTTATCTTAACCATTCAAGTGCTAGTTGCCTGACATTCTGTTCTTTGACTAAGATAAACACGGGCTCCTTGGTTAAAGAAAAAATGTGGAAGTTCATGAAGTTAGCAGTACTGCATAAACTGATTTGCCTTCCTAGCCTTAGACACTGATTTTCACCTGCTCCTGCTCTTCAGTGGCACCGGGCAGGGCTGGGGAGGGGAGTGACGGAGAGAGAGAGAGAGAACGAGTGAGAGAAGGGGGAGGGGAAGCAGGGACATGCCTGAACTCAGTAAGCTGACTGCAAACCTGCAGTCCTTTGAAGTGAATGTCAAGACGAGGCAGCTTTTCCAGGTCTTTGTTTTTACCTAAATTTCTTGTCTTGCAAGCGAGTATCTACAGTAATTGTTATTACAGTATATTATATTATTAATACTGTATATTACCAGTGCACCTGGGACACTGCCAGCCATGGTTCTGATATGTGTGAAGTCATACAATGTGCTGTGAAAGTAAATAACTTAAAACAGGTGTTCTCAACCAGTGGTACTTCAGCCGACTGCTGGTAGTACTCGGACTGCTGGACCACCGGAACCCTGCTCTGACATGGTGCTTTTTGCTCTCGAGAGGCTCCTGCCTTTGGCAGAGTCTAACGGGACCCTTCCACCTGCCCAGAGCCTCATACCTGCGCTTTCTGGCCTCCGAAAACCTGAAATTTGATGTCATCGCCAGTAACTTCTGGTGGTACACAGCAGAAGAGTTGCGCTGGAGGTGGTATTTGGACGGAAAGTGTTTGACTTAAAAGATATCTCACATCTTGCTAGCTGGAAATCTGAGGCCCTTTGGATGCTTTCTATCTTCACTAAGCCATGAAGCTTACTGGGTGATGTTGGAGTAGGCCTTGTTACTAGTGTCATCTACTTTACAGGTCTGTTGTGAAATGGGGAAGGGGGAGAACTATGCAGGCTGCTCTAAGCTCCTTGGAGGTAAATTTGGGATATAACTGTAACAAATAAAACTTTGGTAGTCTTAGGGTTTTAATATCTACCAATGACGGTGTTAGATCTTAACATGGCCAATTTTCTTAGCTAACTAAATAATTACGAGCCTAATCGTATCTTTCCACCTCCCATTGGTGCAGCCGCTGTATCCGAAAACAGGCACGCTGTATCCAGTGGAAGGGTGGATTGCTAGACTTTAGAGGAGAAAGGGGATTTAAATTCCTTTGCCCCTCTGTAAGTGTCTCTTTGCAATGGGTCTCTTTGGACCTGCGCGGGGAATTTCATTGGTACAAGTCAGAGGAGACAAAGGCGGTGGGGAGGCTTGAAAAAGAAGGGATAGGATCTGGTGTTCACCATCGCTGCTGAATCCACCCCCTTCTGCAGCCTCCCCATCACCTCCCTGTCCCATTTTGCCCTCTCCCCACCCTGTTTTGACGCCTGTCTGCCCGTGCTGCTGCCTCACCTGCTCTGGTGGGAGGTGTGCGGTCTGGCAACAGTTGGGGAACACTGCCACCTTGTGCGGCAGCACACCCAAAATGGCTGCTGATTGAGCGCTTCGTAATCTATCGGCAACCATTTTATGACAGTGGAACAGTGTTCCGCTGTCATCAAGCCGTGTGCCTGCGGGCCCAGTTCTAGATAGGATTGGGCCGTAAAAACGCAACTGTATCTGAATTGGATTTCAAAATCCCACTACTTGTGCTGATGCTGATGTCTGCTACCATTATATACAAATGCATACTGGAAATCAACTTTCATTGTTTTTCTTCCTTTCTCCTTCCACTAGTATACCTACAAAAAGCATCCTGATAAGATCAGATTTACACAAGTGACAGACTCTCCTGTTCAGCTGCAAGCAGAGATTAATTCCAAGCAGCTGAGTGACGTAAGTAACCTCGCAACTCGAGCAACAAACTTCTGTCTAGTCTTGTGTTTCATGGAGCCTTGTGTGACACAGAGTTTCCAGCGCTTCTGTTGTTGCTTCAATTTGTGACAACACCGAACAGCAACCTGCAGAAGCCAACGAACCCCTCAGAAATGAACACGAGACCTAATACTTATTCTGGATGAACAAACTCAATCTCAGTGGTTTAACGTGTACCAAATAAGGAATAAGCTGTGTTTAAATTCTAATAAGCGGGGTGCATACCTCCCTGACCTGGAATTCCTGCCCCCTATTTCATGTGGATGGAGGTGGACTGTGGTTAATCAGTGAGGAAGAACATAGCCTCTTCACATGCTCAGCCACACCGTCTTCTATAACTTCACTTCACTTGTTCCAGGGTTCACATTAGTCATTCAGGTCTCTTGTAAATGTGGACTTAACCATGCGAGTGCTCCGGCTCACTCTGAGCCTTAAGAATAAGACAGCAATCAGTGATTCTGCATTTGTTATTTAGTTATGATTGAAGTCCAGTTCTCTTGTGGCGAAAGCTCATGTGATTGAATGTACAGTCTTTTCTAGACCGTTTCTGTTGTGTTTTTGAAGAATAATCCCCCCCCCCCCCCGGTGAAGGATTCCACATTATGTTCTGAGATAATATGCATTTCCATGACTTTGGGGAAATGCAATACATTTTGTTACAAGCAGGGCAATACATTTCTCTTTGGGGAAATGCAATACAGATTGTTACAAGCAGGGCAGAAAGGGAAGGCAGTGGTATATCTGCTTGTTGCTTCAGCCAGTTAGGACCTGCACATCATTGACCTTCAAAGAAGAAGTGATCACTGTTGGCAAACAGCAAGCTTTATGACATGTCTTGCTGTTTTTAATCGGGGAGACTGTATGTTATGAAAGCAAGCAAATGGTCCTTTGTTGCCATTGTGTCCACTGAGAGCAAATGCTTTTTGCTGTCGGATGTTGCGAACTGATACAGTCCTCAGATAGCCATGTAAGTATCCTTCTTGCCATTGGTTGAACATTTGGCTTACAAATGGGATGCTGTTCCAAATCTTTATTTTAAATGTTTAGGTTGCTTGCTCATTCAGTTCTGCTATTAGCAATGCACAATTTAAAGGGAGCTTCTTCAAGATGTCACCTTTTACAGTGAATATTTCTTGTTCTTTCCAGTTGAACTACAAAGCCAAACATGAGGGGGAGAAATTCAAGTGCCACATCCCGCCAGATGCCCCACAGTTCCTCCAGTCCAGAGTCAACGCATATAATATCAGCGATGTGAGTATGAGCCGTACACTGTACATGAGACTGCTGCAGCAAAAATTATTATTGTCATTAGATTTCATCATCATAGTGATTATTGGACATATGCAGAGGCATTACTAGGGTTTGCATAACCCGGTGCAAGAGCTCATCACGTCTTCCCAGTGGTGTCACCCAGATTGGTGTCACCCAGTGTGGTAACTCATGGTGTCACCGCCATTAACTATTTATTTTAATATGTAACAGTACAGGTCACCCAACATATCAGTAACCAACAAAAACCAGTGGCCAGCGTGATGACACACAACTGAAGAAGAGTTCTAGTATTAGGTCTGATACGTAGAAATGAGTTGTGACTCATACTAACACCTCATTTACTCTCTGAACACTGGTAATACATATGGTATTACAGTATTCATAAATACAATTTTTTCCAAACGGTTTCCACAATTTTGGCCACTAGTGGTGCCACCCAACCCTGAGGGTGTCACCCGTTGCAGTCCACACACCCCACAACCCCCCCCCCCCAGCAACACCACTGGATATATATATATATATACCGCCTTTCTTGGTCATTGGATTTCTCCGACTTTAATTCAAGGCGGTGTACATGGACAGACAGGCTTTCTAAACCCCAAGGGGTTTTTACAATACAATGACGTTCTAATCTTTCGTAGAACCCTTCATTTTAGATGTTGCTTTCACAGTCCAGCTCTCTCTCTCTCTCTCTCTCTCTCTCTCTCTCTGGCGTTTGCCTCACCACGCTTCAGCTGACAGGGCAATCTTGACTCTCACTCAAGTGCAGCTGCAGCTCCACTCCCCCACCGAGGTTCTCCAAGCTTATCAGCTCGGCGTGCCGGCAGCTCTCTGACAGACACTTCCGGCCGTCTTGAACTGCCGTCCTTCAGATCTTCAGGCATTTATGAGACGATCGCTCTACCAACTGAGCCAGACGTTCTGCCCCCAATATGCCTACCACCATATCTTCCTCACCCATATCTTTTTACCAGCACTATAGTTGCCCAGTCTCTCTGCCTGTGTGTCCCCACCCCATGCTCTTTCCAATTCCCTGTTTCCAACTCCCTTCCTCCCTGGTTTGAACCACATGCCACAGCTTGCCAACAAACCTAAAACGAGAGCAAAGCAATTTCCTTCATAACCTGACTGCCCCAATATCCTTGATGTCCAAATCTTGTTCAGGACCCAGCAGCAGTCCATCCCCCCCGGCCACCCATTGCATAGCTAGGTCCCTTGGCTAATATGCTGGCAAATGGAAGATTCCATACTTTTTATGCTCCTTGTCCGCCTGACAGTGCAGCTCATTGAAGTGGAATGTGGAAAGAGGCTGATGCTGTGGCATGCAGTAGCTGCCATTGGTAGGTTAGCTCCTCTGCACTATTAATGGTGGCATAGCTTCTTCTCCCTGAAGATATTGCAGAGAAGTTTGAAGTTCAATGAGTCAAAGATGATAGTTCCATTTATGCAGCTATTTAAACCAATCTTAACATTTGTTAGATCTTGATCCTATTCCCACCATATTCTGCTATGCAGCTGTGCTGTTAGAGCATGCACTGCATGCTATGGTGGGTTGGGGGTGATCAGACTGCCAGTTTTACTTACCTCCTGGAAGGCCCCCTGATTACCTTTGGATCTCCTCAGACCCACTCCAGCTGTTTTGCTGGCATCAGTCCAAGGAAAGAAAGGTGCAGGGTGGGTTGAAATAGCAAGAAAAGGATATGATTGATATGTGTGTTTCCTTCTGAGACCTGCCCTTTCCAGATCTCTCCCTTCCTCCTCCCCCTCTGTTCTAACCTTTGGGGTTCGCCCAACTCTCAACTGAAGAGGAGGGAGCCCCAAGTCCTGGGTTATTGGTTTGAACCTGCCCTAGCTGTGCTCTGGCAAAGCCAGGGAGGTTCAGAATTGTGTTGGACAAGGTTTCTGATGCAAAGCTGTCCCTTAGGTAGAAATGCTAACCAAAGGGTCAAGGATGCAGCTCTTGAACAAATAAACAGAAATCCGTAGGTTACCACCACCTGAGGTTGCACCAGATCACTCAGCCCCCAGGCTCTGAGGAACTTTAGGCAGAAATGTAATTGCAGGACTGACCTTCCTCAACTGGAGGAAGCCAGGCCACGAGATTGTAATTCAGCTCAGACTGCAGTAGGTAAGGCAAAGCGGCTCAGGCCGGATTTAGCCCACTCAAGTTCCCAGGACTCAGTAAGAACACATTCACACCCTCCCTGCCCCAAAACTCCCCCTCTTCACCCATGAACCACCCCTGCTGCTGCTTTACCTCCTCCATTGTTGCCCAGGATGGCCATTGGTGTGCATGGCGAGCTGCTGATGCTTCTGTTGGTGAGTCCCTCACACTCAGAAGTGGCACGCTGTGTCTGGTGGATCATGGCTCCATCCATTTACGGCAGCAGAGTGCGTATTCTGATGTCATAACTGAAGTATAGGATTGAGTTGAAAGTCGTGGCCATAGTCCAAACTTTAGGTATTCTCTACCAAAAATGTTTGGGTTGCTATTTGATGTTGCATCTTCGTAATGTCATTTGTTTCTTCCTCCTTTATCAGAATTGGTACAAGTATGACTGGGACCAAGAGAAAGCTAAGAAATTTGAAATCAAGGGTGATGCCATTTCTGTAACTGCTGCTAGAGCCAAGCAGAAAATTGCAAGTGATGTAAGTGTTGCAAATGAATGCATGTTGTCTTTTGAGGTTTTGCTTGCAGAGGTTCCATAACACAGAGCTAAGTGCTCCTGTCTTATTGCACATATAGGTGGAGTATAAGAAGGGCTATGAACAGAGCAAAGGGAAGTTGATTGGAGCATTGAGCATCGAGGATGATCCCAAAATATTACATTCTCTGAAAGTGGCCAAACTGCAGAACGACGTAAGTATCCATATTATAGCCCTCTCCAGATAAGGTTGATGGGATATTGGCAACCTGCTGAATGCAAACGTCTATTTTAGTAAAATACATTTCAGCTTACCCCTGACCAAGTTCTTTAAAACAAGGAGTAAGAAAAGATATCGGAATAAAACTTACAGGCAACCCAATCCACAGTCTAGCTAGGCTGTGGAGCAGGCGTAGAGCCCGCGCTGCACCCTAGTCAAAAATCACCCTGCACCGTTGCGGCTGGAGCACACCTTGGGGAAAGAGGACTTCCTCCTCTCACCCTGAGTAGAGCCCCAGCCATCCCAATGGGTTTACTCAAATGTGCGCTAGTTATTTTGCTGGCACACATTCAACTTGGCCGTGCAATGGTGGCCAGACCTGGGAAGGGGGATAGGATTCGGCAGAGGAGGCCTTCTGATCCCACCCCCTTCCCTGACTGACCGACCAACCCCGTCTCCCTGGAATGCCACATTCCGTCCTCCCCCTGCCCCGCTGCTGCTCGCCAGGGAACTTACCTTCCCCGGCGTGCACTCCACTGGATCTGGGGTGGGGAAATTGGTGGTGGCCTCTGCGCCAGTGCTTCCACGTTGGTTCACGCAAATGTGCCTTACGGCACTCTTGCAACACCCTAGACCGGAGGTGCTCACCCGGTCCAAGTCTTAGAGAGGACTGCACCATAAGTCTGCAATCCTGTATTCACTTATTTGGGAGTAAGCCCCATTGAACTCAGTGGGGCTGACTTCTGAGTAGGCATGCATGTATGGTTCTATTGCATATTATGAGCTGTGATTCCCATCCAATCCTTGCTTAACCCTTCCCAGGCAAACACAGGTGAGTTAGAAGGGTCTTATGTATTTCTGAAAGTTGTTGGAAGTTTGCTGAACTTCTAGTTCCATCAGTAAAATCAACATCCTGGAAATGTATAACACTTAAAGTGCCCCAAGCAGCATAGAATTCATTTATAGAGGCAAGGGCATATGCCTGCCTTTATGGTGGATTAGGTTACTGGATTAGATAGTTTGATCCACTAGAGTTCTTCTCTTTTGATTATAGATAAGAAAAATGTCAATGTCTCTCTTCAGAGTTCACAGGCAGTGCAGACCTGTCCAACTGGTGCCATCTGGGGGTGAAGGGAAAGTGATACCGACAATGTTTCTTTCGTTTTATGGGTTATACCTTTTTCTTCCTGCCAGAGGTTATATAAGGAAGCCTATGAAAAAGCAAAAGGAACAAGCATTAACTACTGTGACACTCCGAAGTATCAGATCGACAATGTGATGAAAAACTTCAGCGAAGTAAGTATTACATACATACTCAGGCTTTCGTAGACGGAATTATCCATAAAATGAATAGAATTGCTTTTTGGGTTTATAAGCGACGGTTTATTAAAACAAAAACATTTTTCTCCTAACGTTTCACCCCTAACTGTGAGGGCCATTATCAAAGGTGTGGTGTTCTGCTGTCTGCTCTAGTTCTTCTTAGCACACACGTTGTTACAGTTGAGAGATTAACTGCTGCCTTTGCCAGGTGCTTTGAAGTCATACCACCATTTTACCTCCCTATAAGTTGACAATATTTTTTTTCTAATCAGTCCCAAAGTTATCAAGGCTTTGAGTCTTCTCATGGCTAAGAACTGTCCCCTGATCAGTTTTGCAAGTTTCAAAACCTCGGATCTTGGTTCGCTTAAGGACCGGAAGCCACGCATTACTGACAGAAAGTGTTTCCTCCTTCATGTTGTATTTATGTTTTTGGATCTCTCTGGCTTCTCTGTGGATCCTGGTGTAGTAGCTTCTAACTGGGGACAGCACTTGTGTTTGTTCAAAATCTACTGTATTTGGTGTCGCGATTCCAATGCATGTTCTGCCACTGCAGATTTTCCTTTCTGCCCCAAGAACAGAGCCGTGCATGTTCTTGAAGTAAGTATTGTAGTGTATTGTAGTGAAGTGTAAGTATTGTAGACTCCCCTTAGCCAGTATGTTTGTAAGGTGTGACTTTCCTTTTCCAGGTGAAATACACGGAGCCCTACAAAACCAACATCTTGGGCCGGTACATAGGCACCTTTGAGGACCCGTACGAAGCACACTGCATGAAAGTGGCAGCCATGAAGAGCGACGTAAGTGTGGACACAGCCCCGTTTGCTTCACCAGCTCCCTTGCTCAGAGGTGGTGATTATTACCGTATTGTCCCGAGTATAAAACAGTTTTCCCCCCTAATTTAACTTTTTAAACTAGGGATGCGTTGTATACTCGCACTGTTGCAAAAATAAAATAAAATGGTGAGAACAGCGTGAGACATTGCTGGAAGAAGCCGAGGCTAAGAGGGGGCGCGTTTGAGCGGGCTCCTTCTCTGCAGCGCATACACACACATATCTCCCCTGTACAGGCTGTAACCCTTTCCAGGCTGCAATAAGTTGTTAATTTTCGTTCTCTGCTCTGCTGGGTTTTGTATCCTTTTGTAAAGCAAGATCACATACACTTTCATCCCCCTTCCCCAGGCAATGAATGGTTTAGGCTGCAATCCTGTGCACACTTTCCTGAGAGTAAGCTCCATTGAGAACAGTGGGACTTGCTTCTGAGTAGACATGCACAGGATTGCACTGTTCGTTTAAATCGCTGGCATATATTTAATGCCAGTGATTTAATTAAAGTTTTTTAATAGCACCAAACTTTAAGGGTGCGGCTTATAATCAGGTGCGTCTTATACTCTGGACAATACGGTATTATTTGTGGTGCTTATTATCAATTTCTTGATCTTTCCCTAGAAAAACTACAAAGCAGATTATGAAGAAGACAAGACAAAATGCTACTTCCCGCAGACCATCACTCAGGAGTATGAGGCTATAAAGAAGTTAGATCAGTGCAAAGATGTAAGTGTGAGCCCTCTAGTCATTGCTGTGAGATGCTGTGCTGATCGTCTCTTTGTCATGTGCAAATGGGTCCGTTTCTTCAAGGACTCCAGCAAAAGAACCTAAGTGCTTTTTAAAACACTTTATCATACTTTATTTTTTTAAACTTATAAAATACTGTCTTATCATATATTTATCGTATGCTAATTGGTGCATTTTTTTCAAGGAATGAGTGGAAATCTTGGATTCTTAAAAAAGGCTAATATTTTCCAAACATTTTAATATAAAACCATATTTTAATGCTAAGCCTGTAAAATGCAATTTAAAACGTAGGCAGATATTCACAAATATTCAGCTACAGTAGTATGCCTTAAGTGCAGATATTCTAAGCACTTATTAAGCACATCCATCATGGATTTTAATCATTTATAGAGTTGAAAATAAATGCTCTTCAACCTCACCTATGCTGAAATGTTTATTCTGCTGTCTAACAAAGAGTGTGAATGTCTCTTCTGAGTCAGGGACAAATTACATATTATAAATGTATGTAATGTGATTCACTGACAATTTTCTTTTAATGAAAGGAGCCTCAGGAGGCTATGATTTTGAGCAGAGGAGTGCAAGAGAAGGGGAAAATTAACCTGAGAGCAGTGGTGTTGCAAGGGGGCCCCAGGGAGCCAGGCCCCTTGGTCACATGAGGGAGTGCCATGCTATGGTATTACTCACGGGGGGGGGGGCCCTCCAGAGTCCCATTCCTAGTTGCACCAGGTCTGCAAAGCCTCTGCAGGCCTCAGAAAGGCTCTACCAATTGGTCTGAAGTGAAACCAAGTCACTCCTGTTTGTTCAAACAGGCCCCCCAGGCCTGGCATGATGAGGAACGGGCCCTTAGAGATCCCCGGCAAGTAAAATTTGTGGGGGTGAATGGTGAGGCCTGGGGGGGTGGGGGGTTTAGCTACACCACTGGGACTGGCTGACATCTAACTGAAACTGTCCATAGTCTAGACTAGTTCAATGCAAGAGTTTATGCTCTATGTGCCTTCCTATTGGTGCATGAGGCTGCCATCTTTTCTAGCTTCGAGCTCACAGTTCAAACTGTTAGCGTGGCGAGCGTGATAGGAGCTTTAAAATATAAAAAGGTGACCTGAGTGTGGTGGAGGGAGAAAAAAAAAAAAGCTCTCCAGCGCTGGAAGGCGAAAAACAAGCGCAGCCCTGCTAGGCTAACTAGGTTCACATCTAATGTAAAGATGTCTACCTATCAGCCTATTTTCATATGAAGGCTATATGTGCTTTAAGGTAAAGTCTCATGTCAGGTTAGATACCTTGGAGCTGAATCTCTTTGTAAAGCTTGCTCTGAGCCTCTAACTGCCCCCCCCCCCTGCCAGCTATGATTCTTTCCCAGTGGCGTCGCTCCGGTAGGGGCGGGGCCGTAAGTATCGCTCCGTCCTAGACCCTTTACCGAGCAAGCAGAAGGCAGCCCCGCCCCCTCACTGTCGGAACCTTTCCCCTGCGGAGAAAGCAGCAGGCAAGAGACTCCCTGCCTGCTGCTTTCTCCGCACGGGAATGACTCCGACAGTGAGGGGGTGGGGCCGCCTCCTGCTCGCTTGGTAAAGGGTCTAGGACGGAGCGATACTTACGGCCCCGCCCCTACCGGAGCGACGCTACTGTTCTTTCCCTAATCTTTTGCTTCTGGGACTCCAGGTTCATCCCTATTGGTCCAGGCACTGCAGTATCAATGGATTTTAAAGCAGCCCTTATTTCAGACATCATGAATCCATGCCTCAGGTTCTCTGGGTGGCTTCCCAGAGTTTTCCTTGTTTGCTTCCCAATTTGTTACTGTTGTACATGCAAGGAATTGCTCATATAGACATGCATTCAATCCTGGCATCTAGCACAGCAGTTTTACCTCCTTGTTTGCTGCTTGTGTGTGTGATGATGACCAGAACAAGGGACATGAGGAAAAAGGGGGGGGGGCAAGGGTGTGGATGTGTTGTTGGGGAATCTGACAGAAATACAGAAGAACCATACCAAGAGCAAAAAGGTTCCCAGCACAACTAGATAATTTCTCCTTCCACATATGCTGTAGGTGCAGCTTCCTGTATTCTTTTCAAGTGTTCACAAATGAAAGTTGGTATTGTTTCACAGTAGTTTTAGAGACACTTTCATTTCAGTCCTCTTTTTTTCAGGTTCTTATAGGGTTTGAAATAAATTACCATCTAGGCTTGAACTTTCTTTCTTCCTCTTTTTGTAAACCCCAAAGGTGGTAACAAATGATTTAGACATGTTGTTACACAGTATATTTATTCAATATATACCTCACTTTTCTCCCAACTGGGCACCCAAAGTGGCTTACAAAGTAGCTTATAAAACAATATAGTAAATAGTTGAAAACCATAACGTAAAATATACATAAGAGTCAGACACGACTGGACTTAATTGTCAGGGGTCACCTTTACTTTTACCTACATTATTTAAAGGGGGTGACAGCACATCCGGGGTGTGTGTGTGTGCCTTTTGTCAAGAGGGCCCTGGGTACCATCGGCCTTAGCTACGCCACTGCCTGAGAGGGAAAAACTATGTTTGTCCTCCCCACTCGTTTCTCTGCTCAGGACAGGAGCCTCCTGAGGCTGCTTTTGAAAAGTGTCTTCATTACACACACATTACTGGTAAGGTCTAGTTTGACCCTCAGTTCTCATCATTCTGGGGACTATTCATGTTTGTTTTTTTCACAGTTTTAGTGCCATCTAGTGGTCCAAATATGCTTAGCGGTGTATAATTTCTCAGTTAAAACCGTATATACACGGGCTTAGTCATTTTCCGCTGTGTCACTGCAAAGAGTGTCCTCTACCACTGCACCTGTGTTGGTCGTTTTATACCGCCACCTGTGGTTCTATTAGGCCTGAAACATCAAGGTGTGCTGGGAAACAGTAACCTGTCCCACCACTGCTGGGAAACCTGTCCCACCACTTCCCAACTGCACAGGAAGATGTTTGGATATCAGTTTGGTAGCCCACAGGTTTTAAGATCTACCTATGACAATGTTAGGTCTCAGTGTGGTCAATTTTGTTAGCTAACCAAATAATTAAATAATGCAACTGTCTCTGAATTTGATTTCAAAATCCCACTGCTTATGCTGATAACTGATGTCTGCTACCATGATATACTGAGGCATACTAGAAACCAACATGCATTGTTTTCTTTTTTTCCCTTTCTCCTCCCACTAGTATACCTACAAAAAGCATCCTGATAAGACCAAATTTACACAAGTGACAGACTCTCCTGTTCAGCTACAAGCAGAGATTAATTCCAAGCAGTTGAGTGATGTAAGTAATCTGGCTACTCAAACTACACTTCTGCCTGGCCTTATGTTTCATGGTGCCTTGTGTGACACACAGTTTCCAGTGATGCTCTTGTTGTTTCACTCTTGTGACATTGAATGGGAGCCAACAGAAGTTAATGAACATCTCAGAGATGGAGATACTTGGTCCAGATGAACAAGCATGTTCTGTTGCCTTTATTATCACTTCACGTGTTGCAGGATTGTCATTAGTCATTCTTCCGTATAGATCCTTGATAAATGCGGATTTACCCATGAGGATTTGCCCATGAGCTTATATTCAGCCCTGGGAATAAGGTAGCAATCGGGGATTTCATGTTCATTACTGTTCATTAGTTAGTTATGATTGAAATCCGTTTCTGCTGTGGCTAAAATTTTGTGTAATGATACAATGTATTTTCTAGGCCTTTGCTGTTGTATTTTTAAGGAACAGAGCCCGGTCTTGTTAGGGTGTTTTGATAGAGTGCAATTTCCCAGGACCTTGGAGAAATGTAAAACATCCAGACAACCAGAACCATTATAGTTAGGATGAATGAGCATGGCAGGGAGATATACATTTATGGAGGAGAAGTCCATCACAGCTTACAAGCCATGATGGGGAAAAGCAACCTCCTGGTTGTAGGAGTAGGTTCTCTCTGTGCCAGGTGCAAGGGAGTGGCGACTGGACACAGGTATCTTGTTGTCTTGTGTGCTCCCTGAGGCATCTGGTGGGGCCACTGTGCGATACAGGAAGCTGGACTGGATGGGCCTTTGGCCTGATCCAGCAGGGCTCTTCTTATGTTCTTATATACAGTTGTAGATTCAGCCAGTTAAGTGCTGTAGAAAATTGTTCAAACAACAAGTGGTAACTGTTGACAAACAGAATTTGATGGTGTTGCTCGCTATTTTTAATCAGAGAGGTTTCAATGGCATGAAAGCAAGCAGATGGCCATCTGTTGTCATTGTGTCCACTGAAGCAGTGGGCGCAAAGCATTCCATTTGCAAATGGTGTAAACTCCATTAGGTAGCAATGGAGATATGCATCTTGACACTGTTTGAGCATTTCTGACAAAGAGGCTTGAAGCACCTTAAACCCATTCATTGCAGTGTAAACCTTCCTGCACTACAGTCCAACTCATCAGATATGCAAAGATGAAACGAAGCAGATTGTCGTCAAGCAAAGCTTATGCTACGGGCAGCAGTTGTGCTTGTCATTAAGGAGCCCTGTCCTAACACTCTTTGTTTTTTCCTGCAACAGAAAAACACAGCTACCTCTCTGGTGGGTCTGACCCACAAACTGTTGAGCAAGCTGATTTTACATCTTATCGGGCTATCCAACGATTCAGTTCTGATATTAACAATGTACACTACCATTTTAAGAAAGCTTCTTCAAATTGTCACTGTTCAGTCTGAATCTTCTTGTTTTCTGCTTATCTTTTTCAGTTGAACTACAAAGCCAAACATGAGGGGGAGAAATTCAAGTGCCACATCCCGCCAGATGCCCCACAGTTCCTCCAGTCCAGAGTCAACGCATATAATATCAGCGATGTGAGTATGAGCCGTACACTGTACATGAGACTCCTGCAGCGAGAGATCCTCACATCCTCACATCCTCCCTCCAAGAGAGCGAGCGAGAGCGCAGAAGCCGGGAAGGGGTTGGAGTTGGCAGAGCTGACATCAATCCAGAGAATGATTCGTGGAGGAGATATACAGTAGTCAGGGACTTGAGAGGAGGATGGGCTAAGATGAATGCAGGGGGGTGGGAAGAAGGCAAACCTCACAATAAGTGTTTTGGAAAGACTGTACGTGACAGGCAGGAGGAGGACGGAGGCAGGAGTTCTGAGGAGGTAGGACTATGGAGGGCTGAAGATTTGAGTGGGAAGATGATCTGGAAACAGTAGCTGAAGAACGGAAAGAAAAGGGATTGGTAGCAAACAAGGCATCCTGAAAGAGAGAGGTGGGCAGCCCAATCCTATCTAACTCCTCCCATGCTGATGCAGCCGTGCCACCGGAGCACATTCTGCATCCTGGGGGGGGGGGAATCCTGGAGGTCTCCTCTGGGTAAGGGAACATTTGTTCCCTTGCCTGGGAGTAAGCCTGTGATGGTCTACTCAGGCCTGCAATAGCGATTTGGCTGGCACAAGTCCAAGTGGATCCAGGGAGGCAGATTGAGGCTGGGAAGCGGGATGGGATATTGGTTCCTGCTACCGATACTACCACCACCACCACCACCCCCTGGGCTTGACATACACCCCTCCCCTCCCTGGTATCTGCCCTGTTTCTCCCCCTCCCCGCCCCATTCCGCACATCCCATTCCACCCACCCGCTGCCTGCGCTGACTTACCAGTGCTGGGGCTTCTTTGCATGGTGCTGGTGTGCAGTCACAGCTACTTGCCATTTGTGGTGGCAGCCTGGCTGTGTAGAATAACAGGCCGCCTTTTGCGACTACCGTAAAGCATGCTGCACTGCCAGAGTGCTAGTTCCAGTGGCACAGCAGGCCCATAGGATTGGGCCCTTGGAGAACAGAGATAGTAATAAAGAAAGAGGCTGATGCTGATTTTTTTTCTGTTGTTGTCATTGGAAGGGAATTCCCTTCACTCTTCTAAGGTACTTCTCCTTGGTCCTGAAAATGGTTACATGGCACTGTACAGTAATTCTAAGAACCCTTATTAGGTCCAAGACTCATTGAAATCAGTGGAACTTTACTTCCAAGTACATAGGCATAGGATTGGTTGAACATCTTTGTGGAGTATGGTAGGGCTGCTGTGGAACACGTTGGTGAACCCAAGTAGCCTGATAAAGTCCCCAGACCTTTAGTCTGATAGTTCTTGCATATGGAATACTATGCGAAGAGCTACTTGAGGACAAGTTTATCATATTTAAGTGAGGGCTATTTTAGTGGGGTTTAAAACAGGCTGCTGAAATTTTGCAATGTTGAGTGCACGTAAGTAAAAAATGATAATTGTAGTCATCAAATTATTCAGAACAATATTCATGTTTCTTAAGGATTCAAATAGATTTTATGTCTGAACTTTCTAATACCCTGTCACACCTTCCTAATGTCATTTGTTTCTTCCTCCTCTATCAGAATTGGTACAAGTATGACTGGGAGCAAGAGAAAGCTAAGAAATTTGAAATCAAGATTGATGCCATTCCTCTTATTGCTGCAAAAGCCAATCGGAAAATTGCAAGCGATGTAAGAATTGCATTTGAATGGATGAATGTTGCTTTTTGAATTATTTGATTTTGCTTTTTTATGTTACCGAACTACATATTCATGTCTTATTCCCATGTAGGTGGAGTACAAGAAAGGTTACGAACAGAGCAAAGGGAAGTTAATTGGAGCTTTGAGCATCGAGGATGATCCCAAGATGATACATTCTCAGAAAGTGGCCAAACAGCAGAGCGACGTATGTATCCATTTAACCCTCTCTAGTTAATATTATGAGGTATTGGCAGTGTGCTGCTTTCTTTGCAAGCAACCATTTAACTAAATATATTTTTGCTCACCTCCTGTCCAGACTTTTAAAACTAGAAGAAAGAAGTGATATCAGAATAAAATGTATATATTTTTAATGTTCAGAGCCAGAAAAAAAATGTTGACGTAGTGTAGAATATACCGTCTGACAATTAGTAATGAGGAGTTGGATCCAAATTTGTGTGAGCAGAAGGAAGCATATACAAGGAATATTCTCCCAACATCAGCTCTGCCCCAAACTGCTTCGGGGGGTGGGGGTGGAGGACTCCATTGGAGGAATGCGATGGGATAGAGCTACAGACGGAGGAAGACATATCTGGAAATTGGACACAGACCCATTCCACAATCACAGCAGATGAGGGGGCAGGGAAGATCACTTGTGTGAGTTTAGTTCCACTTGTGCAATTTAAGATCCAACTCAATATGTAAGAATTTATACTTTGTCCATATTTCATGTTCCAGTAATTAACAAAGATTCTCCATCAGTGTAGAGAACGATTCCTTTTTTCACTGCCATCTCTAAATCTGACTGTGGCCAAGGGCAATGTATTCCAAACCCTCCAACCCAAGGGTTCACAGCTTTGCAACATTTTCAAAATCATATGCAACATTTGCATGTGGTATTAGCATATGCAAAACATTATTTTTATTATTATTCATAATAATAAAAATATTCACAAAACAAATTGCACACTTGCAGTTTTCTTAAATAACCCTCATTTTACAAAGTGGTATTCTCTGAAAAAGGTTTCACTGTTGAAGACACTTACTGATTCTTTTATAGCGTGAATACAGAAAAGCTTATGAAGAGTCAAAGACCAGGTATACAGCGCCGCTGGACATGATTGCTGTTGTACAAGCAAAGAAAACACAGGATATTATCAGTGACACAGACTACAGGCGTCATATTCATACTTACTCCTACCCTCCTGACAGTATTAATGTAGAACTTGCCAAGAAGTCTTACAACATACAAAGTGATGTAAGTATTCATACTTCTGCATGTTTGATATTGCATGGCTATACAGAGAAACAGTATTTCCGCTTGGCTTCCCTAGGCTTTCCAAGGCTCAGCTGCAAGCCAGGAAACCTGGGCCAGTTTGAAGGAGGGAGATACGCACTGGAAAGTGCCCATATGAACATGGCCTACATACTTGACATGCTTGCTTATTGTATGATGTTACTATAACATTCACACAGGAAACTGTGAATACAGTTTAGCAGATCAAAAGTCTGAACTAAGCAATCTGTACAGAATGGTAGCTAGCTGCTTATATTTCTGTTTGCTTGTATTTGGTATGATTCTGTTATAGACCTCTGTGCACATTTAATCTTGGTGCTGGGATTTGCCACTTTTTATTTCGTCCTAACCAGTAGATCTACTCCATAACGCTCATGAGTGATAAGTCTTTACATTCATTTACATTGTATGATTCCTGCATTTCTGAAGGCCAAACTAGTCATGACATTAATCATGTCATTTGGCTCTGTGTATGTACTTTTTAAAAATGTAAATAGCAGCTGCTATAGAGGTCAACAGGATCTTCTCTCCCAGGGCAAATAGCAGCCATGGGGAAGTCCCAGTCTGGAGCAAGTCTGCAGTTAACGCCCCCTCCACATGCCATAGTTCCCATTCAGATCTATAGACATGGAGGGCAAATCAATGGCTTCTAGTCACAATGACTTTATGCAGAGGCAATATGGCTCTGAATACCCATTGCAGGAGAGCAACAGTGGAAGAAGGATATGCCTCAGCTCCTGCTTGTGAACTTTCCAGAGGCACTTAGTTGGCCATTGTGAGAACCAGAAGGCTGTTGCAGGACTAGTTGAGCCTTTAGCTTGATCCAACAGAGCTCTTATTTTGTTCTTATTGCCCCACCCCCATGTGTGTCATAGTGCATGGGACACCTTGAAATAAGATCATATGAACATGCAGACAGAAGCTCTTAATTTTTATATCGTATTTGTCATTTTTATTGTCTTTTCCAGAATGAATATAAAGCTGACTACAACAGTTGGATGAAAGGTTGTGGCTGGGTGCCGTTGGGATCCTTGGAAGTAGAAAAAGCTAAAAGAGCTTCAGATATTCTCAGTGAGGTAGGTAAACCTGAAATAGAATCACAACTTGCCCCAATTCATTCTAGGGGCTATACCACAGAAGAAGGCTTCTGCGCGCACCCCCCCCCCCCAGGCAAATGGGGATTCATGAGCACAAATGGTTGCCATGCACACGATTCCCCAGCTGCCTCCAGCAGCTGGAGCTATAATCATGGAGCTCTTTTAAAAAAATCTAGAATGATTTTTTGGGAGGAGAAGCAGGGGTAATGGTGGTGGATTAGGTAATTCTCGTATGTTTCCACCTTCTGTGCTAACCAACTGATCGGTGGGCTTCCAGCTTTTTGAGCAACACATATGCAGCCTTGGCAAATTGGGACTATTTCTTGGTACAGAGGTGATAATGAGACAATAGTGCATCACAGATATTTCATGCATAGGCTTACCAGATCTCCAACCGGGACAGAGTGCTAGACCTTTAGGAGAAGGCATGTGGGCAGGTGTAGCTTGTTAAACCTCAGAGCACAATCCTAGGCATGTCTACTCAGAAGCAAGCCCCACTGAACACAATGGGGCTTGCTTCTGAGTAGACATGCCTAGGATTGTGCTCTGAGGTTTAACAAGCCTTCTCCTAAAGGTCTAGCACTCTGTCCCGGTTGGAGATCTGGTAAGCCTATTAATGCAGCTACTTTACATAGTAATCTGTTTTAGTTGCTGGCAAGTTAAAAATGTGGACAAGAACATACGCAGGTGATTGAATGCCTGTGCGGGCCCCCAAGTGTTATACCAATGGAAAATCGATTGACTTCAAAGGAGCATCAGCCGGCTCAAGTCTTTTTGGAATGGGGCCATATTATATTGGCCCAGGTTTATTCAATTGTAAAAGCTTGGCTACAACTCTTATAAGATTTTTGTTGTTGTTATGGAAGCACAGATTTTTCTAATGCATCTTCTAATTAAGTGATTCTTTGTAAAAGCTTCTGAGTGCACTATATCCATCCAAAAAATAGTCACAAGTGCAGATTTTCTGAATGGGTATGGATGTTTTGAATAAATCTGGGAAGATATGAGAAGAACACAGGTTTGCACTATTTTTAATCTTTTCTTGATGTGTCCTTTCAAAAATATAAATGCTAGAAATAGAATAGAAAACTATATCTTACCTATGAGGAACTAATTTTTCTTGTCTTCTGTATTTTGAACAGAGAAAATACCGTCAGCATCCAGACACTCTTAAGTTTACATCAATTGAAGATGACCCTATTTTAGTACAGGCCAAAATCAACCAAACTCAAAGAAGTGATGTAAGTGTTGGTACTGCATATCTGTCATTGTGTATTGGCTAAGTAACTTTTAAAGTCACAATGGGGTCATTTAATTCTTGGGCATTTCCACCTTTCTAGATAGAGTACTTCCCTTACACTGGGATATTTGTGGTTTAGTTTCTGTGAAGACAGATGTGAAACAATAATAGATCACTGAATCTTAACTCAAGTCATTAGCAGTAGAGCCCACACCTCATGTAGTCCATGCTTAGATTTGGGCTGCTTAAGGTCTGTTGATGACAATGAGAAGAAATAGATTACTAGATCCTGTTACGTTATACTATGCCAAGGCTATGTGAAGCGTAAGACTATACCAGAACAAAAATTAACTTTAATAGACTTTTGATTCATGGAATATTTCCCAATACAGGTTGATTACCCCTTATCCAGACTATTCCAAAATGCAGACATTTTGGAGGCTATGACTTAAAAAAAAAAACCCTTTTCCAGCACCTAGTTGGCATAGTGGAAGGCATGCTGGAGCACAAAAATATTAAAAATATTGTATAAAATTACCTTCAGGCTATGTGTATAAGGTGTATATGAGACATAAATGAATTTTGTGTTTAGACTTGGGTCCCATCTCCAAGATATCCCATTATATTTATGCAAATATTCCAAAATCCAGACAACTTCCCATCCCAAGCGGTCCGGATAAGGGTTACTCAACCTGAATCTGCTTCTCCAGAGACCTTAGCTCTAAATCTAGAAGGAAAACAGGAAGTGCCTCATAGAAGAGATTGTCTGCTATCACAGAGGTCCGGAGATTACCTTTGGTTTTACTCATGGCAATTCCCTCTCTCATAATCAGTATATTTTATCTTCAGAATCTATTCCTATTGATTGAGAGTATCGTAATTTGGTGATGGCCAATATCTCTCAGGGGACTTCAGGAACATTCTTCAGGCTTCTATCAGTGGGTTTGGGGAATCAAAGTAATACAAAGGAAGAACTGGCCTTCATTGCTGGATCAGAATTTAGAAACCACTGATGGGACCAAATCCAGGGAAATACCAGTTTTAAGTCTAATTAGTAATTGGTGTTGGTTAGTCTAGAATGTATATACTTCTGGGCATACAATAATATAGTAGGACACAGTGATCAGCACCCTTTGAATATTCTAAACTACACTATGAGTATGTTAGACTTTATTTTTTGCATTGATTTCTGTTTATAGGTACTTTATAAAGCCAAAAATGAAGATGTAATTCACAAATATCACCTTCCATCAGATGCACCGCAGTTTATCCAGGCAAAAGTCAATTCCTACAATATTAGCGATGTAAGTTTACCCTTAGTAAAGTTTTTATGTAACACACCGTTTGCACTATAAGTGAATTGCAAGAACAAGCTGCTGTTTTGTTTTGTTTTTTTTAAAAATGTGTTTTGTTCCAGAGCTACTACAAACTGGGGCTGGAAGAATTGAAATCGAAAGGCTACGACCTGAGATATGATGCTATCCCAATCCAAGCTGCAAAGGCTGCTAGACATGCTGCTAGTGATGTAAGTATTCTCTGTCCCCAGGAATGGCTGTGTGCTGTGAGCGAGCCCTTTCTGCTAGGAGTTCACAGTGGCTAGTTAGTCTTCGGAAGAGCCTCAGATTCTATTTCAGTTGTACGATGTATCTGTAAGCCCAAATGAAGCACCAACGCAAATTAATTTAACCCAGGTAGGTTAGCAATGAGATGCTGGACAATGCAGAATGTAAAATAAAAGCAGAGCAACCTTGTGTAACAATCTAAGTAGAGAGACACCCAAGGAAAGGTAGCAGAGGGAAGAAAAGACAAATGAAGGAGAAGAGATGCACTGTACCAGCATTTTATGTATTTGTTTAGAATATTTATATACCACTTTTCAAACAGAAAGTGCACCAAGTGGTTTGCACTGCAAAATTCTGTAAATGAAAATACAGTTCTCTGTTCCACCAGGAACAGCTCTCAATCTAAAAACAAGTGTCTTTGTTACTTAGAAAACAGTCATTTGATCAAGATATTTTACATTTCTTTTTATGCATAAAATAATAGAGCAATAATGTTGCAGTCAATTCAAGCCTGATCGATTATTAGTTCAGTCCGCAGGGGCTTGCAGCATCGTCTGATGCATATCTACTTGGTAGTAAGCCCAGTTAATGACCTGTAGTTCTCTGCAGCCCCACTGGCAGTGCCATGCCAAACTCGGTGCGTTCAGAATGCTTCCCTTGCCACCAGCTGCCACATGGCTGCTTCCCCTTGCACCACTGGTGGCTTGCATTCAGCGTGAGTGGTGGCTTTCGTGCTGGAGCTAGTAAAGGAAATGGATTCTTGTTTTTCTTTTGATGATCCCTCCCCCTTTTTTAATGGTTGTCCTTGTATGAAATGCAATTGTAGGGTGGTGTTCCCCAGGAAAGCAATCTTGCTTTTGCTTTTGTTCCGACAGTTCCAGTACAAAAAAGACTACGAACGTGCCAAGGGTAAAATGGTTGGCTTCCAGAGCATCCAAGATGACCCTAAACTTGTCCATTATATGAATGTTGCCAAAATGCAGTCGGAGAGAGAGTACAGGAAAGATTACGAGGAAAGCAAAACCAAGTACAACACTCCACTGGATATGGTCAACGTTGTAGCTGCCAAGAAGGCCCAAGAAATTGCCAGCAATACCGATTACAAACGCTTGGTGCACCATTACACTTTCTTGCCTGATGCAATGAGTGTGGAATTGTCCAGAAACATGATGCAGATTCAGAGTGATGTAAGCATGGTTGCATAAGATGTGTCTAATAAATGAACAGCCAAAAAGTGTGTCTGCCTAAGATGTGTCTAATAAATGAACAGCCAAAAAGTGTGTCTGCCTATGTAATAATTGTTTTCTTTCTTTTACTAACCAGAATCTTTACAAATCCGACTTCAATAGCTGGATGAAAGGCATTGGGTGGATCCCCATTGGCTCACTGGATGTAGAGAAAGCGAAGAAAGCAGGGGATGCTTTGAGTGAGAAGAAGTACAGACAACATCCAGACAAACTAAAATATTCCATTCTGATGGATTCCATGCCCATGGTCCTGGCTACAAGCAACGCAAAAATTATGGATGAGGTAAGCAAATATGTATTACAGTTCTACTATGGTGAAGAAAAACAGATCAGATGCCCTATTCCACAAATCTGATTTGCGACAGTACCCCTCAATATGCTTTGAGTGAGAAGAAGTACCGCCAACACCCAGACAAACTAAAATATTGCATTCTGATGGATTCCATGCCCATGGTCCTGGCTACAAGCAACGCAAAAATTATGGATGAGGTAAGCAAATATGTATTACAGTTCTACTATGGAGAAGAAAAACAGATCAGATGCCCTATTCCACAAATCTGATTTGCGACAGTACCCCTCAATATGCTTTGAGTGAGAAGAAGTACCGCCAACACCCAGACACCATCAAGTTTACCAGTGTGGTAAACTCACTTGTCATGGTCCAGGTGAAGCAGGATGCCCTTCAGCGCAGTGATGTGAGTCAATCTGAGGGAAAGAGGTCATGATGAATCCTACGTATGTGAGGGAATAGGACATTGCATCCAATTCTTAGAACAAGCACATTTGGGGAAATTATCAGTTTGAATTTATTTTGCTCTGTATTTTTCTACGACACATCTTTTCCAACTCTGTTTAGAGGTAGGTCCTCAGATAAAGCAACATAGATTCACTAAGGTGAGAAGGCTCTACAGAGCATGCAACTAGCGTCAGAAAAATGACAGATTGCATCATTACGACAAGGGCTAGAGGCGCTTTTGATGGTGGTGTAACTTTGAAATTCCCTGCCCAGAGAGACTCATCTTGCTAGCTCAGTTCAGTCTTTTAGAAGGTAGTGAGGACCAGTATTTAGGAGGGCTTTCCCCTTCCCTAATTTAGGCTAAGCTGGATCTGAAAATCAAGCCCTCTAAAGGATTCATGATTTTATTAATTCTCTGCTATACTGTATGTCACCGTTCCACTGATGATGGAATCCAGTGGTTTCTGAAAGGATGCAACAACTCTAGAGGCACTTCTAAAGCTATTAGCTATGTCACAACTGTATAAAAACCTCTTGTGCCGTTGTGGCACCCTGATGGTTTGGCAGCATCCCTAATTCAAAATTTCCCTTCCTCTTTTTATTTTATTCCAACAAGCAAATTGTGTTGATGAGAAGTAGTAAATTAGTTGTCACTCTTCCAAAACATGCTATTAGAACAGTGTAAAAATAGTGCTGTTCATATAAATATGGGTAGCATCCACAGTTTCCTTTCTTCTGGAACAAAGACTCTTTCACCGGAGCAAGGAAATTGTGGATGCTCCCCAATATTTATTTTTTTAATTTATCTGATTTCTATCCTGCCTTTCAGTCCAGAAGGGTCCACAAGGTGACTTATAGCAAAGAATAAGATATAATTACATTGGGGCTGCTTTTACCCTCCCTAAAATCTGGCATTACTCCAAGGTAACACATCCTCCCTCCAAGAACTCATTAGGTCATTCATTGTGTAATGGATTTCACCCAAAGTGGAATTTTGAGGCAGATATGAAGTTGCCCTCTCGGACAGAGCATCAGAGAAATGACAAGGGAAGCAAAAAAGAGTTTTGAGTTGACAGGCCAAATTGCCCAGGCAGTTTTGCGCAACCCTAATTATAGAACTGTTTTATAGCATTTTGTGTAAATATACAAACTCTTTGTGTAGGAGTTAGAATTGTCTGTAGCATTTTTTTTTTGAGGGAAAATTAGCTTTTTCTTTAGATAGCCACCAGTCAGTTAATATAATTGGATGATACCGAGTTCTGGTGTCATTCTAAGTAGTTCATTCTAGGTCTTTCATATATGGATATGTTTAAATGCACATTTATGGTTCCTACTAAAATCTTCTTTTGAAAACATGTTTCCTCTCCAGTAGGGCATCTGTGGTTTCTTTTCAGGCTGAAAATGATTGCCATGTTCCTTTGTTTTACAGAAACTTTACAAATCTTCTGGAGAGAAAATGAAGCATAAATACCACTTGCCCGCAGATGCCCCTCAGTTTATCCAGGCTAAATACAATGCAACGAACATCAGTGATGTAAGTGGTCATTTCAAGACTATGTTTAAGTCACAATTTGGTAAACTAATGAGGGTTAAGTGTTCAGATATCCATTCAGAGTTGATAAAAATCATGCCACCGTTGTTTTCCGAGAGATAGCCTTTTGTTTTTTTTGAGGAAATGTGGCTATCCCTAGCACATGCTGTAATGAGGTGTGTTTGTCACCTTCTGTTGAAGGAGGGAGACAGGAGAGGAGAGGCCTTGTGGTTATATGCTAAGTGTGCAGAGAACACACCATGGTTTCCAGCAACTGTTTGTAGCCAGGGCAGTGACCTCCTCGCAGTTGGCAGGCTTCCTGATTGGCTTTTAGGTTCCTGCTGTTTTCACCTACTCTGTAATATCTCACATTCCTGTATTGCAGACAAGAAAGCCCTATCACGGATAATGAATAATCTCTCATTGCCACTTAGTTTAACTCTCATTGAAACCTTTGGGCAGGAAAGGGGCCTGGGAATAGGAAAAGACAGGAATTGGAAAAAAATTTATGAGCACCCTTGTTACCTAAATTGCTTTTGTTATTAGGGGAATAGCTTAAATATGGCAATTTGGAATTTTCAGGGATCTTGATACTTGTGTATACCAGAGTCCAGCCTCAGAATTCTGTTTTAAATAATATTGAGAACACACGTGGTTACTTTCCAATATTTACTAGATAGTTAGTCAGACTCATACAAAAATACAATAATTCCATCACAGACAGCATACAGACCTAAGAAACTCAGTTAGAACAACAGAGACTTAGCAGGTTTCTTGATTTGTACATGGGTAATATTTACCTATCCTGGAGAGTTGACCTTGGCTACAATGCTGTATAGGAGTAAGGAGGAGGGTAGTAATGGCACAAGAACAAGGAAAGAAACCGATTGTCTCTGAACTGATCAGGCTCAGAAGCCTGTAGAGACTAACCAAGAAGTAATGCAAAGAGAAGGGAGGGGGGTTTGTAAGAGAGAGGGGGGCAGAGGGGGGGGAAGGGAGAACAAGATAGAGCAGAGAGATCACCAGTGTCCAAAACGCAAGAGAGAGACTGCCAAGCGGTCTTTACCTTTTATAGGGAACCAAGCACATGGCCAAGAAAGGGGAGGATACCTTGAGTGGACCAGGTACACAGAAAAAAGGGAAGGCGGTTTCCTAGAGTGGACATCTGGTACACCTCTGGGTAAAACTACACAACCGATAGGAATGTGGGAGGAGGGTGATGGGTTGATGGTCCAGTCATTAAGGAGACAAAGCAGAGGCTGGGATGAGTCATTTCAGGTGGCCTGCCTGTTGCCTTCTCCCAGGAACATATTTAGCATATCAGTTGGGGGGGGGGGGAAATGCAGAGTAGAGTTTGTGAGAGCTTAGACACATGGCAGAAATGGTGGCAGGCAGCTGGTCAGGTTTTTCCCTCATGGCTTCTTGGGGAGACATTTCTTCAGCACGGCTCCACTAAACTTGGCGCAGAAACACGGTGTGGCCCTCGCGTTGCACCATAATACAGTCCCGTTTGGCACATGTTCCATTCTTGCTCACAACCCATTTCAAAAAGCCTCATGGCAACAAACATTTTCAAAGTCTCTTGGCAACAGTTCTCATTTTAACAGGACACTGGGCAACACCCCGAGGCAAGTCCTAGGAGAAACCTTGGAGCATAAAACTAGAGTACCGTGAGCTTGGCTAGGTGGATCTCTTGGTTCTGTCCACTCTCCGGTTGCCTAGAGTTTAGCATTTGCAGGTATCTGGGTTGTTAGACCTCTCATGCGCCGTTAAGAAACATGGCCAGAAAGTGATAGAACTGGGAACTCTGCTCCATTCCTAGGTGTGAGCCATTGTGGTGTTCCTCCAAAAAGGGAGATATCAGAGACTGGTTTTATTTTACTTTTTCAGATTTACCTGCTGCCATTCTGGTGCAAATAGGCCTTCAATGCAGGTTGCAATAGAGATGATCTAAGGCACTTCCTTTTTTTCCTCATTAAGCTCTAAGTGGTTCTATATTGTTTGGGAAGTTAAGACATTTTTTTCTTTCATCAGTCCTCTGTAATGTTGTGACCTACTTGAACTGTCCCCCGTCTTCTGTGGTGGCAATGTTGTTTCTTCTCATTTCTGTTTATAAACCGAAAGAATTATATTCCTTAATATTGTGTTCTGAAAAATTTGCTTACTTATTACATCTTAATCCTGCCCTTCTCCAAGAACTCATAGCAGCATACATGGTTCTACCTTCCTTTTGTCCTCACAACAACCCTGTGAGGCAGGTTGAGCTGAGAGAAATTGACATCCAATGAATTTAATGGCTATGTGTGGATTTGAGCCTGGGTCTTGCACTCAAACTCTAACTAGGACAACACACTGGCACTGCTGGGATCCTAGTAATTCATTAAACATTACTTGAATGACTCACTAAATGCTTACCTCTTTCCTTTTTCAGAACTTTTATAAACATGATTATCATGACTTAATAGCCAAAGGCCACCACGTGTTGAGTGATTCTATTCCAATTGCTCTAGCCAAAGCTTCAAGGAACATTGCTAGTGATGTAAGTATCCAAATCTGCTCAATTTTTGTGTGCGTCACTCTTCAAGTGCTATCAAAGTTGGTCTCGGGGATTCTGGCATCCTATGCAAATAGTTCAAATGCGGCATCCTCTCATACACCTCCCTTTCTGCCCTAGATTATGGCATTCCCAGGTGTAACAGTTCCTGTTGACTCATTTTGCCTGCCTCTGTTTTGCCACTCCCCCCCCGCCCCACTTTATGAATTATATCCAGAGTTGCCCAAGTGAATATCCACGCGTGTAGCTGGGCTTTCCCGTCCTCTTCCCCCCATAGCAGCCGTCTGTGCCCCTGAGAATCCTCCCGTGAGGTTACCTCCAGAAAGGAAAGAATGAAACACAGGGGGCTGCAGGGAGAAGGGTAAATAGCCAGAAACTGGACAGAAGAGGGGGCTTTTCAAGGGGCTCTCAGGGCTGCTGTTGGGAGGAGGGAAAACCCCCATTGCATGAGCAAACATCTGCCTACGCAACTCCAGATACAACCCTTTTTCTAATCAGCTTTTTTCTGCTGGGGTTGCTTTCTGCTTCCTCTCCCCCATTATATTCACAAGTTTTCATCTCATTGCTTTTGCTAGTGGAAGTACTGAGGTGGTGATTGTATAACAGTTTAAAATTATGGAAAGATATTCAAGAGAGCATGTTAGTGAGAACAATTTTGCTTACTTTTTATTTATTTATTTTATTTATTTATTTACGGTATTTTTACCCCGCCTGTCTCCCCAAAGGGACCCAAGGCGGCTTACAACAAAAAGAAAATATAGTGCAGTACAATACAAAAATAAAAATAAAAATAGTTACATTTTAAAACATTAAAAACAAATTAACGACAATTAATAAAAACAGTATCTAAAAATAGTTTTAAAAGATTGCATTAAAACAAGTACATAAAAACAGCAGCACCCCACCTGTACCAGGAGGATGTTAAAAGGCAAGGTCTCAGAAGGCTTCTTTAAACAAGAAGGTTTTTAGGCCTCGCCGGAAAGTGTCCAAGGAGGGAGCAGTTCGTAAGTCAAAAGGGAGGGAATTCCATAAAGTTGGTGGCACTACTGAGAAGGCCCTATTTCTGGCCGCTGCCCCTCGCACCTCCCTGGGCGACGGTATCTGCAAGAGGGCCTTCTCTGATGACCTAAGGAGACGAGCCGGACTATATAGAAGTAGGCGGTCTCTCAAATATCCTGGCCCCAAGCCATATAGGGCTTTAAAGGTCAAAACCAGCACTTTGAATTGGGCCCGGAAACGAATCGGCAGCCAGTGCAGCCGTCCAAAAAGGACCTTTTTAATGAAAGTTTTTTTACCCCACATCTCACTCTAGGTCAGTTTTGTCAGCCCTGAATGGACTCTTAGGGAATTCCATTTTTAGATATGTCCCTGTTATGAAGTACTTGGCTTCTCACAGGGGAGATCTTTCCCCCTTTACAATGATAAAATGGGATGCTTGTTCACGGAGTCTGGATATCTTTGCACAATGACTATCTCTCTTTCTTTCCCATGGGAACTGTAGTACAAATATAAAGAATCGTATGAAAAGTCAAGAGGAAAACATGTTGGTTTCAGAAGCTTGCAAGATGATCCTAAGCTTGTCCATTGTATGCATGTGGCAAAGATGCAGTCTGAACGTGAGTACAAGAAGGACTATGAGAAGAGCAAGACGTGCTATCACACACCTGTGGAGATGGTCAGCATCCAGGCTGCCAAGCAGGCTCAGGATGTAGCCTCTAATACCAACTATAAACGTCTGATCCATCAGTATATCTGCCTGCCCGATAATATGACTGTTGAGCTGGCAAGGAACAGGATGCAAATTCAAAGTGATGTAAGTATTGCCGTTTCTCAAAATGTCACAGTTCCTAATTCACAATGCAGTGCCATTGACATGGAAAAACATGTTGCTGGACCTCAAGGACTGTGTGCATGAACTTCCATCCCAATGTCTCAGTTTTCAAGAGAGAGATCATGTGCCACTGTTTCTCACATTTTCTCCCATTTCAAAACTGATATGAAGATTGAGCTGGGATTTAAATCTGAAATGTAGGATTTTGCTCTGAATATGTATACCAAACTTCATTTCGGAATCTCGCTATTTGAGTTACTTCATAACAATCCAACAAACAAGAGTGCTGAACTGGCCAGCTAAACAAAAAGCCTCACTTTGCTTGACTCATAAAGACCCCTGAAGAATTCTTATTCCACACTCTAACAAATAAAGAATGTTTTATGGTTATCTGAAGAACTGGAATTTGGAAAGGAGTTAAAAAACGCACTTTGGAAAGCGTGAATGGAACTATTTCACAAAGTATAGCAAGCGAAATCACTGTGGAAGTTCCCTCTAGGCCTACACAAATGTTGTTGTTGTTAGTAAGTAGTAATACCTAAGAATTGGCATGTTAAGTCACAGTGGTGGCCTAGCTGCGTTCTGTGAAACATTCAAAGGAAAAGAGGAAGTTCTCTGATTGTCTTGTTGGATGCAAATATATCCAGTCAGCTGCAGGCAATTCTTATGTCATTGGATTTTTCTATGAGCTTCTGTCTTTGAAATTCTCCTTGTTTTATGCTCCCCCCCCCCACCCCAGAACATTTACAAAGAAGATTATAACAGCTGGTTCAAAGGGATTGGATGGAGTCCACTAGGCTCACTGAATGAGGAAAAAGTGAAAAAGGCTGGAATGGCATTAAATGAAAAGAAATATCGCCAACACCCAGACACCCTGAAGTTCACAAGCTTGCTAGATTCGATGCCAATGGTTTTGGCTCAGCAAAATACCAAGCAGCTAAGCGATGTGAGTACTTGCTGGTGCAAGTCTGCCAGCATTTAAGTTGTCAGTCAGTCAGACCCTTTATTGGCATGGGTAAAACAAAATAAAACAACATACAAGCGTTTAAGTTAAAAGCATCAGCAAACAGAACGTCTACAGAGAAGCATTCTGAATCTTTAGTTTGGCCCCCATTTGATGCTTTAACTCCAAGCCCATAAGCAATGCCTTTGGAGGAGCCTTTCTACTGCTGACTCAGAATTGCTGCCCCTGGCCTGCAGAGCTCTTAGCTGGAGGAGTCCTCTGTCCTCCTTTGTCAGTCATGCAGCAACTCTTATGTATACTGCTGTAGCTTCACTCCCAAGGCTCAAGATGCAGGGTAACCTCTCCTGGGCTGTACCTTGCTCCAACCTTCTGCTTCTAGCAGAACTGAATCTGGCTCCCATCCCGGTAGCCCAGTGCTGGCTGCCCTATAGACAGGAGAAATGTTTCAAGCATCCTACTGACAACTTGTGTTTGCACAGACGTTTGTTTACATAAATGGTCCATTGATTAATCTAGATTGAGGGCACTTTCTCCTTGAGAGAAATATGATATATGTATTGTTTTCCGTTTAGCTAAACTACAAGTTGGAGGGTGAGAAAGTTAAACACAAGTACCACTTGGATCCTGATGTTCCTGAATTTATTCAAGCCAGAGTCAATGCCTACAACCTAAGCAATGTGAGTATTTTACAGTTTCTTTCTTCACAAATGTCAAGTCCTAAGCTTTAGAAAACCAAGGCTACAATCCTGTGAGCACTTTCCTGGGATTAAGCCCCACTGAACACAGTGGGGCTTACTTCTGAGCAAACATGCTTAGGATTGGGCTGTGAATTGGGTGTCTTTCTTTTATTTGCTTTGCATCATCTTCACTAGCTATAATGTTATGATTTCTCCTCTGAGTGAGGCTGCCAACTCCTTTTTTATTTGACATCAGTGTTTCTTATACAAATGTCTTATGGGTTGGCCTTTGTGATGGCAGAGACCCAAGTAGATGTTGTTCAGTATGACAGTGTACACTTTCATTGTTCTGTTAGAATATTCACAGTAAGATCAATTCTTTGCTTCTCTTTAAGTCTTGTTACAAAGCAGACTGGAAGAAGCTGATTGCCAAAGGGTATGATCTGAAGCCAGATGCCATATCTATAATTGCTGCAAAAGCTTCACGAAACATTGCCAGTGATGTAAGTATAATCTGGATAAAAACTCTAAAGTTGCACATGGTCTTGAACACACAAAGTTGCCTTACAACGATTCAGAAAATAGGCCCATGTAGCTCAGGACTGATTGACAGCAGCCGCCTAGGGTCCCAGACCACCTTTTCCCCCAGCTCCACCATCTGAGATCCTCCAACTGGAATTACCAAAGCTTGTAACTAGAACCATCTGCCTGTAGGTGTTTTCCCAATGAGACAGGCGTTTTCCTGTGTCATAATTTTTAATAGAATGAGTTGTGGAGTTCTGAACTACACCACAGATTCTTCTATGTTGCCAAGGAATCGATAGACCATGCAGACTTCAGAAATCATTCTCAGCTCTCTGTAGCCCTATTCACAATCTATTCAACACATGCACAATTTGCGTAAAGTGTATAGATGACTGTAGTGTATATCTATATGGATGCACAGTAATTTCCATGTTATATTAAATTCACATACAGCGGCGCGCACCATCTGTATTCTATTTTTTCAGGGAATCCAGTCCCTGTGTTGACTTTAAGAATGAATGCGTGTACAGTCATTCACCTCCCAAACATGTACATGTTTATAGACCACTTTTTTGTGCATACTGTGTCACATGTGAATAACCCCTTTGTTATTTGTATTGCCTTCATCAGCTAACATTTTTGACTATAGAAAAGTCAAATAAAATTTTCATGGCCAGCAATGATCATTGAAAACTGCAGGATTATGGGATTAAAAGCTATGTAAAAAATGTTTAAAAGTTTAAAAAGCATTTTAAACTTTTAAAAAAATGTTAAACTTTTTTTACATGGCTTTTAATCCCGTAACCCCGCAGTTTTCAATGTTTATAGAAAAGTCATTTTCATTTCTAAACAGTGACATTTTGAATGCGCTAAAAGTTAGTTGTATAGATCTATATGGTCTTTGGAACTATCTCCCTGCTTATCCTATTCTTCTTACAAATACTAGCCTACATTAGCCTCAAGTGTGTGTGTGGAGTTGGGTTGTGAGGGATTCATAGTTCAGTGAATTCAGTGTTTGGGTAGGCAATTATGCAAGCCTTTGGGCAAGAGAAGGGAAACACGTTTTTGGGGGAAAAAACACCCAAGCAAGACTTAGGTACCACTCTAGCTCTTTTATAATTTTGTTCTTGACCATCAGCTGCACGGTATGATCAGTGTGTTAATTTTCCAAACACTGCTGCCCGTTTCATTTCCCTGGCTGGTTGTTTTGCTGAAAAAGGAGGAGAGTGGCTGTGGTTTCCAGCTTCTTTCATATCAAAGCAGCATTGGTCAAGAGTTTCCTTACCTTCTTTCAAACAGACAAACTTTCTGGCAGTGGGAGGCATAGTAAAAAGGGCCCAATGCTACCTAAGTGGTGCACCGGTAGAACACTTGTTCCACCGGCGTGCCAGACTAACGTGCTGTCACAAAAGTGCAGTAAAATGCTTTGTGACAGTTAGGCACGCTAGTGGGAAGGCTGGAGCTTGGAGACGTCCACTGGACAAGATAAGTCCACGCGCCGCATCATTCCCAGGCCTGAACTGGCCACACAGATCAGTGCAGACTTGTGCCAGCGCTATTGATATCGCTGGCACAGGTCCGAGTTGACCCGTTGCTGCGGCTGGGGCTTTCCCCAGGGCAAGGGGGCAAATGTCCCCTTACCCCGAGGAGACCTCCAGCCTGCTAAATTCCCCTGTGGGAGATGCAGTGCAGCTTGAGCCGGCGCTGCTGCGTCCTTGTAGGGGAATTTAGTTAGCATTGGGTTTTCCCTGAACCTTTCCAAAAATAAAAAGAGAAGCCTGGGGGAAGGGGCATGGAGACGCACAAAGTAGGATATGTGGGTGCCAAGGAAGCATAGAATATTTTCCTGAGATTGGATAAAAATAATTTAGAGCCATGAATAATCAAAATTTAAATTACTTCTAAACTGTTGGAAGTAATGTGACAGATAGAAAAGATGGAGACAACAAAAGGAAAAAATCTACAGTGGATGTACTATTTTTTCAGTGTGTATACGTACATATGTACCCATTTTTAACCATTTACTTATTTTGATCTGATTCTCTCCAGTACAAGTACAAGGAATCATATGAGAAAGATAAAGGAAAACAGGTTGGGTTCCGTAGCCTACAAGATGATCCTAAATTGGTTCATTATATGAATGTGGCCAAACTACAGTCAGAACGTGAGTACAGGAAGGACTATGAAAGCAGCAAGACGAAGTATCACTCACCTCTGGATATGTTCAGTGTGGTCGCTGCTAAGAAAGCCCAGGAAGTGATTACCGACATGAACTATAGACATCATCTACATAACTACACCTTTTTGCCTGATGCCATGAGTGTGGAACTGTCGAGGAACAGGATGCAGATTCAGAGTGATGTATGTAATTTGAAGATGATAAAACTATTGTGTGTAAGACAGGGGTGGCCAACCTTTCAACATGAATGCTCCTGGACCTTTAATGGTTGTATAGGTGAGGGCATTTCAGCAGGTGTAGCTGCTTTAACAGCACCATCAGCAATTGCAGCTGCCAAGAGTCTGTCTTCTGCACAACTCTTAAGAACGCAGAGGCCCTAATGGTGGAAGGTTGGCCACCCCTGAAGTAAGATCATAGAAGCTAATTAATGGCCTGGAGGGAACTGAGGCAGGATGCCCAGTTAAAGTTCTATCCCTTTGAGCCTGTTAGCTCAGTGTTTTTTTTCCAGGCCTAAGATATGCTGATTCACCTGATACAAAGTTTGTTGTGTCCCAGTGTTTTCTTCTTCCAGTGTTTCACTACACTTCAGAAATGTGGTTGTCCACATTACCTACAATTAACCTGTTGAATTAATTAATGAGCTTAAAAGATAGGTCAGGGCAGGAGGGATAGATTTAGTGCCTTCCCCCTCCACTTCAGTAATGAGAAGATATAAAATGTTGTCACCTCCTCCATCTTACTAGGACTCATTGAATTCACTATTTTAAAATGGCTGCCAGGAATGGTGGTCGTGAAAATGGTTACCTAGCATGATCCCAATAACTAACCATAGCTTGCAGACTAATGAACATGTGTTAATTTGGAAAGTCTTCCTACAAAAAAACTTCATAGAGAAGTGTCCTCTTGCTAGATGGCAGATCTTTTGCTCAATCTTGGCTTGGTCTTCTCCTTCTGGAACCAAGGTTTTTGCGGGGCAGAGTATGGAGCCGCCACCCCTACTGTAGCCTAAATTATGACACTGGAAGAATGTATTGTTTGGTGACGTGAAAGCAAAATGGTACTTCTGATGTGACAGAGACTTTATTTTTAGAAATAAATAATGTTGAAATGAACTTGATGAATATTCCATTGTTTCCCATTTCTCTTTCGATTGAAGAATCTTTACAAAGCAGATTTCACTAACTGGCTGAGAGGAGTAGGTTGGGTGCCTATTCAGTCTCTGGAAGTGGAGAAGGCCAAGAAAGCCACTGACATTCTCAGTGAAAAGAAATACCGGCAGCACCCAGATAAGCTGAAGTACACTATTGACATGGATGCTATGGAGCAAGTGCTTGCTAAGCAAAATGCCCACACTATGAATAAGGTACAGATGAAACAGAATACTTAAAGAAGCTTTGCTAATTTTTGAAATATAAGCGTTACGTTTCAGGGTTTAGAAACCAGGTTTCTACACCAGATATGCTTATTTCTCCCCACTGTGGTGGAAGTTCTTGCTGGAAGTTCTGCTAGCCGCAGTGATTTCCTCAGAAGTGATTTGGTGCAAAAACAACCAATGAAATGTTGCTTTCCTTATAAGATTTGTTACTGGTTTTTTCTTTCCCATTTTTAATATTAAATAGGAACAAACCATATAACTTTAGGCACTTTCCAACCTAGTTTAATCAATATGGTAAAAGGAAAAATGTTTTTGTTTCATGTAGTGATTTGTAAATTAATTTGTAAGGTCCTTGGGTGCGGGAAACTTTTTTTTTTGGGGGGGGGGGGATTGACATGTATGTATAGTAGCCCAGTAACTAAGAAATAAATTGCAACATATAGACAGCAAAGTAAGAAAAAGTGGTATCTTTAAAGCCAAGCCATATATTTTCCCTACTTTTTTTCTTTTTTTTTCAGAGGCTGTATGTTGACAAATGGAACAAAGATAAAACTGACATTCATGTGATGCCTGACACCCCAGAAATACTCTTGTCCAGAGCCAATCAGGTCACCATGAGCAATGTGAGTTTTCAAATAGCAAAGTGCATTTAGCTTCCATTCAGAGTGTACCCTTAATATGGTACCACTTGCTCATGCCATGTGTGTACTGGATTTTTTACCCTTTTCCCAAAAATCTGTTTGTGTTTCTTCCTATTTTGGAACAGAAACTGTACAAAGCTGGCTGGGAAGAAGCGAAGAAGAAAGGGTATGATCTGAGATCTGATGCTATCTCAATACAAGCAGCCAAAGCTTCCCGGGACATTGCAAGTGATGTATGTTCAATTTTTAGATTGCGTTCATGAGAAAAGACTGATTTATCCCTCTTCCCATCATCATCACTCCCAATTATTAACCCTGCCTCCCGTACAAACAGTGTTTGGAGTTCTTGGGTCCTCTCCATTTGAATCATAGATTTGGTTGAGCAGAGTTCAGAAATTGTTTGTTTGTTTCATATGGTTCCTTTGTGCTTCATGAGTTATATAGGTTCCCTGTTATCTGCTCAAATATGATTCTGCGAGAATATAATGGTTCTTTGTACATTACATTTTAACCTTTGATTCCTGTGCCTAGGAAAGGCAACTGTGCTTTGACAGTTATTTGTCAGTAAAGACTGTTATTAGTAATTTATTAAATGAGAATGCAAGGTGAACTACTGCATATCCATAGCTCAATGATGAGACAGAGGTACTACCCAAGACAAATTCCTCATCCACGGACCCTAGCCAAACGTTGGCTCCAATCCTACACAGTGTTAATGTTAAGCACTCTTAAAACCTTAAGAGTTCTTAACTCTGTGTTGGATTGTGGTCCAAGTATGTAAAAGCTGATAGGGCAGATGTTTTTATTATTAAAACGTGGTGGCAGGCACGTCGCTGGCCCGCGGCGGGGAGGGAGGGCCGCCGGGGGTGACGCGTGTCCCCCTGGGGAGAGCGGGGAGGGCCGATACTCACGTTTCGTCGATTTGCCTTCGGTCCGCCCGCCCTCCCCTGTGGCCGTTTGGTTCAAAACTGAGCCGAAAACGGGGCGCGGGGTGTGTGTGTTCTGCGCCTGCGCGTGACGTCATGCGCAGGGGCGGGGCTGCGTCGCTCCCCCCCACGGGGGCGTGGAGGGGGGGAGAGGAAAAACAAATGCTTGAGAATTTAGCACCTTGTTCTTTGCTCCTTATGTTGAATAGCAGTTCCTAGTTCCTTTTTATTTAGAATATTTTTTTCTAAATTAAATGATGCATATACTAGAGATACATAGGACAGCTTATAGGAAATATGTCGTTAGTCACTTTTATACTGAGTTCTTCCTTTCTGAGCTTCATCAAATGTATTGTTTTCCCTTCTTCCAGTACAAATACAAACTGGCCTTTGAACAGGCAAAGGGGAAGCACATTGGGTTCCGTAGCCTGGAAGATGACCCTAAACTGGTTCACTTTATGCAAGTGGCTAAGATGCAATCGGAACGTGAATATAAAAAGGACTATGAAAAATCAAAGACCAGGTTCCACACCCCAGTTGATATGTTCAGTGTAGTGGCAGCCAAGAAAGCACAGGAAGTGGCCACTGATGTAAACTACAGGAATATTATCCACACTTACAATGTTATGCCGGATGCTATGAACCTTGAACTGGCCAAAAACATGATGCAGATACAGAGCAACGTAAGTAAAAGATGTGGAAATCCTTGAGATTCTAAGTTAGATTGCACCCCTGCAAATTCTTGTGCTTGTATCCATTGCTGCCAAAGCAAACACTCTGTGCTATGAGAAGAACGTATGAAGTAAAGGCAGTTATATTTTTGTCTTTGCTATCCAAGGGGCAAAAGACCGAGTTATATGCAACTCTTCATTGTGCCTATAGGACAGTCTTGCCCAGGGCAGGCCTCATTTAAATGGCCCAGGAGCAGACCAGAGGGATGAAGTCTGATCACCTGGACTGGCTCCGCCAGCACCTATCCAGCCAGCACCTGGCTGAGAAGTTGTGGAGGGGGGAGGCTTCAACAGCAGTGCAACAAGGGGGCTGCAGGTGAAAGACCAGGTAGCTGCAGCAGCACTGATGCTTTCCCTTCTTCTACCCTACGTGGGCACAAACGGGCCACAACCAGCGGGTGGAAACCCTCATATTATTCATACGAAAATCCCTCTTGGAAGTACATGGAAAATTATGTTTGCACCCTACATATGGATCATACTGTGAATTTACTGCCCAATCCTATTTGCAGGATACAACGGCGGATCTCGCTATCGGCCATTGTATCCTGTGTGCAGCAGGTGCTCCACAGAGTTGCTGTGGAGGTTGCGTGCAGGCAACAACTGCCTGAGGAAGCTGAGCTCCGGCTTCTACCATTGCCGGTAAATTGGTGGCAGTACAGATTGGGATGGATCAGGGGTGAGGATTGGGTCAGGCCGGGAGCAGTTTGAGGGTGGGAGTGAAGTGGACCCTGAAGAGCACTCTGGGGGGCGGGTCCAGGCCAGAAAGGGGGGATAACATACAGCTGGAGAGAGATGCAAGTTTTCCCAGTATGTGACATTAAAATAAAGCATATGTTGCCTAGCATTTCTCATCCATTTTATTTTTAATTTTTTTTTTTTACCAGAACCAGTACAAAGCAGACTATGATGAATTCATGAAGGGAGTTGGATGGATTCCATTAGGATCTCTAGAAGCCGAGAAGAATAAGAAAGCTATGGAAATTGTTAGTGAGAAGAAGTACAGACAACATCCAGACAAACTAAAATATTCCATTCTGATGGATTCCATGCCCATGGCCCTGGCTACAAGCAACGCAAAAATTATGGATGAGGTAAGCAAATATGTATTACAGTTCTACTATGGTGAAGAAAAACAGATCAGATGCCCTATTCCACAAATCTGATTTGCGACAGTACCCCTCAATATAAACACACGTGACACAGGTATGGGAGGAAATTGAGCCATGTTTATTGAATTGATACAAATGTAAGGAACTGCAGCAGGTCCACCCTAAACGGTCCAACACAGATGTGTGGGCACCTAAACTGGAGGAGGCTGCACCAGCCTGATTCCCCCTTCGAGCATAACTGTTCTGACTCTGAATCAGAGATTGCCCCAAAGGCTACCTCATCTTCTTCCCAGTCAACCCCTGAGAACAGCAGGTCCAGGAAGCTGAATTGCTCTGCCAGCTGTGCGTTGGAAGGCCACTAGAGCTGGCATTACGATTCGAGCCTGATAGACCACCAGCCTGCGCCCCAGCGCTAGCAGGCCACTTGGAGCCTGTTCTGGCAGTCTCTGTCAGCCCTTGCTTACCTCAGGACAGACACCATTGATCCCTATCTTTTGCCCCCTGCCCGCACCATTCTGCCAGGCATGGCCAACCTGATCCTGCTCTTCCTAAAAGGCACACAATCTGGGGTAGGCGAAAAACCCATATTCCTTGCGCCAATCCAGAATATGGTAAATATTTTGTACCTGGCCCCCGCAAGGGACAGCCAGCCAAACATCAGACTATGCCTTAATGGGGAAGGAGGGTGGGGAGGGAGGGTGGGCTTCAAAACACGTGCTGAAAATGGCGCCGGCCACACGGTCGCTCCTCCAAAAATAGAATGCACACACCCCCGCCCACAGCCAATCCTGGCTGGGCAGAGGTCCCACGTGTGCTTGGGGGGGGGGGAACACAAAAATGGCTACAAGCAACGCAAAAATTATGGATGAGGTAACCAAATACGTATTACAGTTCTATTACGGTGAAGAAAAACAGATCAGATGCCCTGTTCTACAAATCTGATTTCTAAGAAGAAGAAATATTGAAACTGTTAGTTGCACCTATTACTGGTAATATACTTAGGTTTGTTGACTTAAATGAGAACTGGACACATAGAGAATATGCATGTACTGTATACTCATAAATTCATGAGAGTACAGGTTCGAGGACCACTTTGTGTTCAGAAAGTTATGCCAGAGGTTAATGCTCCTGATATTGTATAAAATGACTGAATAATATTTATCATCAGAATAATACTTTTTCACTGTTGATTTTATAGCTTCTGCTTAGCATTTGTTAGTAAAGATATGATGTTATGATCAATGCAATTTATTGGTGTAGTCGGGATTGAATCGGTTCATACCTTATGCCAGCTCTTCTTTCTTTTTTTGTTCCTGTCATGTAATTCTATTTTTGAGACACCAGTGTTGCTTCTGAGTGAAGTAATTCAGGGTGGATTAACATGACTACTTTTCTGTTTGTGACAAGATCATTAGTATAATGAAAATATTCTACCCTGCTGTTCTCCCTCTGGGGGACTCAAGGTTGCTTACACTATCTGTTAGAAACACGGTCAATTAAAGATGAGGTTTTCAGACAACGTATTGTGGATCAACATGGCATAGGCTCATGTGAGTGCAGGTGGGGTCACTCCCCTGATTCGATTCCACTTGGCGCTTGTCAAAGTAGGCTTGAAAATATTGCTGCATTGCGTGAGGAAGCATTGTCAAGAGTGCCTGCGGTCTTCATAGCAGTTTCAGTAATTAATCAATGGTTTTGAATAGTGCTGAATACTCTGGAGATTTTTTTCTGTACTACCTTGTTTTGCTTTTCGGAAACTTCCCTCCAAAATAGAGTATCAAGTCATCTTAGCATATGGTGACCATTTGCCTGGTGACGACACAGGACCTAAAACTAGCCCTTGATTTCGTCTGAGCCAGAGATTGGTTGTGACTCTCTGAATCTAACGTGCTAGTAGAGCAGGGGTTCTCAACCTTTGGAAGCCCGGGTACCCCCTATCACGGTCCAATTTTCTGAAGTACCCCTTGCTAACTAACTGCTAATTAATTGGATTAATCAATTAATTAATTAGGTAATTAATCGTTAAATTAAAAAGTACTAAACAATTTTAAATGTGAAAAAATGTCTTATTTAACTGTGTGTGCGCGCGCATGTGTGTGGGAGAAAGACACACACACACACACACACACACACACACACACACACACACACACACACATGCAAGGATCTCTTTTTTTCTCCAAGTCACACTTCCCGAAATCAGCTTCTCCTTCCCCCACCCCACCAAAGTACATTTTCCAAAGTATAAAAATAAGCCCAGAATCAGAGACAGAAGGGCTCCGAAAATAATTACAATTTAAAATCCATGTTAATTAACACTTAACTAGCTGCTGATGGAGCAGATAAGGGGCAGGGCTTGGCATACTCCCAGCAAGAGGTCCGCATACCCCTTGGGGTACCAGTACAACAGGTTGAGACAGTGGAGTTGCCAGGCACCCCTGCTACTGGTGCAGAAAAGCCCGACGCCCCCAAACTCATTTGCATAATTTGCATAATGAGTTTTTCCCCTTTTTCGCTGTTTTTAAAGGGGATTTTTAGCGCTAGCGGGGCTTCTAATAGTTTATGTATGCTTTGCGCAACTTATCTTGTGTACTGTGACCCTCCCGCGACGATCTCCAGGAGCGCAGACGATCTTCCGGGGCGCAGATCGTTCCTCTGCTGCTCTGCCGCCCCTGGCGCGAACTCTGTAAAGCGCCCAGGAGCGCTTTGCAGAGTTCACGCATGCGCAGAGTGTCGATTGGAAACATCGTCGCTCTGCGCATGCGTGAACTCTGCAAAGCGCTTCTGGGCGCTTTACAGAGTTCGCGCCCGAGAGCAGAGGAACGATCTGTGCCCCAGAAGATCGTCTGAGCCCCTGGAGATCGTCGCGGGAGGGTCACAGTACACAAGATAAGTTGCGCAAAGCATAATAAACTATTAGAAGCCCCGCTAGCGCTAAAAATCCATTAAAAACCTGTAAAAAAAACGGGGGAAAAAGCAAAAAACCCCAAAACCGAAACTTAAGGAGGCTCGCGCCCCCCCGGAGCCTTTCCGCCCCGACACCCTGGGGCCCACCGCACCACCGCACCATATCAGGCGACGCTACTGGGTTGAGAACCCCTGTAGTAGAGCATTGAGCAATAGGCTTATACTGTACAAGCAATAGGCTTGTACTGAGAATTACCCAATGCATTTATCAGTACTGTATAAAGTAAAATTTAATTGCAGGGATTGATTTTATTGTGCTCTTATTTTTACAGCAGTAGGGCCCTGCTTCTTGTGTATTACAATAAGTAGAAATTCTATGCTCTAGGGATGAACACCTTGGGAAAAGTGATGATGGAGGATTTCCCAGTACAGTGTTTCTCATTGCAGATAAAACCTTTCTAGAGATTATTTTTATAGCAATATTTTCAAACTCATGGGAAAGCAAATACTGTAGTAGAATTTGGCACTGGGAAATCTGGCATCTATGCCTTCCTATAGTCTAATTATCTTTCAAAGGGCAATAGTAATGTTTCTTTTGAGCAGATGTTGATGAAATTTTTACTTTTTCCAGCACCTTTATAAAAAGGATTGGGAAGCAGACAAGACAAAGATTCACATCACAACAGATATTCCTGAAATTCTTTTGGCAAAAGTCAATGCATTTAACATCAGCAATGTAAGTATGAGGGTTGCCTAGTTGTACCTTTATTCTGGTCTCTCATTACTGGGGAGGATGAAAAACGAAATATCAATCCATATGTTGAACAATCCAGCAAGAACTGCCTGTTTCTAGCTCAGCAAAGCTTACAGAGGAGCAGGTCAGGTCATTAGCTAGCATCATAAGCAATTGCCTGGGATACAGTCCTGTACTGTTGTTCACAAGTACGTTCCACTGACTCCAGTGTTTTTATTTATTTGAAGGATTTACCTCCTGACTTTTGAAAAAAATATTGCAAAGTGGCTTACAAAATTTCTTTTAAAACAACAAATAAAACAAAATTGTTTGCCTAAAAATGCAAGCAATAAAACCACTAAATTAAGAAAGTGGAAAAAGGCGTAAGAAACAGTAACAACAACAAGAACCCCAGAACTGATCAGATTTGAGACTTCAGGGCATGGGGAGGGGGTATTCCCTTGTGCCATGGTCCCAATGAAAACCTCAACCCCAAAAGTTGCTGTTAGTCCCAGAGGGAAACTTCCATTGGTGCCACTGGTCCTGATGTTCAGAAAGAGAGCAATCTGGATGAGCCCATATATATCGTGCATTGTTTTCAAGCATCTTGAAATCACAACACTATATGTTGCCAACAGATCCCTCTCGCACAACACCAGAACCAGGGGACATGCACTAAAATTGAGTGGAGGGAGAGTTAGAACGGACAAAAGAAAATATTTCTTCACCCAGCGTGTAATTCATCTGTGGAACTCCTTGCCACAGGATGTGGTGATGGCACCTGGTCTAGATGCCTTTTAAAAGGGGTTTGGATAGATTCATGGAGGAAAAGACCATCACAGGTTAAGGTTACAAGCCATAAGCAATCTCCTAGCTTTAGAAGTTGGTTTTCTCTGTGCCAGGTGCAAGGGAGTGACAGCAGGAAACAGGTTATCTTGTTGGCTGTGTGCTGTCGGAGGCCTCTGGTGGGGCCACTGTGAGATACAGGATGCTGGACTAGATGGGCCTTTGGCCTGATCCAGCAAGGCTCTTCTTAGATATCTGCAATGTTATTCTGCAAGACCTTGTCCTTTGACAAACCTGGAATGAACCTGAATCAATGTACTTTTGTTGAAAACAGCCTGCAGATGTTTTTCTCCATCACTTGACAAGATCAGAGCAAGTCTGGGTGAGATGGAAGCAGTCAAAAACTGACTAGAGCCATCAGTGCAATCTGATATTTGGTGTGTGTGCAAAACATTTGACATGTATAGTATGGGAATGTGCTGTTCAACAATCCTTGGACTAAATTAGGAGCACGCAACATACAAGCCACATCTGGCCCCTTGCCCTGAGGTTCTTTTATGCAGTTTGAGGGAATCTGGTTAGATTCCTGACAGTCTTCTTTCTTACTTTTTTAAAGCACATTTCTAGTTTTCATTGTTGCAGAAAAAATGGAAGCATGTTTTTTAACGTATGGTCAATGCCAAACAAATACTCAATGTTTTAGATTACACATAGGGAAATATTTATTTATGTTGGCATTTATTATTCATTAAAAAAGTTATGCCATTCTTTACCCCCCCCCTTTTTTTTTCCATTTCTCAGAAAATGTACAAACTTTCCCTGGAAGAAGCTAAGAAGAAGGGATGCGATATCAGGGCTGATGCAATCCCTATTCAAGCTGCTAAGGCTTCTCGAGACATTGCTAGTGATGTAAGGTTTTAAGGAAAATTCTCATACATTATTGCAAAAGATTGTGATCTGCGTTGTTTCATTTTTTAATTTTACTTTTATACGTCATTGTTTTTCATGTTGTTCATGTTCTACCATTTATTCATTTTTTTAGCATTAAAACTGACATTTGTCAATGAACATGGTTGTTTTGACCTTCCTGAGGTTAAATTTTTGATTCTATCGTGGTGTTTCTATCTTCTTTGCAGTACAAATACAAACTTGCCTATGAGAAGGAGAAGGGTAAGCTTGTTGGCTTCCGTAGCCTTCAAGATGATCCAAAGCTTGTCCACTATATGCAAGTAGCTAAGATGCAGTCAGATCGTGAGTACAAGAAAGACTATGAAACCAGCAAGACCAAATACAATACACCTGCCGATACGTTCAGTGTCATGGCTGCCAAGGAAGCACAAGCAAATATCACCAACACTAACTACAAAAGACTCATCCATAAATACATCCTCCTGCCAGATGCAATGAATGTTGAACTGACCAGAAACATGAATCGGATCCAGAGTGAGGTGAGATCCTGCTTTTCTTTTTACTACCAGTTAATGGCAACTGTTTAGATATTCTTATGTAGATGTTCCGTGTGGTAGCTATTCAACTATAACCCAGCCTTTTATTCCCTTTATCTTTCCCGCCTGCAGCATGAATACAAACAAGACTACAACGAATGGTACAAAGGACTTGGATGGAGCCCTATGGGGTCGCTGGATGTTGAAAAGTCTAAGAAAGCCACTGAAATCGCAAGTGATACAAAGTACCGCCAGCATCCAAGCCTCTTCCCATTTAAAAAGCAGCTTGACTCTATGGATATGGAACTTGCAAAGCACAATGCTGGTGTCATGAATAAGGTGTGGCCATCACCATCCAGTGTGAAAATTAAACATTAAACTACCAACATATACCGTACCTCACCTCTTCTTTACAGCAGTGTTTAAACCAGGGGTGGCCAACCTTTCAACATGAATGCTCCTGGCCCTTTAATGGTTGTCTAGGTGCGGGCATTTCAGCAGGTGCAGCTGCTTTAGCAGCACCATCAGCACTTGGAGCTGCCAAGATTCTGTCTTCTACACAACTCTTAAGAACACAGAGGCCCTAATGGTGGAAGGTTGCCCACCCCTGGTTTCAAAAACAACAACATCATGCAGAATTAATACAGTACGTTAAATTTACCATGTCATCAAGATTTTGAGAAAGCGTACCATTGATTAATTCCTTGAACGAAATCTAAATATTTCTTCAGGATGTAACCTTCTCAATTGGTGGGAATCTTCATTAGTTCTGTTGTTTCTGTTATCTATCTGTCATCGAGACAAATTTCCCGTCCTCCATCTCATTTCCCACACAATCACTGTGTCACCCTAATATGACCAAATACAAAACACTATGTGCAGTGGTTCACAATTTGGGCTTTGCTACCAAGCCAGCATTGTGGTTGCCCAGCAAGGAATCCCACCTATTGCCTTTCCTGTTCAAAAGTAAGAATGAGAGATGGAGGAGAGATGTCCATTTGCTGCACTGTAGCTTCTTGAGCACTATGACTGCGCAGCAGCCCAATGTCCTCTGACTCCCATTCCTGCTCAGACGGGTAGAGGAGATGAGAGGGGTTCATTTGGTTGCTGTTCAGCTGAGGCACCCTGATGTGCTGTGACCAATCTGCAGTCTCCCTTTTCTGCTCAAAAGCAGGAAAAAAAGCTGTGGGGCTTGCTCCTTTGGACCTGCGTGACCATGACACTCTGGGTGACTTGGCAATGCAGTGGCCAAACCTCCCTTAGTCTGTCTCCTTCCACAGGAGTTGGGGAAGGGGTGAGGATTGCCACACAATGTTTGGCAAGATCTCCATCTGCTTCTCCTCCTCTGAGGTTGGGAAGGAGGTCTAGGGCTCCTGATGGTACGGCTGCAGTTGCCAGTGTTAGCGTGGTGAGTGAAATTGTGGAAGCCCTGCTAGGCAGATGAAGAGATGATGCCGTGCAAGGAGGAACAGGCTTGATTCTTGGTTGGGGACCAAATGTATCCCTTTACCTCCTCCAGCGTAAGTGAACAGGCGCCATTCTCTCCCATAGGAAATAGTCAAGTGCTACACTTGGGGACCCTATTGGCAGTAAGGGGAAAGTTCCACCTTTGACAGGTCCACCCTTGACACCTGTTGGCTTTATCCACAGTGACAGGGAGCCTGCAAAGTGCAGTACAAAGTGTCTCTAAGTACATAACACACTGGGGCACTTTTGTGCTCTCCACTACTGCTTAAGATATCCAAGTGCTTCCTCCACATGCATGCACAGACAGTCCTCTTATAATGACGGGCATTTGCTACTTCTATGTAAAAGTCAAACCAAAGAGATATAAGTATGAATACAACTGTTGATGCATTTATGCCAACACTATTGCATTATAAATGCATAATTGCATTATTTACCTTGTCTATTTTTTTCTCATTAGCATTCATACATAGAAGCATGGGAGAAGGATAAGAGGAAGATTCATGTGATGCCTGATACACCTGATATAATGCTGGCCAAAGCAAACAAGCTTAATTACAGCGAGGTATAGAAAAAAATGTCTTAATACGTTGAGTTTATTGGTATATTGATGCCCCAATCCTACCCCCGCCACCTGCACCAATGGAGTCGCACCATGGAGGCACACGCTGCTACTACTACTAATGGGGGCAGGGTGATTGGAAAGCCTTCTCGAAGTAAGGGAACTTTGTTCCCTTGCCTCTAGGTAAGGCGCTGTATGGGTCTACGCGAATCTGCGCCAGCTCTTTGGCTGTTGGAAGTCCGAGTGGACCCAAAGGGGCCAGGCCAGGCAGGGTGCATAGGCTATTGGTGGCACCTTTGCTTCTAATAACAGCCCCCTGCCCACCCCTGTACTCTTCTCCCGGTGGCCCTTTACCCTGCCCCAATCCTCTCTGCCCCATTACTCCCCCTCCCTGCCCATCACCCACCCCTACGCCAAATTACTGGTGCCAGGGGAGACAGATGCGCTGCTGCTGCGTGGCCGACACTGCTCACTGTTTGCAGCAGCGGCCTAATAACGCACAATAGCACATCGCATTTTGCGATTCCGCAAACCACACTGCGCTGCCAGAACACGAGTTCTGTCAGTGCAGATGGGGGATAGGATTGGGCAGTAGTTGTATTTCCTTTCATGAAATGAGTCCTAAATATGTTGGTATGAATTCATCACTCTGGCTCTGTGATTCCTGATTGTCAGAATTGCACCTTCAGTAAAAACCACAACCTTTTAAAAGAAGAGAAAAAACCATGCCGGGGCAGCGAAAAGGAGTGAACTAGTGTGAAAGATGTTAATTGGGGGAGAACATTTTAGAGACTCAGACTCCCTTTTCTGTGCCAAAAATGTTCTCGACAGTTCAGCTCAGGTGAAATATTGGAGAAAATTAGAGGAAACCCTTCATGATAGGAGTGGGAGTTTTTCAGGTTTCCATGCATCCTTAATGCCAGGGGAAGAAATACCTATCTATCGATCATGTATTGAACTGTTTCTTTTTGATTTCCATATTAGAAACTGTACAAACTTGGATGGGCAGAAATGTTAAAGAAAGGTTATGATCTCACAAATGAAGCCATTTCAGTGAAAGCGGCTAAAGCCTCAAGAGACATTGCTAGTGATGTAAGTAAGATTGGAAAGGCATAACTTTTGATGCATTCAACCAAGCTGTCCTGGACTGGGATGTGTAACTGATTTTCAGTGCCGGAGCTCATTATCTCCCGTATCATATGTATTAATGAAAGCTGGCCATATGAGTGTACTTCTGTGCATGTCCCGAGTGCCTCTCTTTCACCACCAAGAGACCACAACAAATTCCTGTTTAAGATTAGGAGTTGGGGGTTTTAGGTACGCTCTCTAAAACGTGACTGAGGCATAATCAGTTTTACTTCCTCTTACTCATGACATAGTCATGCTCAGAATATGCCATTAATTCTAATATGAGGTCATGAAATTCCTCATGAGCAAGACTTTGAATACACCCTGTGCCCCCTTTTTGTCATGATGATCGTCCAGTCCTATGCATGCTTACGTACAGACGCCAGTAGGGGCTTGCTTCTATGTGAGCATGCCCAGGACTGCAACCACTGCTCTTATAAGTCAGCAAAAAGGTCACATTTGCTCAAGTCAATGGATTCTGCAAATCTTGTGACTCCTGTCCTTGCAGAAATATTCTTTTGTTCTTTCTTTTAGTACAAGTACAAAGAAGGGTACCGCAAGCAGCAGGGACATCACATCGGATTCCGTAATGTGCACGATGATCCCAAGCTTGTGCACTGCATGAATGTGGCCAAGATGCAGAGCGAAAGGGAGTACAAGAAAGATTTTGAGAAATCAAAGACCAATTACAACAGTCCTGTGGACATGCTGGGTGTCTTATTGGCCAAGAACTGCCAGAAACTGGTCAGTGATGTTGATTATCGTCATTATCTGCACCAGTGGACATGTCTTCCCGATCAGAATGATGTCGTACATGCCCGGAAAACATATGACCTTCAAAGTGATGTAAGTATTGTAACCATGGGTCCTTTGGGGGAAAGTACAAGGCTTCACATTTGGAAATGTTGAACAAGGAATTTATTGAGGGGAATTAACATCATCACACTGGCTCTCTAATGCAGAGATAAGTAGTGATCATTCTATGTCAAAGGGAAGTGCTTCAAGCTATAGGGCAAAAAGTACTGTATAATCCTCTCCAGGGCTCTTGGTCACACAAAATAGATATCAAGTTTGTTTCCTTCCTTCCTTACTAGAATGCATATAAATCAGATCTTGAGTGGCTTAAAGGCATCGGCTGGAACTCATATGGATCTCTGGAGTCAGAAAAGAACAAGAAAGCATCTGAAATCCTGAGTGAAAAGAAGTATCGCCAGCATCCTGACACTATTGCATTCACGAGTATTGCTGATTCAATGGAGGTGGTGTTGGCAAAAGAAAATGCCAAACACAGGAGTGATGTAAGTTTTCTCAAAACATGTAGGTACTGCTTGCTAGCCAGGAGAGAAAGTCAGCGTGGGCAGGAGGTGGTGGGAAAGATGCAATGGGTAACTGGATCAGACCTATATAATTTAGTGAACTGCTTTAACTAGTTTAATGACCCAATCCTACTGTCCACTTGCGCCGGCAGAATGCTAGTTCTGCTGTTGCGCGCTGTTGCAGAAGTACCGTAAAGCACTTTGCGACAGCGCAGGGCCTTGCTTAGCCAGCAGGAAGGCCAGAACCCTCCCGTTGGCACCCCTCTCTGGACAGACACCTACCGAAGCAGGTAAGTCTGTGTAGGGGGCAGAATGGGGAAGGTGGGGGAGGGCAGGAAAGGGGCTGAACGGGGCGGGGGAGGGCGGATTTGGCCTGGGAGGGAGTGGGATCGGTGGTGTCGCCAGCACGCGTCATATCCTATCCACCTTCCTGGGCCTGATCCGCCAACATGGATCAACGCGGACATGTGCTAGTGATATCACTGGTGCAGATCAAACTTAACCTGTTGTGCATGCTGGGGCTTACCCCAGGGCAAGGGGACAAATGTCGCCTTACCAGGATGACCAGATAAAATGTAGAACGCAGTGCCTATACCTTTAACCATTGTAAAGAAGAGGGAATTTTGGCAGGTGCAGCTCATCATGGAAGGGTGCAAAAAGCTGCACCTGCCAAAATTCCCTCTTCTTTACAATGGTTAAAGGTATAGACACTGTGTCCTACATTTTATCTGGTCACCCTGCGCCTTACCGCAAGGAGACCTCTAGCATGCAGCACTCTCCCACAGGATGCAACGGAGCCCATGCTGGCACCACTGCATCGCTACGTGGGACTTTAGGTAGGATTGGGCTGCCTGTCTGCAATCCTATGCATGCTTACTTGGGAGTATGCCCCACTGAACTCAACAGAACTTACTTCCAAATAAACAACTACTATGCACCTGGATATTCAATACATGAACAATTCTTGTAAAACAGACAACCTTGTTATAGATTAAGTAAGAAAAAGCTTTTAAAGCCCTCAAGGTGATGTCACAAGATTTAATTAAGAGTAAACTAAAAGAGTCCCCTCAATTCCTCAATCCTGTTGGCAAGCTGCATGCGGCATCCCCTAGTTTCTGTGACTGCTGTGCAAACAAGGGTGAAGTGTATGCCCATCTTCCCAATAGTAAGATATAGGACATGGAGCCACAAGTGAGGAAGCATCTACATTGTTCAGGTGGGAGCGGCAGTGACTGTGTTAGCAGCCACACTCTTCTACCTCTCCTGATATATATTCAAGCATGGCTTCTTTCTCATGTTTGCCTATCCAGAGTGAAGGCAATATGATTTCTGGAAGTATTGCCTTTACTCTGAATTGGCTTTTACAATGGCAAATTAGAATGTTTGGTGTTGTGATATTTTTATGTTCACAGTGTGATCCTTCCTGACTTGGATCACATTGTGAGGAAGAAGAGCCTCTCAAATAAAACAAGAAATGGCACTGAAGTAGTTGCCAAGACGCAGCAAACAGGTGTTGAAAAGGTAAACTTTCGGGGAACATTTCAGGCGTTTTTTTCTTTTCAACGCTTTTTGCCTGAGAACACTTGGTTACTCTAGGCTAGGGGCTTTATTTAATCTGAGACATCCATTTCAATGAGGCTGCACATCAGAGCTACATAAGGGAAATTTAGTAATAGTAACTCTATTATTCCTTGGCAAGATTATCAAAAGAAGATTTTGTAGTACATGTCCTTTATCAAAATCTGTAATAATAAATTATCTTGTTAAAAAATGAAATGTTTAACCCAGCTTTTCACATTAGCTAGACTTTGCATTGTGAAGTTGTTATTGCATATGATTATTCTCAGTGACACATAATAATTCTCTTCACTCTTTTTAGAAACTGTATAGAGAAGCTTGGGACAAGGACAAGACTCAGATTCACATCATGCCTGATACTCCTGAAATCATTTTGTCCAGAGCCAATTTAATTAACACGAGTGATGTGAGTTTGATCTTAGATTGTGCAACATAATTTCTGTTGTGCTGCCTGTTTTTGCTGGATTTTCATTGCTGGTTCTCTTGATAGAAACTCTACAAGTTAGGATTTGAAGAATTGAAGAAGAAAGGCTATGACCTTCCACCTGACGCCATAGCACTCACGGCAGCAAAAGCATCTCGAGACATCGCCAGTGAAGTAAGGATTTCATGCATTTCTTTTGTAGCAAAATAGCAAACAATGTTATTTCTTAAGTCTTCCTTTGATTCATCACTCAGCTGAAATAATTTTTGTGACTTTTCCTGTACAGTATATGCTCTGATATTCTTTTGAATTTTGTTATATTTATAAGCAAAACTTCATTAACATATTAATTAATTAGTTTCTGATAAGTTTCTCCATCAATGAATTCAGTATTTGGTATTTTATATGTCATCATAATACAGTGCAATACAATGTACCAGCAGAAATAAATGGCTCTGTAATTTGAAAATGTATGCATATCATAAAATACCTTTCACAAGTGCCAAAATGTGGTTTTTGGTCCAATACTATGGGCTGTTTACAACAGTGGACCTTGTGATCCACTGTTGTAAAAGGTGTGCCAGTGTCATGCATTTTAAGGCTGCCAGTGCAGATGGTCAGAGGCCCCACACATGCGGCAGATGGATGCTGCGCTGGAGCAAGTAAGGTGGAGGAGAGGGGCAGTTTGGGGGGAGGATCAGGGTGGGAATGGTCCAAACCAGGGGGACAGTTCAAAGGGGAAAGAAGTGGATCTTGACAGCAATTGCACAGATCCTATTCCCCTTTCCTGCCCGGAACCGCCCCCTTCCCCGAATATCTGCCAGCAAAATAGCTGGTGTAAGTCCAAGGAGACCCATAGGCGACCAGGTTGCCTAGTGGGAGGTAAGTAAAAAACTATTTTTACTTCCATCTTGCGGGCCATCTGTTTTCTCTCTTCCCCCCCCCCTCACCATTGCATGCAACACATGTTCCTTTGGCGTGGCGGAAGATGGTAGAGGGATAGGATTGGGCTCTTTGAATGCTCATAATGATTGCCAAAAGAATGAACAGGAATGACTTTCATTTCAAAATATAAAAATACTACATTTCTATTGTGTATTATTAGAAATAAAATTATTTATTAAATTGATAGCAATAATTTAACATCCAATTTATTTACAGCTATGGTAAACATAATTGGGTGGAAGGTGAATTCTACTTTAATACTTCACAATACTGGAATCAATCTTTTCCTGAGATAGACAAGCCCAGCGTAGTGCCGTGATCTCATAAACTCCTTATTGAGTATTATTAACACCCACCTCTTAGAATTAAAACAGCTGAGTATATAAACTAGGCTACCTAAAAAACAAACATTTGAAGGGATAAATATCATATAGTTAGGCACCCTTTAGTGTCATCACAGTGAGAGGGAAAGACATTCATTTACAGTCATCCTAGAACTGTGCTCTTAAATGCATACTTATTGTTATAAGTGCAATAAGTGAAAATTATCTTCTACAGTACAAATACAAAGATGGGTATCGCAAGCAGCTTGGCCACCACATTGGAGCTCGAAGCATAGAGGATGACCCTAAACTTGTGCATTCGATGAATGTAGCGAAGATGCAGAGTGAGAGGGAGTACAAGAAAGATTTTGAGAAATCAAAGACCAAGTACAACAGTCCTGTGGACATGCTGGGTGTCTTATTGGCCAAGAACTGCCAGAAACTGGTCAGCGATGTTGATTATCGTCATTATCTGCACCAGTGGACATGTCTTCCCGATCAGAATGATGTCGTACATGCCCGGAAAACATATGACCTTCAAAGTGATGTAAGTATTGTAACCATGGGTCCTTTGGGAACATCTGTGCACATGCATGCAAGTGAACCCCCATGTGCATGTCTTTGAGTCTTTGGCTGTTGGTTGTGATGCACACATCTTTAGAGCAGCACCAGGAAGAGGGAGGGGGAAAGTACAAGGCTTCACATTTGGAAATGTTGAACAAGGAATTTATTGAGGGGAATTACCATCATTGTACAGGGGTGGGGGAAATAACATATCGTATACTGTGTGCATGGCTAGTAATAACTATATGCAGTTACATAATTAGTGCCGTGTATAGATGGCTTTACATAGGCCAGTCAGTCTAATTGGCTTCCGGGTGAGAGAATAGAGGACCAGGTGGGGGAATCGTGAAGGAGAATGGTAGGGTAAGAGAGGGCAAGAGAAAGTGAGCAAGAAAGAGACGCTCATGCAAAGCAGGTCTTCTCCCAGGAGGAGTTGGAACATCAAGGAATCTAGGCTTGAAACAAGAAAAATAGGAAGAGGGGACCTCAAGCTGGCTCAAAGCTGGGGTGTATACCTGATCCTAAAGCTGTGAGAATCTGGGGAGGGAGCTTCGACCTGCACTGCCATGAGCAAGGAGAGGTATAGTGCAGGAGTAACTCTGCGTGCTATGGGCTGGCCACGGACCAGGCAGTGAAGAGGAGGTAAGTAAAAAACATTTTTACTTACCTACTCTGCCACGTCATGGTCCCCAACGGGCCTACTCGGATCTGCACCAGCTCTTTGGTTGGTGTAAATCCAAGTGGGTACAGGGGGCTTGTCAAGGCCAGGCCAAAGGCATAGGACATTGATGGAACTGCTACATCAGCAGCCCAGCCGTTAGACTGCAATCCTATATATGCTTACCTGGGGGTATATTCCATGGAGCTCACTGGGACTTATTTTTGAGTAGATATGCATAGGATTGCACTGTAAAACTGCTAGTTTTAACCTTTTGCCTGTTTGAAGGCTCAAGAGTGCAGAAAAATGATTCTGATAGGCAGTTTTGGGGTACCAGTAGCTTTTATTAAAAGGATTTGCAGCTTAGCTGTATTTTTTCTAGTGTTCCTAGTCTTTTATTCTAGCGTGAAATATTTTGATCTATGCTAACTGAAGCTAGCTACGGTTTTCTGAACAACAGAATATAAACGTAGAAAGTAAATAAATAAATACCTGTATAACCTTTCTAAATTGAAAGGAGAACTGCGATTTCTGTAAGGCACATTAATTAACAGAGCAATTCTAAATAATCCTTACTCCAAAGTAATCCCCATTGAGTTCAGTGGGATTTACTCCTTACTATGTGTGTACAGGATTGCAGTGTTACAGCACAATCCTATGCATGTCTACTCAGAAGAAAACTCAATTGAATTCAATGGAGCTTACTCTCAGGTAAGTGTGCATAGGATTGCAGCCTAAGTATCCATATCACCACAATTCTAGATGAACGTGGTCATAATCCCACAGTTTAGTTTGCTTTGCATGGGCAGTAAGATATAGCAATCTGGTAGGAGTAGAAAAGGGCTTACATCAATTCTTGTTTAATCTGTGCTAATTCTAACGTGACGGTGCAACAATTGTCTCTTGAGTTGATAATTTATGAGGGCAAAAACTTCCAGTGTTAATGTAAGGGTATACTGAAATTATTATCTTCTCTACTTTTTAAAACATTTCCTACAGAATGTGTATAAATCAGATCTTGAATGGCTAAAAGGCATTGGCTGGTCTCCAAGTGGCTCTCTGGAAGCTGAGAAGAATAAGAGGGCTTCCCAGATCTTGAGTGACTATATATATAGACAGCATCCTGACACGCTCAAGTTTACTAGTCCTATTGATTCCATGCCTATGGCTTTAGCAAAGCACAACTCTGAAGTTATGAATCATGTGAGTTTTGTATACTTTGAATAAATGCTTAAAATATTTTGCTTTTACTTGTAGAATAATTTTGACAGTTGTCCTATTTTAGTCTTGAAGGTACACTATAGTTGCAAATATCCAATTTAGTGTCCTTGGAATTTAAAAACGTTTAGCACATTTTAAAAATATTTTTTCTGGTGTTTGGCCAACACATCTATATAAATATTGCAAAAAATATCTGTTTCTGATCCTCATTAACTAATTAAGAATATATCTATCTATTATTAATTAATTAACAGTATTTATATACTGCTTTTCAACAAAAAGTTCACAAAGCGGTTTACAGACAAAATCAAATGATTAGATGGTTCCCTGTCTCAAAAGGACTCACAATTTAAAAAAAATGCAGAACACCACCAGCAAACAGTCACTAGAAAGACACTGTGCTGGGGTGAAAGGGGGCAGTTACGCTCCCCCTGCTAAATATTAAGAGGAGCACCAATTGAAAAAGTGCCTGTTGCCCAGTTAGCAGGCTGTCTGTCTGTCTGTCTGTCTGTCTGTCTGTCTCTGTCTGTCTGTCTGTCTAAATGATTTATATGCTGCATTTCTCTGAATAAACAAATTTATCTGATGTATATTTTCATTGTCTCTAGCAGCAGATTTTTAGAATAGCTGATGCTTTTCCTACCCATTCACTTAGGACAATATATTACTGTTTTAATTACTGCTGCCTGCATAAAATAATGTGTTCTTTTTTCAGCGTATGTATGTTGACGCTTGGAATAAGGATAAAACCAGCATCCACATTATGCCAGATACTCCTGAAATTCTACTGTCACAGCAGAACAAAATCAACTACAGTGACGTAAGTGGATTCCTTTAAAATCTACAGGAGAAAACAATGTGTCCTTGTAATGACTAAAGTAATGTTTGCCATTCTTTTAGAAATTATACAAACTTGCCTTGGAAGAGTCGAAGAAAAAGGGCTATGATCTTCGGGTAGATGCAATTCCAATCAAGGCGGCTAAAGCTTCCAGAGATATTGCAAGCGAGGTAAGCACTTCATGTTGTATATAAGTACAACTGTCAAATTTCTTTGCTCTGTTACCTAAAAATCCTAGACATTGCTATGGCTCACCTGAAGCAAGAATGGTGTTTCATTTAGAATTTATTGAGTGATGATTCAAAAGCTGTACTATGTGAAGCCATAATTTATTGCTCCAGCTAATCTTGCAGTACCTTGGATGGATTTAGATGAACAGAGTAGTTTTTCTCCTAATGTATATTTTTAGTCGACACAAACTGGGAATGGAGTGCAACAAGCTAGCTTTTCACAAGTGTAAGCTGATTTTACTCCAATTATTTATGGTGAAATCGAAAGCATGCTTGATTTCTTCATATAAAAGCATTTTCTTGATTCTCAATATGTGGCAACTGCAAACATTAGTGGCCCAATCCTATTGGGCCTCGCCACCAGCAAAGCCTGCATTCCGCTGACAGTGACTACTGAAAAACAGCCGTAAAATGTGCTCCGGCAGTGTGCTGAGTAGCTTCCTGTCAGAGCGCCAGCGGGAAGGCCGGAGCTTTCTCGTGTGTGTTGACGGAGTGATAGCCACCCGCTGAGGATGGTAAAGTGGTGCGTTAGGTGAGGAATGGGAGGAATGGGGGTGGAGTCGCTGCGGGAGGGGGTGGATCCAGTGGCAATGGCGTGCGCCGGATCCTATCACCTTTAGCAGCAGCCTCTTCACCCCCTTTCTCTCCTTGGATTTGTGCCAACGAAATAGCTGGAGCATGTCTGAGGAGACCAATTGTGGAGTGGGAGGCTTACTGAGGGGTCAAGGGATTTCCTTTCCTCTCTATAAACCTCCTGCTCTGCTGACATCATGGGGGGGGTGCACGGTGAGCCGCCTCCCAGTTGGGGGTGTAAGAATGCCACTGCTCTGCCCCCCCCCCCCCGGCTGGATACAGCACACGCCTTTTTGGCATGACTGCACCAATGAGGGAAAGGATAGAATTGGGCTGTAAGACACGTCAGGAAACAAGTTGCTCATTTGAATCTATGTTTGGGGACTGTTCAGACAAGTGTTTGAGCCTATGGCACACAGAACATTTTATCAGCTTGTACAGATTCTCAGGTATGCTGCCAAAGGCTGACCTAGTTGTGTAATCACTGAGCAGAAGTGCTGTATTTTTGGCACTGTACCACAAGCTCAACAGTTGAATGGGCTGAAGATCACCTAAAGTAAGTAAGAGAATGATTGCTATCATGATGGAAAGTTCATTCTCATTGGATGTTACAGCATGAACAGGTTTGCTTATTTCATCCAAGAACAGAGCTCCTTGGTCACCACAGTGTTCCAGATAATAACATGAGGAACTGAATTAATCAAATGGGAAGGCTTCCCTGCTCCTCCTCATTTTTCGTACCTTTGACAATAATTCATAGAAAAGTACCTATGTTATCAGGAAAAGAAGGCAAAGTACTATAGGATAGTCACTTCAATAGAAAGGGCTGGTTTCCAATTACTTCTTTCAGAATTTTAAGAAAACAACTGGATGGAGCAAAGATTTGCAGCAATCTTCCTTACGTTTTTGGTATCACACAGTGTCTTAGCCCAAAATGTATACCATAACCTAAGCTATTTAGTGCTTCAGGATAATGATATTCTTCTACCTGCCATGTTGTCTTTTTGGATATTAATTTATTGCTTATCATTCTTGCCAACAGTACAAATACAAAGAAGGGTACCGCAAGCAGCTTGGCCACCACATTGGAGCTCGAAGCATACAGGATGACCCTAAACTTGTGCATTCGATGAATGTAGCCAAGATGCAGAGTGAGAGAGAGTACAAGAAAGACTTTGAGAAATGGAAGACCAAGTATAGCAGTCCTGTGGATATGTTGGGTGTCTTATTGGCCAAGAACTGCCAGAAACTAGTTAGCGATGTTGATTACCGTCATTATCTGCACCAGTGGACATGTCTTCCAGACCAAAATGATGTCATTCATGCTAGAAAAACCTACGAGCTACAGAGTGATGTGAGTAGTGATCTGATTCAGTCTTACCAGAACGAATCCATACGTTTTAGGGGTGAAACTTGAATGACAAATCCCTTCCCTTTTCTGAGAATGCAAACTTTGGTCCTTTTCTGAGAATGCAAGCTTTGGTCCATCAACATATCTGGGGTTTTTGTTTCATTTTAAAGAAGATATGCAACATGCTCAATAATGCATATGCCTCCAAAATGGAGTCTCTTAATTGTTTTTCTTTTTTTCCTTTTGACTTAAGGCCCATTTAGAGCATTGATAAAAGAGACTGATGGAACATAATCAGTCGTTTTGTGTATTATGCTGTTTGATTTTTGTACGCAATAGTCTATTGATTTTACTAAAATCAATTGGACTTAGTCGTGATTAAGTTAACTTACAGCCCAATCCTACCTAACTCCCCGCGAGAGAGTTTTGCACCGCGAAGCCCTCCTTGAGTTAAGGGAACATTTGTTCCCTTGCCCTGGGGTAAGCCCTTGCTGCCCTGCTGGGTCTAGTTGGACTTGCACCAGTTATATAGCATCAAGGTTGGGAAGGGGGTTAGGATATTGGCGACACCACGGCCTCTGATACTGCCCCCTTCCTAGCCTTGATCTGCCCTCCTCCCTGCCCCATCTCCTCCCTGTTCCTCTCCCTCCCTGTCCTATTCCACCCATCCCCTGCCTCCCTCCTTCCCCTCCACGCTGACATACCGGCGCCTTTGCTCTTTCTCCGGCTGCTGGTGCATGGAACTGGCCACTTGCAGTGGTGGCCAGGTCACGTTGAGTGGCGTGTCACATTTTGCAACAGCCATAAAGGACCTTAGGCTTTCTTGAATGCTAGTAGCGTAAGGCCCTTTTAGGATTGGGCCGTGAGAATACAACTAATGGCCTTTAAGGTGCCACTGGGTTATTTGTTGGCTTGCTATAGCAGAATAATACAACTGATCTTCTGGAATTCCAACCCTGTGTAAATATGCTTGAGGCATATAATATAGCTGTATAAATAGTGTATAATGAGAGGAGTGAGTCTACAATTCACAGCCTACGTTCACCAAAGCAGCTCAATTAAGGTAATGCACTTGCAGTGCAAGTGACCTAAGAATTGTTCCCCCACATAAGTGAAGCCACATGGCCTAATAAGAGAGGAGCTTACTGTGGTTGTTGTGATTGGAGAAAGTATTTTGTTAGTTGATTTGGGTTGTTTGATAAGTAAATGCTAACTAAATAACTGCTTAATGTACTTGTTCACAGAATTGCTACAAGTCAGATCTTGAGTGGCTGAGGGGCATTGGATGGGTCCCAATTGGTGCACTGGAGACTGAAAAAGTCAAGAGGGCTGGAGAGATCCTAAGTGAAAAACATTATCGACAGCCACCTGACAGATTCAAATTCACCAGTGTGACAGATTCTCTGGAAATGGAATTGGCCAAGCATAACGCAGAAACAATGAATAAGGTGAGTCTGAGCTGTGCAACTGGCGCATTAGTTTTTTAGTGCAAGCTATTGCAGGAAGATACATTTTGATTGAAAAGTAATATGGAACAACAAAGAGCACAAGCCTTCCAAAATTATTTCCAAGGTTTATAGGAAACATTTAAGCATGTTGCTTAACATTCCCATTTGCATCATTGGGACTTTAAGTATTCAGCTATACTGAATCAGTGGGACTTACTTTGTTTGTATAACATATTTGCAAGATGGCATGCAAGTCCAGTCCTAGAAGGCTTCCAACACATAAATGAAAAATCAAACAAGCAAAATGGCTATGACCTTTGCATCTTCTTCTCTAAGGAAAGTATTTCATTATCTGTATCTTATTGGGTATTTTGAGGAAAGTATTTCATTATCTGTATCTTATTGGGTATCTTATGCGGAACACCAAGATTGCTGAATGATTATTCATTTAACAGCTGTCCCTTGTTCTTATGTTCTTCACAGCGCTTGTATACCGAAGCTTGGGATAAAGACAAGACTACAATCCATGTCATGCCTGACACACCTGAAATCATGCTAGCAAAAATGAACAAACTGAACTATAGTGAGGTGAGTGCAGAGAGTGAGCCAAAGAAATATCTTATGCACACCAAGAGGTTATTAGGGTTGCAATCCTATACATACTTTCCTGGGAGTAAGTCCCACTGAAATCAATTGCAGTATAGGTTGTATTTTATAGTATACATGGTAAATGCAACGAAGTGTGTTTATTCTTTCAACAGAAATTGTACAAACTGGCTCTGGAGGAATCAAAGAAGGAAGGCTATGACCTACGTGTTGATGCTATCCCAATCCAAGCTGCCAAAGCATCCAGAAATATTGCCAGTGATGTATGTAGCCAATTGTGTTCTTTATATAAGAAATAGTTTTGGTGACAAGGCACGTTTTGCAGACGAACAGAGTTAGCCATAAACTGTATTATGCAAAATGTTTACTCCCATTGTGCATAGACTAATATTTACGGAGATGAAAAAGGACATTTTTATACAGTCGTATCAATGACCTGCTCCTAGGATAGCACTAAAAAGGGAGGATAGAGTGATACATTCTTAATTCTCCCCAGTTATCAAAAGAAACTGGAGTGTGTGGTGGTAACTCCTTTTTTATAATATCAACTTATTATTCACACATCAAAGAGAACAATGTCTCATGCTTCAGTTTGTCTTTGTATTGAAAATCAATCCCTATCTTGGGGAAAAGGAAAAGAAACGTACATCTTAAAACCTAAGATCAGAGAAGCTCATCAGGAACTCCATTGTCTCCATTACTGCTGCCACACATGTTGTTTAGTTTAGCAAAAGAAAGCTGGTTATGAATAAACACCACTGAAATCAACAGGACAAGTTAGTCATGACTAACATGAGAGCCAGGATGGTGTAATGGGTTGCGTGTAGGTTCAAATCCCTGGATCTAGAAGACCTAGAAGATCCAGGTTCAAATCCCCGCTCAGCCAGGAAGCTTCCTGGGTGACCTTGGGCCAGTCACTATCTCTCAGCCTCATCTACCTCACAGGGTTGTTGTGAGAAAAGGAGGGAAGGAACCATGTATACCACCCTGAGCTCCTTGGAGGAAGGGTGGTATAAAAATGTGAAAAATATGTAAATAAAAAATCATATCCCATTAATTTCAGTGGGACTTAATAGTGACTAAGCTTCTTTGGAAACAACCTTGTATGTTTACATTTCTTTACTACAACCAGATATCCAGAGATCTTTGCAGCCAGCAACCATTCCAGACATTCTTTTTTCTCATTCTAATTGTGCCATGAGTTCAGGTTGCTTAAGGTCTTTGCAATTTAGAGAGATTGTAGGTGTCTCCCCAGCACTGGCGTCGCTGCGGGGGGGGGGCGAAGCTCTAAGTTCCTCCGCAATCCGACCCTCCGTTACACGGGTGAACGAAGCGGCCCCGCCTTCGGAGCCTTTCAGGGCAGCGAAAGTAATGCGCAGGGAGTCTCCTGCGCATTGCTTTCGCTTCCCTGAAAGGCTCCGAAGGTGAGGGGGCGGGGCCACTTTGTTCACCCATGTAATGGAGGGTTGGATCGTGGCGGAACTTAGAGCTCCACCCCCCCTGCAGTGACGCCAGTGCTCCCTAGTTTGTTTCCTTGCCCATTTTTGTGCTTCACGTATGACCAGCTAGCAGTGGGAAATATGGGGAGCCCTGGAAATCTTTCAGCTGAGACGAACGTTGATACCTGGGTTTAGTTAACAGTTCCTTTTTTTTTTTTCTTAAAGCAAAGTCCCTGCCTGGAAAATATGATAAGTACACTTCTTATAGGAACATGCATCATCTTTTTTTATCTTCTTACAGTACAAATACAAAGAAGGGTACCGCAAGCAGCTTGGCCACCACGTTGGAGCTCGAAGCATACAGGATGACCCTAAACTTGTGCATTCGATGAATGTAGCCAAGATGCAGAGTGAGAGAGAGTACAAGAAAGACTTTGAGAAATGGAAGACCAAGTATAGCAGTCCTGTGGATATGTTGGGTGTTTTATTGGCCAAGAACTGTCAGAAACTAGTTAGCGATGTTGATTACCGTCATTATCTGCATGAGTGGACATGTCTTCCAGACCAAAATGATGTCATTCATGCTAGAAAAACCTACGAGCTACAGAGTGATGTGAGTATAAATGTTAGGACAAATTAGAATGGATACGAATAGTCAAATTTGTTTGTTCACATATTTGCCCATGTATAAAATGGGCATGCTGGTCAAGGTTCCTGAAGTTTCACCCCTGTGTGTTCCAGCACCCCAGGCACTTTTCCTGTGAGCTCAACTCTGATTCCAGAAGTGAGCTTGGCTGAGAGAAAAGTGTCTGAAGTGATGGAGCACAGGGTAATGTAGTGGGAGAGGGTTCAACTCAACTCCTCTCACCCCTGCACCTCGTTTGATGTACAGATGAACTCTTCACGCTCTGTGTTGTATGTGAATGAAGCAGTTGTGAATACAGAGATGTGGTTGCTTGGGCACTAAGAGTAGTAGGCAGATGTCTGGTTGAGAAGTCAAGACTGCTCCGTATGTTATGGGAAAAGCAGAATTACATGTCTCTAATTCGCTGCTTTCTGTACGTCTGCTCTAATGCGAGAAGCAGAGAACTCTGCCGGTTATCTTTAGCATGATCTGTGAGCTCCAGGGCATTTTTGAGCTCATGGACCTCATCTGAGAACCAAGTGGGAATATGACAGTGAGTGACCTGTGCTTAGATCTCTCATATTTTATTTTTAAATAATAGCAACCACAGGGCTCCTAATTAAGATCAGAACTACAGTGGTAGGGGAAGGGGCTTAAACCTTTGTTCCATTTTTTCTGATGAAAATTAGCTTCCCTTGCCCAAAAATGTTGTTTGCCCCATGGGGGCAAACATACAAGTACTCATTTTATCAAATAGGATTTTAGATTCTCATGGCCAGCTATTACCAGGAAAGAATTTATTACGGGAATTGAAGTCATGGTAGGAAAATATTACTTTAATTGGCTAGAACATATTGTTAAACGCGCAAACCAAACGAGAAAGATGTTAAACAGTAAAGCAGTAGATACAATGTTTCGTTTGGTTCTACTCGAAACTTCATCAGGTAGTGGGAGCAGGTTGTAATGCTCCGTTGGTCTTTAAGGAAACTGAAAACTGCCAACAGCTAACAGTTTAAAAATAGCCACATGAAGGTTCTGTTAAGCTGATAAGAACCTGCAGGGGATACAAAAGCCAACAAGAAGACTTAAGCTGACCCTTTAGGGCATTTATGCAAATGAAAAGAGAATTGGATAATTTGTTAGTGCCTGCTTTAGAAACAGTTTGAACGATATGGGAAGTTGTTGCAATAAAAGGCTTCAGATTAAAGGTTGTTCATTTGCTTTTCTTGAGAGAAGGAACCCAAATTTTATCCACAAAAGTGATTTCCTCCTTTCTGTTAATTAATTGTCCTCTGTTCTTGCATATCTCTATGGCTTCCCGATGAATACGTAATTTAAAATTTGACTCCTGTACCACTTTTTTTTTTCAAAATTAATGGAGTGGCCCGTAGGAGTAGAAGTACTCATTTTATCAATTTATTGAACGCATTATGGTCCCAACACCATGCCTCCGTTAAAAACCGCGCTTAATCGAGACGTGGCTCAACAAGTATTTAGCCCCCCAAGCCTGGTGTCACTTTCAAGTCTCAGGTCTCAATCATGAAATATTAAAAGACAAAACAAATGGGAAAGCCACTCTGAATATGTGCAGCATGCATCTCCAGCACAGACAGCCTCCACACATCTGAGATTAGAGTGACTTTCAAATAGATTGTGAGTCAAACTTGATTTCCAGATCTTTCTCTTTTAGAAATGAACCGCTGATTAAAAACATATACATTTCCTTTCTGCTGTTTCTGTTGTGTTGCCATAATCCAGAGAAGCACACAAGGGAGCCAAGAGTGCACTCTGGTGCTTAGGACTTTCCCTTCCCTAAACTGCACCTTCTCTTGCACATGGACACATCACAAACCACTTTGTTTCTTTAAATAATGGCAGCTCCCTGCACTGTAACAAAGTCAGAAGGCTCTCCGGTGATGTGCCAGTCCTTGGGTATGCTTGAGGGAGGTTTCAAGATTTATCTGTGTTTTCCCCACTACCACCACCTACCCTGTATTTCATAACATGATGCAGTGATTTGCAGCTGTCTGCTTAGGTGATACGTCCAGAGAACATGAGATAATTAACTAGCTTTATATTTTTATGCACAGAATTGCTACAAGTCAGACCTTGAGTGGCTGAGGGGCATTGGATGGGTCCCCATTGGTGCACTGGAGACTGAAAAAGCCAAGAGGGCTGCAGAGATCCTAAGTGAAAAGCTTTATCGACAGCCACCTGACAGATTCAAATTCACCAGTGTGACAGATTCTCTGGAAATGGAATTGGCCAAGCATAACGCAGAAACAATGAATAAGGTGAGTCTGAGCTGTGCAACTGGCACATTAGTTTTTTAGTGCAAGCTATTGCAGGAAGATACGTTTTGATTGAAAAGTAATATGGAACAACAAAGAGCACAAGCCTTCCAAAATTAAATGCTTTTAATTAGACCCATTGATTTCAATGGCAGAGTAATTTTCCCATTTACATCAATGAGACTTAAAATATTTGACTTTAGCTGGATTATGTACAGAGTTTGTATGACATACTTGCTAGATGGCATGCGAGCCCAATTTTATCAGTTTTCTATGAACATATATAAATAAAAAACCAAACAAGCAAAATTGTTATGTTATCTGCAGATTCCTCTGAAAGGGAAGTATTTTATTCACTACGCATATCTTACAGGGCATCCAACAATGCGATACTTTGTATGTCTGCTCATAGGTAAACTCCTATTGAGTTCAATGGGACTTTCTCCCAGGAAACACACTTTCTATATACACTTTCCTGTGAGTAAACCCCATTGAACACAATGGGAATTACATCTGAGTAGACATGCATAGGATTGAACTGTTGGAAATTTTTATTCTGGTCTGGTATTGAATGAATTGTAAGACCCCGAAGACTTTTGGATCAGATGGGCTTGAAATCTGAACAAATAGAAAATAACGAGGACCATCTTGTTTCAATTTGAGTCTCTAGAAAAAACAACAACACCAAGATTACTGAATGATTGTTCTTATGCTCTTTCACAGCGCTTGTATACTGAAGCTTGGGATAAAGACAAGACTACAATCCATGTCATGCCTGACACACCTGAAATCATGCTAGCAAAGATGAACAAACTGAACTATAGTGAGGTGAGTGCTGAGAGTGAGCCAAGGAAAACTCTTATCATATTAGAAGGTGATGTGATTGTTATAACAGTCACAGTTACCCTGTGGGTCATGCAGTTACCAGTTTACAAGTACAGTATGGCTATGGTTTGTTGGGCATCAGCTATCTCAGCTGGAGGGGTTTGTATCAGTGCAGCCTAGATAAGCTGTGGATCACACCCTAATAAATGGTGAGAACTGTGCATTTATTTGCAACATGAAATATGTCGCTTTGAGTAACTCTCAAGTAAAACGCATCCCATATTTCTAGTGCTTTACTAGGTAGTATCATATAAAACACATAGTTAATAAAACAAAATATGCTCTTTCAACAGAAATTGTACAAACTGGCCATGGAGGAATCAAAGAAGGAAGGCTATGACCTACGTGTTGATGCTATTCCAATTCAAGCTGCCAAAGCATCCAGAAATATTGCCAGTGATGTATGTAGCCATTGCATTCTTTATATAAGAAATAGTTTTGGTGACAAGGCACGTTTTGCTGAAGAACAGAGTTAGCCATAAACTGTATTATACAAAATGTGTCATAATTACAGTGAATTATTCTGGCATCAGTAAAGAAATGTCAGTTCAGAGTTTCATCAGTGTAGAATGAAACAACAGATCCCAACACCAGTTGGGTGTGCAGAATTAGTTCTGCAGTTCTTTTGGAATCCATCCTACATTAATGTATTATGTCAGGGGTGGCCAAACTTGCTTCATGCAAGAGCCACATACGATAAATTTCAGATGTTTGAGAGCTGCAATATTTAAGAAGCAGTTAAATTCTTAAATATTTTTACTCACCATGAACATTAAACCTATTTTTTTAATCCAGTGGACTCTCAGTTTATACCTGGTAAATAATCGTAAAGCTTGAAAATGTCTTATTTACCTTTTATATTTATTGTGATGCTAAAAGGACGGAGCTCAGCCAACGTATTTCCAAGAGCCGCACATTATATATCAAAGAGCTGCATGTGGCTCAGGAGCCGCAGTTTGGCCACCCCTGGTATATGTTCTTATCCCCTGGCATCTATACTGTTGTAAAATTTGCTTATAGCCACCTTTTCATCTCATGCCTTAAGTCTTACCCCACTTTGCTCAATGTTCATACTGAAAACGCAGCTTTTCAAAATTTCTCTATTTTCTATGCTAACTCATTCCATGTTTGCTCGTGCTCTTTTCCTCTATGATCTTTTAACTGCTTATCAAGACTCACATTGCTGCATTTTATTCCATGAATTCAAATAATGAAGTCAATTAACTAAGGGTGTAATCCTGTAATACTTTCCTGGGAGTAAGCCCCATTGAACACAGTGAAACTTACTTCTGAGTAGTTACGCCTAGGATTGTGGTGTAAGAGCATTACATTATCATTTTCAGCAGCAGCCCTGACCCTTTCTAGGAAGTCACATAGCAAATTACTTTGAAAGCTTAGAGAACTCTGGAGGGGGTGGGGATACAAAATCACACTAGGCATGCCCAAACTGTTGGGACCACCAGCTCTTTGGCTCCCAGTTGTAGAGTATGAAAGACTAAAGAAAAATGATATTCCTGCCAAAAGAGCAAGGTTTGATCATTAAAGAATAAAGAGTAACTACATGGGAAAAATACTGGTGTTGTAATATCAGAATGTCTTCACAAGAACAGGTGTTTAAGGCAGGGAATAGTGATGAGACAGAGAAGAAGCAAATTTAAATGGGGGAAATCACTGCCAGCAAATATAATAATATACAGTATTTATATACTGCCTTTCTTGGTCATTGGATTTCTCCTCCGACTTTAATCCAAGGCGGTGTACATGGGCAGGCTGTCCTTACCCCCCTTGGTGTTTTTTTTTTTAAACAATATATAAATTTCCAGTCTTTCATGAACGGCTACATTCCAGGTGGTATCCTTTTGCAGCCTGGCTTTTTTTTGCTGGCTGGCGCCTCCCACACTTGACCAACGCAGCTGGGAGCTCTTATCTCTCCTCCCGGAGGCTTTTTACAGCTTTTTGTCGGCGGCGTGTCTCGAACTTGTCAAGTTCACCGGTCTTCGGGCTTACAAGACGGCAGCTCTCCCGATTGAGCCAGACTCTTCTGCCCAATATATGGCAATATATGGAGATAATGGCAATACAGTATATGAAGATAATGAAAGAAACAGTTTTGGTTACCTTGGGGAGGAATCATGTATAAATAATAAAATAGTTCTAGTTTTCATAACCCACCAAGAGGGGTTTTCTTAATGTACATACCTGTTATGTATTCTTCTGGATATATGATTTATAGTACACACATTCATTTATTTTAGTACAAATACAAAGAAGGCTATCGCAAGCAGCTTGGCCACCACGTTGGAGCTCGAAGCATAGAGGATGACCCTAAACTTGTGCATTCGATGAATGTAGCGAAGATGCAGAGTGAGAGGGAGTACAAGAAAGATTTTGAGAAATCAAAGACCAAGTATAGCAGTCCTGTGGATATGTTGGGTGTCTTATTGGCCAAGAACTGTCAGAAACTAGTTAGCGATGTTGATTACCGTCATTATCTGCACCAGTGGACATGTCTTCCAGACCAAAATGATGTCATTCAAGCTAGGAAAGCCTATGATCTACAAAGCGATGTGAGTATGATCTTTATTATTACTATTACTGTTACTATTATATTTCATCACAGCCTATGCTGGACTGGTTATAGTCTGCAATTTGGGATCTAGCCAATGTCCTTGGAATTGCAGAAATATCTTCGTAGAATTCTTGCTGTTATTTTTAATATTAAAAACATTTATATATTGCTTTTCAACAAAATTCACAAAGTGGTTTACATAGCAAAATACATGCTGCCAGTGAGTATATGAATGCTTACATGAGGGCCACTTCATACATGTGTGAAAGAGGACCAATCTAGCTGAGACTTAAAAATGCGTCTTTGGGTCCAATCGTATCCCCCGCCAGTCCAGAGCATGCGCTGCATGCTATGGGGGGGCGGGGGGGAGAACCAGACAAACACATTTGTACTTAACTCTCCCTAGGCCACCTGGTCTCCAATGGATCTTCTTGGACTGGCGCCAGCTCTTTTGCTGACTTCAGTCTGAGGAAACTCCTGGGGCAGGTCTAAGCTGGGAAGGGAGGGATAGGATTTCAGAGTGTGGGGCTGCTGCAGAAATCCTCCCCTCCCATCCATGAACCACCCCAGCCTGGCTTGCTCCCCCCCCCCCATCCAGCCATGATCCTTCCCGAACCTCCCCACCATCAACTTACCAGCAGTGGCAGGGGATGGTGGAGGTTCTGTGGGCTGCTGTTGCCTGAACGCAGAATGAATACAGTAGTAGTTACAGTGGTGGCGAGGTTGGTAGTGGCAGTGTTACAATGCAATCCTATCCAACTTACACCACTGTTGTAACCAACGGGGGAGGGGAAAGTGGGAAGCTTTGGAGGGAAGGGGAGATTTAAATCCCCTTTGAATCCCCCTTTGGAGGGGAGTTGAATCCCCTTTCCGTTCTGGGGCCTCCCGTTTTCGCTGCACTGCTGGTTACACTGGTGGTGTAAGTTGGATAAGATTGCACTGCCAGTCTTGTCCTCAATTAATGAATAATATAATGTTTGTACGTTACTAGAAATGTCCTCCCAGATTTATAATATTATTCTTAATTTGTTTCCTGCATGCTTGACAAATCTCTTACTTATGTTTCAGAATGTTTACAAATCTGATCTGGAATGGCTGAAAGGTATTGGATGGGTTCCTGTTGGCTCTTTGGACGTTATTAAGGCAAAGAGAGCTGGAGAAATCCTAAGTGATAAGATATATCGACAGCCACCTGAACAATTCAAATTTACTAGCATCACAGATTCGTTGGAGATGGAATTGGCAAAACATAATGCTGAGACGATGAACAAAGTGAGTCAGGCATTCCTTGGGCTGTGCTAAATGCCATTATTTTCTTTGTTCGTAGCACATTCAAAGTAGTGAAATAGATTACAAAGAGGTATCTCATTGAAGATTTGTGTTGTTATCCTGCTGTTTGTGACCTTTTGTCTCCCTTACTGCTGTTTTCACTTGGTGCTAATGTATTTTCTTGCCCATTCAGCCCTTTGTCTCATTGGCCAATTTTGTCGTTTAATCCAATTGGCCTTGAAACTCATGTAAGTTTTTTAATGAGCGTTTGTGATGCCATCGCATTAGACGTTAATAGCCAAATAACATGGGGTATTGCAGCCAATAGAATTAAATGGCAATGTGCTGTGAGAGCAAAGAAGAAGAAAAGAACAGCACTGAAACAGTGGGAATGTGTTCACAAATGTCAAAAATAACTGACAATGAGATAACTTTTTGCTGCTCATGCATAGGAACATCGAACAAGTATGTGGCTTTGACTCACCTCGAACTGTTACAAACAATGTTCCTCAGAGATAAAATGCCCTCCAGACAGGTATTTAAGAGATGGACAAGAAGTGATATCTTTTTGGTATCCTGGACAATCTACTTGATAGCAAGTGGATGTCCTTTTTCCCTATCCACCAGCCTACTTATTATGTTTATTGAAATGGGAAGATTTTTAAATTGATTATTTTTGGCTGCTCAGGCCTTGTGATAGACAAGCAAAAGTTACTGGAAGGGTCACAACGTTTTGCAGCGCATTATCACCCCCATTCCCATTTATAACGGTTCACCCCAGAGCCTTTTGCCATATTGGTCTCCTTGCTTGCAGACACTTTTAGATGCTAGTCAAAGTGATGCCTTTCTTCATTTGATCAGACAAATGGCAGATAGTCTATAATGATAAATGTTGGAGGTGTGGAAATGTTGGGGCAGACCTGATGCATATCTTCTGGGTATGTTCTAAGATTATTCCCTACTGGGCTAGAAAATGAACATTTTCTTAGAAAATATGGAGGAAGTTAATAGGGCATGTGATATCGCCAGACCCCCTTGCATGCTTTTTTTTTTGTAATGCAGCTGTGGTAGTGGAAGCTAAAGAATTGATAATGTATTTATTGACATCTGCAAGGTTAGGTATCAGTTGCTGGTGCAGGAATGCAAACTCTTGAACGTGTTTGGACTGGTTGAATAAAGTAAAAAAAAAAATCTGGCATGTTTAGTGAACCCAACCAAGCTAATGAGAGTTAGGGAAGGAAGGTGATGAGATGATAGATTCATTCAACCATGTCTCTTTTTCATTTTTAAACAATAAGAGTCAGGATAATGTACAACCTTTGGTGGAGTTAGGAACAATTTAAATACATAGGAAACAATCATATAAAAAGATTGACAATGACTAGGGCATATAATAATTATTAAAATACAGTATATTATAATAGTCTTTTATTATATAATTATGGTGCTTTATATATGCTATTTGTTTGGTCATTACACACACACACACACACACACACACACACACACACACACACACACACACACACTTTGGTATTATCAATGTAAAAATTCACAGGTAACCTAACTGTCACTAACCTCTCACAAAAGGAAGTCACCTGAACTCCCAAGTCTTACTTAAATGTGCTTAAGTATTTTATGCAGTTGAATTTAGTCTAAAAAATCATGGGTATTTGTCAGCCTAGCTATTTAGTTCTCGTTTCGATAGCGAATATTTTTTTTCCCCTAAGTATACGGTAGTAATAGGATCAACGTTCCTGTTTTTACGTGCTAAGATTAGTTATCAGTTGCTAGTGCAGGAAGGTGAATCTCACAGCATTACTGGACTGGTTGAATAAAATGTGATAACGGGCATGTTTTGTGAATCTGACCAATCTGTTTTAAGTGCTAAGGCTGTGTGCCATTAGATGTTTTCTTAAGACAAAATATTGAAGTTTGTTTTTCTTCTCCCCCACAGCGGTTGTACACTGAAGCCTGGGATACTGACAAAAAAACTATTCATGTCATGCCAGATACCCCAGAAATTTTGCTGGCGAAGGCCAATTCAGCAAATATTAGCCACGTAAGAGAATTTAAATAATAATAATAAGAAGAATTAAATTAATAGTTTAAAGATAATTTTTGCTTCTCAGGTATTTTTAGTTATATATTAAGAGTCATTGTATTTCATGTGAAAAGTGTCCATTTTAATTCTATGGAAGTGAATTTACTCTTGTGTACGCTTTTATCACCTTCCCATAGAAACTTTACACTGAGGGATGGGAAGAGACCAAGAAGAAAGGATATGACCTGCGCTCTGATGCAATTTCAATTATAAGTGCAAAGGCTTCAAGGGACATAGCTAGTGATGTAAGTGAATGCTTTGACATTATATAATCCACACGCTTTGGGTTATATAAATACAGAAATGCAAATGCTCACCTTGTGGGTTTGTAAGTGAATAATATAAAATAATACACTAAACAAGAATGTTAGAAATTTTAGGGCTGGAATAGAGACCTGGATCCACTAGACTGACTTTATTTTGACTGTGGTTTTGTAGCTTGTACACTGGTAATAGAATATTTACCCCATTTCATGTACAGTAGTTCACATTTGACCATGTAGAGGTCAGGGGTGAGTTTGATGCAACTTGACCAGGACAAATACATATATATTGGATACAAATGTTTTGGTAGGTCAAAACATTTGTAAACTTTGATTAATTTTTAAAACGTAGAATGTGGAATTACAATTTTTTTGAGTAAAATAGTAAAAAGTGATCAAATATTCAGTAAGACTGTATAATGAGATACATCATTTACAGACAGACAGACCTTTATTGGCATGAAAAGTCAACTCCCAAAGGGAGACATTGAACATGGAAACAAGCAAACATCATTTACAAAAACAATAACAAGCTATAAATTCTCAATTGAGATAATTAAAAGTATTATGATGTAGCAATAAACCAGAGACTTTCAAATTGGGGTATTCACATCTGGATGAAAAACAGTTGCCCATATATCTCCTTGTAATTTTTTATGACTCTTTTCAGTTGAAGTAGCAATGAAACTTTGCTAGGAAGTACATTTGAGCTTTCATTTGTGCACATACGTTTCTTCCTTGTCTTCCTGGGCTGAAGTTGCTGCCTTTTGTATTAATATAGACTGGCTCTTAATATTTGTGCTCCTTCTTTTTTAGTATAAATACAAAGAAGCATATGAGAAGCAGAGAGGACACTATATTGGATACCAAAGCCTTCAAGATGATCCCAAGATGGTATTGGCTGTGCACGCAGCCAAGCTCCAGAGTGCGAGGGAATACAGGAAGGACTTTGAGAAGTGGAAAACCAAGATCCATAGCCCAGTTGACATGCTATCAGTCTTACTGGCTAAGAATTGTCAGAAGTTGGTCAGTGATGTGGACTACCGCCATTACTTGCATGAGTGGTCTTGCCTGCCAGACCAGAATGATGTGATTCAGGCGAAGAAAGCTTATGACCTACAGAGTGACGTACGTAAAAGCTAATGTCAATGCTTGTGTTCATATTCTGGTAAATATACCAATCCCATTTTTAAACAAAATAACTGATGCATCCAAACCCAGAAACATCAGATACAGTATATTTATATTGCAAACATATAGGCATGCATGTAGAGCAATCCATATAGGAGGGGTTTTTAGGCAGATGCCGCGAAGGCCAAATTTCAGTATGTGAGGTATTGTCCATGCTTATCTGGAAACTAGAGGTAAAAATGGTTAAGTTTCAACACATTGTGTTGATATTGCTACTGATATCTTAGAGCCAAACTAGACGATGCTTTAAATCCGACTTTACCAGATAGGTTTAAAGGTAGAAGTGGATCAGAAGTGATAATCTGAAACTGCTGAACAGCTGTGGTTTGGGGAGAGGCAATTTGGAGAAGGAGCATAGGGTGCTTCTGCTCTAGGGGCAAATTGCCCCTTCAGTGGGACAGATTTTCACAGCAGCAATGGTGTACTAAGGCTAGTCATAGACACACTTTAAAAGGTAAAGGTTCCCCTTGCTCGAAGGCCAGTCGTGACCGACTCTAGGTGCGGTGCTCATCTCCGTTTCAAAGCTGAAGAGTCAACACTGTCCGGAGACGCTTCCATGATCATGTGGCCGGCATTACTCAATGCTGAGGCGCACAAAACTCTGTTACCTTCCCGTTCCCGCTGAGGTGGTACCTATTAATCTATTTGCAATCAATCAATCAATAAACCTTTATTGGCATAACATAACAAAACATAAAAAGAGAGTAATAGTAATAATACATAACACAGTAAACAAGCAAAAAACGAAAGCTTGAGAAAAGAGTAAGGCATAACAGAATAAACAGTTGACATTCCTTTTACCTAGGTTCTATAATGTTGGTCACTATAGCCACTCTGTGTTCCATAGATAGTTGAAAAAAATTAGCTAGCTGGTTGATGGTCCATTTGTTAGTAGATGAAAGTAAAATCAGGACGATATCAGAATCAGACTTCCCTTGCAAATTTACCAACAGAGAGCTGAGGATGTTTAGCCGGAGGTCATTGTACCAAGTGCAGTGTAAAAGCACATGTGCTAAGGATTCTATTATCTACCTGATTACATAAATGGCCCTGTGCCTTTTAGAATCGATCGAATCTATATTCCATTAAGCTGGAGGGCAGGGCGTTACATCTAGCCAAGGAGAGTGCACGCCTTGCCTGAGGATTATCAATCACAAAAAGGTACCTAGGGCTTTTGCTGAAAATACATGGAAGCTGCAGGTTATAAAGGCGAGCAGGTTTTAGCTGCTGCAGCAAAAACTCCTGACTCTCGATGTCAACGAGTCTGTTCAGTGACCGAACCTAAAAGGTCCAATGAGAGCACAATAGATTGAATTTTCTTAATGAAGAGAATATATCCTGAACAATAAGAAAAGTCAGTTAGGATGCTTTTAAAAAAAGGAACACTCTCTGCCAAAGAGCACACACAAAACCAGAATTTAAACAAACCTGATCTAAATCAAAAATTGTAAGCGATATTGGTCCACCTCGAGACATAATGCTGCGTAGGATACACAATGAGGAAGAAATCTACTTGCAATTTCTTGCTTTCGAACTGCTAGGTTGGCAGGAGCTGGGGCCGAATACAGTAGCTCACACCATCACACAGCACTCGGGTCTTGAACTGCTGTCTGCCTACCTTCCAGTCTGCAGTTCAGCATCTTAACCACTAAGCCACCTGTGAGTAAGTTCCAATGAACTCAGTTGGGCCTGCATAGGGTTGCACTATAAGTCACCTTTGTGCTTCGCTGTGCTGAATCCTGGGCTGAATGCTGAATTCAGCACTGAATTGTGTCCCCTTCAGCTGTTTATCAGCTTTGTAGGACCAGTTCTTGTATGTGTCTGCCTTTAAATCTGTCTGATAAAGATGGGTTTAAGACAGCATCTAGTAGTCTGTCCCTTAGACTGTAAACTGCATGCTGAATAAAAAATCCGGTTGTCCTGATCTGGACTTCAAGTTTCAGGATCATATAGATCAGACCTCAGACATATTGGAGTGTGAAGTAGAAGAACCAATAAGAAACTAGCAAGGTTTTCTAAAGTACCTATAACTACTGAACAGAGATATAGAGGTGGCTGCCTTGATCCCCTATTTGTGCTCTGAAGTGTACACAGAGTTAATGTGTATTTATTTTATTTTTATTTATTTTTCACATTTTTATATCGCCCTTCCTCCAAGGAGCTCAGGGTGGTGTACATATTTCCTCCCCTCCTTTTTGTCCTCACAACAACTCTGTGAGGTAGGTGGGGCTGAGAGATAGTGACTGGCCCAAGGTCACCCAGGAAGCTTCGTGGCTGAGCGGGGATTTGAACCTGGATGAAACAAGGTGGAGAGAGTTTGAAACACTCCTACCAGCAGAGGAGCTTGATGGATATGTCAAAGCTCTTATTCCCACAAGAGATTGGTAGATCAAGGCGATTGACTGCAATCCTATACAGTACACAGTTGCCTGGTAGGAAGTCCCATTGAATTGTGAGACATTTTTAGGATATGTGCCTAGTATTGTGTAGTTAGATTATTTATTACAATATCTGGCAGTTGGGAGCTCCTTCCCCCCACTCACCTGATTTTTGGCTACCAGATTTTGTTATGAAATGCATGATTCTCTTCTTCGTAGAATGTGTACAAGTCAGACTTGGAATGGCTACGTGGCATCGGTTGGATCCCAGAAGGTTCTTTGGAAGTTATCAAAGTGAGGAAAGCCCAGGAGATCCTGAATGATAGACTCTACCGTCAACGGCCAGACACTCTAAAATTCACCACTATTGTTGATGCCCCAGATATTGTCTTGGCTAAGGCCAATGCTTTGATGCAGAGTGGGGTAAGGGAACATTGTCTTTTGGTCTCTATATATCTATATTGTTTTGGCTATGAGGGACGTGTATCTAGATGCCCAGATACTCTGAGACCCCCCCAAATATTGTCGTTTTGTTTTTAATAGCCTGTCATGGGTTAATGGGTTGCCATGTTGAACAAGAACTGGCTTACAGCAGGGCTTACGGAAGAATGCAACAGCTTCTTCTGCATTGAGGAGAATTGAATATTGAAATTTCTGTAATTATGGAAGTAGCTGATGCAATCTTCCACAAATCCCCACTTCAGATGTTAAGTTGCTCACATAAATAGATCTCTCATGGAAGCACTTTCTTTTAGGAAGATTGTCAGCTGCAGTAACATTTGTACTGAAGCTTAGTAGCTGGATTTTTGTGTTAGCCACAACACAGCAAATATTTCATTCTCTTCTAGGAGTAGTTTGAAGATTGGTTCCTATTACAGTTAAATATGGAGAAAAATGGACAAAATTATGACCAGGATCCAAACAATGGGCATGTCTGCACAGGACAAGGCATCAAAGAACTATGCTTATTGTTTTCTTCACAGAATTTCCCACTGCTGAAGAGACAGGCCACTTTTTAAAGTAAATAGTGACTGGCAGGGCAGTGAGAGCTGCAGCAAAAATATACAACAAACAAAGCCCTGGTTGTGTATATGAGATCCTCAACCTGGGTTTATAGAATACATGCATAACATCATGCATTTGTCTCTTTGATCCGAGTTAGGATATTTGACCTGAAAGCCTAATTCCCATTGCATCAGTGGTAGTTTTAACATCATTTGAATGGCAATATGACCAACTCCAGATGAATTCATTGGTGCTAATAGCAGTCTAAAATATTGTAACATAACTCATTTCCATATTTCTCATTAGGCTTTATATCGTGAAGCCTGGGATAAAGAAAAGACACAATTTACCCTTCCAGTTGATACTCCTGAGATGGTGCTGTCCAAAATGAATGCTCTGAATATCAGCAAAGTAAGAAATTAAAGAATCGAATATGAATGCATCTTTACAAAAACGTTGAAGGTTAAATAAAGAATAAGGGTGGGAACTGACTTCTAGTTAAAGTGGTTTTATGATAGGAATAATACTAAATAGTGAGCATATGAAATTGTGGTAGATAGCCATCTTGCAAGGCATGTTACTTTTAAACATTCTCAGATGATATATTGAAAGGCTTGGTTCACGTGGTGGGAAACGTAAAGAATCAAAGGCATTGCCTACTCCATGCTGCATAAGTAAGTCAATGGAGTAGGCAGTACCTTTATGGCCCAATCCTAGCAGGGCCTTATGCTGCCGGAATTAGTGTTCCAGCAGAGTAAGGTCCTTTATGGGTGTTGCAGAATGTGACATGCCATACAGTGCAGCCTGGCCGCTGCTGCAAGCGACGAGCGACCCGGTCTGCGCACATGTGGCTTCCTGACAATTCCCAGCGCAGGTAACTCAGCACGGGGGGGGGGGAGGTCAGCGGAATGGGGTGGGAGGGAGGAACAGGGTGGAGACGAGCCCAAGAAAACGCATAGGGAGGAGGGTGGATCGAGCCCAAGAAAGGGGGATAGATTATCAGCGGCTGTGGCGGCACCTTCCCAGCCTTGGTCCACCTTCCTGGATCCACTTGGACTTTTCCGAGTAGACCCAGCAGGGCTGTGAAGGCTTACCCTTGTGCAAGGGACCAAATGTTCCCTTACTTCAAGGAGGCCTTTGCAGCTCCAAACTCCTTGCGGGATGCAGTTCCTACCCCATTGGCCTGGGTGCATTGGCGCACAGGGAGTTGGGTAGGATTGGCCTGCCCATGCCTTATGTTTTTATAGTAAGGCTGTTACCTAAAATCTTAACAGTGAAATTTGTAACTAATGATGAAATCTGAAGCTCAGCTATTTAGTTTTTAAGAAGACTCCTTTTTATCCAAGGTTTAGGGGGAGTTATGACACTGATTGGAATACAACAGTCATCTAGCTAAAACAGGTTTCTGCACAAGGACTAGCTAAAATGAATGAACAAGTTTGCTAGTCAGGAGAAAGAAGACCACACCAAGTAATGGGAGTACTGGATGTGGTACCAAATATGGCTTTGTTGAAATGATTTTTAAGATGGGGCAGGAGTCCCCAACTTTAAATTTCTAAAGAGAATACTAAACTGTATCCCATGCAGAATAACATTTGTGGTTTGAAATGATTGAAGAAACATACTGTAGCACAAACGCTTCATTGCCCTAAGCTCCATAGCCAGTTGCAAATATACTGCTAGTATATACAGTTACTTGTACTGTGCAAGAAGCTATTATAACTGCAGTGTTGAACATTAGGAAATGTTTCGTTTTCTTAGTATAAAGTTATATAGTAGTGTTTGTGACTGTTTAGTTTTATACCTCATTATAAAATAAGCTAGTTGTTGTCATTTCAGTACTTAATTACAATGGATTAATATTCTGGTGCAGCCTAAAAAATATTTGTTTTTGAATATCCTTTTGAATGTGATTAAATGTAAATGTGACCATATGGGTACCTTAGTAAGAAATCTCTAGGTAGGAGACTGACAGAGAGAAAAAAAATCATGACATTGTGGTGTTTTCTTGTCATGATGATTACTTATGTTCATTGTTACTGGCAGCAAGGACCACGACATAAAGGTCATAAACACAGAGCTAATTAATATTCAGTTACACTTATTAACATGAGATACACTGACATGGATGATGAATTATTTGTTTCCTCCACAGAAACATTACCAATCAGGCTGGGAAGATGCCAAGAGAAAGGGTCACGACTTACGGTTGGATGCCATTGAAATCCAGCATGCCAAGGCATCTAGAAATATTGCCAGTGAGGTAGTGTGTCTAACAGTTTATATATTTGTTCTGTAATGTTATTTCCTGTCACTTTAAACAGATCACCAATATTTTGGTAAATAGCAGAATACTAGTTTCAGATTACAAATTACAGTAGCAATTTCACTTTTTTTAGACTGTTGGCAAAGTGGCCTATATCTGCACTCATGCTGTCCAGTGTCTTGTAGAAATCTTTTCTTCCAGCATTGACTATCTGCAGTTGAGCCAAATCCCATAATCTCATTTTGGCAGCTGTTATGGTAGAACTATTTCCATGCAAACTTATTAAACCCTGTTTTTCAGCCATTTGTAACTGACCTATATGCTCCCACACTACAGGACTGCTATGATGGGTCAGAATAATAATCAGTGATCAGAGCACTGTCTTGCAGTAGTGGCCAGTAAGAGCTGCGTCATATTTAGTGTGGCAGCCAGGTACACAGGTGATCCATCAATGCTCACCATGAAAAATATTTAAAAGTGTGGAGTGTGCATCCCCAAACATATGCTGGGAAGTTTGGACTGGCTGTGGTCATATGTCAACTGTATGTTTGGAGACATTCACAAAAAAACAAGTATGCAATACCAGTGGACTCTAGCTGCTTTGTAAAATTTGAAGCAGCTCTCAGATGCCACAGTTCACTGCCGACCATGATGGCAATATCCATCCCTCATTGTGAGCACCTGACCATCAGAAGTATACCGTCATAGGAACATAGGAATCTGCCTTCTACTAAGTTGGATAATTGGTCCATCTAAGCTCAGTATTGTCTACATGGACTGGCAGTGACTCTCCAAAGGTTCAGAGGGGAATCTTCCCCTCTCCTACATGGAGATGCCAGAGGTTGAGCCTGGACCTTCTGCATGCAAAGCCTCTGCTCCACCACTGAGCTATGTTCCCTCCCGAATATTGGGGAGCATGTGCACTGCCCTGAATACCAAAATGGTAAGTAGGTGCTTTTGGCCATGACTACTAGTAGCCACTATAAACCTATTGTTACCATAGTCATAGTGCCCATATGTAGGCTTACCAGATCTCCAACCGGGACAGAGTGCTAGACCTTTAGGAGAAGGAATGTGGGCAGGTGTAGCTTGTTAAACCTTAGAGCACAATCCTAGGCATGTCTACTCAGAAGCAAGCCCCACTGAACACAATGCCTAGGATTGTACTCTAAGGTTTAACAAGCTACACCTGCCCACATTCCTCCTCCTAAAGGTCTAGCACTCTGTCCTGGTTGGAGGTCCTGTACGCCTACCCATATGTTTAGTATTTTTCACTGATATGTCATTTTTATAATGTGTGTTTTATGAACTGTATGTTCCTTCAAGTGTTTTTAATAGAGAAACAATGCACAGGTATTATAAACAAACAATAATATGAACAAACAAAACAATACTAATTTGAAGCCAATTTAAGCACATTTATTCATGTAGTTGGAAGCTAGATTAAATTTTGATGCAAGAGACAGTGTAAAATTAAAAGCACAGTAACATATGTACATTTTTATGACTAAAAATCTATAGAATTCTGAAATGTGTTAACATTGCAGAAGCTTGCATATTTGGTAAAATTGCTTATTGTCTTTTTGTTATTAGTATAAGTATAAAGAAGGTTACCGTAGGCAACTTGGACACCATGTTGGAGCCCGCAGCATACAAGATGACCCCAAGATGGTATTGGCTATGCATGTAGCCAAACTTCAGAGTGACAGGGAGTACAAGAAGCAGTTTGAGAAATGGAAGACGAAGTTTAATAGCCCAGTGGACATGTTGTCCATCTTGTTGGCCAAGAATTGCCAGAAGCTGGTTAGTGACATTGATTACCGCCACTACCTGCATGAATGGACATGTCTGCCTGACCAGAACGATGTCATCCAAGCCAGGAAAGCCTATGAACTACAGAGTGATGTGAGTAATGTATGCCAAGCACCTCCCTTAGAAGACTGATTTTTCTTACTTCCCACTTTATTTTTTGGGATGGCTAGCCAGTTAGCCACTAGAACTCAGGACTTTGAAAGCTCAGTTGCAACTCTCTGCTTCACCATAAACCATGGTTTGGATCTAAAGGTGCTCTTGCACAATCAGAATGTTCCCTCCCCCCCCCCCCATTTCCAGCATCCTTCTACAGTCCCCCACATCACATCACATGGCATTCCAGACTTTTGCTGGTCTCTCAGGAGCAGGTTTTGAGGGTCACGGTGAAAAGGAGGGGACAGGAAAGCCACCATGAAGGTTATGAAAACTACTCTGCCTCTATCTTCATGGAACATCAGCCATTGAAGCTGAGTGGCTCTTCTTTAGGAGCAGACAAATTAATTATCTTTGAACAGAGAGGCAACGGCCATCTTACGAAGAGACTGAGGGAACCATCTTTAGTCATTTTGTTGATCTCCTCATTGGTTTTTTTGCAGAATGTGTACAAATCAGACCTGGAGTGGCTGCGTGGCATTGGCTGGATGCCAGAAGGCTCTGTGGAAGTTCTCAAAGTGAAAAAAGCTCAAGAGCTCGTGAATGACAGATTGTATAAGCAACGTCCAGATTCACTGAAATTTACCAGTATTGTGGACCCACCTCCCATTGTTTTGGCTAAGATCAATTCTCAACAAATCAGTGAGGTAAACTGGAATTTCTGTATTCCTTAGAATGAAAGGGTATCAAAGTATGGGTAGGATTAAGTTTTTCTATGCTTTTGAACAATAAGGAAGGTTCTCATAATGCAATGGAATAATTCAGCCTTTACTTCCTCTTTAGAACCTATATCGTGAGGCTTGGGATAAAGAAAAGACTCAGTTCAATCTTCCTGCGGATACCCCTGTGATGCTGCAGTCTAAGCTTAATGCTCTGAATATTAGCAACGTAAGAGAATTAATTAAACTGATAAGCATGTGGATGTATTAAACATACTGATATACACATACCTGCTAGATTATTTGCAGCACAGTCCAATGCATGTTTATTCAGAAGTAAATCCTACAATGTTAAATGGGGCTTACTCTCCAATAAGTGTACAGTGTTGCATATCTACGGGATATTGGAATGGGACGGGCTGGAAGTCTCCTCAGGGTACGTGGACAGTAGTCTGCTTACCCTGGGTAAAGCCCCAGCCCGCACTATAGGGCTACTTGATCTCCACGAGCTCTTTAGCTTATGGAGAACCGAGAAGCCCCGTGTCAGGAGAAAGGGCCTGGGAGGGAGGATAGGATACGGTGCGCAGCAGTGTCCAGTATGTGTACAAGCTATGTATGCACCCAGTATTCATTGCAGGACATTTGCAATTTCCACCTTCTATTTTAAGAATGTCTGTGTTTATATTATTCATGTGTTTTAATGGCTACATTGAAAATGGTGCATTAATTTTGATTGCAGAAACATTATACTGGAGCTTGGGATGAGGCCAAGGCAAAAGGTTACGACATAAGAGGTGATGCTATTTCAGTGAAGCATGCTAAAGCTTCCAGAGAAATTGCCAGTGAGGTAAATACACTCTCTATAATTTAACTTCCAGCTCTACAGTGGCTAATTTTTGTCTCTCTGTTGATTGCGTATGTCAAGGTGCATATCGCACACTCACAATTACATGCATTCAGCTATATACAAATTGCTGTGCTGTATGCCTGTGATATTTTACTTGTATCTCTCCCATTCTTTTACATATAGGACTTTAAAAGTTTGAAATGTAGAACATTATTAAAGTCAGTTTAATATATGCAATTATTTGCAGTACCCAAAAGATACCCATTAGAAGCTTTCTGATGTAAGCTGTAAATCGTGATCCTTTATACACTAAGGCCCATTTAAGAGGGCCATTCTGTCTGCTGTCAATAAAAATATTCAAAGTTTTTTCAAATTGCTTTAAAATTTTCTGCTAAGAAATGAAATGTCGGAGTGACTTCTTGTACAGCTTCCAAAGCAAGTGTGGCACTATTGAATGTGTTGTGTGTTTAAGATAGAGTCTGAGCTGTAGCTTTGGATAATGAATTCTGATATTGACTTTTTAAATACAGGGTTATTCAAAAAGGATGTTGCAAAAGTAAAGCTGATTATGAACTGACATACCACAACTGTCATGACATGAAAAAAAAGAAGAAAAACTGTCCAAGTTTCACATGCACATTACAAATGTTCGATGTAGGCACTTGAGTAGCTACAATGGGGCGGGGGGGGGGGCAAATGCCCTGGGTGACAGCCGTTGTCTCCTCATGAGGAGACCATGGCTGTTTGTGTGCCCCCCTTGCCCCATTGTATCTACGCAAGTGCCCACATTGAATGTTTGTAATGTGCATGTGAAACTTGCACAGTTTTTCTTTTCTTTTTTTTCATGTCATGACAGTTGTGGTATGTCAGTTCATAATCAGCTTTACTTTTGCAACATCCTTTTTGAATAACCCTGTATTGCTCACAGTGGTCTTCTATGCTATCCAAAAGTCATTGAGACTTACGGAGAGTTTGCAATTAGATATTTAATCAGCTACTTAACTTGGAGAGTCTTTCCCCCTGGAATATTCATTTGCTAGTGGAATCCCCCTAAAAAATGGAACAATGAAAACTGTGATTCATTTTTCTGCTTGCTCTTCTAACTCTTTTTCCTGCCTTCCTGCTCAGTACAAGTACAAAGAAGCTCATGAGAAACAGAAAGGCCACTATATTGGATGCCCTTCTGTAAAGGAGGATCCCAAACTGTCATGGGCTGCCAAAGTATTGAAGATGCAGAATGACAGATTGTATAAGCAGGCTTACAACAATTCAAAAGCAAAGATCACTATCCCAGTGGACATGGTAGCTCTCGAAGCAGCCAAGCAAGGCCAGTCTTTAGTAAGCGATGTTGAATATCGGCGTTATTTGCATCAATGGTCTTGTCTGCCAGACCAGAATGACGTGATCCAAGCAAGGAAGGCCTATGAACTGCAGAGTGATGTAAGTATAAGTGGACACATGCGCGCGCGCGCACACACACACACACACACACACACACACACTGTTGCTGTGATAGAAGACAAAAAGAACATTGTGATAGTTTTGAAATTTTTCCTTCTTGTACTACCGAATTCTGTTTTTGTTAATCACGCCCGCTGATATTTCACTGATGAATATTGATCCCAGCAGACAATTGTCAGGAGGTGTCTCGCATGTATGGGGGGGAGCCAGGCAATGCTTGCTCCCTGGCGTGATCGGACATGATTGTGAGCACCTTGGGAGACCTTACCGAAACAGATGTTACTGAAACATCGTGCCCTCATACTGAAAATGTTTTAGAATGTTCTTTAAGTCATTCAGAGAAAAGTGATATGATGCACGTGGCCCTTCTAATAACTCTCTCACCAAAGCTTCCTTAAGTAGCTAAGTAAGCAATTGGAGTGCATTCACTCAGGTTTTGCATATCATGTGTGGATTAAGCTTTCTGCCTGCACCAACTAGGCTATTAATGCAGGTGTCAAGTAGCACTAATTTAGTGTCTCAGCATTTCTAATAAATTCCTTTTTTCTAGGTTAATGTAGTTCTAGTCTATCTTACTCTTTGTTCCAATCCAGGAACAGTTAGTTGTACTTAAGTGCCATTAAAGTAACAGAGCAAGTTGTTCATGCCTGACTTATGCCCCATTAATTTTATTTACCACTTCAGATTAGAAATTAATGGAAGCTCTTTATTCTGCCTCTCTGTCATTTTCTCTCACAGGCTGTGTATAAATCAGACCTGGAATGGCTCCGTGGGATTGGATGGATTCCAAATGAGTCTCCAATAGTGAAGAGGGTGAAATTTGCCCAGGAAATTCTGAGTGATAATGTGTACCGCACACCTGCTGACAGACTAAAATTCACCAACATTGTTGACACACCAGAGATCCTCCTTGCTAAAACTAATGCTGAACAACTCAGTCTCGTATGTAACTCGTTCCAGTAGCATGACATGACATTGTTTGGGTAGGCTAAACAATGTAACAAAATGTTTCTATCAGTTGTAGTATCAAGCCACTATTTTTATTAATTCAATAATGTTTTCATTGATAAGGTGAAGGGTAAGATTGTGCAAGAGGTGTCGGGGGGGGGTGGCAGCATGTGGGAGGACAAAGTGGGCGGGGAGGGGGTGACAACTTTGCCATAGCGGCATCGACATCAGAGGAAAAGCAGGTGGCCAGCACCCGCCCTGCATCTCTGAAATGCTTTGCAGCGGCGGCGGGGGCGATATCACTTCCGGCGGTGACGTCACGGGGGGGTGTTGACAGTTTGTATGCTGCCTCCCTTGCTCACGGGTGCCGCTATGCCGCTGGTATAAGTGCATATATCCTTTTGTGTCTTTTGTAGGCTAAATACAGGGAAGCATGGGATAAAGATAAAACCATGATCCATGTGATGCCAGACACACCTGAAATCATGCTCTCCAGGGCTAATGCTGTCAATGTGAGCAATGTAAGTATAATCAATGCTCCCTGGCGTATTATAACAGATGTAGATACTCAGGAATAAAAATGTAGATACTCCCATTAAGGGTGGACATGGGGCCAAGAGAAGAAGTCACACATTCTCATAGATTGGAACGATCCCATTGGCACAGGAAATCACACTCAGTATAGTCCTTGCTTTGGGGAGAATGGCCTTCTCTATGCTAATGCACTGGACTGTGAGCACCACAAAGCACCAGTCCAGTTTATTATTCAACTCTGTGGGCAACACACACTGGGCAATGCACAGGTGACACAATCACTGCTCATAGGACTACCTTATACTACACATGTTTGCTGCCATGGTGCACAGAATAACTTATACAGGTATCTCCCGCTTAGTGACAGTCTGCCTAATGACCGACTGGATATGCGACTGATCTGTCCCATAAAATAGTAAACAAATAAATCTTACCATGCAAAAATTCTTGCTGGAATGCCTCATTAGGAATCACCAGATGCCTCTTCCAGGGCCTGCAACTCACTGTATTGCCCTCCTCAGGCCTCAGAATGGCTCACAGAAGCCTCTGGAAGCTACTTCCGGTTTTCAGAAGCAAACCGGAAGTAAATTCCCAAACCGGAAGTACCTTATGGAGGCTTCTGCAGGCCATTCTGAGGCCTGTGGAGGGCAGTAGAATGTGTTGCAGGCCCTGGAAGAGGCCTCTGGGGATTTCTAATGAGGCATCACCAAAAGAAAAGTAAAGATTTGAATAACAATGAGATTGATTACCGACAAGGATCAGAGAACGTATCCCGTCGTTAAGCGGGGGATACCTGTATCAACATCCTTGCCTTGGTATCTTGGCTTGGGAAAGTGCCAATATGTCCTGCTTGCTGCCTGTTGGTTGCTATGTCATTATACGGTGTTCCAACCAAAATGTCAAAAGTGTTTCAGAATACTTAGTGTGTAAATTCTTCCTAGCCTCACTTCCATCAGGTGGCAGACTTGTCCCCTCACTGCCCACAGTGTTGTGTCACACAACTGTTTTATGGTAAAGCCAGAGTCCTTCTGGTAATGGCTGGTTATTCTTGCCAGTTCTTGACCATCCAAGCTGATGTATCAGTGTAACATCCTGGATCAAATCACAAAGCTGATCCATCGTTTGTGATGTTGTCTTGACCAGCCATCTCTGCAGCCCATCTTGAGCATTTATTGCCTAATGCAGTGTCGTATAGAATTTGCCTATGAATAAAAGCACCGTTGCACAAACCACAAAATACTGAGATTGTTGGCCCATGCTGGTGCATTATCTGTCCACAAAAAAAGTGAGAATGAACTCATAGGGCTTGAAATAGGAGTGACAAAGAAGTACAGCAAGCTTTTGAAAATATGAAAGTGCTAGAAAAGTACATTGACGATATTGTGTTTTTTGCAGAAACTTTACAAGGAAGCTTGGGATGACATAAAGAAATATATTGATCTGAGAGCAGATGCAGTCCCAATCAAGACAGCCAAAGCCTCAAGAGAAATTGCCAGTGATGTAAGTTTGCAAATAGAGTGTTGTAGAATTTGGTACTTCATGTCTCAAGACGTTTGTGTCGGAACGTTCAAGGCAAACTAACAGGATGTTGTAAGACTGTGTTCCAAGTTAAGTATCAACCATACTGAAGAATGTTCCTAAAACAGAATATGAGACTCTACCTCAAAAGAATCGCATTCTGACTTATTGGTAAAAAAAAGTAAAGAAAGATAATTGATAATTAATGACATACAGAATAAACTTACAGATCATAATCTAAATACAGAATAATATGGATATATTATATAGTCAGATACCTAAATTTTGAGAAGGGCTCAGCTTTGAGCATGGACAAGATGATAACTTAGTAACATTACGTTATGTGTTGCTACTTTTAGAGTATAAGTTAGAAGGGGCTTTTCTGGGTTATAAGTTATTATGCCGTGTTAGAGGACAGAAAACGTTATGCTAAAGTAATATATCCAGTATTGGTGAGTGATATTTTTGGTCAGGAATTTGGTGTTCTCAGTTTGTGAGCTACAAAATATAAATCTCTTTGAATAAGAAACTTAAATATTTGAATATGAACTAGATGTCACTTTTGTAAACATGGGCTTGGATCCAGACTTCTGTGAGCAAACTGTCAGTTGTACAGAAGACCTTTCCCATCATTCCTCCACACTGCAGCTCCTTGAGACCCTGGAAGAGTCAATTCTCAGGACTGAGGGATTTGGCATGGGATATAGTGCAAGGGACTTCAGTGGGAGGAAGGAATTGACAGAAATTAAGTAAGGCACTTTCTACAAGCAGTGCAAATGGCCTTAGTTTTCAGCAAAATTTTAATGTTGTTGTTCAGTCGTTAAGTTGTGTCCGACCCTTCGTGATCCCATGAAAGGCGGTAACAATTTTTGCAAATTTAAGAAATATTCGATGAAAATTCTAATTATATATTTTCTTTGAAATGTTAGTACAAATACAAAGAAGGTTACCGTAGGCAACTTGGACACCATATTGGAGCCCGCAGCGTACAAGATGACCCCAAGATGGTATTGGCTATCCATGTAGCCAAACTTCAGAGTGACAGGGAGTACAAGAAACAGTTTGAGAAATGGAAGACGAAGTTTAATAGCCCAGTGGACATGTTGTCCATCTTGTTGGCCAAGAACTGCCAGAAGCTGGTTAGTGACATTGATTACCGCCACTACCTGCATGAATGGACATGCCTGCCTGACCAGAACGATGTCATCCAAGCCAGGAAAGCCTATGAACTACAAAGTGATGTGAGTAAAAAAAAAAGGAATACATCTTACATTATGGATTTTTTTGCCTATCCATGGACGGAGGGATCCCACTGGTGGTGGGGCGGCGCCATTTTACCTTTTTTGAAGCACCACTTGGGCCCGCCGCCGGCTTCTTGACTTCAGTGCTGCATCATAAGCTCCTAAAAGCCTGTTAAAAGAAAAAAAAAACACAATTTTCTTCCAATTGTGGGTTTTTTTTTCCTTTTAACATGGCTTTTAGGAGCTTACGATGCGGCGCAGGGCTCAAGAAGTGGACACTGGGCTCGCGCGGCACTTCAAAAAAGATAAAATGGCGCCCCTAGCAGATTTAAATATCCACAGTTTTTGGCATCTGCAGGGGTTCCGGGAACAGAACCCCCACAGATGCCAAGGGCCAACAGTATATTATTGTGAATCTCTGAGTTGACATTTTGCCTCTATGCATTTAATTCTATTTTTTACAACTTAACAATGTTTGAGTCATTGACAGTATTATGGTTTCCACATATGTAAATATGTGGTATTTATTATATGAGCTATATCATGTAGGAAGCTGTTACAGATCCAGGGTCCAATCCTATCAGGCCGCTATACCATAAGAAGCCGCATTCCTGTGGTTCAACAGCCTTTTTGGTGTCGCAAACTGTTATGTGCAATTGTGCACAACCAGGCTGCTGAGTGGTGTGGTGGCAGTGGCCTGCGAAGATGCCCTGGTGCCGATAAGATGGCATGGGGGGTGGGCGGTGGGTAGGGATGAGCAAAATGAGTGGGGATTGGGGTGGGAATGAAGGTGTGTCAAAGCCAGGAAGGGGGCAATTATTGATGATATCAAAAGAGCTGGCACAAGTCTGAGTAGACCTGTTGGGGAAGCAGGAGCTCCGCCGGCGTAGCAGGATTGCGCCCTGAATGTATTCCCAGGAATAAATATGTCTCGTATAAGCATGCCTTTATCAGCTAGGCCAGTGATTCTCAAATTTTTTAGCACCAGGACCCACTTTTTAAAATGACACTCTATCGGGACCCACCTAGCTTTATGAGACGCTCAAACACTTATCTCCCTATAGTTATACAAGCTTGCAAACTGCAGGAGCTCAGCTCCTTGCAGAGCAATTAGTAGCTATCTGATTTTTGAATAGCCTCAGAGCTTGTGGCAATTACTTATCTGATCTTTCTATAATCTGGGACCCACCAGAAATCATGTCGTGACCCACCAAGTGGGTCCTGACCCACAATTTGAGAAACACTGAGCTAGGCTATGAAAGGCAAGATGGATGTAAAGATATGCTTAAATTAAAACAACTTAACCAAATGAGAATTATTTGATATTTATATACTGATTCTGGATTATTCTATGATGTCATTTGTGGGCGACAGGAAAAAAAGTTCTGTTTTCCCTATAGTTTCAAAGCAATCAAAAGCAAAAACAGTATGAAATGCTGCATACTGGAAATAGTTTTGTAAGTACTGGGAATCCTATTCTTTCTGTCCATGTAGGCTGTTTATAAATCTGACCTGGAATGGCTACGTGGAATTGGCTGGATGCCAAATGATTCTGTCTCTGTCAACCATGTCAAACATGCTCAGGATATTTTAAGTGAGGTAAGAATTCTTTCAGAAAGATATTTTTTGTTGCACGTATATGGAAGAGGTTTTTTTTAATAAAAATAAATGTATCCATGTCGTCTTTTCTGATGATGATCTTTATCTCTGATGGAATTGTTTTCTGATCCAAGGCCCCTTCCTTTCTCATACAGAAAAACAACAACAAAAGAGAAAGCTTAACATTATTTTCCCTACTCATACTTTGGCTAGCACCCCTCAGGACTGAACCAGACATGTCGACTTGTTTAAGATCCAGCTATAGTTCCGTTCCCTGCCCCAGAATGTACACCCTCAGCTCTCACATTGGTTGCTGTTGTGAGCTATTGTGTGATTTTATTTATTTTTTCTTTCTTTTTCTGCAGAGAAAGTACCGTACGAAAGTTGACAGTCAAGCATTTACCCCCGTGGCTGATCGGGTTGATTATATCACAGCTAAACAAGGCGGAGAAATACTAAGTGACGTAAGTGTAGCCCCTTATTTCGATCCAGTTAAATGTAATGATATCGGCTGACTGAAGAAGAAGGACGAGAGAGAGGATTGAAGAGGGAAATTTTTTATGTTGTGGACAGATCACTGTGGTTTCTCTCAAAATGAAATATATTATAACATATATTGTACATTGTGTATGCAGCCCTTTGAAATCTGATTTCTGTGACATGTATCCCATCTGATCACTAGAGTCATGTTTTGTACAGAGACCTTCAGGGTTTCTTCTCATTGGCCTCTGAAGTCAGCAAGTCCAGTAGTGGAGGAAGTGATAGGGCGGGGGGGAGGGCCGGGCAGCATGTGGGGGGGGGTGACAAGCATGCTGAGGCGGCGGCAATTCAGTGCCCAAAAAACGGCTGCGTGGCTTGTGGCGCCGCAAACGGTTTACCCACCCAACCGGGCTCCTATCGATCTTTTCCCGGCGTCGTTCCCACAGGGGGGCATTTTCATGGCTGTAACGCCAGTGGGGTGATGCCGCTAGCAGGGGTGGGGCTGGGCTAGCGACATCATAGGGGGGTGCAGCAGCGACTAGCTACGTTACTGAGTGAGTCAATAAAAGCAAAATTAAAAATCGTTTATCTGCACTGAGTTCATTCTGTTGGTGCCTGCCTGAGTATGGAGTGTACAGTAGTTAAAAGTCCTAGCTAGAGGCCCAAATACAAAGTCAAACTGAGAGAGACCTGAATAGCATCTAGTTCAATTGCCTTCTCTGAGGCAGGGCTCTCTGTACTCAGATTATCACAGCAGATGAGTCATTAGCTTAGCATTTACAACAGACAAGTACAAATTGTAACCACCGAAATGATGGTGTGCTGAAATCATGGAGTTGGAAAGTACCCACAAGGTACTCTCCAGTTAAAGGTATTCTAGTCCAACTTCTGCCTGTAGCAGGAAATCCTCCTACCTAGAGCATCTCCAGCAGGTGCCTGTCGAGCCTCTGCCTGGAGATCTCCAGTGAGGGAGAATCCACCACCTCCCTTGGCAATTTGTTCCACTGCCAATAATTTCTTCCTGAAATTCTTCCTGAAATCAATTAGACATGACATTAAACACATCCATTGCTCTTCTGTGTTTTGCTTTTTAATTGGGGGACCCAATTCAGATTGAAACTGTGGAATGGGTGGAGGTGGGGCTTCCCCATGCCACACCATGGTTCCAGTGAAAATTGCATCACCACAGCTGCCTCAAGTGGCAAACTTTATTGGCATCAATAACGGCTTCCCTCCTGTGGCAAATAGTAGTGTGTGTGTGTGTGGGGGGGGGGGGGAGAGTGGATTTTCATGTGGTGTGCATGGGGGAAATGACTTAAGCCCCCTGCACCCATGCTGTGGTCCCAATCCAGATCAGGGCTCTTGCTACTGCTCAAACAAAAGGCCGGGGAACTATAACTTGTTTAATGCCATGTTTAGTTTGACCTCTAGTCTAGTCTTTAAGGTTTGACAGTACCTTCAGCATCAGACTGACTACTGTTGGAGATAGAATACTGAACTAGATGGGACATGACCTACTCCAGCAAGGCAATTCTTACGGTCTTTTGTTTTTAAATATAAAGCCTGCTATTATGCCTCTCCCACTTGCAAGAAGGATAATACTTTTCCATTATTTTTATGTGTTGGTTACTACCAAGTGTTTTAATATAGGCTTGATGTGTTTCTGAAGCTTAGCAGCCCAGAGCATATTCCAGAGTTCTCCTCACTTTTCCTTGAGAACTTACAATGCAGATTTATGCCTGGAAAAAAAAATCAATTTTATTATGCGAGTCTGTTTATAACTTGTCAATTTACAAAGCATTTATTCTTCACGGGTTTTTTTCCTTCAGATCAAGTACCATCAGGAATGGAACAGCATCAAGACAAATTACACACTAACTGAGACACCGCAGTTAGAAGCAGCTAAAGAAGCAGCCAGGATTCTTAATCATGTATGTACTTTCACCCCAGCAACACAGGAGAGTTGCGGGTTTTAGACCATTGTATATCTTGGTGGGATTAATTAAATATGAACCGTTACAAGAAGCAGTGCTACATTTGTTTCAAGCAAATAAGTGGGGATGTAGGGATATATGAGTATGTGATTGCACTTATCAGAGCATTGGTCCATCTAGACAAGTTCTGTTTACTTTAGGTAGCACCAGCTCTTTGGACTCTTTGAGGTCTTTCCAACCCTCTATCTGAGATTCTTTTAACTGGAGAAGCCAGGAATTGAGCCTGAGACATTTTGCATGCAATGTCTGCCACTGAGCTAAGACCCCTTCACTAATGGAAAGAGAATAGGCTCCCTCTCTCGTCGTCTCTCCCGTGGCTCTCTCCGTCGTCTCTCATCTTGGCTTTTCAGCTAATCAGAATCAAGTCTTTTCAGACTTGATTCTGATTGGCTAAATGCTTCACTTCGCGTCTTGCCCCACTGTACTGAACTGATTGGGCAATTTTCAATTTTCCCAAATTCTGTCACATGGCAACGCAGCTCTTGTGCACTGCCGCGGAATATAAGAGAAAACAAGATACACCAAAATTTTCACGCCGCTTGCCAACTCTTGTGTATGCACTGTGCTGCAGTGCGACCAGTGTGTCATGGGCTTTATTCTGATATAGACGTTCAGAGTATATCTCCCTTTCCTTGTCTTGCACATAGTTACAGTAGACAAGATAAGAAACTAAAAATAAGCAGTATTTTTAAGCAACCTTCTCCTCACATCCTGATAAGCTTGTTCAAATCATACTTAAATTATATTAAGGATTAGTGGATTTTTTTCTGAGGATTTTGTGAGTCACCTTGAGGGTACCTTTTGAGCAGGGTAAAAATTCCAGATAAATAACTAAATTCACGGGTAAATTCAGGACAGGGCACGTTGAAGTGGCAATTCATCATGTAAATTAATTCCTTTCCACATTGTTTCCTCAGGTCTCATGTTCCTGAAGTGTTTTCGGGAGCATGTCACTGAAGTAACATAAAAAGGCACATGTATTTTGGGCCTTATCCCAAGCTTTTGTGCTGCACTGGTGTGAGATGTGTGCCTTCTTGAGGTTTCTTTTCAGCGGAATTGCATATAAGTACTAAGAACTGTGTGTCTGGGGAACTGAGGAAAACGTTGCCTGAAATGCATCAAGCATATGTGAATAATCCCAATAAACCCATTGTTGTTCTGTATACCTCGTCGAGGCCTAGTTTGCCTTTGACTTGGTTCTGTCCTCCTTTTTTTCACTTGGGTATTTTATGAAGATGTTGGAGAGGATTATCGAGTTCTCAGTGGATAAAGAAGGCATGAAGTTGTTTATGGTTGTTGATATGAATGAGTTGGGGCGCATGGATTGGGGAACGACGACGACAAACGATGGTGAATAATGGGAGAAGAATTTTCAAAATGTAAACATTTCCGTTACAGCAGCAAATCTTAAAGTATGAGCCAGGATGGTGTAGTGGTTTGGGAGTTGGACTTAGACCTGGAAGATCCAGGTTTAAATCCCCGCTCAGCCACGAAGCTTCCTGGGTGACCTTGGGCCAGTCACTATCTCTCAGCCCCACCTACCTCACAGGGTTGTTGTGAGGACAAAAAGGAAGGGAGGAAATATGTACACCACTCTGAGCTCGTTGGAGGAAGGGCGGTATAAAAATGTGAAAAATAAAAATAAAATAAAGTACTAGCTCTAAGGTGGTTCTACAATATTTCTGTGGAAGGGGTGACAATTGCAATGCTGCAGAGAGGTTCTGATTTTTTCCCATCATTCTTTTTTTCAGCATTTGTATAAAGAAACGTGGGAGAAAGAAAAACCTACAGGCTATCTTTTGCCTCCTGACAGTGTCCCTTTCCGTCATGCCAAGCATTCAAGCGACGTCCAAAGCGAGGTAAAATCTCCTTAACTTACAACCTATAGCTTTGTTAGTTAGCAGATTTCAGAGCTTTTCAAAAGATCCATCCTCCATAACTCTTTAAAGCCTACTGTACCTGGACCAGGCCTCAGATGTCTAGTTTTGATGCTTCATTACACCTGTAACTTCTCTTATGGTTTGCACAATGTTCTCAGAGGATGGGAATCGCCACATAAGTAAAGCAATATATTGCCATGAAACAACTTCTCTCTGTAAAAATGTTCTTCCAGATTACTGTCATAAAAAAAATCAGTACTGATATTTTATCCGATACAGATATTTTAAGTACCCATTTTTTCCCCTTTCAGCTGAAATATAAGGCAGACTACGTCAACCAAAGAGGTCACTACGTTGGAGTTGAGAATATGAGACAGGACCCAAAGCTGGTGTGGTTTGAGCATGCTGGCAAGATCCAGAATGACAGATTATATCAACAGGCGTATCACAAAACGAAGTCCAAAATCCATATACCTCCAGATATGCTGTCTGTCATTGCAGCCAAAGACTGCCAGAATGTTGTTAGTGAGATTCCATATCGTCATTACCTTCATGAATGGACATGTCACCCTGACCAGAATGATTGTATCCAGGCAAGGAAAGCGTATGATCTTCAAAGCGATGTGAGTGATGATGCTATTATATTTACACAATTTTATCTTTTTAAAACATAACACATTTTTAAAGAGTTTGGTACACCTACAATGCAATCCTATGCATGTTTACTCAGAAGTATGTCCCATTGAGTTTAGTGGGGGTTGCTCCCAGATAATTGTGTATAGGATCATAACTCTGAAATTATGATTCCCAGAGTACAGCTAGATTGAAAAATAGAAATCAAGGCTCAACTTGTGCTTTTGTCTATATAGGTGCAAACAATCCTCTTTGTTTTTAATGTTTATAGAATATTTATAAATCTGATCTGGAATGGATCCGTGGCTGTGGGTGGATTCCTTTAGATTCAGTGGAACATCGAAAAGTAAAGAAGGCTCAGGACTTGATAAACAAGGTAAAAGAAAAGTGGGTTTTTTCTCCACACATTTGAAATAACATCTTATTCATTTCCCATAAATACTATTTATGATGATCTCATCACATCTGTTGGCAGAGAATCTACACAAAAGAGGCCATTGATAATTTTGCCAACTTCACACCTGTTGAAGACCCTCCGGATGTTGTTTTGGCAAAGGCAAACTCAATCATTACGAGTGATGTAAGTATTCTTTAAAACACAATTGCTGGATAAATAAAACTTTTTAAAAGGCTCCTGCACTGTAATATAAAATTGTTGTGTAGCTTGATCCACTATAGTACAATTAGATTCTGTAATCGGTTTTCGTGAAATCCTCATCAACAGTCTGTGTCCGTTGTATTATATTATATTGCATTATATTCCAATGGCCGTGTACCCAGCGAACAAACTGTCATGTTTTTGCAAATGTAATCTGTCTATCAATGTTTGAAAGTGAAAGGGGTTCTGTATTATAAGAACTACAGAGAATTCCGTGATGCCGTATTCTAAGAACTACAGATGCTCTAGACCAGTGGTGGCCAACCTTTCAACATGAATGCTCCTGGCCCTTTAATGGTTGTCTAGGTGAGGGCATTTCAGCAGGTGCAGCTGCTTTAGCAGCACCATCAGCACTTGCAGCTGCCAAGATTCTGTCTTCTACACAACTCTTAAGAACACAGAGGCCCTAATGGTGGAAGGTTGGCCACCCCTGCTCTAGACAATCTAGAGCAGAGGTTCTCAACCTGTGGCACAGGTACCCCTAGGGGTACACGGACCTCCTGCTGGGGGTACGCCAAGCACTGCCCCTTATCTGCCCCATCAGCAGCTAATTAAGTGTTAATTAACATGGATTTTAAATTGTAATTTATTTTTGGAGCCCTTCTGTCTCTCTGATTTTGGTTTTGGGCTTATTTTTGTACTTTGGAAAATGTACTTGGGTGGGGTGGGGGAGGGAGGAGCTGATATTTGGAAGTGTGACTTGGAGGAAAAAAAAGAGATCCTTGCATGTCTCTCTCTCTCTCTCTCTCTCTCTCTCTCTCTCTCTCTCTCTCTCTCTCATACTCACTCACAAAGTTAAATAATACATTTTTTTCACATTTAAAATTGTTTTAGTACCTTTTAATTTAATGATTATTTACCTAATTGCTAATTGATTAATCCAATTAATTAGCAGTTAATTATCAGTTAATTAACAGGGGGTACTTCAGAAAATTGGACTGTGATAGGGGGTACCCAGGCCTCCAAAGGTTGAGAACCCCTGGTCTAGAGCTCTTGGTGCTACCACTGCACCATAACAGTCTCATTACTGACTTGAATGATCAGCACTGAAGATAGTGCTATTGTCATGCCAAAACACAATGTTGACTCCAGCTTTTGGGGCCCCTGGAGCTAAAAGCCCTGCAGGGTCCCCCCAGTGTTATGCTTCCTGCCATGGTGCCTGGGAACCAGGCAGTGGATTGGTGACAGTCCTAGAAGGATTAGTAGCTCCTGCTTCCACCAGCTACCCACTTCCGCCTAGTAAGCCTTCCCATTTGTTCCTGAGCCCCTGACTGGCTTATCAAGTGATGATGGGGAACAGCAGCAGCAGGATTTGTAAAATGGTGCTGGACGTTGGCTCATTGCAGGGGCTCCTCTCCACTGACTCCCACTTAGCCCAGTGGGGAGGCTTATCAGGAGGCAGTGAGTAGCAGGTGGCAGCAGTGGACCACCCTCTTTCTTCTCCCAGCACCATTTAACAATTCTCAAATGCCTTAGCCCCTGACACAGCATCAGGGCACAGGGCATCTGTGAATTGTGATATGGCGCTAGGAGAAGAAGGTCTGCTGCTGCCACTGCTCCCCACAACCACCCCGTAAGCATTCGCAGGGGTCCTGGCTTATCAGACGGTGGTGGGAGCAGTGGCAGCAGCAGAACCTCACTGCCTCAGGGGTTGACCGTGTGCAGGTGAAGGCCTTTTGTGGTCATGGGTCCCCTTGGAGGCCACCCTGCCAAAACAACCACAGTTGCTCTAACCCCCTGGAGCACAAAGTAGCTCTTGGGCAGCGCAACCGGATGACGCAGGTAGAGTATCCACCGCTTGGTGCAGGGTGGACTGGGCTGTTGAGGAAGGGGGGCCATTAGCCAGCCTGGGCTGGGAGGGGGTGTGGATGGGGATATCAGCGGCACTCGCCGCCGATATCCTCTGCCAGTTCCCAGGCCGGTTCAACCTTACACAGCCTTTCCGAATGTATGCCAGATCTGGACCTGGTATACATCCGAGGAGGCCCATAGGGCCCCAGACAGCTTACACTCAGAACGTCCCCTTCTCCCGAGGTGCTCCTGGGCCAGAGGCCCCCCCCTGGGGGGGCCATCGCTGTGACACCCCCATGTGACAACAAGCCCCGCCCCCTGGGGGACGTGCCATCACAATTAGGCGGCAATTTGGCAGCAGTGCGGCAAAAAAGCACCCCCGGCTGTTTTGGGGCTGATTGCGGCACGGGCGGGCTGGCGAATCCTGTCGCTGCAAACGGCCTAAAAGCGGCCAAAAACCGCCGGTGTGCTTTTTAGCCACGCCATCGAATTGCTGCCAAATCTGGGACCGGTTGCACACACACCCTGCCGCATGTCCCCACTGCACCCAGGGGCCCAACCCCCCAACGACATCTCTGTCCTGGGGCAGTCCGGGAAAGGCATAGGATACAGCGGCCATGTATCTTTAGGCAGGATTAAGCTGTAAGAAGTGTTTTTTGTTTTCCCAATGTTGTTGCTCAATCGAGCAAAATGTGGAAGTATTCTGAGTTTTTGTAACATAGATGTTCTTCTGAAATTTGGTGTGTACAGGGTGTGCCAAAAGTAGGTATACAGTACTGATCAGGCCATGTTTGGTCTCTTAGGTGCTCGAAATGTCCTCTATCAGTGTTGCAACATACCTGGAACCTCTCCTCAACACTGTGACACACAATAATACAATAAAAAGAAATAAAAAAGAAATACCTGATCAGTACTGTATACCTACTTTTGGACCACTCTGTATATTTTGAGCACTAGATAGAATGATTTGAAGAGTTGGAAAATCAGTAAACGTTTAGATACAATAAAATACCATTTTGTTTGAGTTATTAACATGGATTTCCTTTCCTTGTTAGCTGAAATACAAAGAAACCTTTAACCTTGAGAAAGGCCACTACATTGGTTCTGATGACACACCAGCCCTGAGCCATTCTAGAGATATGGCTAAGCTCTACAGTGATGTAAGTTTCCAGCCATCGTCTATGATATCACCTAATATTTAATAATGAACATTCAAGTTTTATTTTTTGTTTCTGGGTAGGAACCCATCTTTTTCTCAAGCTTTGTGTTCGTGGGGATTTTGTTTCCTCCTCTGTCCTGAGATGCCATAAGAACACATTGAACTATCACAGTTTTTGTGGGGCAAGGTCTAGATTTTGATACCGAGACTATGCAATCTACAGAGCAATTCAGCAGCTATAAATCTATACGTGGGACAATCGGATTTAGATCCATGTTTGCTACCCTCAGGGTTGGCCCAAGACCTCCTGAGGCGTCCTGCCAAATGCTTCTGCCCATTACCTGAAGGTGGGCCAGCCTCTGCTCCTCCCACTCTCTGATGTTCTAGCCCAGCACTCTTCTCCCCTCCACGTTTCCTCTTCCTCTCTGTCCCCCACTTCTGTTTCCAATCCAGGGAGTGGAAGGAGGAGGAGGAGCAGTGGAGGCAAGGAGGCGGACAGAGAAGAGCACCTCCCCCCCCACCAGTCTGTTTGAGATGACCGCTTCAGTTGGCTTCATGGATGGGCTGGCCCTGACTACCTTTGTTTGTTTGTTTGTTTGTTTGTTTGTTTGTGGACCTCCCACAACCTAGAGGGCCATCGTCCCATCCATGAGGCTGGGTGAACCAGATGCTTTTTAGCTGCAGTCAGGGGGATGCAGTGAATTGATGCAGGTGTTCCACACCCTGCTCCTGCCTGCTCCCTTTTCCAGCCTTCCTCCCACCTGGTTTCTTCACCTTGCTCTCCTCGAGCAGAGAGCGAACAACCAAAGGATCGGGGAAGCAGCAGTCGCTTCTTCCTCTAGTACTGCTGCCACAAGCAAACAGTTGCAGTGGCAAGGCTGTAGGAAAAAGCAGGAGGCGGCTACTGCAATCCTATTCCAATCGCTCCCTTCCAGGACCTGGCCTGTTTGGAAGAAGCAACTGGGCAAAGAAGAAGAAAGAGAAGGCAGAGCGATGGTCAGGGGCACAGAGTGCTGTGGGATTGTTCTGTTACTGCCTCCTTGCCTGCCTAGACTTCAAAATAGGCCAGGTAGACAAGACAAGGCAGTGGTGGCAGTTTGATGTGTGCGTGTGCCCATGCGCACACACACACACACACACACACACACACACACACACACACACACACACACACACACACACACACAAAGAGGTGCTGGAAATTTTGAGTGCCACCTCAGGTGCTGCTTCACTTTTCTCTGGTCCTGATAATCTCAGATTGAAAAGCACTTTCTGCAAGAGAAATCTCACTCAAAGTGACTCTCTGCAGAATTACCCACCCACCTATTAGCAGGACTGCATTTTTGAGCCCCCTAAAGACATGCAACCACAAATAAACCATACTAAATTAATAAGCTGCAGTATTAAAAGACTTAAAATGAGTTAACCAGCTAAAAACGTTGAGCGAGCCTTCAAAGATCTAGAGCAAAGGTTCTCAACCTCTTCCCAGCCAAGTACCACCTTTGGAGCCACTCTCCAGCTGCGTACCACCGGAAGTGACTGGCGATGACATCATTGTGCCATGTCTGACATCATTGTGCCGCTGAAAGTGCCATGTCGGAGCAAGGGTCCGGCGACCCGAGTACCACCAGCAGTTGGCCGAAGTACCACTGGTGGTACTAGTAGAGAACTGGTCTAGAGAACTTGGTTGGACAGAGTCATGTGTTGGGGAGCTTGGGGTCAAATCTCTGGGGTTGCATCCCTGCTATGGTTGGAAGCTCACTGAATAGGTAGCTTGGGCAAATCCTCATCTTAGCTTCAGTTACCTCACAAAGCTGTGCGAATAGAGTAAATAATAGCAGCGCAGCATTCTTTGTTCTGAAAAGGCCTGTACAAATCTTAAAATAGCAACATTTCAGGATCTAAAAATGGAGGAATATTGCTTTAGCATTTTTGCAACTGATTTAACATTTCAGTAGTATTATTTTACTACTATGACTTAACATTTGTTGAAAAATTGCCTGGACACTTGCATACAGTGTGCGTGTTCTGTCCTTGCCTAGGTCATTTACAAGGACGCCTGGGAATCAGGCAAGGCCATTGGGTACACTCTGCCTCCAGACTACATCCCTATTGTTGGTGCCAAACACGCTGACTACGTTAACAGTCAGGTTAGTGTGAACTTTTCTTCCATCATCACTATGATGCCTCTGGGGGGAGGGGGGGACTGCTGGAGTTCTCATCTAACTTGTTCTGTGTGTGTGTTTTTACAGCTTAAATATAAAGAAACATATGAAAAGCAGAAGGGACATTATCTGGCTGGAACACAAATAAATGATTTCCCAGGTGTAGTCCACTCTCTTGCATTCCAAAAAATAAGGAGTGCGGTAAGTAGATCATTGTTTTCTTTTGTTGGGAAGGATTTTTTTTTTGAGTCAGAATACCGTAATTACAGCTGTAGAATGTGAAAAATAGATGTCTGGTAACATTTTTCATTTTAATATCCTGATTTCTAGTTGGCTTACAGGAAGAACTATGAGGACACTAAGGCACACATTCATATCCCAAGTGACATGATAAATCATGTGCTGGCTAAGAAATGCCAATATATCCTCAGTGATCTTGAATACCGAACCTACCTGCACCAGTGGAACTGTTCACCTGAAGAGCATGATGTTATTCTGGCTAGAAGAGCCCAGGAAATTCTAAGTGATGTATGTATCCATTTACATCCTTGTTCACTGGGAATTGCTTTATAAGTTACAGAGAAGCAGGAACAGCAGGTTTATGAATCAGTAGCGTTCCTATGACCCCACGCCAGAAGTGACGTAACGGAAGCTGCCGTTATCGCTCACTCAGAGGCGTAGGGCAGGTGGGAGGGCTAAACAAGCCGATGGCTCTCCTCGCTCGCCCCGACGGACGGGACAATCCGCGCTGTCCCCTTACTCCGGGTAAAGCTATTTGTCCCCTTACTCCGGGTAAAGCCCCAGTCACCCGAATGGACTGCCTGAGATCCATGACACCTATTTTGGTGGTGTAAGTCCAGGAGACTCGTGTGGGAGAAATGGGCCTGGGAGGGGGATAGAATACAGCGCACGCTGCTGCTGCCAATCCTGCCTCCCTCCCAGACCTGAGCTGCCCACCCCTGCTCAGCCCCGTTATGCCCTTGGCACGCCCTCCTCCCCGCCCCTGCGCCACAGGGATCCCGCCTACCTGCTCCGGCACAGGTCAGGACCTATGCTGACCCAGAAAGGGTGGCCCAGGTCTCCCCGCCAGCCCAGCTTTACGGCACGTTTGCGACACCAATGCCGGTGCAGCAATCACTGCACCAGCATTTTTCACGGATAGGATTGTGCCCTAACATAATGTATGTACTTTTGAAGTGGGTACATATGGTAGTAACCGGGAGCTCATGGATCTCAGTGAGAGTAACATACCAGTATCCCTATTTCACAAGTTATTGCAATAGCAAGTTATAGTAACCCACACAAATCTTGTGTTCTTTTGCTTTTCTCACTTCTTCAAACGTTTATTTTGGCCCTAAACTGTAGCACAATGAGTACTATTGGTGTGACGTTGTTGGAAATGCAAGTGGAGACTGTTTCCTGCTTCTTAATTGTTTAATGTTTGTTTTCACCTGCAGGTTGTGTACAAGGATGACTTAACTTGGCTTAAGGGAATCGGATGCTATGTGTGGGACACTCCCCAAATCCTACATGCGAAGAAGTCTTATGATCTCCAGAGTCAAGTAAGCAAATTGTTCTTGTATTTATACAGGAACAGAAAGTATAGTCATGCCCTTAGAAGGCTTGTACCCAAGGGTAGGTTGCATATGGTATTCGTTCTGGTTGTCAATCATTGTTTCTCAGAGTAATTCCACAAGATCTACATGAGACTGCCTTTAAAATAAGAACATAAGGAGAGCCTCACTGGATCAATCCAAGGGCCCATCGAGTCCATCTTCCTGTATCTCATGGTGGTCCACCAGATGCCTCTGGGAGCACACAAGACAACAAGATACCTGTATCCTGTTGCCACTCCCTTGTATCTGGCATTCAGAGATAGGCTACCTCTAAAACCTGGAGGTTGCATATAGTCATCATGGCTCGTAACCTGTGATGGACCTTTCCTCCATAAATCTCCCCTTTTTAAAGGCATTGAGGCGAGGTCACATCACCACATCCTGTGGTGAGAAGTTCCACAGATTAATCACTCACTGGTTAAATAAATATTTTCTTTTGTCTGTTCTCCCGCCACTCAATTTTAGTGGATGTCCCCTGATTCTGATGTTGTGTGAGAGGGAAAAGATCTTCCTTCTATCTGCTTTATCTATCTCATGCATAATTTTATACGTCTCAGGCTGCAATTCTATCCACACTTACCTGGGAGTAAGCCCCACTGACTGTAATGGGGCTTACTTCTGAGTAGACATGCATAGGATTGGACCCTCAATCATGCCCCCCCCAGGTGCCTTATTTCTAGACAGAAGAGCCCCAGTCCACTAATCATTTTCGTTGCTCTCTTCTGCACCTTTTCCAGTTCCACAATATCCTTTTTTGACATGTGTTGTCCAGAACTGGATATAATACTCCAGATGAGGCTTTACCATCGATTTGTACAATGGCATAATAATATTGACCATTTTATTCTCAATCCCTTTTTTTAATGATCCCAAGCATGGAATTGGTCTTCTTCACAGCCGCAGCACACTGGGTCGACACTTCCATCAAGCTGAAAAAGCATTTCAATTTTCACAAATTAATCCCCCAACTTGCTTTAACAAAACCCTAAATGGTCGTAGTATCCCTAATTATTGCAATGTTATAAGTGATGTTTCTTTATTCAGTCAGCTTAAAGGATGATAGTGTGGCCTCTATAGTTGGGCCATAGAAGTGCTAAAGAATATCAGTTTGCAGAGTTGAAGGCTGCTGCCCGTCAGGGTAGACAATGTCAGCTGACTTATTAATCTAAGGTGATTGGCAGCAGCCTTCCATACTTCAACTGTTGGATCGAAGAGACATGTCTTAGCTGCAGTGAACGTGCCAGGTAATCTTTTTAGTAATCCAGCTAATCTTTTTAGTACATTGACTACTATTACTAGGCTCAGGGGACTCGCATAAGCCACACCCTCCAGAAAGACTTAAAATCCCAAAGGAGCAAGTCAGTATTGCCATGCAGTGTGCTTATAGTTACCCCCAAATAACGTGTAGCTGTTCTCGGTGCGAATGCTGACGTTTGCCTTGGTTTCACAGCTGAAATACACAAAAGAGGGAAAGGACAATTTGCAGAACTATGGCGTGGTTATGGATACTCCTGTTTATGTAACTGCAATCCAGAGTGGTTTCAACGCCAGTGATGTGAGTCATTCTCTGCTGTTTATCAAACCAGATCCCTTCCTTCCTTTTCCTCCCTCTGGTTCATGGAAAGTGAATTAATTCCTAAATCTGCCTTTGATATAGCTGAAATACAAAGAACATTACCATAAAACCAAGGACCAATATACCACAGTGCTGGAAACAGTTGATCATGAAAGGACTCAGAATCTCAAACATCTTTTCAGCAATGTGAGTGTTTTAACTTAATTTTCAAAGGACTGATGTAATGGACTTGTGTGTTGGGATGCTTATGAATGTTTTGACCTATGGATTCCAGAAACAGCATGAATGATAGAAATATGCTGGTTTGGGACTAATATACCCATGCCTAAAATCCTTAGCAAGTAACTCCTACTGTTACTTGGCTTATTCAATGGGGCTTATTCACTAGTAAGTGTGTGTCGATTTCTGTCTCAAAAGTCTTCTTTCTTCCTGTCTTTTGCCCCATCATCTCAGAATGCCTCTTGAGATAACAATCTGTTAGCATTAGGGCAAATAGAGGCTTCTTGCTGCTTGCACAACTATGGAACTTCCCCCTTCTCCTGAGCTGGTGAGGGGGAATGCTATTATATCTAAGATAGCATCTCGGCTATAGGCAGGGACAAGATACCAGGATACCTCCCCAGACTGACCCTGTCTGGCTTGCAGGTAACAGGGCTTTTTTGGAGCTTCGTTGGGCTGAGCTCACTCAAAAAACCAAATAAAATAAAACAATTCAAAGAAGAAATTCATCACAGAACAAAGAAGCAGAATGGTCTTCATGTTTTTAGTCCTCTCAATTGGATTTTAAGCTATCGTTTACCTGCCCAGTCTGTTTTGAATGGAGAAAATTATGCAACCAATTTAAATAAATCAAATAAAATGATAACCTACATGAGAATTTGTGTAGCTTTAGATCTAGTTAATATTCGATGAAAAGGTGGCTGGATAATCGATTGTTGTTGCCGTTTTAAGCCTGCTTTGGGGCGTACATTGTAGCTGATCCTAAAGCAGTTCAGAGCCCTTGAAACCGATATAAAGCAGCAAATACTATACAGAAGTGGCATTTGCCAGCATTATATATATAAAGATGTGTTTTGATTTTTCCTTCTTCAGAACCTGTACAAGGAAGCCTGGGAGAAAGTGAAATCCACCAGTTTCACGTTGCCTCCTGATGCGGTGCCGTTGGTTCGTGCCAAACAACTGAAGCATAATGCCAGTATTGTAAGTGCACTTAAGCAATTCAGGCCTGCATTTGATGGACAAATAACGTATTACCTTAAGGCGCAATATCAATTCCATTTTCTTTTCTGCATAGGTAAAGTACCGGGAAGAATATGATAAGTTTAAAGCACTTTACACTCTACCAAGAGGTGTTCAAGATGACCCCAACACTGCAAGATGCCTAAGAGTTGGCAAGCTGAATATTGATGTAAGGTTATTTTGATATTTCTTCTAATAGGTGAAGTCCTGTTTTGTGCCAAACAAATGTCTCTTAATTAATGGGTGCACCTATTGTGATAATGAAGTGGTTGCACACATGACCTTTTTTGGGATTTGTTTATTTATACTTTTCTTTACTGAAAAGCTGACTGTTTTTCCTCTGTACCATGCAAATCTGAGATTATTCATGCATGTGTGTGATTTTTTTTACAAAGGACTGAATGCTAGCAAGGCTACCCCCTCTCTATTTCATGAAACGTTTTCATTTCTTCTTCCTTTTTTTCTTTTTAAAGTAGCTCGTTGGAGAATGAAAGTTCTTCCTCTCCAGTGCACGACCACATATTCCCCACTTTTTAAAGAAAAAGCAGCAGAATGTGTATCTCCCCTGTAGCTTAGTTGTCTAGATGGGGGAGGGCACCATTTGTGCTGAGTTGGGGCTAGTGCTAGTATAACACTAAGAATGAAATCTACCTTTTTTTTGCTAGAAAGGAACAATGAAGGTAGACTTTTCTATTAGGTCTCGGTACTGCAGATTAAATCTAATGGCAGTAGCTGACTGGTACTGTGTTTGTATGAATCCTGTGCCTACTGGAATGTTTTGTGATTTCTGCTTTATTTTTGTAATGCTCCTTGGGTACCATTTAGAGAGGGAGAGTGTAACATTCTAAAATAACTCAGTTAAAATAATATTTTTATGCCAATTTTAATCATAGCATCTCCTGCCTTAGAAAATCAGCTATGGATGGCAATACTCCAAATGTCAGATCTGTGAAAAGTTTGACTAATTTTGTTATTTTAATTTCATAGCGTTTGTACAGAGAAACCTATGAAAAGAACAAGGCCAAAATCCATATAACACCAGACATGGTGGACATTGTGTCTGCTAAGAGCACGCAGAAGAAAGTCAGTGAAGTCGATTATCGCATCCGTCTCCATGAGTGGGCCAGCATCCCCGATCTTCATGCCAATGCTCTTGCTCGAAAGGTCAACGACCAACTTAGTGATGTAAGTCTGCAAATTATATCAAGTCTGCCTCTCAAAAAAATCTTTCTCTGTGAACTTCCATGTTCCTAGCCTGTTGCCCAGAGATTTTACAGGCCTCATAGGTTAACTATCTTATTACTATGAAATTCTTATTGCTTCTCTTCTTTTTTTCCTCCAATATCTTAGTTTGTCTACAAAGATGACCTCAACTGGCTCAAAGGCATTGGCTGCTTTGTCTGGGACACTCCTGAAATTCTTCATGCCAAACATGCCTATGACCTTCGTGATGACGTAAGTGTGAAACAGCATTGTTTCTTCAATCTCGTGTTCTTGTTCTGTACAAGTTCTTTGTTTTCTTCTTGTTCTGTATAACTTGAGGGGTGGAAGGAGGTTCCTATTTCAAGGTGGTTGGTAGACATATCTACTGTGTTGTGGGGGGCAATGTTTACATGAAGAAAAGCTGCTAAAGGAAAAAAATACAAATGATTCTTTCCCTTTTTTGTAGCATAAATACAAGGCAAAGGCACAGAAATTGAAGAGCAAGTTCAGTGTAGTCATGGACACACCTCTCTACGTTCAGAATGTCCTAAGTGGCATGAATCTGAGTGAAGTAAGTACCTGTCTCTTCTCCTCAGCGTCTTCATCATTCCAGAAATACAACCATCTACCTTCGGTTTCAGCAGTCCCTTGAACACCCTCACTACTGCTAGTGCCACTGGCATAGTTAATACCTGGCACCAGCAGGTTAGCATGCTGTATATCCCAGGAGCAGGAAGAAGGTAGATGGAGACATACTGGTAAATTTCTGGGTGATTTGCTGTCAGGGTTTTCTGACTCCCAGTGGTTTAACTAGAACATGAGCAACAAGGCTGCGTTCCTATGCATGCTGACTTTGCCTGGTCCATACATAAGTTGTCTATATTAGAGCCTTAATGTTTCTGTAAAATGGAACTTCATGCTTAAGCAGCAAAAGCTGTAAATGGGACAGCTTGCATCTGGTTTTGCCCTCCCCTTGCAGCCACTATTTCCCACCTGGTTCAGAGTGGTAGACCTTAGGAGTTCTGGTGAATAACAAAGTACATTCTACAAGCCCAAAGTTGGCCCGTACCGCTGGTGTCTTCTGTTCAGAGATGGCTCAGAGATGCCCTCAGCATTTACAGCCGGTAGAAAATGGCACTTTATGGGTTTACAAGCAGTTTTTGGGGATGCAAGTTTCAACAGGAAAACAGCACAGAGGTAATAGGGCAAATATCCTCTACCTCTGCACCAAGGCCTCGATCCAATCTGTGACCGCAGAGCGCTGTTATACAGGAGTAAAAGAACGATCCAAACTGCACACTCACATGGTAAACGTACCCAGTAGTTCAGGTCTAACATGTTGCCCCTGTTGTGATAACCTCTGTGTATGTATCCTCATACCACAAGCTGAGGTGTCCGTGTTGTGACTGCTTGTCATGCATGCAGTCAGGAATTCAACTTTCTACATCCTTCTGCAAAGGCCTGAAAAGCTCCCCCCTTCGTAGCTTCTAGAAAAGCCAACAACGGTCACATGATCTCCTCAACTTGTGATATCGTTGGGTACATACAGCAGTTACCAGTGCGCCAGAAGCAGTTTTGTAACTCAGACATGGATGGTTCTATAAATTGGTATAGCACTTTTTCAGCCCCTCTCACGTCTTTCAGTTTCACTGTAACTCTTTGGTGGAATTAGACAAACCAGGCCCTTCCTATGGGAACCAAACAGGTTGGAAGGTTTTCCCAGCACTAGAGTATTTTCTTTGTAAAGATATTTACAGTTCATTCCTTCAAAGGAACTGCCAGTCTTTCCTTCTGCCAGTTCTTTCTTTCAAAATTTAAGTCCAATGTATATCCAAGGCTGTTTAACGCACAAGAAGACAAGAGAGCATTTTCTGCTTAACTTATTCTGCTTTTGAATTCCTTAGGCTGTTTACCGTCATGACTACGTGCACAATATTAAAGGGAAATACACTCCAGTAGATAAGACAGTGGATCTGGAGCGGGCGAATAATGCCTACAAGATACAGTGTGAAGTAAGTACCAATGGTGTGTGTTGGAATGAGAATGGCAGAACTGGGAAGGCAGGGAGGATTCTGTGAGATTTGTGGTATAGCTGTAAAAGGAGGACGTTAATAATCGTGATATCGTGATAGCAGAGAGATCACCATGCCAACAAAAGTTTGCATAGTCAGGGCGATGGTGTTCCCAGTAGCAATGTATGGTTGCGAGAGTTGGACCATAAGGAAGGCTGAGCGCCGAAGAATAGATGCTTTTGAACTGTGGTGCTGGAGAAGACTCCTGAGAGTCCCTTGGACTGCTAGGAGATCAAATCAGTCAATCCTAAATGAAATCAACCCTGACTGTTCCCAGGAAGGACAGATACTAAGGCTGAAACTCAAATATTTTGGCCACCTAATGCGAAGAGAGGACTCTCTGGAGAAGACTCTGATGCTGGGAAAAATTGAAGGCAAAAGGAGAAGGGGAAGGCAAAGGATGAGATGGTTAGACAGCATCACCGATGCAACGAACATGAAAATGAGCGAACTCAGGAAGATAGTGGAGGACAGGAAGGCCTGGCGGGATATGGTTCATGGGATCACGAAGGGTCGGACACGACTTAACGACTGAACAACAACAATAATCGTGAATAATAATAAAAAATGGTCAGAATCTGCCCATTGTCTTTAACCTACATGCTACATTTTCAGTGATGTATTTCCAGGTTACAAAACTTGGGTTGCAATTCTGTACACACTGACCAGACAGTGAGTCCCATTGAATTCAGTGGAACTGACTTCTGAGTAGACATGCATAGGATTGTGCTGTCAATGAAATAATTCCTCTCTGGAAGCACAACTCAGTTAAATTGTCAGGTGAGTCAGGCTCATACCCTGACTTGTTATAGTAGCCATCACTTGTAAGATGAACCTTCTGCTACCATTGGCTGCCAGTTATTTATTTATTTATTTATTTATTTATTTATTTATTTATTTAAAAGATTTATATACCGCTTTTCTAAAAAATTCAAAGCGGTGTACAATGGTGTAAGTTCCTCAGTCTTAAAATGTAATATGTTCCTGCCAAGAGCATGCATGATATCGTAAGCCAGTGTCTTAACTGGGGCACTGGTGACCATCAGGAGCAGCTGAAGAAAGTGGGGGAAGGGCACAGTCTAGAGATGGAGCAGTCACATAAACTGAATGGACCTCACAAGGTTCCTTTTGAGGATCCGTGCAGAATGTGTCAGTGGAAAACGTTGGCTCTGGCCACAAGATCTTCTTTGTCTGTTTTTTTTCAAAGACTTATCTCCCATCGCTTAGGAAATGTTGTCCAGGCACACATGTGTATGCGTAACTTCAGAGTGTTAAAGCAGCACTGTATTTGTTGCAAAATCATTTTTTAAACATTATCATAAACCTTTTTGTTTCTCTCTTTTTTGGCAGGGTCTCTACCGAAAAGCTGGCTTGCATGCACTTCCCACTGGATACAAACTCCCACCCGACACCCCTGGTTTCAAGCATGCTAAACATGCTCAGTACATTGGAAGTGACGTGAGTAGTAGAGCTTGTGTATTACCATTCCAAAATAAATAAGAGTTGTATACATGGATATCTGATTAATTGCAGTAAAGTGGTTCAAATGTACAATATTAAAGTCACTGAAAACATTATAGGATAATTTTGACTCAGTTGTCTTCATTATTAGGTCAAAAGTGATATAAAACAAAAGAGATAACAATCCCATACCTTCCCTATTTACATATTCCTTTTCGACACTTGTTCTTCCTCATACCATCTCTGATAAGTGAATATTGCTCTATATGAGAACATAAGAAAAACCCTGCGAGATCAGGCCAAAGGCCCCTCTAGTCTAGAATCCTGTTTCCCACAGTGGCCCATCAACTCCTCTGGGAAGCCCGCAGGCAGAATGGAAAGGCATACTTCTCTCCCACCATTGCTCCTCTGCAACTGGTATTCAGAGGCATACTGCCTCTGATCTGGAGGCAGTGCATGACCGTCCTATTAAAGGGGTTTATCAGCTGGTCCTCCCCCAGATCCTACATAATGTACATTTGGTGTCCAAACGAACAAACCGTCTTGGACATTTGCAGACCTGTTTGAAACTTTAAGCTGAAGAGTATCTCTTCATAATAATGATAATATAATAAAATAATGTAGTTATAATATCTATATAATGTTATTATATAACATCAATACTGCTGCTGGTGTTTGAGGTTTTTCCCATTATTCTGCTTTTACTGTCCTAAGAAGGTGAGATGTACTGCTTACTCTGTTTCCATGATGGATTTTGAATGTGTCTTTCATCCTTCGAAGTATAGAAAGGAAAGAGGTGTGAGGGGGAAAAAGTCTGCCCATCATTTCTCCCATTTTCTTGTGCCCCATGGGCACTATCCAGCCAAAACTGGGCACTTTTCATTTCCACATGTTTCAGTGCTCGGAATTGTTTAATTGTGGCTAGGCTGAGCCCCATATTTTTAAGATGCAACAAAATATTTGGGGGCATTTTGATGAAGGAATAGCATTACCAAGGGAAAATAATTTTGAAACATGTATTCATTATGTGTATACCCTGATCTTAGATGGCATTCCCAGTTTACAATCGAGATTGCTATCAAATCCACAGCTACTGCTCTTTGTTAATGATGAAGCATTTGGTATTTTCAAGCCATTTACTGGCCTCTAGGGAAAATAATTTTTTATTTGTGAGGTAAAATGTGTGAGGCTGAATTGATTGACATACGATTATGACAAAATATTTATGTTTTTATGGTCTGCTCCCAACACATTACTTAGACGTTAACACCACTCAAAACCATGTGATTTTCTTCCATGTCATATATTTGAGATTAGAGTGATAAGTATATTTCATTACCAAATACATGAAATAATATATGGAACAGCTTCATAAATAGGTAAAAGTTTCATAAGGAATAGTTCTCCGCTTCACTGTTTTGAAATATAGTACCTATAATTAGTCCCAGGTATCTTCTTTTCATTAATATTTTATTTGAAACAAATTCTATATTATAGAAATAGGAAAATGCAGCAAAAGCACAAGGCATGGGGGGCATTAATAGGGCAATCAAAAGGGGAAAGGAAAAGAATTGGGGTAAGAAAGAAAAGCCAGAGGGATAACTAATTGCAATCCAATGTATCTCAAAATTTATATATACACACACACACACACACACACACACACACACACACACACACACACACACACACACACACACACACACACACACACACACACACACACACACACACACACACACACACACACACACAGTATTGATGTTCTGTTAAAAGCCTTGCAGCCCAATCCTATCTGGGCCTTATGATGGCAGTTCTCTCAATCCGTCGTCATAAGGCTTGGAATGATAGCGCAAAAGTCATTCTGTGAGCTGGGCACACCAGCGCAAATGGCTGGAGCAGGTAGGTCAGCAGTGGGGGTGGTTTCAGGGAGGTCCTTGGGCAGTTGAGGAGTGGGGACTGGTCCGCACTGGGGCAGTTCAGGGTCAGGAAGGGGAGGATCTTGGCGGCAGCAGTGCACTCCGAGATCTTATCCCTCTTCCCAGCCTAGACCCACCCCTGACTCCTCTTAGACTCATGCCAGCTAAAGAGCTGGCATAGGTCTGAGAAGACCCATTGGAAGCCAGGTAGCCTATGGAAAGGTAAGTTAAAAAAGTTTTTTTTCGCACCTCTCCCAGGTCATCTGGTCGCACGCCCCCCCCCCCCCATAGTGTGCAGCATGCTCTCCGGCAGTGACGCTGTGTGCTAAGGACTGGCAGGGCATAGGATTGGGACCTAAGGGTTATACCCAAAGGTTCCCTATCTCTGATGGAAGGAGCTTCCTCCAGATAAAGGGTACCTTGGATAAGAACCCATAGATCCTTTCAGTTTTAGGTTTTGTTGCAAACAGCAATTGTTGCTTAAAGGTACATCTATCTGAAATGTATTTATTTCTTTTTCAGCTGAAATATAAGGAAGTCTATGAACACATCAAGGCTAAAGGTTACAATTTTGGACCCAAAGCTGTTCCCTTTGTCAATACAAGGAAAGTCAACAAAATTCTTAATGAGGTAATGCAAATAGTATTGATGAAAACTGGCATTTGTATGGTGCTTGGATTGTGTAAAATTACCTAAGATCATTGCTGGAATCTTACACTACACATAACGTGATATGATTTTATAGAATGTGCATGATGACCCCATATTCCATAAAATCACTTGATAAACAAATGAGTTTCTCTATGGGAAAATGCAATGATTTCAAAGTCTGTAGGCATATTTTAAGCAATTACCACAACACCCTTCTCCAATTATATATGGTTGTTAGATGGGTCTATAACACTAGATCTGTGCTTAAAAGTGGGTGTTAATTAAATCCTAGTGCTAGAAAAAAGTAAATGGATTTTTCTCTGCCCTTTTCTGTCAAAATGGATGACAAAGAATGCATAGAGGGCTAAAATAGTACATAGGTACATAGGGAGCCGAATGGTACATAGGGAGCTGCCTTACTGAGTTAGACCATTGTTCTCTCTAGCTTATCATTTGCAGTGACTTGTATCAGCTTTCCAGCGTTTTAGACAAGGGCCTTTCCCAGTCCTACCTGAAGAATTGAATGCAGGACCTTCTGCATGCAGAGCAGATGATCTACTCCTTATCTACAGTCCCACCTCTAGTTTCTTCTGTTGTAGTGTCGGCAGTAGCGTCGCTAGCACACACACACACACACACACACACACACCACCCGGGACTGGGTGACGTTGTGCCGCCCCCACAGTCTGTCTGCTCCCCCTCGCTTCCAGAAAGGCTCCATTTGGAGGCGAGGGCTCCACAGAGGCGAGGGCGGGCAAGAGGGCCCGGCTCAAACCAGGAGATATACTCCTCATGAGTGATACAGTACCCCCCCCCCCCATGGTAGCAACACTACTGAGTGTCGACTACAATGCAGCCATCTGTCCCAAGCACAAGAGTTCCATATAAAATTATACACAAAGTTCCCTTCCCTGTAACATTCATTTCACTGGAGGGCATTAAGTGATATCCACATTCGTTAGCATCCATAGATTGGCTCTGTCCATTAACATGAATAGAGATTTTTTTAAGCGCAGACTGTGGATAGAGTTCTAGATCAGGGTGTCTTTGTCTTATTGGAACACAATATATGGAACACTTTCTCTTTTGTTACAGAGACTGTATCGGGAGACATATCATAAAAACAAGGACAAGATTCACACCACACCTGATACTCCAGAAATCCGCCAAGTGAAAACTAATCAAGAATCCATCAGTGATGTATGCCTCTCTTCTTCAGTAAAACATGACATTTCTGAAATATTTGATATGAAAAATCCTAATTTCCTTGTATTTTTTTCCCTCTCAGCTGATCTACAAGACCGACTTTTTCAAGATGCAGGGACACATGATTTCCTTGCCGTACACTCCTCAAACAGTGCACAACCGTTACGTTGGAGAGATTACAAGTGATGTAAGCTGTTTTAAAAAGCACCCTGGATTTACTTGATTGAGGGCCCAATCTAGATGGCGCGTTATGCCAGCGGAACACGTGTTCCGCTGGCATACCGTGCTTTCCGGCTGTTGCAAATATGACATTGCCGGAGAGCGTGGCCTGGCTGCCGCCACCTACAGTATCCTATAAAACACAATATTTTGAACCTGACAAGTGGCTGATCAAGGAGATAGACTCCACAGCCTCCATAGGCAACTTATTCATCACTGAAATTTGTTATAACCAGGATTGTCTTTCTAATGCCTAGCCTTATCTCTGTGTAATTTAAAATAATTCAGTACAATCCATCCCCTCCCATGAGTGGATTCCTGGCATGGAACAGACCCTACAGAGTCTGTTGAAGCCTCTCCATTTCTGTCCCCACCAGCATGTGGGCACATGTGCAAGGTATATGGCCATGGGCCTGGTCCTTACTTTGAATGTGACACCTTTTCACTCCTCCTGGGGCTGTAGTGCACTGCAATTTCCACTCTTGGCACATAGAGTTGCCCTTGCAGGAGAGTGTGGATCTTGCCCATTTTCACAGTAGTTAAGAGTAAAATACTGTCACTATATCCTCTCTATCTCAATTTTCTTCTGCCCCCTTCCCCCCAGGCTAAATATTCTACATTCCCTTAGGTTTGAGTTCTAGACTCTTTATCTATTTTGTTACCTTTTAATATATTTTTGAATTGTTTCAGAGTTCTAAATTCTATGATCATAAGACATTACATGAACTATAACAAAAATGCCTACTATTACAATGTTCCCACAGGTTAAATACAAAGCAGATCTGCAGTGGCTGAGAGGTTTGGGGTGCTTCCTTTATGATACTCCTGATATGGTCCGTGCTAAGCATTTGCGCAATCTCTGGGTACGTTTCTTTGTCCATATCCATCTCTTTTGAACAATTCCTTAACTCCTTGTTTGTTCTCATGCAAGTATTAATGGGCAAACAATGCTGTTCAGCAGTGGTCTTTTCCACCATTATTGTGAAATGCTATTTGCTGAACATAATTCTGAAATTACAAGATAATTGGATTTCACTTGACTTTTGTGATATTATTGGGACAAGTGGAAATGTCCCCTTTTTTAACACAGGTACTTTCTTTTTTAGTCTCACTATGTATATACCAATTCTGCAAAGAAGATGCAAGATAAATATCATGTGGTTTTGGACACTCCTGTGTACAGGACGGTCCAGGAGCTAAAGACCCATTTGAGTGATGTAAGTTCGGTGTTTTTAATTTGTCTACTGTAAAAAACAACAACATTTTAAGTAGAGCATAGGTCACATGAACATGTTCTGACAGCTGTGTAGGTTGTATAAAGCTATCTCAGGGTGGGAGCAAACAAATAAAGAAGGGAGGGGCTGTTAAGATTCATGCTGCGCTTTCTGTGGAGTTGACTGAACTAGTTTCACTCTACCCAGCTACACCACCATGTCTGTTGAGCGTGATAGCTTGGTTGCAAACTTGTGCCTATTCTCATGATCGTGTATTTTATGTAAAGCTGGGTAGACTTTTCAAGCAACTATCACAAACCAGCTGTTCAGTTCCAAGTCTTCTTATCAAATTACGTTACTATCTATCACATTTTACATTTCTGTTATGGTCCATAGCCAATATAGAAATAAAATTGAACTTATAATTGTTCATCGATGGGATGTAATAAGGGCAGAGCCTCTGTTCAACCACATCAGATTTTATTCTGTTTATTGGCAATTGGTTTACCTATTTTGGGCCCAGTCCTAATGGCCCATTCCACTGGCAGAACATGTGTTCCGCTGGTGAAAGTGCTGGCCCGCATGTTGGTGGCCGCATGTGTGGGCCGACAGAGAGGCCTCCCACCACCAATGCTGGTAAGTTGGTGGCAGGGACAAGCGGTGGGAGGAATGGGGTGGGGAGGGGAAGGAATGGGGACAGGTGGGTGGGAGGCAGAACGAGGGAGGGGTGAATCCCGGTGGCACTGGTATGTGCCAGGATCCTATCACTATTCCTTTCCCTGTTCCCTCTCCCTTACTTTCCTCAGTTCTGTGCCAGCAAAGTGGCTGGCACAGATCCAAGGAGACCCATTGGAGCAGCGGAGACATCCCAGAGGAGGCCTCCAGGACAGCCCCCCCCCCCGGAAGCCGCGTGTGCTCTGTTGGTGCAGCTGTATCGGCAGGGGGGATTGGACTGTTTGCATTTTTGTTTTCCTGATGCATGAATTGTAATTTTCCTATCACATTCATTACAGATTAAATAACTGCATTGTTGTCATGTCTTCTTCCAGATCGTGTACAGAGCAGCAGGCAAAAAGCAAAAGACTAAATATACATCGATCCTTGATACCCCAGATTTCAAAAGGGCGAAAACAGGGCAAAAACTGCAGAGTAAGGTAAGAACCCTTCATAAATAGAAATGAGGTTCAGGGATGTGTATGACATTCCCCTTCAACAATGCACCACTCCTTTTAACTTGATGTTGATGATGATGATGATGATGGATAATAATATTGTGCCATCAATGTGCCTGATGCTTTACATAGTGTGAAAAAGTCTCTTCCTGAAGGCAATTATAATCTAGACATAATGGAGACAGCAGAGGTGGAGGAAGGGGATGGAGGCAGGAGTAAGGAGGGGAATTATATGTGATTATTTCAGTGACACATAGGTAGCCTACAGCGCAATTCTAAATTGTACATGTTTACTTGGAAGTAAAACCCATTTTGATCAGTGGAGCTTACTGCTAGGTGTGTTTAGGATTGTAGCTTTAGCCACAATAGGGAAGAAAATGTCTAATTTTTTAGTTAATCTAATCATTTTAGGATGTATGGAACTGACCAGAATTGATATGAAGAGATGTGCATATGCTCCTACAATGTGCAGTCTATCTTCATGTTGGTAGGATAAATTTAACAAATGTTTCCAGCCAACTTAATTAGGACAAATAGGAGATCACTGCGTGTATAAGCTTCCAGTATAATTTCACTGAGACTCTTTTTAACTTTATCATAGCTTGGACACAACTCTCCAGTCTTCTTTTAATTATATCATTATTTAAGTAAAGCAGTGAATTTGGCACTTTTCAACCAATGAAGAACCTGCCAAATGGTTTGAATCTAGGTCAAGCCAGGACATTCTGTGAGCTCTCTGTTAGTTAGACCTCAGTCCAGATGTGCTGTCTGAGCTTCTGCTATGGAACAGCTTTGCAGTGTTGGGTGTACTCAGTAAACCAGAAGCAGTGAAGTAGTCAAAAGATCAGAGGGTGAAGAAGTGCAAGCTTTTAGTGTGATGTCTTTTGTAAGTATGCCATATTTGTTTTGCTCCCTTTACAGAGCTCCTAGAAAGGCATCGTATCCTGTTTTGGACAGAATAGTAGGCTGGCTGTAATTGTTAGTTTAACGTATTTGTGAACGATAAGGATAAATTTATAACCTTAGAACTGGTCTAGTTTGCTCTTTTTGTGGTCTAGTTTGCTCTTTTTGTGGCTCAACTCAGACAGGATATAGAACTGGTCTAGTTTGCTCTTTTTGTGAACTGGTCTAGTTTGCTCTTTTTGTGGCTCAACTCAGGCAGGATATATCTTAAATAGAAATGTGGCAGACTATAGGGGTGTTACTCAGAACATCTAAGTTCTGTTCCCACCTTTTTTTTAAGCAAACCTGTAATTGTTGAATGTACAGTGATGTGTATTTTTTTCATATTTTGTATTATTGTGATAGCTTATTGGCTACAATGGCTTATGGACTGAGTATGAAACATATTTAACATTCGATTACTCTTCCTTGTCTACAGTACCTGTACGTAGAACTTGCCACCAAAGAAAGACCTCATCATCATCTTGGGGACAAGACACCTGCCTTGACACTTGCTAGAAAAATGAAGGACTTAGTCAGTGAGGTAAGACCGAGTATGAGTATAACTTGAGTAACTTGGAGTGCTGTTTTGAGTGAGATGTGCATCTAGTCTCTGAAGGCAGACCCACGTAGACTAATTTCTGGGCCATCTTACAGTTGGGACAGTAGAAACCATCTTGGAGCCTTTCTCCATCTATGCACCCTGTGTTAATGAAGCTTATGTGTGATAGAAAATGGAAGAGAATAGTTTTAAAATTGATGGTACATTCTAGGAACTGTAGGTTTTATGTTTACAGTAGGGAGGGGCGGAGGGAGACTCTCCCCTGGTCTGCTGATCAGAAGCTGCAGGGAGGGTTGTGTGCACTGGAATTTATCAGCCAAACTTTGACTGCAGGCCTCTACTTGACTTTAATAGCGTAGTGTATATAGAATGACAAACCACAGAAATGACGACTATGAATTAATGTAGTTCTGGCATTGTATTATTTTTTTTACATATCTTTTTACAGTGCCTTTTAAATGCTAGGTTATGTGATGATAATGCTGTAGGAGAGTACCTTGAGGTTACGATATTCACTCCTTCCCCTTCTGCTACTTTATTTAGAAAAAATACAAAACCCAGTATGAGAAGATGAAGCACAAGTACGTAACTGTCCCTGATACACCAATCCTGATCAGAGCTAAGAGGGCCTACCTGAATGCTAGTGACGTAAGTATCTGACAGAGATGGGGGTATGTTTCACGTGGTCTGGGTCAGAATAGGGGATATTGAGGCAATAACAGCCCAATCCTATTCAGGAGTGGGTTGTTGGGCTTTCCAACAGTGGAAGAGTCTTCTGCTGTTGTAAAATGGCTGCTGATGGCGCACGCGGCACTCCGTCGGCGGCCATTCTGCGAGCGCTGCTGGAAGAGGTGGCAGTGTCGCAGCTTTGCTGCTGGGCCCTGCTGCACCTGCCAGATCCAGTAAGTCAGTGGTGCGTGGGTAGGGAGGGGGAGGAGGGGATGTAACTGGGCAGGGAAGGGGTGGATCCAGTGGCAATGGTGTGTATCAGATCTTATCCCCTCCATTTCAAATCTCCCTGCCCCTTTCTTCGGACATACGCCACCAAAAGAGGTTGCATATGTCTGAGAAGACTCATAGGCAGCCCCCAGGGCTTATGCAGAGGTAATTAAAATGTTTTTACTTGCCTCTCATTCACCCTTGGGTTCCCCCCTTCACTAGGGGGGGCAACAGTATGGAGCAGAGAAGCAACATGGCAGAGCATCTTGAGACACAGGAGGCAGACCACAACCCATCACCCAAACGCTAGACAAAACAAAAATGTTTTGAGCCCTCGCCGAAAAGTCATGAGGGAGGGGGTGGTTTTCAGATCCCCTGACAGGGAGTTCCACAGTTGTGGCGCCACAGCAGAGAAGGCTTGCCCTTGAGTTGCCACTCCCCTAACTTGCGATAGAGGTGGCACCCGCAGGAGAGCCCCCTCAGATGACCTAAGTGAGCGGGCTGGAATGTATGGGAGAAGGCAGTCCCTCTGATATCCTGGACCCGAACCGTGAAGGGCTCCCCCACTACTGGTGGGGGATAGGATTGGGGCCTAAGAAGTTGAGGCAATGAAGGTTGTGATGATCTTTCATGAATATAACTTTAAAGTTAAACCTTACCCAAACCAGTGGGAATGCTTTCTGACCAAATTATTTATTCGTTTACATCATTGCCTATTCCTACAGCTCTGTGTGGCATATACCCATATCTGAGGATATTAAAAATGTTATGTTAATAATAGTTAAGAAGTTTTGTAATTGATACCTTTTTACTGCTTTTTATCAGCTACGCTACAAGGAAACGTTTGAGCAAGCAAAGGGCAAATACCACACGGTGAAAGATGCCTTGGATATTGTGTATCATCGCAAAGTCACTGATGATATCAGCAAAGTATGTATATGACTTCTCTAATTCCTGACTGTGTGATAGCTTCATAATCACAAAATGCAATCACTTTATATTTACAAAAATGGTGTGGGGGGGGGATGGGATGGGCTATGTGGATGAAGGAAGAGTCTTGGGAAACAGGTGGGCCTATATTACCCTTATCCCCAATTTGAAATCAACTTCTCACACACAGTCTTAGCTCACCGTTTGCCACTCTGCTCACCATCAACTCCCTGTTACTCTTTTATAGCATTTCTGCTCTAGTTCTGCTCGAACATTTCATCTGGGCTTCTGCCATGCCTTCACCTTTCCTCATAAAAATTGTACTAATTAATGAAGTGCCTTAATATTGAATAGTTGGTTTGTTGTATCTTGCATTTGTTTCACATTCTTTTTCATCTGTTTTTTTAAAAATCATTTTGTAGGTGAAATATAAAGAAAAGTATATGAGTGAATTAGGAATCTGGAGATCTATCCCGGACAGACCAGACCACTTCCACCACCGTGCAGTTACGGATGCAGTCAGTGATGTGAGTGTGGATAGATCTTAACATTCGGATATTGCATAGAGACATTTAACGCTCCAACTGTGTTCTGTTGGTAACAATGGCTTTTACCTTCAGCTAAGCATGCTTGAGATCATGACCTAAATTAAAAAGGGAAAAATAATTGTCCCTGAGCTTTTTTTTAGTGATTTTGATGTGAATCTTAGCCCAGAAATAATGCCTACTGTTTGTGCCATCCTGAAATAGTCACATGTTGTCATCCTTGTTCTTTTGTTTTTACAGTTTAAATACAAGGAGGACTTAACATGGCTCAGAGGCATTGGTTGTTATGCCTTTGATACTCCAGATCTTCTTCTTGCAGAAAAAAACAAGGCCCTGTACAGTCCGGTATGTGTAATTATTCCTGGCTGCTGAAAGAGGGGTTTCCCCTCTCACGTTAGATGAGATATTTCTTGAATGTCAGGGAGTGGTGACACTCTGCATACTCATACGGGTAGAGGTTTGGGACAGCTGTTAGAAAATATTATTCTATTCTTATCCTATCCTTCCACCAAAGAGTTTACAAGACCCATGTTACCTTCACGGCAGTTTTATGAGGAGGGCAAGATTGAAAGATAGTGACCAATCCAAGGTTGTCAAGAAAGCTTCATAGTTGAGTGGGGATATTGGTCTCCCAACTTCTAGCCCAACATTCTAAGCACAACACAGTGCAAGCAATTCTTCAAAGTGATGACACTGTTGCATTTGTTCAGGCAAACCAAGGCTGTTATCATCCATGGCCAACCCAAACCTATAGAACATGGTTGAACTTCCAGCTAACCACAAAGGCAAAACAACAGCAGCATGATAGAATATGGAGCATTATGAGCACAATTGTCTGGGAATGTCTGCTCATGCCCCATTGAAATGAAGAAGCAGTGCAAGTCTTCACATTTCTATGGGATATGCACAAAAGACATTTCCACTGGCTTTTGCCCCTACTTGGCAATAAGAAAAACCTACGGTGGAAGTGCTATCTACATTAATCATTATAGTGTGACCATAGCTATGAATACATAATAATGAAATTTCTCTTGTGTCCACTTCCAAGTATGAACTCTTCTCTGAAATGGCATGTTTCAAGTGTAATGAGTAACACAGGGAGCTTTAATCAGTACCTATGAGACTGTTCCGTAGTCAGGTTGTATAGTACTAGAAAGTTGTTGTCCAACAGCATAATCCACACTAAAAGAAGCCATTGCGAAAGTGCCAGAAAGCACTTTGCGATGGCACAGTGATTGTCCTGGCTGGTGCAAACATCCGTGCCGGCCCTGGTACACCGCCAGAAGGAGTGGCGCACCAGAACAGGTAGGATCCGCGCTGAGAGGAACAGGAAGAGGGTGGTGTAACGGGGCAGGAGGCTGAGTGGATCAGGCCGGGGAAGAGGTGGGATCGGTGGCAGTGGCGAGCGCCACATCCTGCCCCCCTTCCCAGGCCTGTTTCTGCGACATGGATCGGCTCGGACCTGCAGCAGCAATTTAGCTCACACAGGTCCGAGTAGACCTGTTGCCGCGGCTGGGGCTTTCCCCGGAGCAAGGGGACAAATGTTCCCATACATTGAGGAGACTTCCAGCCCATGAAATTCCCGCATAGGATGCAGCACAGCCCGTGCTGGCACCGCTGCATGGGAACTTACGGTAGATTGAGCTATAAATCAATGTAGTAACAGCAGTAAATCTTTCATTTACTGAAAGACTACTTGCAAATATATTTATATATGAGATAATTGCTATGTTTCTTTCATATATTTACAGCTGATTTTTTTTAAATGTTTGTTTGTAGAGTTTTGAGCCTGCCCTTATAATAATGTGGAGTTCCTTTTGTGTTCGTTTTCTCTAGTGTAAATACAAAGAATCATTTGAAAAGATAAAGTCTAAGTTCCAGTATGTTGCTGACACTCCAATTAACAGACGTGTTAAGTATGCCACTCAGCTGATGAATGAGGTAAGTAGAACAACAACTACTACCCGAGGTACCACAAGATAATTCAGTTAAAAGGTTCTAGACTCAGTGATTCAGGGAAAGCACACTGATATGGAAGTAAATTGTATTGAATTCAAGTGAGACATATTTCTAAGTAAAGCGGCTTTAGATTTCTCCGAAAACTCACTTGTGACTGGTGACTTCTGACTATTCCCCCCTTGGATCTACAAACCTTCATGCTGAATTAAAAACAAAACAAAAAACAGTTTGCCATGTACTGTGGTGGGTATCCAAAGTTCTACTCAGTTGTATAGCCAATTGTTGAGGGAAGGAACATTATAAACCTGACCATTTTTGAACGCTCTAATCTGTTCAATAAGGCATAGTATAAGTCTGTGTACATAGTCTTTCAGTTATTTATAGGACTGTGTCTGTTGATGTATAAGTGAACTTTGATTCTGCAAACTTCAAAGCACAGACTTGTATCTCCCTTTTGTAGTTTTCTTCATATAAACAAAGCTAACGTTTTACTGGGCATGTAGCTAATTAAACATGTTAACAGCAGTCCAGCACAGAGGTCAGCACCCTTCAGCCCATTGTCGTCAATGGGCTCCATCTGAACTTGGTCAGGTTTATAATGTTCCTTCCCTCAACAATTGGCTATACAACTGAGTAGAACTTTGGATACCCACCACAGTACATGGCAAACTGTTTTTTGTTTTGTTTTTAATTCAGCATGAAGGTTTGTAGATCCAAGGGGGGAATAGTCAGAAGTCACCAGTCACAAGTGAGTTTTTGGAGAAGTTTCTTCCATGGGTAGATGAGGTCTTGCAACTCTCTTTAAGCTTGCAGATGGAGTTTTTGATGATGGAGCTGTGCTCCACTGTAAGTTAGGATACAACCCAATACGTTGAGGTGTGCTAGACTGTAACATTACATGTGATGCTATTTCAAATTGGTAGACAATAGCTAGGGTCCAGTATGCTAATTCAGCACTTTTTTATAGATTATGCATATATATATATTTAAACTCTAAAATGTACACTAAGTTTGTACCTCTGATAAATGCCAATGAAGTTAGAATTGGCAGGACATATATGACATCTTCTATTGTAACCTTAAAAAGGTATAATTGATGAATGTTTTCTTTCTACATTACCTATTTATAATCTCTGTGGATTTATTGTTATATTTCTTTAAAATGGGTGGTTATTTAATGAGTAGCTGAATTTTTTTTTGTTTTCTTGAAGCATTTATCTCAGAGTTTCTTTGTGCCTCCACTTTTTTATTTTTCTACCGACCAATATGCTTATCTGAGCAGAAATTGTACAAATCTGATTATGAGAAGAAGAAAGATAAATATTCACTGGTGGTGGATGACCCTAGAACTTTGCTGGCCAAATGGGGAGGCGAACTAAGCAGTCAGGTACTGTGGCCATGTTGGCCAGGACATCCAAAATGTGGCCATGTCACTCTTGATGTCCATCTTTATCTATCTGAAATACCTGTGGTCAATGATGTCATAGGTCTTGCCTATGATATTGGAAGTGTTCTGTTTGTAATGGAAGCTATCTGTACTTTGCCACCCAAAACAGCATATCAGCTTTTTGAGTGAGCCTGTCTATACTCTATGTGTTCTCACAAACTATTCACCAATCAACAATAAAGTGACTTTACAGAGGTCAGCTAAGATATGGAACGTTATATATACACCAGTGTGTATATATAAAGTTCAAACACCGTTATATTGCTTGAAATTGCAATATACGGTGTGGAAACCAGTGCATATCACGATGATGCTCTGATGCTTTGTTCCCCATGTTTACATTCAACCGTAAGTCACTGTACCTTGGTGTATACTGTTCATTGGTGCAATCCTGAGAAGGCATAAGTATTCTAAAGGCCTACATCTCATCACTGGGATCTAGAGCTGTTCTTGTTGTTCTTTGTCTTCACAAGTCTTTTTTTTGTGCTTGATTGCTGTTTGCATGGACAGAAAAAATATAAGTCTAGTGCCAAGTTGTTCCTGCAACATGGATGTAATGAAATTCTACGACCAGATATGTTGACAGCACTGTACAACACAAATCAGTGGAGCCAGGTAATGTATTACAGTACAAGTGGTTACAACAGCAGTTATCTCCCTATAGCCACTTCCCAGCATCCTCTCTCTTTGTCATACTCTAGCAGTGGCACACTAGAATGTGATGGAAAAGTAGAAGTTGGGGAATTGGTTGAGGGAGGGGAAGCTTTGTCCCATAGAACTAGTTGAGCAGATAGGAGCAAGTTTGATATATGAATGGCTATAATTAAGCTTTAATTGCTTAGTTCTGTGGAGCACAGTAAATGGACTGTGGTCGACCTGGCTGTTGGGAGTGGGACAAAACTGGTGCCCTTCCAAACAGTTGGCTCAACAGGGGTTTAGCCTCACTGCAATGGCATCTGAGCACACTAGTCTGTATTCTCCCATATAAATTAATGGATACCATTCACTTGTACCAGAAAAAGTCAAATGCTGAACCAACTTGGTCCAGCCCATGACTTTGGGAAGCTCAACCCATGGGGAGGCAATATATTTCTACACAGAGCACAGAAAGACACATTGTAGCCCACTCCCATGGCGAAGATCATATCCCAACCCTTCCCTCTCTTTGCTATCCCCTGCATAATGATGGGCAACTGGTAGTAACAATAATATGTTTTTACGTTTCTAACCTAGCAAGTGCTAAAGAAAGTCTTTAGTGTCTTCATTGAGTGTTGTGATGTGGAGGAGGAGCTCTCATAGCTGACCTGCTTTGTAACATCAATTTCCACTGTATGAAACTGTAACATGCATTTAGTATTATCTAAAATAAAATTCTAGCGCTAGAAATTTAGCATTTAGTATTATCTAAAATAAAAGTGTAGTGCTAGGCTCTTCACTTGGAAGACCTCGGTTTTTAATAAGAGCTGAGAAGGATAGGATCTGGCCCATCCAGATTCTCCTACTAGCTTTGGATGCATTCTAACCCATCACTATGCATCTTTTGAAACAAACGTTTGATTCTCATTCTGCAAACATGAATGCTACATCAGAATCAAATTACCCAAGTGTTCTGAACCTCCATGAAGGATATGCGTCATTCAAGCTATCCAATTCAATTCTACCGGGTTTTCACAGCCTCTTCTATAAGCATCAACATTTAGTTAATATAGCATTCTTGTTACAGAAATGACTACATTATGGTTCTTCTAAAAGATGTCCATTATCTAGACCAGCGGTTCTGAAACTGTGGGTTGTGACCCACCATTGAGAACTTTAGCTGTCCTCTGCTCCCTTAAGGGGCAGGGACAGCATGGCGGAGGCGGCAATCCAGGGGATTGCCACCACCGCAAAAGTGCCCAAAACTGCTGCTGCACTTACTGGGGCTTGGGGGAGCTTCGGGGAGACCTGTGCGTCCCTCTGCAGGCCTCCGCGATCTTCGGATCACCAAGAAAGGCGATCTTCAGGTACTTCCGGTTTGCGCAAAAAACAGAAGTACCGGAAGATTGCCGGTTTTGGGCGATCCGAAGATCAGGGAGGCCTGCAAAGGGTTGCGCAGGCCTTCCTGAAGCTCCCCAAGCCCCGGTAAGTGCAGCAACGGCGTTTTTGGGGGTGGTTGAGGCGGTGGCGATCCCCCGGATTGTCGCCGCTGCTGGCCCCACCCCTGCAAACACTCAAAAGTTCTCTGTGGGGAGAACTTTGAAAAATGCTGATCTAGGCCATAATGTAGGCTTACCCTAGTACTAGGTGCATTTGTTTAAAAACTCTAGAGTACGAGTTCTCAACCAGTGCTACTAGTACCACCAGTGGTACTTTGGCCGAGTGCTGATGGTATTCGTGGCGGTGGGCCACCGGAATCCCGCTCCGACGCGGCACTTTCGGCTGGTTGAGCATCTCGGGAATGCTGAGAAGGGCCCTCCCACCCACCCATAGCCTCCTACCTGCGTTTTCTGGCCTCTGAAAACCCAGACATAGCTGGCGATGATGTTATCACGAGTCACTTCTGGTGGTACGCAGCAGGAGAGTGGTGCCAGAGGTGGTACTCAGCTGGGAAGTGGTTGAGAATCCCTGCTCTAGAGGTTAGAATTCAAAAACAAATTAAGGCAAATCTTGGGAAGTAAGCTGTTCCCTGGTAGAAGAGGGGTGCATTCCTAACTATATGGGAATGCCCTCGCGCCAGCTTGAGGTAGCGTCGACCGTTGAAAATGCTTCTCCGCGCAAGGCTGACCGTTCTCCAGTTCGGCCCTACCTCAGTAAGAGATTGGATGTTTCAAGTAAATTCTATGGATTTAAATGAGACTTTCCAGTAAAAGCCATCAGGAACCAGGCTATGTTCCTAAACATGCTTACAGTTCCTAAGAAGTAACTTCATTAAAATCAATGGACTTGCATGTTAAGAGTTTTTAAGTTTGGAAGAATTGCCAACCAAATATACTAGTCTTACTTTTTTCAGTGGCCGAACTACATGTATCTACCCTACACAAACCCTCCTTACTTGTGTTACTGATAACAAAGCTCTCCCTTGAAAAATTCTTGTCGTTTTTTGTATTTATTGCTGTTCATAGTGCATGAATTTATTCTTGTCTTTATGCATGCCCTGTATTGTCTTTCCACGTATCTGCATGCATTGAAAATAAAACAAATTATTTGAAATTTTCTATGTTGTCTTTAGACCACTTTTAAGTTTTTAGTGCCTGTTTGTTACCCATATTTAATAGAAACTGAACCAAGTTGTTTAGCTATACTGAATGATCTGTAGACAAATTCCTATTCGCACGTTTCATGAATGTATTCAGTTTATTTTGCATCTTTAAAATCTTAATTGCAATTAGTTGCCACAATTTTTTTAGTTCTGATCTGCTATAGTTATACTCTTAATTGGGTTAACTATAGTTAACTCTCACAATCTTATGGACTATTAATATAGAAACCAAATTACAAATCTATCATATTAATAAGCTTTACCATTCATTTTGAGATGCTATAGGGCTGTCGTCCTCAGCTGGCATATACACAGGGCACAGAGAGACACACTGTACCCCATCCCCACGGCAAGGGTTATATCCAAGCCCTTCCCTCTCTTTGCATAAATCTCATTCATTTCAATAGACCTTGTGACCTGGAACAGTTACCTTTAACACATTCTAAAATGTATTACCTACCCATTCTGCTTATTCATATAAGCAGATTTCTGGATTCAAGTGTGATTGGAGATTTTTTGTGGTTTAACCACTTGTGTTGAATGCTGCTAGTTTAGATTCTTTATGCTGCCCAAGGAAGGATACATGGGATTATCCCATTTATCCTCCAGGCCTGTGCCGTAGGTCAGAGATGATGACTTGCCCAAATCTCCATGGCTGATTTGGCTCCCCAGTCTATGTTCTAGCTCCAAGTCCAGCCCTCTAGCCACTACACCAACTGGTTTCCTTTGAAGTCAGTGTAGCCAGCTTAACTCTGGCATCTCCGTTGTGTGGGTTTTGACTCCTTACGTTCACAGTTTCGGTTGACTTCGGTGACAGCTGCTTACAGCAGTCAGCCGAATACTGACTCTCTTCTTGAAAGGTGTGTTTGTGGTGTTTTTGTTGTTTCATGCCATTAACGCTTGCTTTTCTTTTCAACAGTACAAATACAAAAGGCTGTATGAAAAGCAGAAGGACAAGTTTACATCTATTGTGGATACTCCAGAACATCTAAGGACTACAAAAGTCAACAAGCAAATCAGTGATGTAAGTGCGGAAACTGTAAAAATGATGGCTTTCGGTGTCTTTTGGGGATGATCTTTGTATGGTATTTGTAGGGGCAGTGTTAGGATTATCAGGGTATGAGTGAGAAAGTGCAGCCTACGGATTCCAACTTTGACTGGGACCAGTGAATTTGTTAGCTTGGTGGGAAACAGAGGACCGGCAAGTGACGTACTGCGCTGGGTAGTTCAGTGAGGTTGTAGAACCCACTGATCATCATTTCTGTGTGACTGATGGAGAGACTTCTCACACAATTCTTATCTATTTTTTGTTTGCCCTGCCTCCAAGAGGCTCAAGGTGGCATACATGATTTCCCATCTCCAATTTTTTTCTCTCTCAACAATCCTGACAGGTAGATTAGACTGAGAGATAATGACTGGCAGCACAAAGTCATTTGGTGAGCTGGGTTTGAACCAGGTCTTCCCAACTCTAATCCAACACATTACACACTGCACCACACTGGTTGTCTTCCAAGTAATCGGCCTCAGATCTGTTCATTCCACTTGGCCCAGACCCTAAGCTGTATGGTTCCCATGAATTACTCTCCTCTGAGGTTCCATTTCTTTGCATGGCAGGCAGGAAATCTCTGGTGGTTTACAGTTGCATGCCCACATGTATTAGTACAAGAAACTGTGTACTCTTCTGCCATGCTTTTGTTGCTCTTTACAGCATCACCTAGTAATTCCCATGAAAACGCACTCATGGCGAAAGACTGTAGTAGGTAGTGCTGATTAAGTCAGTATCATCCGTTGGAAGGGGTGCAGTCCATGCTTGAGAGCCAGGGATCACATCCAGAGTAACGCTTCTATGAATAGAGGTGTGCTGTGTGAACGCAGACTCCCTCAGAGAATGGAAGGAAGATTCCGTTTGCACAAAGGGTCCTTCTCTGAGCCGAATCAATGGTCCTTCTGCTCTCTGAGGGAACTTGCGTTCGTGGAGTGTGCTTCCAGTCATGGAGTGCACTTCTGTTCACAGAAATGGTTCTCTGGATGCTGCCCCAGGGGTATAAGCTGCTCAGCACATTGATGAACAGCTCATGAGAGAGAGAACAGGGGAATGAGAGTGGCACATGTAGGTACTGCCGTGTGAATTGTCTTTTTGCAGTTCTTTAAAGCTGCCTAAGAGTCATCACAGTAACTCATGCACATCTATGACCATTTTCAAATGAAAATATTCTTTATAGTTACCAGATATACTAACAGGACACTCTCTTGCTGTCAGATCCTTTACAAGATGGAATTCAACAAGGCCAAACCGAAGGGATATACCTCAATCCATGACACCCCTATGTTACTCCACGTACGCAAGGTCAAGGACAAAATAAGTGATGTGAGTAAAGTATTCATTTGACACTAGCCAATAGTATTCATAATTCATCTTTGCCTTTTAGTATTACTTTGTGATGCTTTGTATTTCTAAATTAGATTATGGTGCTATGACTGCCTGCCTTGGGTTATATAAATCTCATTTTTAATTCAACAGACTGTATATATTATAGCTCATAGCTGTGTTTATAAATGGGATTGTTGTTTGCAATAAAACAATACTTGCTTCTCACATGTCCGCACATTACTTATTATTTAACTGTCAGAGTTTACTCTTTTGTCATTCCCCATCAGTGACGTACTGCGCTGGGTAGTTCACTGAGGCTGGCCAAGTAAATCAGTGAGGTTGTAGAACCCACTGATCATCATTTCTGTGTGACATATTAGAAGAAAGGACCTGCAGCTTAATTGTTATGCAGTTAATTTTCAGAATCTTTAAAAGAATGTTGAAATATTCATTTAGGCTTTTGATGTGCAGGAGAGAAGTTATCATTGAACTATACATCAATTTGAATTATACGATATTGCTCCCCCCCCCCATTTTAATTCCTTAATATGTTTTAATATATTGAGCCAGGAAGTGATTATAACTACATTTCCCATGCTTCCTGGTGGCAATGGAGGAAGATCTCAGTCCTTACCCCTTAGATCTCTACTGCTGGGAGATCTCCTTACTGCCACTTCCCGTTCCCTTTGCCAGGGTACATTTGGGCAAAGGAAATGGCAGAGGCATTGCAGAGGGCTGCAGCAGAGGGCTCCAGGACCCCTGGTACTCCTGACATCACTGGACACACAAAAAGATCCTAGTTTGAAATAGGTTTGAGCTTAAAAGAGTTAATTGAACTCCACCTGAATTAAACCCAAATTAACCTGTTGGAAGTTGGCCTACTACAAATTTATTTATTTCTCAGTATTTAAAGAATTTAAATTTATATCCTGCCTTTCCCTTGCTGAAGCATATGCCCATTAGAGACATGACATACTATGTGCAACTGAAATGCACTATATTATATACCATTAACATAATAATAACTGTCATATCTCTATGTATGCATGTTGAATGTAGCCTTGTTGCATAGCTACAATATCTTAGAATATCTAATCATTGGTGTTAAGTTTAAAAATAAATAGCAAGTGGAGGGATGCAAAACCAGTAGAGGGGAATAGGGGGGACTTCAGTGATTTACTCCATCATAGTTTTTATCCTGATTGTGTCCGTCTGTACCCCCCCCCCCGTCCCCCATTCAATTTTTGAATTAAAAACCTGCCATTGAAAGCCAATGGAAGTTTTTATTTATTTATTTTTTTAAAAAAGTACATGTGGAGCATGATTGAGATCAAAACCATAGAGGAGGTAAACTACTGAAGCCCCTGTAAACCCCCCCCCCTTACTGTAGTTTTGTCCGGTTTTGTGTCCCTTTCTTTCTATTTATTTTTAATCCAATACCCCTTTGGATGAAGTTGTGCAATTACGTGCATGTCTGATTAGACCCCTTGTTTTCAAACAAATCCATGCTATCCTGAAGAAAAGCAAATTGTGACTGATAGCCATAGGCCACAATCCACCTAACGCTCTTTCTGAATCAACTGAAACATATGAGCAAAGAGCAGTGGTGGCAGAGTAAACACATTTCCTAAAAATGCAATTGTCTCTGAGATTATTTCTACTCAACTTCTTGTTTTCCTTATATAGATGTAAAATGTTAATATTATTTCTTTCAACAGCTGAAATACAAAGAACTCTATCACCAGAATAAATCTCACTGCAATGTGGTTCCGGATTCTGTTCATATTAGGGCTGCCAAGCAGGCCTACAAAGTCAACACCAATGTGAGTGCAATTGTTATTATCGTCAGTGACGTAGCCTTCCAAAGGAGAATGAGGAAAATGGACATCCAGGTCCCACTCCAGGGTCACTTTAAGTGTCTGATTTCCATATGTTTATAAAAAGCCTAGCCATTTTGACAGAGTGGATGGGGAATGCATCACTTGCCAACTTTAGAAGTTTGTGGGGTGGAGGTATGATCAGTCCATCACTTTGGGCAGTGTACATCAGAGAGGAAAGTAGGCGATACAGATTTCGAGGTCCCGACTTCCCTAGAGAGCCCTGAACAATTTAGAGGAAATGAATCAACAAATCTCCTTTTTTAATACCCTTCTGTCAACTCAGGACAGGTTCCAAACAATAGACCTTGTGCCTGCCTTGTTTTGTCTTTAATGTGACCAATAACTATCTGTACATTGTGTTATGAGCTTGCCACCGCGACAGAAGCATAGTTAAATTTCCCTAGATTGCCGGTGGCGCGATATCACGTGCTGCTGCTCTTATCTTCCCCCCCCCCCCCCCCGGAGCAGGTCTGAGGTGCAAAAATGGATCCCTCCAATTGACTGGGGTACACTCCAGGGGCAGAGCTTAGGCTCAAGTCACTCTCAGTCACGTCTGGTTCTTTGACCCTCACCCACCCTCCCTTTGTATAGTCTGAGATTAGCTGGTTGCTCTTTATGGGGTCTGGGTAGGAATTTTTTGCTGCCAGCCTGATTGGCTGTGGCTAACTGTTTATTCACCTACCCCAGGCTAGCATTTGGAAGGTGCGGCTGTCCTCTGACTTTGGGCTTTCCCTTGTTTTGCAATGGTTGGTCACTTTAGGCAGTGTAGGCTGGGTAGGCAGGACTTGATGACTTGCTTGGTGTCCATTCTGAAGTAAACAAGATCAGGGGGTGAGTTAGGACCACTCAGATGATACTTGAACAGATTGGTGAGGCTGGCTGGCAAGCCCCCATGGCTGGAATGGCAAAGACGACTTCAAGGCTTGACCTGTGGGGGTCTGTGCTGTCCAGCTGCTTCAACCCTTCAAAGTTGGCCGTGATAAGCTCGCTTGGTCTCTGAGCAAGCATAGCCTTGAGTCAGGTGGTTATGCCCATTGATTCCTGGGGGGAAGGTACACGGTGACCACCGTTCCTCTACCATAGTTGCACACATGTCTGGGGGGTTGAGATGGGTTTCCCTGCTGCAGATGTTATTATGTTGTGTTTCAATAAAGTGGCCCAGTTTTACCCAAGCCTCTGTCTTGCATGATTATGTTTTTGGGTGTGTGTGTGTGTGTGTGTGTGTGTGTGTGTGTGTGTGCCCAGGTAAATGCAAGAACTGAGAGAGAAACTGCTAACACAGTAAATGCCAGGAAGTAAGGCAGATATGGCAAGGGGTGTGTGCAGCTTGGTGCGTCACTAGTTGTGTAGGCCTTGGGGTAGAGTGAAGTAAATCTGTCTGTAGAGGAGTGATAACAGTTTCCAAACTTAAAGCTAGCATCTGGCTCAACATTTAGCCCAAAGCTTGAAGACAGGCAATTTTGCAAAACAAGGTCATAGTCACTTTTTTTTTTAAAGTGGCTTTTTTGAAAAAAAAGAGTTTGACTAATTTACACTGTTTACATTTCTTTTTAAAAAGCTTGATTACAAGAAGAAATATGAAGCCACCAAGGCTCACTGGCACTGGACTGTGGACAGACCTGACTTTATCCAAAATGCCAAATCATCTTTGCAACAGAGTGATGTAAGGAAATAAGGAAAACATAATATTTACTTATGTAATTTCCTTCCTTGATAAGCAAGGAACTTATCAGTGCTCCACTGTTGGAGCAGGCCAGAGTTTTGACACTTTTATTTTCCTATTTCTTTGTAGTATGAGTACAAATTTGACCGAGAGTATTTCAAAGGATGCAAACTCTCCGTAACAGATGACAAAAACACAGTGTTGGCTTTGAAGAATGCAATTTTGGCCAGTGATGTGAGTAGTTTAATATTCCCATGTGTGAAAACATGCTTTGGTTTTGAGGTTCAATTCCAGCAAGGGATTCAAGAAAATATGGGTTTGTCTACACTGAAGTATAGCGGTCCACAGATTTTTGGCTAGTCTTGGTAACCAGCCCAAATTGTGCTTGCTTGAGCAGGAGGGATGGAGTAGTGGCTGCTCCAAGCACTTCCAAGGCATAGTGCAACTGTATTGGTTAGTCCTCGCCTTCTGTCCCTCTCTGAGTTGGGTGAGGTCTTATGTCAAGTCTCTCCTAGACTTATGGCCCAATTCTGCGGCATAAGTTTCTGCCTGCGGAGCGAGTGCTCCACAGATGGAGGGTGCCGTAAACGTGCCTTTGGCACCCTCGGAGTAAGGGCCGCCGGTGTGCGAGCCGGCATCCCTCACTCCGCCGCGGACCTGACCTGCAGCCACCGGAGCAAGGTAAGGCTTACACCAGTGGGTGCGGGCAGGGGGAGGGTGGGCTGGGCGGTGAGGGAGGGAGGGCAGCCGTTGGCCGAGCCGGCCCGGGATGGGGTGGGGATGTCGGCAGCAATATCCCTGTCCCCATTCCCAGGCTCGGAGGCCCTTTCCCCGCCGCCCCAAATGTACATCGGCTCGAGAGGCCCATAGGCCCCGGGCAGCCCTACACCGAGGGAAGGGGACGAATGTCCCCTTTCCCCAACGAGTCCCTGTTCCATGCTGGAGTGGCCCAGGAAGGGCTGAGGATTTTGCGGCCGGCCGTGGATCCTTACGCAGAATCGGACTGCCTGTGCAAGATTAGAGAAATGCCCTGCCTTTCTTCTGAGGGAAAGAAGTGACGGTGGAGGGGAGAAGGAATCTTCCAGACCTCACATTGACTTCAGAAAGGCTGAGAAAGTAGCAAAGTGCCTCACTGCTTTCCCTGAAACCCTGCAAGGCTCAGCACAAAGTCTGGGAAAGACCCTACCCTTCTTGAGATTGTAGGAAGTGTTGATGTTCTCACCAGAACAATTCACCACTTACCAATGGCAAGTTGGTGAGCTCATTTGTCGATCCCTGTTGATGTACATTGCTTGGAACTAATGTTTTTGTACTGTGTATCCCAGTTAAAATATAAAGAGAAGCATAACAAGGAAAGGGGAATCATCCATGCAGTTGCAGATACTCCTCAGATCCTCCTTGCCAAGGTTGTCAGCTCTCTTGTATCTGAGGTAATTTGTTTTTAGTTTTACAAATGTCTGGTTTTAAAATGTCTTTCAAGTTCCTTCTAAATACGTGTTATTTTTCAAACTGTCTTTTTTCTTCTTCACACAATCAGAACAAATACAAAGAACTTGTAAAGAAGCACCTTCCTCATGGTTCATTCACAAAATTGCCTCAGACAAGGGATACTGTTCATGTTAAAGAAGTGACTAAGAACGTCAGTGAGGTGAGCTGCATTTCTGTATTCACGTCACAGTTCAAGGAGACTTTTGCATTTGCTCTTGTTTACTTGCTCATGGAAATCATTGCTTTTGTAGTAGTAATTGTAGTAATTACCATTTAATAGAAAGTAACTTCTTATTTACAATTTATGTAATTAAATTTAAGTGAGTATCTAATGGCTTTGTTGAACCAGGGCTTCAAAAGGTTAATGTACAGTACATAGAGACTTCACATAGTAGAAGGAGAATGCCTTTAGAAATATTTCTGTATATATTGAAACATTTGGAAATTGTTCCTTTTAATATGAACTGGCATAATTCATGAGCATTTCTGTGAACTGTTGGATAAGGGACTCACAACGCAATCTGACTTAATTTTTGTGCCTGTTTAACAAGCGGCCCAGCAAGAACGGGAGGCCCCAGAACGGAAAAGGGATTCAAATCCCCTTTGAATTCTTCTTTTGGAGGGGATTTGAATCCCTTTTTCGTTCTGGGGCCTCCCGTTCTCGCTGGGCCGCTGGTTAAACCGGTACAAAAGTTGTCGGATTGCTCTGTCAATTAGGAACACACTGCAAAGATTGTGAAATGCATTGAAAACTAAAAGATGTGAGAGAAATAAGTGGCAATAATAGAACTTAGATAAAATTAGGCTTAATTTACCTAAGGGTGTATCTATGCAACAGGAGTTAAATGCATACACCTTTGGGCTGGGAGGAAATGGGTTTATACACACTTTCCTGGGAGTAAGCTCCATTGAACAAAATAGGACTTACTTCTGAGTAAACAGGGTATAGGATGGCGCTGTAATGTACTTTCCCTAGGTTCTTTTCCATTAAAAGTAAACAGAAGACGAAGGCTGGAATTCAACACGCACTTACCTGGGAGCAAGTCCCATTGAACTTATTGGGACTTACTTCTGAGGAGACATGCCTAGGATTCTACTGGAATGTAATTAGGCAAAGTTGCATTAAGTAACTGGAGTTTCCAAATTACATCCTAAATTAGGACTACAGGAAGTCAGTCATGACTAAGGGCCCAATTCTATCAAACTTTCCAGTGCAGTAGCATAGCTGGAGGGGGGAGGCGCATGCTAAGTGGCGCAAGACGCTGCAACTCATCGTGTAAGTGACCTCTCCCACTCACCGTCAGAGCCATTCCAGGTAGCGACAGCAATGTGCAGGCGCTCACCGAACCAAACAGAGTCTCTTGCACGTTGCTGTCTCTGCCTGGAATGGCTCTGATGACGAGCGGGAAAGCCACTTACATGGTGAGTTGCAGCGTCTTGTGGCACTTAGTGCACACACCTCCTCTAGCTACGCTACTGTTCCAGTGCTGATGCAGTCGCAATGCAGCCCCGTGGTAAGGGAACAAACATTCTCTTACTTGAGGAGGCCTCCATGACTGCCCCCTCCACTGTAGGATGCAGCCTATGTCTCATCGACAGGGCTGTATCAGTGCTGGAAAGATGGATAGGGTTAGGCCCTACATCCCGTTGATTTCAAGGACTAACTTCCTTAGTTATGTCTGTCTAAACTTAGGATCCAAATCTCGGCCTTATCAGTCTGATGGTATTTTTAAATATGTGAAATTACAAAAATTAGGAAGAGATATTTAATCATAGTTGTAAAAAAGTATTTGTGATTGGTGCAATATCCTTGAAGCAGCTGCGACTTGCTGCTGGCTTCACTCTCACGATGTGTCTAGCACATTAGAACTTTGGATCTAAGTAATGATACAAAGAGGTTCGCAGCCCAATCCTGACAGAAACACGGGCGGCGGAATGAACGTTCCGCCGTCCGAAGCAGTCGCAAACATGCCGTAAGGTACGTTTGCGACTACTCCTGAGCAGGGAAGGCCGGCGCAAGGCCGGCCTCCCCTGCTCCGTTGACAGAGCACCCGAAGGACCGCCGCCAGACCCAGGTAAGGATCCAGTGGGCGGGGGGGCAATCCGGCGGTGGTGAGCCATTGGCCCAGTCGGTCAGGGAGGGAGCGGGGGATGGCTTTGGCCATATCCCGTCCCCCGCTGAGCACCTGGGCCGTTACACGGCCTCCTCTGAAATCGCTGGCGGAAATCCGAGGAGGCCAATCACCCCAGCGCCATTTACACTTGGGGAAGGGGACGAGGGTCCCCTTCCCCGAGTAGACCTCCACCCGAGTGGAGCACAGGATCCGGCAGGCGGCCTGGGCCACCTGGCGGATCCTTAGGCAGAATTGTGCCGTGAGAAAGCTAAGCAAAACATACAGCAGATAACTCAGGAGATAAAGCAAGTTAACCAACACGTACACAGATGTACCAGATTTCCTTATAGGGAGAAGCCATTGTCTGTGTTTCTTATTTTAAATGTCAATAAAGGACACGTGGATGGGAGAATGATTGACATAACTCTTTCTGTTCTAAACAGACAAATTATAAAAAGAAATTTCAGAAGGAGAAAGGCAAGTCAGACTATTCAATCATGCTAGAGCCTCCTGATGTGAAGCATGCCATGGAAGTTGCGAAGAACCAGAGTATTGTAAGTTTCTTCTGTAGTTACCTCATTAAAACCCCACATGAATAATTTCAGTAAGATCAAGAGCGATCAATCTGAAAAGAGTCAAGGGTCATATGGGAAGCATAATCTGAGCCAGAGATCTACATCTGAACTGTTTTCATTTAGTTTGCTATAATGTAATGTGCAGGCAACTTTCAGGACTATGGTGGATACAACAACAGACCTAGAGGATGTGGTACCTACATTCATGCAAATGTTTTCTTATGTAATTTTGCTAACTACCGAGTATAGGCCGCACTTCCCCCCCCCCCAATGTAAGTCTTTAAACTAGGGGTGCGGCCTACAATCAGGATGTTGCAAAAAAAATAAAATAAAATACCTTTGAAACTGCAAAGCCGAGCATCTGAAAGCGTTTTCAAGCCTCTCTGAGTCTGCTGTAGGCAAATAATGCTTGGAATGTTTCAGTTTGCAATTTCAAAGGCAAAATGGGGCTGTTTTTTTCTCTTTTTTTAAACTGCAAAGCACCGTGTTTTCAAGCCTTTACAAGACTGCAACAGCCAGATAATGTCTTCCTATTCATTAAATAAAATACAGTAAGTCCTTGCTTACCTTCATGCCTTACAATGCCTTGCTATTCAGCCTGGCCGAAAACAATGATCTCTCTAGCCTCTTAGGATACAGTAATTAAGGTCTCTAGCTAGCCTCAGCAAGCAGTTGAAAAAATTAACCCTTAAGTTCCAGCCCCAGGACGCTGTGGAAACTAAGATATTTATTGATCTGCAGCTTGAAAGTTATTGAGCTTGCCACTTAAGAGAGTGCTATATCTTGCTCCTGCATAGGCTTGCCATATCCAAAGGGGGACAGAGTGCCTACCTTTAACCATTGGAATTTGGGCAAGTGCCGTTCATCATCATGGAAGGGTGCAACAAGCTGCACCTGCCCAAATTCCAAAGGTTAAAGTTAGGCACTCTGTCCCCCTTTGGATCTGGGACGGCTACTTATACATTATTATTATAATGTTGTTGCTATTTTGTTATAGTAAACATTATTTCAATTATTAATATTGGAAGTGTTTTGAGTCTTTATTTAAAAGTTTGGTGATGCGTTTGTGACCAGAAATATGCCATAGGAACCTAACTCTTATTTACGTATGTTAGCCTATGGTAAAATTGGTTTTGTTATAAGTTGTTTCACTTAAAGTTGCAGTTTTCAGGAACCTATCTACAACTTTAAGTGAGGACTTCCTGTACAGTTTTACTGTTCTACTAATGTATATATTTTCTTTAAGTTAAAAAAAGTTATTTTTTTTAAAAAATAGCACCAATCTTTAAGGGTGCGGCTTATAATCAGGAGCGGCCTATACTCGGGACAATACGGTATTTATAAACGTTCCCATCCTGCTCATAGCAAGCTGATTGGCAAAATTCCCTGTGATTTGCATCCTGCTCTTGTTCTTTCTCTTAGAAGAAATTGCTCCAATGGTCACTGTTCTGTATACTTGTTTTCACTTATTAGGTTCATTACAAAAAAGATGCCAAATCAAAGCTCCATTACACTTCTGTGGCAGATCGACCAGATATTAAGAAAGCCACTCAAGTCAGCAATTTAGTCAGTGACGTGAGTACATATCAACGCTCAGTAACGTGTGTCCTACACCATACATCTAAGTAATTTAAAAGAGTATTTCCATTTAATATGTAGAAGGCAAAGGGATGTTTTGTTTTTTTAAAAAAGACCCTTATCTTTGCCTTAGATTCAATACAAAGCCAAGGCTCGTGGAGAAGCCGCTTTGGGAGTCAGGATGCTTGGCCGTCCAGATATTGAGCTTGCGAAGGAGGTGTCCAAACTTACAAGCCAGGTATGAGCCTTCCACAATCTGTAGTAATATGAAGATATGACATGAGCGTTGCATAGTCTTGTGTGTGTAATACTGACTGCTAAAGTGACTATCTATCAACTGGAACATTGTTCTAGATCACATCTAAATGAGTTGTATGAATGGCCATTTGATAAGGTTTGGGAACCTTGCATCCCTGTGGAACTCTGCTCCAGTGTGTGGGTGCTACAATGTGTGCAAAGTACACCTGTGTATATGTGTTTAGCAGCGCAATCCTGTGTAATCTTGCACCGGTGTAACAGCAGATGCACCAGTGTAAGTGCATCTGCTGTTACACCGGTGCATCTACTGTTACACTGGTGCAAGGTTACATAGGATTGCACTGTAGGTCAGGAAGGGAGAGTCTGTGTAGTCAGTTTGCACACATGGAGTTGCTTCATCCGCTGAAGTGAGAGTAGATCAGGTACTTCACTGCGCTCCTCAGAGTTCTTACTCACCCAAAGTAGCACTGCACTAGGGCAGTAAGCTGAATCCATGTTTCCACCAGTGAGGCTTTATTACTAAACTCTTATTTTACCTTTAGTTAATTGTTTCTATTCAGCTTAATGAATATGCAGCACAATCCTATCCAACTTACACCACCGGCGTAACTCAGCTCAATCCTATCTAACTTACACCACCGATGTAACTCAGCGGTGCAGCGAAAACGGGAGGTCCCAGAATGGAAAGGGGATTCAAATCCCCTCCAAAGGGGGATTCAAAGGGGATTTGAATCCCCTTTCTGTTCTTGGGCCCCCCCGTTCTCGCTGCACCGCTGAGTGTAACTCAGATACAAATACAAAGACTTCCAGTGGTTTTCACACAAACTGAAGTCCCCCTTTCATGCAGGTTCCTTTCCCTGGGGGAGACAGCCAGCTGCTATCTATTCCCCTTATGGGCAACTGATCCTGCCTTCAAGCTAATGCTCACCAATAACAATCGCGCGCGCACACGCACACGCATCAGCTTTGAGGTGAACCCATGAACAAAGGGTTCCCAGCCACCATTCCCAAGCCGAGCAGCCTATAGGGACCAATGGTTCTGGTCTCCCCTTTACCCACTTCCTCAGAATGCACATGGATCCCTACTAACCCTAATCCCCAATGCACACTTTACCACCGGGCTAAGCTATGACCAACCCACTGAAGTAGGCAAAAAAACTTCCCAGCCAGGGCCAATTTGACAGAGCAGCCAAGAATTCCTACTTGGCCCTATAAAGATGACCAGCTAATCCCTGACTGTCCTCCTGAGCCCCCTTGGAGGGCTCACACGTCTCACACCAACAGTGACTGAGAAGGAAAAAACGCTGAGGTGGCCCCATTACTATGTCCCAATTACGCTTAGGCTTGCCTGCGCTGTTGGAGGGGGGATGGGGCAAAACACTGATCATGTCAATACCTCATTATTTTAATATTTTAATAATGTGTGTAAATATTTAATAATATTTTAATAATGTTTAATAATGTGATTAATAATCAATATTTTAATAATGTGTGACCTTTATCTTTTAGTCCTCTTGCCTGCATCATCAGCTTTTTTTTCTTTCTGCCAATGACTTTGGTTGGTTTGCTTCTGACACATGCTGTGCCCCATGAGACCGTCCCTCAAAGGACAAGAACACCTCACCTGCTCGTCATTCTCCTCTTTTGCTTTCTTCCTCTGGTGGTTTGCCTTTCTAATCTTGCTATCCTGCTATGCTTTGTAGGCGGAATACATCAGGGGACACTTGAGGGGCCACGGTGCCGCATCTTACGATACCCCCATGATGAGACACGTTAAGAAAGCTAATGTCCTAAGTAGCCATGTAAGATGGATTTAGAGTGACAGACCTCCTGCTCCTTTGCAACCACAAATGCCAATTTTATGCGTCGTTCTTGACTGTATATAAGATCTTTGTCACTCTTGGCACATAAAATTGAGCCCACATTGTAAAATGGGATGCACTGCTTTTACGGTATCCAAAAGTTGTGAGTTTGTGAGACCTCCCCCTTTTGTCTCATGTAAGGGTGTGCCTGGAATGTCCTCAATGGGAAATTTGATTAAAATGTAATTTTAATAATGTATAATAATGAAGCTTAAACCAGGAGTGGAACATTTGACAAAATGCTCTGCTCTTCCCTATATATAACTTTGGTTTTAATTCTGAAACCACTTGCTTGTACACAAGGTTTCCATTTTAGTGGATGGGAGATTCAGTTAAAATACAATTTATATCCTGTAATACACACTGATAATAAAACTTGACACACACATGTGCGTTTGAATAAGATTATGTACCTGCTATAGGTTAATATCTACACACACAATGGCAAGATGCAACAAAGGTATTATTAAACCTCATTGACAGCCCAATCCTGTCTAGCAGGACACGGTGGCGCAAATAAGGCACCCATCGCATCCTAACCAGGATTGGGCTTGCACAGCTGGAGGCCTCCTCAGGGTAAAGAGACGTCCCCTTACCCCGAGTAGAGCCCCAGTCACTCCGATGGGTCTACTCGAATGTGCGTCAGCTATTTTGCTGGCGCACATTCGAGCTGGCTGTGTAATGGCGGCCAGGCCTGAGAAGGGGAATAGGATTTGGTGGAGGAGGCCACCGCCAATCCTTCTCCCTTCCCGGGCCCAGCCGACCAATCCCACCACCACCACCCCGGAATGCCCCATTTCACCCTCCCCCGCCCCTCTGCCTTTCCTGGTGGGCGGCGCAGCGGTGACTCTGCTGTGGGGAGAGCATTGCCAGCCTCGGCACCGGTGCAGCTTACTCTCTGGGTGTCGTGCTTTATGGCACAAGGCACATAGATAAATGCATCAAGATGGGAACTTGGCTCAGTGTGTCTTCAAACATCCAGCAGTGTTGTTGTTGGCCACGCAGAGTCATGCCAAGTGCTGGAGAGAAATATGGCGTCTTCTCATCTCTGCTCACCAACCAGTCTGATCTTGAGGAAACTTTCTTGTTTACTCACTCAAAGACAGAAATCAGATAGTGATAGCAAAGAATTGCTTGGCTTTCTCAAGATGAAGTAGTTTGCAATCGTTTAACCTTCAGGGAAACTTACTATTTAGACTTGTTTTGCTGTAAGACCAATGTACAGTACGTCCTCACTTAAAGCCGTTTCGTTTTAAAGTTGATGAGAAAATGCCATGGGAACGTTTACATTTATCAATTAGTCTATGGTAAAATTGGTTTCATTATAAGTCGTTTCGCTTAAAGTCGCAGTTTCCAAGAAGAACCTATCGACACTTTAAGTGAGGACTTGCTGTGTATCAGCTGCAGAGCCTCCTTGCATTGCAGAAGATTCTGGGGCATGTTTTGAGTTCCACAGCTGGCTAGGCCTACAAGGCCTAATTGAGTGTACACCCTGGAACATGCTCAACATTTTCCTGTGGTTGTGCACTGCAGAGGAAGTGCAGTTGGGGTGAATGAACTGTAGCATCAGAGGCTGGCCAGATTGAGAACTGGCCATGGGCCCATAGACTCCCCAATTGGCCAACCCTGAAGTCCCCCAATGCAGGCAGTGGCAGTACGAATCACTCAACTGAACTTGCACCCATCATTATCTTTTCCCACCTCCCATCTGCAATAATGCAGGGGCTTTTGAAGAAGCCCATTTCAGTATAGGGAGGGTGGGAAAGGGGGCTGCTTGGTTGCCCCTCCTCCATCAGTGCTGCCAGAGCTCTGAGGAAGGGATTCTCCCCCCCCCCCTGCTTCTTTTGCTTTCCCTGGCACATCATCAATTATCTTTCTGCTCTCACAGGCTTAGAAATAAAACAATGTCATTGCTCCAAATCCATATCCATTCCTTCATGAGGAAAAAGGGGGATTTTTTCTTTCTCCTCTTTGTAACTAGTGCATGCAACTGCATGTGTAAAAAAAATCACCTTCACTGCCTTTGAGAAAATCACTTCTTTGCAGTAAAAATTGACAAGACACTTTCTGTTCTGTAAGAACAGACTCTTGAAGTAATGGAGTTATTCGTCTACAGTTCTGACTTTAGTGAAGATCTGTCATCTTGAGTACTTTTTCGGGTCTGTTTTTCTCATCTTGAAAGAAACCAATGCTCTTTAGTGATACAGGTCAGCTGTATTATATTTTGTGTTTTCTTTTTCTGCATATTTCCTTGCAGGTATGCAGCATCTTAACAAGTCCACTGTCTCTTATGGGGTCATTTTGTTCTCTGTACTGTCACTGTGTCATGGGGACTCTCCATATTGTGTCTTGTGGTGTGGTTGTTGACTTGTTCTAATTTTGTAGCAGTTTCTCCTTTTATCATTACTTTCTTCATGCCCTCAAGTTTTGGAAAAGAAGCTAGTTGTAATGTCATGTAAATCCCCCCCAGCCACACACCCCATACTGTGCCCAATTGGGGCTAGGGGCTCAGTCTCTCGAGGCCTGGGGAGTCCATGCAAATTGGCAATCCCTCACAATGGCTGGAGATCGGAATTATTTGCAAACTAATTTATACTTAAAATATTTACTTAAAATGATCAAAGGAACGGAGTAAAAACCCAATTCAACTGACGTTTTTAAAGTCCTGGAAAATTAAAAAGGTTCTTGCCTGGTGGTGAAAAGCCGTAAGGGTGGGTGGCAGAGGGGGCTCCTTGGATAGAGCATTCCAAAAACTAGGCACCGTTGCCAGGAAAGTCCTCGCATTGATTGTTATCTGCCCAACTTTGGAAGGCAATGGTAGTCAGCAAAGGGACTCTAATTGAGACCTGACCATTCAGAATGATACCTGTGGCAGGAGGGGGGGGGGAGGCAGTCCTTCAGGTACCTGCGCCCCAGCCATATAGGGCTTTAAAGGTCACTTTGAATGGTGCTTGAAAATGGACCAGTAGACAGCAAAGCTGTTTTGAAACTGGCATTATTTGTTCTCGGAGACTGGTCCCAGTTAGCCACTGGGTACTGAGCTATGTACTGTATTGAGCTAACTGAAGTTCAGCATTTAAGGAACTATTATTCATTAAAAACAAAAAAATGGAATGCTGCCAGCTGAGCAAGTGGTAAAAAAGCTGTCTGGATTATGGCTATAATGTTCTTCTTGTATGAATGTCATGGATGTCATTGTCAGAACAGTCTTGTTCTTTGTTGTATGAAGGCAATTTTCCTCTTGAGTGTCAATGTTCCCAGTGTTGTATGTTTTTAAAGGAAACCTAAACCACAACTTGAATGTCTATTGAATATGACCATCAGCATCTTTTGTCAATGCAAGTCAAAAAGATAGGACTATCCAGCATGAAGGATACAAGATTGTGTGGATAAAAACATGTTACCATGTTTTAGAAATCCAAAATCATAGAATGTGTCTTAATTTTGCATTGCGGCGTTTTCCCCTTTACTAATGTTAAACTGAATTTCTTTTTCTGCAGTCATGTGCATTGCTCCCAAGCATGATCTATGCCTTTCATCAGTTATGTCAATCAGCTCTTGCAGGAAAAAGAAATTAGAACGATACCCCCCCCCCAAAAAAAAAAACTAAGCGTGTTCAAGACCCATTGATTTCAATAGAAGAGAATTAAGGGCATCCTGAAAAATCTTGTTGAAATCAATTGGATTTAAATTTGCTTAATTTTTGCTGGATTGTTGTGGCCATGATTTGTGTCGCTTCTAATTATTTTCCAGTAAATCACAACTTTCTGGCCCCTTCTTTTAACAAATTACTGGATGACGTTGGTACTTAAGTTTTAAATTTTTAAGGGCCCTGCTGTATATACTTGGTGCTGTTACTGCTAAGAAGTAATAGTACTGTAATAATAGATGTGCAAGTAATATCCAGTGGCACGTTCTGCTGCTGAAAATGACAACTTTTCTGTTGGATATGGTTCAGCTTCCCCTATTAGAATGAAATGCTGTGCGTGCTTCCATCCATTCACAGTGTAGAAGATAATGGATGGAAGCACGTACAGCATTTCATTCTAATAGGGGAAGCTGAACCATATCCAGCAGAAAAGTTGTCATTTTCAGCAGCAGAACTTGCCACTGGATATTACTTGCACATCTATTATTACAGTACTGTAGAGTCTACAGACACTCTTCTTGGCTAAACTGGAGTAAGTGTCAATGGGGATAGGACAGTCACTCAGATAGTTATACCCCACTTTTCCTCTAAGGTGTAGCTCAAGGTGGCTTCCATGTGGTTCCTAGATGGTCTTCCATCCAGCCATTGATCATACTTAGAACTCCTTAGCTTCAGCAAGGTGGTTGCATCATGTTTCCTCAGGCCACATCCTGGGAAACAGACGTGCTTTGATATTTAAGTTTGGTACCACCTAATTCTAAAATGAAAAGGAGACAGCAGCTTGTGGACCCTCTACCATAGTCCTACTCCAATAGGTATATAATCCATTTGTTTACAATATGCTAGTTCCCTTAAAACCAACCATTATAGTTCTTAGATCAAATACAAACTATCTCTTTGATTAGACAGTATGGTATAGTTGCTAACATGCTAAGCTTGGACATGGAAAGCCAGGTTCAAATTTGTGCACAGCTATGAAGCTTATTGTGTGGGGTAAGTCACCATATCTTAGCCAAACCTACCTTACAGGGTTGTTCTGAGGCTAAAATGCTGCCCTGACCCCCTTGGTCTATTTTGGTATCATGATTTAGGGGGAATGTCAATTTTAGGACAAATAAAAATGCACAGCACAATTGTAATTTAGAACTTGTGTCTCTTGGCAGTCTCAATCTGTCACACTTCCATCAACTTTCTCTAAATCCTTTTCAATGGACCACTTACATACTTCAACTGTGGAGCTGAAATGCAAGTACTGAATGAAAGAAGCAAATGCCATCTTGCAAATGGAGCATGTGTCAACTTCCATTCCTGCATCAAGTGAAAAATATCCTGGCCTTTGTCATTATATCTTCTGTTTCAATGGGCATCTAAGCGTCTTTATGTTGTGCATCTTTCAGCCCATCTGCCTGCAGTCAAGCTCCCAGCCTGAATGTGGGCAAAACATTCTTTTGACATCACCAGACAGGCTAAAATTCAGAACGAGTTTTAATACTTGTTTTCTTGGAATTAGATAAAGTACAAGGAAAGATTTGACAAGGAGAAGGGAAAGAAGACACAATATGACCTGAAGGATAGCAAGATCTACAAGACCCTACAAGACGCTCATCACATTGCTAGTGAGGTATGTCTGACTCTAACCTTTCAAAAGTGTTTTGATTCAAGTCTCAGTCTTCACTTTGTGTCCTTATTGTGTTACATTTCTACGACGTAGCTCTTGTTTTTCCTCCCTGCAGGTTAAATATAAGGCAGACCACCTGAAGAAAGTTCACAAACCAGTGACAGACATGTCTGAATCCCTGGCTATGCATCATGTTCTGGACACCAGCCCACTTGCCAGTTCTGTAAGCCCATTACCTAAACCCAGATCTATTCTATTTAACATTCCATCCGTCTGCCTTTCTGAGATATAATATCTGCTAACAATTTCTGTAATAGCTTTCTTCCTTTGACTGTTCCTAGGAAATCACCTGGTAGTGATCTCTTCTCTCCTGCTTAATGATTACGCCTCATATAGACTAGCAGCATTAATACCTAAAGTCTGTAGAGAATTTTCTACTAGCCATGGAACTGCTAATATGGTGAAAGCTCTAACCAGATCTTAATGGCAGTATTTTTTTTTACCTTTTAACTTATCATTTTTGACTAACAAAAATACCACTTTTTTTGTTTTCAAATTTTTTAACTTCTATTTGAAACTATTATTTAACTTTTAAACACTTTTCACTATTAATCTGCTTTTTTCCTGAGTTTATCATCCTGCTGTTAAACCAGAGTGATGAACATGCTAACATGAGAAGAAGATCTCTATTCACTTTACCAGATTAACCATATCATATATTCGCTGTATTTCTTTGGGTCTCTCTCTTTTTAATTTTTTTGGGTTTTTTTGTTTCTGTTTTAATAAAGTTCTTGTCCCTTCTTGCAGAATATTGCAAAGAACAATTAGACATCACAAATGTTTCAGTATGTCTTTTCTTTTTTTCCTTCTTTTTTATGCATTTCTTCTCTTTTTTATTGCTTTTCTGATTTCTGTCTTACTGTTGAAATGTTTGGATTAGCTGGACCTAGAAAGCTGATCTGGTTAGGATTTTTTTTATTATTGAGGTGGTTCTTGACGCCTTCCCTTTAGTACCAGTACAAGAAGCAGTATGAGAAGAGTAAGGGTCACTACCATGTGGTTCCAGATAACCTTGAACAGATCCATCTAAAGGAGGCCACAGAACTTCAGAGCATAGTAAGTCAGATCAGTGTTTCTCACTTTTTATTTCTTATTCACACAACCCATCATCCATTTAATACTTGTTACCCCAGGTCACTGAGTGATATGTAATGGTCAATCTGACAACGTAGTTCGGAGCTCTAGACACTGGTAGAAGAAAGTTCGATCATTGTAAAGTTGTCTGAATGTTATGCTCCTTGTTGAACAAAGAGTACAGTTTGGGTACATCTGCACTACAAATGAAAAAAGTTGCTTTCCCCAAGAATACTGGGAATTGTAGATTTGTAAAGGTGCTTAGATTTCTTTGATTAAAACTTCCAGCTAGGGTTGTCAGATACCAGGTTTTCAGCCTGAGAAGTTTTGGAGCTGTCTTCTGCCCATGGGTAAGCAGCACAGTGACTGGTCACCTACTGCCTTCACCACCTGTTGTGTCCCCACCTCCCTTCATTCAAAATTGACTGTGTGCCACTGGAACACTGTTCTATTCCTTGCATTAGCCTAGAAGGAGAGGAGGAGGGAGATTTTTGTAGATTAATCAATAATTGGCAACCATGTGATGTCTCCAGGCCCCACTTTGTGACATCACTAATAGCTCAGTCCTATTCTTCCCCCCCCCCCCCGTGCAGCGGTGCTAAAATGGCTACCACTGCATCCTGCAGTTGCAGAGGTTTCTTCTACCGGGGACAGTTGCAGAGGTTTCCTCTACTGGGGGGGGGGGGGCTCTACTTAGACCTGTGATAGCTAAATAGCTGGTGCGGGTCTGCACGGGTCCACACCGCCAGATTGGGTCCGAGAAGCGGGTTAGGATTCGGTGGCAGCTGAGGTGGTTATTCCACCAAACCTGTTCCTTCCAGGACTCGATCCGCCCATCCCCTGTCCTATAATTGTCCCGTTTTGCCCTCCCCGACCCCCGTTGCTGCCTCATTTCGCCTTCCCCCTTTCCACCCTCCTGCCACCCCTCCCACCTCCTCTACCATCTTACCTGATCTGGCAGGTGGCTGGGGATCTGCTGGTGCTGGCGCTGCGGAAAGGCACAGGCCTTCCTACCGGTGTCCCTGGCAGCTTGCTGAGTAGCATGCTGCCGGAGTGCCTTTTATGACTGACGCTGACTGCTTTATGGCAGTCAGCGCCAGCAGAAGAGGAGTGCTGCCAGCGGGAAGTAAGTATAGGATTGGACCTTAAGCCCTGCTTCTAGAATCTCATGTTTGGAAATGCCTCTTACCTGGCAACTCATAAGAACATAAGAAGAGCCCTGCTGGATCAGGCCAAAGGCCCATCTAGTCCAGCTTCCTGTATCACACAGTGGCCCCAGCAGATGCCTCAGGGAGCACACAGCCAACAAGATAACCTGTTTCCTGCTGCCACTCCCCTGCACCTGGCACAGAGAGAACCTACTTCTAAAACCAGGAGGTTGCTTATGGCTTGTAACCTGTGATGGTCTTTTCCTCCATGAATCTGTCCAAACCCCTTTTAAAGGCATCTAGGCCAGGTGCCATCAGCACATCCTGTGGCAAGGAGTTCCACAAATGAATTACACGCTGGGTAAAGATATATTTTCTTTTGTCTGTTCTAACTCTCCCTCCACTCAATTTTAGTGCATGTCCCCTGGTTCTGGTGTTGTGCGAGAGGGAGAAGAATTTCCCTCTCTCCACTCTCTCCATCCCATGCATAATTTTATACGTCTCAATCATGTCCCCCCTCAGGCGCCTTTTTTCTAGACTGAAAAGCCCCAAACGCCGCAGCCATTCCTCATAACTCTACTCCCAACTGCCTCAGACTTGTGGTTTGTAGAGTTTCTTGAAGGAAGCTATGGCATTTAAAGCTATTTTAAATCTGTAATACAACTGGCTTAACAAGTATAGCTGCTTCTATAAACCCCCTAGAATCAGATAAACCCCTAGAATCAGTACAAACCATATTTTTGTGAATTCAGAATTAAAATTTGCCTTAAATCCAGTTTTGTAAATATTTCAGAGCCTGTTGACCAATTTTCTCCAATGGTTTGTGCCATTTCCACACATCTGATGCTAGACAAAAATACTTATACATTGGCTTCCAGGTAGCTCTTTAAGATAAAGTTAATTCCAGTCCCAGATTAAGCATGTTGTGCTGGTATGAGAATTAAGCACTGTATTACTGTATAATGGCAATATGAAGCCATGACATATGAGGAAGTGTGTTTTAGACAGCAACCAGGTGCCATGGTAGCATATTATCAGGCCTGATTGTAGAAATTAGAAGTGGTGTTCTTGTGCTTTCTGGCCTTTGCACTGTGAAGTGCAATAGCTTCACTGCTACCTACCAGGCTTCACACAGTTGTCAAGCCTGGCTTTGTGAACTGAGCGCTGTGGGATCTTGGGGGGGGGGAGTGGAGGGGAGGGGAAAGGGTACCTACTTTTTCTCTAAGACCCTTTCTGTATTTTCATTTCTATACTATAATTATGCAGTGAGATAACATTTGTCTCTCTCCTAACAGGTGAAGTATAAGGAAAAATATGAAAAGGAAAGAGGGAAGCCTATGCTGGACTTTGAAACACCAACATACATCACAGCTAAGGAGTCTCAGCACATGCAGAGTGAGGTAGGCTGTTTTACAGTGTGGAGCGGACTGGTTTAATGCAGGAGGATGTAGCCATACTGCTGTATCATGACTGGTTTTAAGTCCACAGTCAAATTGAGATGGTTAGTGATGGGGATGCATTCTGAAGGTTAATGAAATCAATCACGGTTGACTTGCAGTGGTGCTGTACAGTATACCTTATTAGATATGTGCTACATATAGATAGAAAGTTGCCAAAAAAAGAAAAGAAAGAAAAGAGAGAGTTGGGAGTGGGGGCTGCACAAAATGAACTATTAATTCGCTTTGAGTCTATGGAAAGTAGATAACCTGGGATTGTTAGTTCTCAAAATTCAAAAGCACTTGCAGTCACTTGAAGCCTGAAAGAAGACCTCACTGGTAAGTAAAAGTAGTAAGATACCATTTCCAATAGATATCTTTAAATCCTTGTTTGTCTCCAGTGTAACTGTATTTTTATTGACCTGTCATTCTATTCCTTTACACAGTTATTTCATAATCTGTTTGAAGTTTTGATATTGTTCTGTCCTAGAGTGAAACTTATACAGGGTGAAAAACTCTTGTATAAGGTACTTGGTCATCATGTTTTGGTTAATTCTATTAGTTGTTTTAGTTACTTTTCACTGTTCATGACACAATAATTCAGATCAGTGTTGGCCAATTTTTTAGGGGAGAGTGCCCAAAGCCAAGTCCAGAATACTGAGATCATCACCATATTTGTCATCTGTATATTAACAGAGTATGCACGAGGTGGAATGCCTTCAGTTTGTACATGAAATGGGGCCACCCACAGATAAGGCAGTAGGACAGTGTTTCCCAAGCTTTTTTGACCTGTGGCTCCATTGGCCATGGCTCCCCCTTACATTATGTTGATACCTGCCAATTGGCATTGCACTGTTTTCCAAGAGGATTCCATGGCACTCTGTGGCTCCCTTGGCTGGTGTCCGTGGCTCCACTGGGAGCCACGCCTCCCAGTTTGGGAACCACTGCAGTAGGGGAATCTCTAGGTATGCAAAAGTAGAGAAGTTTATAAATTAAATGGCAAAGGAAAAGTAAACTTCCCCAAAACACCAATGCAGACTGAGCATGCTCAGAAGCCCTTAGAAGCCATGGAACATTAAGGTGCCCGTTGGGGAAAAAAACCCAACATCAGAATACGGGAGTGAGGAGGAAGAGAAATTGACCCGCTTGTTCCAATTGGGCATTAGGGTTGGGGAAATGCAACATTTTGTTGCAGGTCTCTCTTATAGCGAACTGAGATGATCTATCAGTTTGAAACCAGAATGGAGCCCCCGAGAAACAAGGTTGTAGTTTCTAAATATGTGAGGGATGGAGACTCCCCATGTATACACCGAAGCATATACATTTGTAAATTAGAAGAAAAAAGACATTTTTAAAAAAAAATTGGGCAAAAAACTCAAAATGGCCCTGTGCACTTCTAGGACCTACGTGAGCTTCCAAGATCTTCCAAAATGTTGAGAGCAAAATGAGAAAAGAATACGATAGCCTACCTCATTTTAGAAAGAAAACAATTCTTCCCTTTACTGCTACTTTGGAGGGGAATGGGGTTGGGGGTGGGAAAGTACATATTGCTGCTGCCCAGTTGCGGCTGTGCTTCATTGTTACCTCTGGGCAGCTCACAAGTTTGCATGATGTATGAGTACTAAAAGATAACAATGACACAACCATGGGACTTATGGGTTTCTGGCAACGAACCACGTTAATGATCATTGCAGAACTGGCACATTCTGAATATCCCATATCTCCAAAGGCTGAGTGTGTCTTGCTGCTGCAGCATACACAGAAAAAGGTCACTTGTAATAAGGCAGAATATCCACAAACTTCAACCAGAGCAAGAGTGGATCTGTCACTAGCTACCAAAGTCTAGTGACACTGTACAATAACCAGAAACTGTTCTTCTTCCTGGTATACTTTTCACATTCTTTCAAAATAAATGCTATTTTCCTTCTTTTTTTTCTTCCAACATCTATTAGAAAGAATATAAAAAAGACTATGAAGAGTCCATTAAAGGCAGAAACCTTACTGGCCTGGAGATTACACCATCTTTATTGCATGTCAGATATGCCACCAAAATAGCAAGCGAGGTAGCAGCTACTCTGTTTTCTTCTGCTGGCAACAACCCAACTAGTTTCACTAATTCACCTGACCAAAGTAGCCCTTTTACTGCTGTCCTCACCAGGCTTAAACATTTACCTTCAGCATGATTTCCTTTGTGTTTGTGGCTTGTTCTAGTTTGTTGTTTTTTAAAATTCACTTTGTTAATTGTGTAAACGTTTTTTTCCTATTGGTGGACTCATGATTTTTCCACTATACATGTTCTTAATTTGTTTGTTTAGTTGTGTCGATCTTTGTGTCATTTTTAGAGATTAGAACCGTGAATCCATAATTATTTGTTGCATTAAGATAAGCTAAAAACTATTTGCTGGCACTTTGCTCTCCCCCCCCCCCCCCCAAAAAAAGCTCTCAATTTTTTTTCAGTTTTCTTTCTTTTTCTGACCTTCTCCATAGAAAGAATACAGGAGGGATTTGGAAGAAGGAGTCAAAGGTAAAGGTCTCACCATTGTGGACGAGACCCCTGAATTGCTCAGAGCAAAGAATGCAACTCATATCTTGAACGAGGTAAGACGCATCACAGAGTGGTATAAAGCTTTGGAGTCTTTTCCAACTTAGCCCAAGCAATGTGGCTGCCACTGCAGCATGGCTGCTCTCTTCACCACTCTTCACCACTGGGATCATGTCAGAAACCATGGGCCACATCGAAGGAGTCCATGTTGGAGCTCCATGCTGTGCCATCATTTTGTGAAACTGGGCTGTCGGAATGGAAAGAGCCATGCTTCAGTCCCCCCATGCTGGGCTGGATAATGTCAGAATGGGCCCTTAATGGAAAAAAAAAAACCTCAGCGTGTGATCTATGCTCCAGGAAAAGAGTTAAAGAGGCAATTACTCATGTAGGTTTCAGTAGTGTTTAAGGCAGGGGAGAGCTGTTGGTTACATTTCAGATATTATTTTCATTTCCGGATAAATTATTACCGTATTTATCGGCGTATAAAACGCACCGGCGTATAAGACGCACCTTCCTTTTGGCCCTGGGTTTCAAGAAAAAAAGATTTAAAGCATTTTTGGGCCACTTACTGCTTGGCTGCTTAATTAGCTAATTTACATAAATTGCACAAAAATACCAGGATCATTTTAAAACACACAGCAATAAGACACATGAACAAAATGCACCAGAACATAAATCCCAAATACAAAAAAAAAAACCCAGACTCAACTCTTTTTCCCCCAACCCACCCATGCACAGTTTCCAAAGTATACATAAATCCCAAATACAAAAGCCCCAGACTCAACTCTTTTTCCCCCACCCCACCCCTGCAGTTTCCACAGTAAAAAACATAAAAGTACAAAAAAACAGACTCAACTCTTACCACCTTACCACCCCCAGACTCAACTCTTACCAACTCTTAAACAACATAAATCCCAAATACAAAACCCCCAGACTCAACTCTTTTCCCCCCACCCCACCCTTGCAGTTTCCACAGTAAAAAACATAAAAGTACAAAAAAACCCAGACTCTAACTCTTACCACCTTACCACCCCCAGACTCAACTCTCCCAAATACAAAAACCCCAGACTCAACTCTTTTCCCCCACCCCACCTATGCAGTTTCCAAAGCCTCTCAACTAGGCCCAGTTCAGAAGCTTACCCATGCTGCATTCAAGAGCAGGCCCTCGGCAGCTCAGCTGAACTGAACTGAGCACAGCGCCCTCTGCTGGCTGCTGAGAAGCTCAACTCATGCACGTGCATAAATTAAACCCGACAAACAGCTGTAGATCAGATAGATTAGTTAAGGAAGAAAGCACAAGGGAGCTCTCCGGCTCCGGAAAAACGCGGTAAGCCCGAAAATGCTTTAAAACGGGCAAGGGGGGAAAAGGGATTTTTTAGTATTGGCGTATAAAACGCACCCTACTATTTTGGGTCACAAATGTAGACAAAAAAGTGCGTCTCATATCCCAATAAATACGGTATATAATATGGTTGTGGTGGCTATGTGAAATTATGCAGTTACAATGTGTGTATATTACACAGAGGTATTGAGAAAAAGGAAAAATGTAAGTAGTGGAGCTAAATGGTTATGAAATGCAACTTGCAAGAGGTATTGTCTTCAACCAGACAAACCAGACAAATTGTTACAAACCAATTGTCTTTGTAAACTATCATTTAAATAAACCAATGAAATAAGTGCAGTGACAATAGTTAATGAAAACGTACGCTGAAATACATATGTTTATTTTAAGGTACCCCAAGCTCTGTTGTTTTTGCTACAACAGACTAATCCTGCCTTAAAATGTTACAGCTCCTACTATAGAGGTTTTGATTCAAATCGGTTTGAATCTCACTTTTGACTAACCTTGTCCCACCTTGATGTCTCATCTATCCCATCACTCTCTCCTAACCACAGAAAGAATACAGGAAAACGCTAGAAATGGAAGTCAAAGGAAGAGGCCTAACAGGCCATACAATGGAAACACCAGATTATATGAGAGCAAAGAATGCCATGGACATTGCTAGCCAGGTCAGTAAGGACAGCTGGCCATTAATCTGGAGTCACTTGAAAGAGAACCTTATCAATAGCTTTCTGAAGGGGAAATCAAAAAGAATCTGTCTTTCTCAATGTGGTTATTATGGATATCTATTTGCGACCTTTCCGCCCACAGGTTAAATATAAGCAATCTGCAGAAATGGAAAAGGCCAACTATACCACTGTGGTTGATACTCCAGAGATCATTCATGCCCACCAAGTGAAGAACCTTTCAAGTCAGGTAAGGGTGGTCTTTCTTTGTTACTAATCTTGCCAGATCCTTTTTTTTTTTTTTTTTAAAGAGAGAGAGATCTATTCTTTTCAATCAGGTGTACCCAACGTGGTGCCTGCAGGTGCAGGTGCACCTATGGAGGTGTCTGGCAACATTGCTGTTGCCATTGCTGCCTAGCAGGCTTGTATTGTGAAAACGGAAGCACGGAGAGCAGAGTGGAGGCAGAGCATCCATCTGTCCTCTTGTCCACACTGCCTCTTTAGTTCCCTTCCCCTTGAAACACAAGTGTGTGCTGAGCTTCAAAGAGTAGTTCTCCAAGCAAGACAGGTAGAGGTAAGGAGATGGTGGCGGAAACGCTGAAAGATGGCAGGCTGGATGGTGTGTGCACGCATGCACATGCACACCTAGACGGTGGTTTTTTTTTGCAAATGTGGGCATATGTATGTATGAACATGCTCTACAATTTAGAAGATAGGCCTCTTAGGCTGAAATCCTATACATACTTACCTGATAGTAAGTCCCATTAAATTAATGGGGCTTACTTCTGAGTAGACGTGCATAGGATTGTGCTGTTAGAGTGGGAGATCACAGCCTCCTAGGGCATAACACAAACCCTTGCTGAAGCCAAACAGGTCTGGACGTTCGGTCAATGCCTGAATGAGATCTGATTGGGGACCCTCATGTATGCCAGCTTTTGTCCCATCATGGAAGAAAGTCAGAACAGAATGCAATGAACAAATATAAACAATGGGTTGTATCCTAATCTGTTTGCAGAGTATGGGACATTATCAGAAGTTTCTTCCACTCACATTACAACCCCTGGTGTGAGTGGAAGAGGTCCTTGTACAAGTAGAATGTTCCTTCTGAGAAGGACCATGCCCTGTACTCTGCAGATATGACAGGATCTAACGTAATGGTTTTATAGAACAAATGTGGTGCTCCATATATGTGAAATGTTTGCTCTGGCTTTCACTTTGACAGAAAATTTTTCGTACTTAATTTTTTTTTTTTTGTAGCTGCTGATAAACAAAGCTTGTCTCAAAATTAATATAATTAGCTTTACAGAAATTGAGAGAGATAATTTGGTCTACAGTTTCTTGCCTGTTGATCCAGAGCTATCAAATGACTGCTTCAGAGTCCTGAACTGTTAGACCATCTCATTCATAAGGTGATGGGTTCTGATTTTGTATTGTAACATGATTATTATTAAAGAGGAGGCATGACCAACAGAATCTTCTACTAGCACTAACTTAGTACTAAGTTATTAAACTTACAGCCCAATCCTATCCTCCCCAGGTTTGGGCGATACAGCCTGGGCCGTGTGGCCCATGCTGCATCCTGTCTGAGGAAAGGCCCTGCTGGAGGTCTGCTCGGGGGAAGCAGACATTTATCTGCTTACCCCGGTTAAACCCCCAGCCACTGCAATGGGGCTTGGTCTCTGCTGGCTCTTTAACCGGCGGAGAACCAGGCAGCCGCATGTCGGCAGAAAGGGCCTGGGAGGGGGGGACAGGATATGGTGCACCACGGCTTCGCCAATTCCTCTCTCGTCCTTGACTGATCCGCCCAGCCGCTGCGCCACTCAGAGCGGGATTTACCTTTCCACAGTGCAGTCCTCTGGGTTCTTTGGCGGGTGGCCAGGCAGTGCAGGGGTGGGTGGCCTACTTGTCAGGTGCCGTAAACGTACCTTATGGCATGTTTGTGACACCCTAGGCTGCCACAGCTGTCGTGCGCTGGCCTAAGCCTTCCATAGGTTTGCACTGTTGGGCTCAAACATTCCCTGGTTTGGGGACCTTGCATTGTTTAGCCCAGGGTAATTAATGAGCTATAGCAACAGTTATGAATGTGCCAGCTTCTCTCCATGGACAGGTGTTTCTTTCACATGACAGTCATTTTACACAAGGTAGCTATTAAAATAGCTGGCTATGTAATAAACATGGTTATTTGAATTGGACACGGAACATTTTATTTATTTATTTGATGGATTTCTACCCCGCCTTTCTCCCAATAAGGGCAATCAAGGCGGCTTACAGTTAAGCCTTGCACACTCAAAACATACATACTGTACATACATACATACTGTACATACATACATACTTTTCTAAAAATCCTCTTTTTTCATGTCAATACTTTGTTACCCCAACAGTAAACCTCTTTTCTTTTCACCCTGAACAACAGAAAAAATATAAGGAGGAAGCAGAAAGAACAATGTCGTACTACGTGCCTGTTCTAGACACACCAGAAATGCAGAGAGTCCGAGAGAACCAAAAGAACTTTAGCATGGTATGTATATGTCCTAATGGACTGGAGGAGGAGCCTGTATAGCAGTGGTTCCCATCCAGTGGTCCACAAGAACCTGACAAATGGTCCGTGAGGTCTCACACAAAAAAACCTGGCCTTCAGTAATTTTACTAAGTGCCGAACCCCACTTTGAGCAGCAGTATTAACCCAAGAAATTTGCAGCTAGTAAAGCAAATGCAAGTGCAAACATGGCATTAAGATACCTACCCCATTAAATTTTAATTTTTTGTTTTCTTTCTTTTTTTAATTATAATACAAAATAATACATAATTTACTTACACTCCGATCCTGCCTAACCTTTGGCCGGAGGAGCTCAAAAGATTAACGTGGCTTGTTTGAATACAGATTTTGGAATCACTATTGTTTGTATCTTTTTCAAAGATTCAAATAATAAACAAGTAAGACTAAGTCGCGGGGCCGCGGTGGCTTAGTGGTTAAGACGCTGAATTGCAGACCGGAAGGTCGGCAGGACAGCAGTTCGAGACCCGAGTGCCGCATGATGGAGTGAGCTCCCATCTCAGATCCCAGCTCCTGTGAACCTAGCAGTTTAAAAGCAAGAAATTGCAAGTAGATAAATAGGTACTGCTGCAGTGGGAAGGTAGCAGTGTCCTGTTAGTCATGCCGGCCACATGACCACAGAAGCGTCTTCGGACAGCGATGGCTCTTCGGCCTTAGAAACGGAGATGAGCACTGCACCCTAGTAAAGTCGGACACGACTGGCTTTCAAGCAGGGGATACCTTTACCTTTACCTAAGACTAAGTTCTTCTGCAAGAGCACTACTCTAAAAGTGTGTTTTCTACCAACAGCTTCAGTACCAACATGACATGCAGCACAGCAAAGGAAAAGTCACAGTTGTAAATGAAACACCAGAAATACTCCGAGTTAAAGAAAACCAGAAGAACTTCAGCTCGGTAACCTTATTTTACACCACTGTGTAGTAATAATGCATATAATTTTATAATAATTTTTTTCTTCTAGTTTTACAAACATTTCCACACATGCGAATCATCCTTGCTGCTAAATGAAGCTCTTTGTGTACTGTGCAGAATTAGAAAAATTGCATGTACTGTGCAGAATTAGAAAAATACTATTTTCCATTAATGTTATACTCTTAAGATGGAACTATGGCTGCTCTATACATTTGGTAGCTCGGAGAGTCCCCAGACGTTTTCTTTTCAGCACCGTTTGGGATACCCAGTAGGTTGTGTGCAGCATATCTGTTGCTAGTTTTTAAGAAAGCGGCTGCGTTTGTTTTGTCTTGTGGCTACGCAGGCTATGAACTTGTTGTGTTAAAAGCTTGCTCTGTCTTCTTTTAGCAGTTAATCCATGTATGCCCTGCTTTGTTCCTAGTTAGTATATTTTGACCACCAAGTCCCAAAAAATGCTAAATAATGTTATATGTGATGTCTTTACTGGTCATGATTACTGATAGATGTTTGACCAAAGCAGTGGAGAGTCACATGATATATTTTGGAGTCAAAATCAGTACCATTGTATTTTAACTTTAACAGACATAGGCTGGGCTTTTCAAGGCTGTATGAGACTAAAAACCCACCCTCAACAGCCAAAGTTGAAAAGGCCACTAGTAAACATCAGGGGGCCTTCTAGAGAAGCATTAAACATGGCATGTAGGACAGTAGTCAGAAGGGAACATTGGCATTTCCCTCATGTACAGAACTGCTTTTGGCATGCACATGGGCTTTTTGGGATCTTGGCCACATCATTTGTTTGGACAAATATATTTTGCTTCTAGTCAAATTAGCCTCCTTTCTTATGATCTTGTTTCTGCTTCTCTAGGCTAGAAACTGAGTCTAGTCTACCCATGCAAACAAGGTTAATACTAATGGGGCTTAGATTGTTCCTTAATTTCATTCAAACCCAATGTACTTGGAAATAAATACCAAGTAAATCTGTGAGAGTTACTCCTGTGTAATTGTACTAATGACCAGGGCACTGGTTCATCAACTATAAACCAATGTAGCATGGATATTTTCATGACCAGACATAATGCTAAGAGGTAGAGTTTTATAGGTAAAGGTCATGTAAAATTTTTAATATTTAAAAAAAAATCACATGACCTTTTAACCTATAAAACTCTACCTCTTAGAACTATAAACCAGTTTTGCCTACTTTTCCGCTGTGTTGTTACTGAGTGTGCCCAGTAGAGGTAACTGAAGCCCTATGACCTTTTTTGCCCACATGAGGAATGACAAGGTGGGTGTCTTTTGTCAGCGGTTTCCTGCGGTTTGAATCTCCACTGTTTTGTAATACTTCTCTAGTGAGTGACAGTGTTGTTTTCTATGCTCAATTTTGTTGTCTTGGTTAAGATTTTATATAAAGAAGATATTGGAACAGGAACAGCTATTGAAAAGACGCCTGAAATGCAGAGAATTAAACAAACCCAGGATGCGATAAGCACGGTACAAAACCCACCAGACTTTTTTTTAACATTCTTACCTGTGCTTTTCCGACTTATAAAACTTCATTTGCCTTACATGATCCTAACAGCAATTCTAGAATAACCTATACATTCTCAGTTAACTTGGAAAAGTCAATACCTTTTATCATCATTAATCAAAACCATAATTTGCTAACTAGATTTTACTTTATATTTGACTTTTATAAATGCACTATCATTCATGTTAGGAATAACAATTAACATTTTCTAATTATTCAACTAATGTTTATCATTTCATGAATTAGGATAGCTTTCATTCACTTTATAATCTTGACCCAAGTGTCAATAACACGTTTATAATAGCATATATAGTTACAGTATTTTTACATTGGTTGCAGTTTAAAAGAATCTCTTTCTCACGCTCTCTTTTTTTTCTCTCTGCTTCCTCTTATTTTCCATATATGGTAGGAGAATTTTTAAAAATTGTCATTGCTTTGATTGTATTTTACATAATGTCTTGCTTTCCTTTTTTTACATGTTAAAAAAAGAGGTAAAAATTGGATGTTGTATATGCACCTTCACCCATGTTGGATAGAATAGGATGCCTTCTTAAAATGTGTATATAGGTGATAGATAATGATATATTATTTACTTGATCTTTTTGAGGGTCTGATTAAATTCCTTAGATTAATTTAGATTAACTTAGATTTAGATTATGAGAGAAAAATTGAATCCAGAGTATTAGTGTTGAAGCCTTCAAACCCTTAGAATAGTCCTCCAGAAGCAATGAACTGTTTGTTCAAAACTGAATTGTTATTGGGATGACTCATTATAGATTTATGGATTATTATTAAGAATATTTATATACAAGTTTTCAACAAAAGAAGTTCACAAAGCTATTTGCATTGCACAATAATGGAAAAGATGGTCCCTGTCCCAAAGGTGCTCACACTCAAAAGGACAAAAGAAACACCAGCAAGCAGCCATTGGGAGCGACACTATGCTGAGATGAACAGGGACAGTTGCTCTTCCCCTGCTAAATATGAGTCACCGATTTGGAGGATGCCTCAGAGTCTTTGACCAATTAGGAGGAGTTCCTTATAACAGTAGCAGGATGGGATGCACTTGCATTAACATGCTGTGCAGCTTCCTGAAGAGCTATTTAGCATTGTCAACACAACATACACATAGTAAATTAGGCTTTAGCCATTTCCCTTGGCAAAATTGCTGGATCAGTGGCCCTCAGCTTAAATCCCTGGTACTTCTGCTTACACAGAACTGTAGGTTTGGGCTGGATATTTGAAGTGTTGAATTTCTGCAAAAGTATTTCCTGATTTTCTGCAGAAGTCAGTCTTGAGGAAGAACTTTTCCACATGGGTGCATGCTATGCTTTTAGCTCCTACCAGTGTGTAAACTTTCCAATGATATTTGTTCTCTCTGTTTTCTCGTGTGAGATGGATATGTATGTCTTATGTACATGGTGTAAGTCCTTCTTGTTTTGTTTCTTTCTAAATTGCATACAACTTTGTAGATTAAATACAAGGAACACATTGGAAAAGGAACTCCCATTTCTGACCTTCCCGAAGTCAAACGTGTCAAGGAGACACAGAAGCACATCAGCTCGGTAGTGGCTGATATTTTCTATGCTCATTTGTGTGAGAGCTGTACAGTAATGGTGTGCTGTTCACCTTACTAAACAGTCTTTTATTCCCCTTGCTAACAAGCGCTATCCTCCTTAGCGCTTAGAATGCCTTCTTAGAATGCCTTAGCGCTTAGAATGCCTCCTTAGCGCTTAGAATGCTTATTAGCCTTCCTTCTTAGAATGGCACTCCTCAAGCTTTAACCAACCTCCATTAGCTTTGACAACTACTTGCTGCATACCTTGAGAGGAGAACATGCACACATAATTCTAAACAGCCAGAGATGGACGGAAATATTTTGGTTACCAAAAGCAGAAAAAGCCAGATGGCTCCACCAGGGGAGGGGGTTAAAATATACTATCAAAGAATTGTCTGACCTGTAATGGTACCCCCAAATTTGTCACCCAGAAAGGCAAGCTGCCTCACCCTGCCTTGTACATCAATACATGGCATCAGTAGTTGGCATGTGAAGTCTACTTCACAGTAGTCTACTGTGGTTAGTTAGTGGTATAGGCACTCTGCACATGTATTTAAGCCTGTTCAAATCAGTGAGTTTAACTATGTGTTGGACTGTGTCCTCTGTACTTATTAGTAGATTCCAAGACTTAATGCCAGCATTGTAGATTAGTTCTGAGGCTTCATAGCCCTGGCAATATGTTACTTGAAGTCTGTGCACCTATTACCCTTTATCCTTGGGTCTGAAAATCTTTTTTTTTTTTTAATGATCATAGCTCACTTAATTCTACCTGTTGATTTATTCAACAGGGTAATAAAATATCAGCGTACTACTTCTTTGCATGGCATGCATAAACAGTTGAAAGATGATTTCATTTCAGTTATTACAAACACTTCTTATATGCTTCATTGATAGTGAATGTAATACTGTGCCTGGAGATCACGCTAATTCTATCTGGCCAAGATTGTCTACATAAGTCATGGGTATCATGAATGTTCCCATAGGGAACTTGTAGTGACAGTTGTCAGTGAACTATGTTGCTGTACCAATAAGTACCAGCTTCTCCTCTCTTGACTTTTTCACCTCTCCTTATCCCCTGAGCTCCTCATAACACTAATTGTTTTTCCAGTTCATTTTTGCATAATCTAGTTACAGTCAAGCACTACAGTACCCCTTTTCTAACTTTAGTTATCTCACTTGCTTTCTGATACTTTGAATTGATTGTATGCCTTGCTTAAATTTCTTTCTAACATATTTTTTTCTGTTTTGGGAAGGGGTATTTTTTTAAAGGAGTGAAATGCAGACTTTGAGAAAATACGTGTATTATTATTATTTTTTTATTATTGTTATTTTATTATTAACTGGCAAGAGTGCTTATTTGCTTCTTTTTATTAAAAACAAAAACAAGGTGACATCAGTTCAATTTCATGTAGCCCTTATAAATCCCAGACCTATATCTTTTGATCCTAGATTTGATCCTCAATTATGGCTCAAATCAAAATTCAAGATAAGAGTTAATTATGTGAGAACTGAACCTGAATTCTCATCAGCAAGTCTAGCAAGTCTCCAGCAAATCTCCAGATGTTGGCTTCCCCAGTGATTGTCACACATCAAAGTGGGGAATTAAACAGGAAGGACGGGTATAGAGGTACCTGTAATCCCAGTCATTTGGGACACTGCTTTTTCCTGGGGGCATCTGGAAAGGCCCTAACTAGACGAAATGTTGATGATGATAATCAAAATGGTACCTCTTTGTGGCATTAAAATACAACACACATTAAACACACAACATGCAATGCTTTTGAAATGTAGTGGAGACAACTCTAGTTGGGCAATTTTACACTCCATCTAGGTCGTGTCCCACATATTTCCACGTAGAAAAAGTCTGTTAACCAACATTATGTAGTGCACATAAGTCTTTGTGAGCAGCCATCTTCTCACCTTTGTGGGTGTTTGTATTCTGCAGGTTTTGTACAAAGAAAATGCAGGGCAAGGAACGCCGATACCGGTTACTCCAGAGATAGAGAGAGTCAAACGCAATCAAGAACACATTAGCTCGGTATTTCTCAATGAAATCAAAAGAACCCTAACCAATCATCTTTTAAACATAACATTCTAATCACCATTCTCAACAACCTACTACATTCCATTTTTGCAATTCATTCTTCATCCTGTTGTGCTTTAACGTTTTTAAATTTAGAATTTTATGCACATTAAAATGATGACAGAAACAGTTATGAAAAATATATTCATGGCCCAATCCTATGAGCCATTTATGACAACAGATCTATTGATTGCTGTTGTGAAAGGCCCTGTGATGGTGCAAGCATAGCACCACCACTGCGCACGATGCAGCTGCTGGCGGAAACGGCCAGTGACTGCGCAAATGCCAGAATCACCCAGACGCTCCACCAGCCCAGGTAAGGTGGCGGAGGTTCTTAGGTGGTTCGGGGGATGTTTGGGGTGGGAAGGGGAGCAGGGGGCAGGGAACAGGCTGGAGGGGGTGGATCTTGGTGGCAAAAGCACATGCTGGATCCTATCCCTGATTTTCCAACCCACCTCACCCCCTTCCTCTTCTTAGACTTGCGCCTGCAAAATATCTGATGTGGGTCTGAAGAGACCCATAGGCAATCAGATGGCCTACCAGGAGATAAGTACAAAGTTTATTTTTTAAAAAAGTAAAAAAGTTTTATATTTACCTCACGTTGGCCATCTGATTCCCCCCACCATAGCATGCAGCACATGCTCCGTTGGTGCAGCTGCATGCTATGGAGTGATGGGGAAAAGGATTGGGCTGCTATTCTTCAATAAAATTAACATTGTGTTCCCCCTTCACACACTTGCTTCCCTTAATGTGCTATTTCTGACATCCTTTTTCATTCACATGTTTAATGAATGAATAATCTGTAATCACTCTAAAATTTTGCTACTTTTCAGTACTAGAGCATGGGATTTAGACATGTGCTGTTACTACAAAGTACTAGCCATAATCCAACCATAATGACTGTCACCTATTTTTGAGTGTCTTTTGTGGATACTTTATTGTACTCACAGGTGTCATACAAAGAACACTTGGGAACAGGAACGCCAACTCCTGTGACCCCAGAAATGGAGAGAGTCAAGCGCAATCAGGAGAACGTTAGCGCGGTATATCACAAAAATATCTATAAATAAACCCTTTTAACCATCACCACCCACGCTAAATATTTTTGTTTTAACCCTTCCTTCCAAAAAACGTCATTTTTCACCACTTAATTTAATCACTAAAATTTTAGTCATTGAGGTGGAAAAATTAAAGCACTAACTTAGCCATAGTTCTGCCATAGTTTTAATTTGCATCTCTGTCTCTCACCATATTTATTCCCTCTCCTTCCCCTCCATATGATGATATTATTTGTTTTTAAACAAATGATATTCAGGATCCATTTACTGAATCCTTATAACAGGAATTGTTTCTAATAGCCTTCGGCATCTGTGGTGTTGTAGTGCAAATATAGAATAAAATCCTAACCATTTTTCCAAAAAGAATTGTAAAATATTATTTGTTTTGTTGTTGATATACTATATTTTAGATGTTTAAGAAAAAACGACAACCAAAAAACGTTCTTTAACACTGCCTAAACAGAACTAGGACAGTGTTCTCATTCTAGACAGAAATATAGTTGCACAAAATTAAAATGAACTGTAACATTTACCAAATTCCTTGGAATAAACATGGCCATGAATGACCAAATACACCTCAGTCACCCCTGTCAATATACTCCTTGACATGATGTTGGAACACTTTTCTCCATAGCTTCCTTCCAACGCTCTGCAGTAACGTTTGTCAGCTGTGCATCAGCTCCTTTCCACAAACGTTCAGATGATACATAGCCCACCTTTCACTACTATTTCCTAGTAGCTCATTTGCCCCCTCAACTCTTTTCATATTTTTAGTGAAAGGAAAAGAGACTGAGAGGATGCGTGTTTTGAGACCTGATCTGCCTTCTTGTCCATTATTAATAAGGGTGCTATGTATCCAAAATTATTTGTTCTTTTTCTAATGAAGTTGACATGAAAGGAAACTCAGGCCCAAATTGGTTCAGTTGCCATGCCACAGTGGGATACACCCTACAGATGAACCTATTGTGAAGATCCCCACTGTGATCAAATGATTAGGGCCAGAAGGAGCCCAGCCTGATCCGCTTTTGTGCTGGTCCCTTAGCCTGGGTTTTATACAAATAGTAGTATACCAGATGTAATGATTAGCTCATTGTGGGTTATTAATCTGTTCTTCTCCTTTGTGGCAACAATAAGGGAGAATATGCAGAAGCAGCTGAGGGAGTAGATCACCATGTACCTACCCTGTTTCCCCGAAAATAAGACAGTGCCTTATATTAATTTTGGCTCCAAAAATGCAGTAGGTCTTATTTTCAGGGAGGTCTTATTTTCCCAACCTGTGGCGCGACACCCCCCCCCCCCAGTACTTACTTGGACCGATTAAAGCTTCATTCTTTCCCGAGGGTGCAAGGCTCCTCAAGGCCTGGAAGGCCTGCACTTGAGTCCTTCACCATAGAGACGACGTGCTAGAGAGGTCAGCAAGGCCTGCAAGGAGGCTGCAACCTTGCAGAGTCTCTCTAGCACATCGTCTCTATGGTGAAGGACTGAAGTGCAGGTCTTCCAGAGCCTTGCACCCCTCGGGAAAGAATGAAGCTTAAATAGGTCAAAGTAAGTGACGGGGGAGTGGTCGCATCTGGCTGATGATCCTAGCTAGGCCTTACTTTCGGGGAGGTCTTATATTTATGAGTGCCAGCAAAAATCATGCAAAAGTGACGGTAGGTCTTACTTTCGGGGGAGGTCTTATTTTAGGGGAAACAGGGTAAATATGATGACTGACTGTGTTCCTAAATCCAGTCTAATAGCATAAAATGGTTTGAGTGTATAATCATAGTAGTGCAAATTTGCATCCTCTTATACGCATTTAATGATAGGAATTGTTTCAGGTAAAAGTATACAGCATACTTCTACTTTTTAATGTGTGGAATTTGTTGCATTTCACAGTGGTTCATGCTTTGGTCTTCATAAGACGAACCAACAACTGATATTTTATGTGCTGTTATATTTCAAAATGTACCATTTACATTATTTTTTTATTTTTGACACTCTGCATTACACAGGTGTTGTACAAAGAGACTTTGGGGACCGGAACCCCAGCACCTATTACTCCAGAGATGGAGAGAGTAAAACGCAATCAAGAACACATTAGCTCGGTATTTTTGTAATTAAAAATGGCCTTTAACTTCAGTTAAAATGTAATTAACCTTTCCCAACCCTAACTCCTTCTCCATGACATAAAACACTCTGATTTTTTTTAATAACAAACTTGATTTCAGCAATCAAATGATTCACTAGTGACCTTCTCCCTTCCATTCTCCATTTTCCTTTACATCTTCCAGTGGTGTTAAATGTGTTCCTAATCCATATTATGATGTAGTTATTGTGAACAAACATGAAAGCCAAAGCACCTAGCAAGCAATATCTTGGGTCTGTACATTTGGGACCTAATCCAGCCACAGTTAAGCAATATGAAATTCCTTTCTTTTCAGTGGGAGAGCAAACCACATGCATACCTCTCACTGATTGAAATCAACAGAACATAGTGGCCTGTCCTAAGGTTAACCTTAGTTATTTCCTCCTCAGCACTGCACAGTACAATAGCTAGTTTTCAGGGTCATATCTTCTGATTTTAACATAGCTAGGCTTGCACCCTGATGCTATAGATCAGTTTAATCTGCAGTGGCAGAAGTGGCGACTTGAAAGTATTGAAGCACATTCCTATCCTTTATCCAGACTAAAATCCTTCTCTTTTCGCTTACTCTCAGGAAGGATTGTTTGTTGCCTACCTTCTTCTACCCATCCAACAGGTCAAAGAGGATACTTTGCAAATTGGTGGGAGAGTGTCATTCCAGACTCCTCCTCAAATAGTGAAGAAAGTACCATGTCCTTAGTCAATATACCATTTCAGTGTCAATATACCGTATTGGTCTGAGTATAAGACTCACTTTTTTTTCCTAATTTAAGTTTTTAAACTAGGGGTGCGTCTTATAATCAGGCTGTTGCAATAATGCCAGTGATTTAATTAAATTTTTTTAATAGCACCAAACTTTAAGGGTGCGTCTTATAATCAGGTGCGTCTTATACTCGGGACAATACGGTAAATATTGCTACAATGCTATATTTATTTTTTACTATTTAAATACAATGTCAGAAACTTCTTCTTCCATCAGAAGTTATCACAATGGACCACACTCTTTTTGAATGGTCTTTGTTTTGTTCACAATGACTTTTCATCTTTTTACTATGATGTTTTGATTTTATCTCCATAGGTACTGTATCTTACTGCAGCCCTGTGCAGATGACCGTGGGGGGGGGGGGGTGGGGAGAATCAGATTTTGAAGCCTGGCTCCCTCACACTTTGAACATTTGCAAGGGGCTGGAAGAATTAGGGCCAAGAATACCAACTCCTGGTATCCAACAAACTGAAAGGATAGCATTGTTGTTGTTCAGTCGTTAAGTCGTGTCCGACCCTTCGTGATCCCATGAACCACATCCCGCCAGGCCTTCCTGTCCTCCACTATCTTCCTGAGTTCGCTCATTTTCATGTTCGTTGCCTCAGTGAAGCTGTCTAACCATCTCATCCTTTGCCTTCCCCTTCTCCTTTTGCCTTCAATCTTTCCCAGCATACAGGATAGCATACAGCCTAGAAAACTTTAGCTTGATATTTCTAATAAGATGAAGTTCTCTATTTACCCCATTTTAAATTAACCTTTGAATCTTTGTTAGAGGCTTATTCTTCTTCCTTACATGTAATTGACTTATAGAATGAAAACACAGTCTATCATCTTCAGTTTCTAATAACTTTATTTATATTTTTGCACCCTAATATTTTTATTTTTGATATTTTTATTTTAATGATCTTGACATTAACCATTTTTCTCACTGTACCAATCCTTCCCTTTTTCTTTCTTTTTCTTTTCTTTTTTAAGAAGTCACCACGTACTTTTATGTGACATGGTACAAAGCATATGGGCTGACTCTCCAGTTGGGATGAACAATAAACACAGCATTGAATTCTCATAAAAAAATGTGGTTATCCAATATGAATCAGAAAAATCATTCTCCATTGCAACCAACATTATACTGTTCCAGAATAAGACACTGGAATAATTGATATATGATAAAATGAAAACTGTAATCAAGCTGTCACCATTGTTCTGGCTACAATTATTCTAAACTTATTATACGTATGTTATATTTCTGCCTGGAATGTTTACCTTCTGGTATCTTTCCGAGTGGCTCTCTTTGCTTTTTTCTGGCTGTTACATTTTTGGGGTCTGGCCAAAAGAAACATTATCCCCTTGCTCACCTCTGACTTTATCAACATGGCTTGCATTAAGACCTGGCCAAAGATGCTACAACAAATCTGTAGAGCACTCATTGAAAAGGAAATTCTAAATGTGCCACCCATAATTTAGAAAGCAGATCCAACAAGAAATATTGACTAGTACAGGGAAATGTTACAAAATCCCAATGTCAAGTGTACAGAAACGTCCTCATTGCAACATTTTTACCCTGGTATCTCAATGGGTTTTTAAAAGTGCCAGGGCATAGTGCTACCAGGATTTGGGGGGCTTCCAGAGGCAAACTTACTGGAGGCTTAGGGGGTGGTTTTTGTAATGTTTGCTTTAGTTACAAATATATAGCATTGAATGGAGCAGGTCATATACTCCAGCAAGCAACATCAGCTACATGTGTCTTCTAAGTATGTCTGAAGCTGCAAGTTTCTTTCCACTCAAAAATCTCTCTCTCCTGGTACATCTGCTGGTACATGCTGTCTCTCATTTTCACTCACTCACAGAGGAAGAAGGGGAGGAATCGCCTTATGCCTTCATTCCTCCTCTCAGGTAGATGTACTTGGGTACCACTAACGCAGGCGCCTATTCAATGTGTTTCTTGGGCCATTCCTCTTTTGTCCATTCCAGGCAACTGGCTAGGCATCGTCTCAGGGCCTGACTGTACTGCCATCCTTTTTCACAACATCCATTCCCAATCTCATGACAGTATAGTACACCTAATGTGTAATAAGTATGCACCTATGTAATAAGTATGCACGTGTATCAGGATGGAAAAGGCAAGGAACCGCAGGAAAAATATTGCAGAAATATTTCTTGGACAAATATTTGCATAGTAGCTTTGAAAACCCAAGGCTGCAGACTCAGACCCAGAAGATCAGAGACTTTTGGAGGGCAGATCTTAATTAACTGATTTTTTTTCTTCCTTCCTTTTTTTTTTTTTTTTTTTTTTTTGTATTCCCCTTGTCACCATACAGGTTCTATATAAAGAGAGCCTAGGGACAGGAATCCCAACTCCTGTCACTCCAGAGATTGAGAGAGCCAAACACAACCAAGAAATTTTTAGCTCGGTATTTCTGGAAAAAGAGTTGGTTTATTAACTCTGTTTTGTGACACACAAGTTAATTTCTCCAACCCATCCCAGCTATATCCTTCTGATGGGCATAAAAATGCTATTAACTCCCCTGTATTTTATGTGCTGTAGCAATGGAAGTACATTCTTAGACTGTTTAACTCTTTTCTTCATTAGCTTGTACCTTAAGTTTAGTTAGCCATGAGTAAGTTCCATTGGCTTCAGTGAAACTCCATCATGACTAACTAAAATTAGGATACAAACCATTGTCTTACATTCACATCCTTCTCAGAATATAACAATTCTTACCACCTCATCTGTTTTGCATTCTGTGCACATTATACTCGCCTAGAAAAATACATATTGCTCACATAACCATTATACATTAAAACAATACCAGCCTTTGGTTTGTCAGGGGAAAAAACTCTGCTTTTATGCATTGTTGTAAAACTGTAACCCAAACACTTTGCAAAATACATCAAAATCAAAATGATCTTAAAACTTCAGTTAAAAAAGGACTTTTAAAATATACTGGTATTGCTTATTTATTTGGTTGCTTTTCTGTCTCAAATGTGTTGTAGAAAGAAAACCTAGGGAAAGCAACCCCAACCCCCATCACTCCTGGGATGGAGAACATCAGACACAGTCAAGAACACATTAGCTCAGTATTCAGAAAAGAAAGACTCACAAGACCAGAATTGTTTCAAATAATGTTAGATGTGTTAATGAATCATGCTGTCGAACAAAGATAGTATCAATTCACCTTTTGACATAGAACTCCTGTCTTTTGCACTCTGTCTCAGCAACCTAAGCTTTAACGTAATGGTACTGGAACTTGACCCCCCTCCTTTTATTCTCAACAATCACCGTGTTCTGTCATTATGTTCTCCCTTTCCAATCTAACTAGACTGTTTCTTTATATGAGTGTTGATTGAAGGCTCTGTTCCAAACGTTAACATTAGAAGCCAATAATGTATCTTTTTAATCACTGCCATTTTGTGATTATTGGATACTCTTTTGTATCCTGTAGGTTTTGTACAAAGAGGAATTGGGGAAAGGTATCCCTACACCTGTTACTCCTGAGATGGAGAGGGTCAAACGGAATCAAGAACACATTAGCTCGGTATTCAAATAAAAAAAGAAACCTCTTAAGGTTTAAAATAACATTAGATGTAGTAATGATTCAAACTTTCTAACTCAAAATAGTTTCAATATGCCTCTTCAACACTGAACTCTGCAAACTAAGCTTTAACACACTCCTACTTGGATTTCACGTATTTTATTTTATTTTTCAGCAAACGAGACCTTCCCTCTTTATTTTCTTCCTTTCCAATCTTTTCATCCTACTAGTTTATTTCCTCATATGGGTGTATGTTGATTGACGGTCTCTGTTCTAGATACCGGTAACACAAATCTACAGCCTGCTAGCCCTACTCAAAGCTGGTGTGATCTAAGTATTAACCTTACAAGTTAATATTTCTTTGTAGTCATTGCTATTGTATGATTTCTGGGTACCCTTTTATATCCTGTAGGTTTTGTACAAAGAGGGACTGGGGAAAGGTACCCCTACACCTGTCACTCCCGAGATGGAGAGAGTCAAACGCAATCAAGAACACATTAGCTCGGTATTCAAATGAAAAAAAAAAACAATCTCTTAAGACCTGAATGATCTAATATAACATTAAATGTGCCAGTGGTTCAAGCTTTCTAACACAAAATATTGTCAATTTATCTCATTGTAAAAGAGCCTTACCCTTTCAGTACTGAATTCTGCAACCTAAACTTTAACACATTTATACTAGGATTTCACCTACTATTTTCTTTCATTTTATTTTTCAGCAAACATGGTGTACTGTCTTTATTTTCCTACCTTTCCAACCTTCTTATCCTACTAGTTTATTTCCTCATATGGGTGTTGATTGAAGGTCTCTGTTCTAGATACCGGTAACACAAATCAACAGCCTGCTGGCTTTATGGAAAGCTGGTGTGATCCAAGTATTAACCTTCTAAGTTAATAGTATTTCTTTGTAGTCATTACCATTACATGATTTCTGGGTACTCTTTTGTATCCTGTAGGTTTTGTACAAAGAGGGACTGGGGAAAGGTACCCCTACACCTGTCACTCCCGAGATGGAGAGAGTCAAACGCAATCAAGAACACATTAGCTCGGTATTCGAATGGAGAAAAAAAAACTAAGACTTGAATTGTTTAATATAACATTAATATAACGTTGTTTAATATAACATTAAACATTAATATAACACTGTAATATAACAGTGATTCAAGCTGTCTAACCCCAAATACTGTCAATTTATCTCTTGACGTAAGACCCGTACCCTTTCAGTACTTAACTGCAACGTAAGCTTTAACATATCCCTACTAGGATTTCACTTGAGATTTTCTTTTAACTTTCAGCAAACGTGGTGTTTCGTCTTTATTTTCTACCATCCCAGCCTCCTCATCCTACTAGTTTATTCCCTTGTATGCGTGTTGATGGATGACCCTGACATCCAGATGACACTGACATCAACTGCCCACATGGGCTTTACTGGAACTATTAACATTATAAGCTGACTATTTGATCTCATTGCCATTACATGATTTCTGGATACCCTTTTGTATCCCATAGGTTTTGTACAAAGAGGGATTGGGGAAAGGTACCCCTACACCTGTCACTCCTGAGATGGAGAGAGTCAAACGCAATCAAGAGTACATTAGCTCGGTACATTAAAAAACAAAAACCTGTGTTGTTTTTTAAATAACATCCTAACAAACTACAGAAATAATTTTCCCCTCTAGTATCTAAAACTATACTCTCTTGGGTAAGTAAGATACTCATATAAAATACTCACCTTTTACTCATTAAAAATATCTAGCATTAATATTTTGGAATATATAATATTCCATGGAATTTAAAGAATGTTCATAACCTTGCAATTGTAGGACTCTATCCAGATACAAATGATCTCTATGATTTCTGGTCCATGTAATTATAAAGTTTGGGAGGCAGGGTCTATGGAAATAAACTGTTATTATTAACTTTAATCACATTACATGCCAATACTTTGGTATGGGATGTATAATCAAGTCATACAAAGAGACCAGTACAACGTTGGCTTAAGAATGCTACTCAGTGGTTTCAGAAGATGGCATAGCAGTGAATGTTCAGATAGGGAAACACAATGTCATCACTGATGTTACTGTGTAAACTGGCACTTTTCTACTAGTAAGGTTCCAGAGAAAGGACCCAACAGTTTACATAGCCCATCAATGTACATATTACGTAGCATCCAGCATATAAATACTGGTTGTTATTATTATTTATTGGGGACCCGCATGGAAATGGGAAACTTTTCTTTCACCCCTGAATATCTGAACAGCCAAAGCCAACGTGAAAGCATGTTATTCGAGTGATCCTCCAATAGCATGGTTTCTACTAAATACAGGAGACCCAAGTAGTAGTTGACAAGGGCACACAAGATGCTTTGCATTAATTCTTTAAATTTTGACAAGTAGTTGGACCATGATTTTCCTTGTGAGGACTTTCCTAGGCACAGCCATTACACAAAGTTATGGATGTTGCCAGCTGGATAGAATCCTTATCTTAAAATAATATTTTTCTATTTTAATTGATATATCTGTTTCATTCACTCTTATACATGCTGCTCCTTGGGTGTTGCCGTTATTCTTTTATGTCAGAAGAGAACACAGTTTCCTTTTTGAGACTTCTGGAACAATATCTTTCATATATTGCAGATGTTCTACACAGAAAATGTGAGATGTGTGATTCTATCACCTGGGCCGTGCTACACTGGGGAAGGAGACAAATGTCCCTTTCCCCCAAGTAGACCACTGGGCCGATCTCTATTGGCCCAGTCAGGATTGCGCTGATAAACTCCTATCCTATCTAGGCTGGAGAAGAAATATACAAAAGCACACTTGATTAACAACTTTGATCTGTCCAGTTTTACATTGGATACAGTGGTTTGGATCCAAAGATGTGTAAGCAGAACTTTCCTCACACAAGCACCTTCCTTGCTTCCTCCCCTCCATCCCCCCCAAAAGCTTCGAATGGTCTGGGATGTAGTATGGGGGGAGGCTGCATAAGAAATTGGGAGATCACCTTACATGAGTGGTCTAGTCTTCCACTTGAACAAGAGCACCTTTGAATCCAAAGGTGGTTTTTATCATAAGCTATTTGCTTTTTATCATAGCCTTTTAAAATATTTTATCCTTTTCTTTTTTTTCATTGAATTTTTTCCCAAATTACCACTTTTTTTTTTTCAAATCAATTTTACCTGTATTATACTTTTGATTTTGGATACTTTTTGCAATCTTTAGGTTTCATACAAAGACAATTTGGGGAAAGCAACCCCAACACCTGTCACTCCAGAGATGGAACGTGCCAAACGCAATCAAGAAAATGTTAGCTCGGTATTGAAAGAAAAAAAAACTTTAAAAAGCAACTACACACACACACACACACCTGATTAACTTGGTTTTGCATCTAATTTGTCGTATTCTTACCTTTGTCGTATTCTTTTTTTTCTTATAATGAAAAAAACCCACTCCTTTTATTTTCATTTTTACTGTTCTGTTTTTAAGATTGACTGGTTTTTGTTTTTGTTTTTTACTTTTGCTTTATTCAATAACTTTTTAACCACTTTGTTTCTTGAGTTCTTGACCAACTCATGTGTTGATGAGTATGATTAAACAGTAACAAAGCTTAACACAATGGTTCATCTAACGGTGCAACAATAATCTAATCTTTGATTTCTGGACACTTTCTCATATGCTGTAGGTGTTGTACAAAGAAAGCTTGGGAAAAGGAACTCCGACATCTATCACTCCAGAGATGGAGAGAGCTAAACGCAATCAAGAAAACATTAGCTCGGTATTTCTCAGGAAAACAAACCAATGATCTAGTTTAGAAAATATATAACTTTTTTTAACACCCTATTTGTATAATCCTTTCCTTACACAATTTTAAATCCTTGTCCAACTATTAACTTTATTACTCTTATAACTTTAACACCCTATTTGTATAATCCTTTCCTTACACAATTTTAAAACCTTATCCAACTATTAACTTTATTACTATTATAACTTTATTTTGACATTTAATTACTAAAATATAACCTAAAAATATTTCTAATCATTTTTATGCTGAGTTGTGTAGAATTTACATTTAATATGTAGTTTAAAGATTTTTAAGTAACCATTGATATCAAATAACAGCTTAACAGTCTCTAAAATGTAATCTCTTCATGTGTTTGAATTGTTTATGTGATATAGACTGAAATGAAATGACGGTTCCACATTGTGTATCTTTCTTTAAAACAGCCTGTGTTCTAAATAAATACAAAGCTCTGAGAGAGGCTGCAGAGAGGATTGCCTACGCTGCAATCCTATACACTCTTACCTGGGTGTAAGTCTCAGTGAACACAATAGGACTTACTTCTGAGTAAACATGCAGAGGAGCACACTGTAAATCTTCAAACAAAAAGCATGGTCTTTACTTTGTCCAGCCTGCCTTGTTATCTTTCATATAGAGTATGTTTCGTGTGTGCATCAATATCCTGTGTACCTGAGCTGCTGGATCTCTTTGAAAGAATCATTACATAAAATATGGCTGGCAGGCAGGCAGGCATGCTTATCCAGTGATCACTGAAATAAAACACATCCTTACACAGTGCACAATTAACTGATGGAATCCTGTGTTGTTTGAAGATTTAGGGTCATCTCTACTTTTGATTTGACGAATAACACAACTTCTAAGACTAGCAGCTATATTAAGATAGATACCTTCCTCAGATCAAGCCATTGGTGTTCCAATATATCTGAAATTCATGAACTGGAGGGGTGGTGGTGGATGTGTCCCTTTCTTAATTTGGTTGGCATGATGTATTGCCCTCTGGCTATAGGCCACAACCCACAGGCTTCTATGCTGTAATTTTTCTCCGGCTGTAGCTTATGTTTTGAAGAACACCCTACCTCCCTGTTTTTGTTTCTGGAGGGTGGGATGATACACAGGGGCGTAGGCTGATCTGGTGCAGTGGGCCCCAGGGTAGAGGGACAGGAAGGCTCCGGGGGGGGGGAGCCTCCTTAAGTCTCGGTGTTTTTTTCGCTTTTTTTCCTTTTTTAAAAGGTTTTTAGGGTTTTTTAGCGGTTACGGTGCTTCTAATCGTTTATGTATGCTTTGTGCCAACTTAGCTTGTTTATAGGACCCTCCCGCGACGATCAGGGGTGACGCTTTCTCCAGGGGGCGCAGATCGCTCCTCTGCTCCGGGCGCGAACTCTGTAAAGCGCTCCTGGGCGCTTTGAAGAGTTCACGCATGCGCAGACCGTCGATTGGAAACTGCATGCGCAGACCGTCGATTGGAGCGACGAAGTTTCCAATCGACGGTCTGCGCATGCGTGAACTCTGCAAAGCGCTCCTGGCCCTGTGTGACCTCTACCCAGTGTGACCTCTACCCAGTGAATAACATTTAATTTTTCAGTATTTGGGGGAGGCTATTCTTTGAAACTTTTATGAAATCTTGAAAGTCTTAACTTGCAATAGTCTTATTCAATTGTGAGGAAAAGGAACTCCTGGGGGAAGGCTGACTGACCAAGGGGAGTAGTGTCTAGTGGTTAGCATGCATGCACCCCTTCCTGCTCCCTGATTTCCCTTACTGGGCCAGCAGCTGAATGCAGAACAAAAACCTTGGTAGTTTGTATTTACTGCCACCATCTCGTGATACAGAAACCAGGCAGACCGGGGGCCATCTGGGAAACTCCCCCTCACTGAAGAGCACTGAACCCCAGAGGTTCTTATTAAAAATCAACCCCTAGTAGTGTCTGCAGGGCAAATAATTGAATTACCCATGAACCAGGCAGACCAAGGGTCAAAATGTAACTAGTTTATTAAGACTAAAATAGATCGGAAACTATTATGACCAGCTATAATATACAAAGAGTAAAGCATTTTCAGTCAATAATGGTAATAAAATAGAAGAATTACATACATTTTTAAACTTTTTAATTCTTCTATTTTATGACCATTATCCCGCTGAAAATGCTTCACTCTTTGTTTATTAAGACTCTAAACAAAAAGGGAATTTAACAATTTGGGGAAAGAAAGGTGGGTTGTAAGAGTACATGCAGGCAGATGGACAATGCCTGAGCTTGGCAGCCTTGGCTGGAAAGCATAAGGGAACGTTTGCACCAAATGATGTAGTAACTATTTCCTCAGCCCTAGTCCCACACTCTAACAACCACACGGTTCTCAGACGTGGTGCCCCATAGCTTTGTAACACACACCTTCTAGAAACTTGCCAAAGTCTGAGGCTAAGCATTTCTGGAAGTGCTGTGGAAATACCTTATTTAGGCTGTTAGTGGTGGGGATTAAGCTGAATAGTTTTAATCTGACAAACTACAGTATTTGACATTAAGTTGACATTTTATTTTATTGCTTTTGCTTTGAGTGTTATTACCCACTTCGAGTCTGTGGGTTAGAAAATTGTATCAAATCCATCAGTAGAATAATGCTTTTACATCTAAAATCCTCTTTCAAAGCCAACATATCAGTTACAGTTAAAGATAATTCTGGCATATTTTTCTGATATGCCCAGCAATAGTCAATACAAATTGTTTTCATCTGTCGTCAGTGCTGCTTCATTCATTCAATCATCCGTTCATTTCTCATTCACATCTAAATAACACCTCTCTTAAAAACTGTTCTCTGGTTGGCTAGCCTACGTTCACTTGCACTTTCTGATTTTGTTAGGTCCTCTATTCTGATAGTTTCCGGAAACAAGTACAAGGTAAAGCAGCCTTCGTTTTGGATACTCCTGAAATGAGGCGTGTTCGGGAGACCCAACGTCATATTTCCACAGTAAGTGTTTATTTTTCACATTTTTATACTGCCAGTCCTCCAAGGAGCTCAGGGTGGTGTACATAGTCCTTTTGTCCTCACAACAATCCTATGAGTTAGTATTGCCTTCTGGGAAATCAAGGAACTTAACAAGTTACAGCCCAGTCCCATGTAAGATACAGTGCCTGGCCTGAAGGGCCGGACGCCGTATCCTATTAAGTTCCTGGGCTGCCCTGAGGCAATTCCCATACCTTGTCAACCTCATGGAGCTAATGTACTAGGAAATGAGACAAGGTAAGCAAAAAAGGAGCGTTTTCTTACCTGTGAACTCTTGTTCTTGGTAGAGGAAGGGGCATTCCATAAAGAATGGGATATGCCCTGCTTGCCAGCTCAAGATAGGCTCAGTTAAATGGCTGCTTCCCTGGCACGGGGATGACCTTTCCCCCTGTTTCGGCCCTACCTCGTTCGTAGGAGGGTGTCAGTGGTGAAGAAACTACAAATTACGGTACTTAAAGTGTACAGCTGGCATTGACAGGCCATTAATTTGAAAATTCCAGGTGAAATACCATGAAGACTTTGAAAAGAGCAAAGGCAGTTTCACGCCTGTAGTTACCGACCCCATAACAGAGCGCGTCAAGAAGAATATGTATGACTTCAGTGATATTAACTACCGGGGCATTCAGAGGCGAGTAGTGGAAATGGAGCGAAAACGAATAGATCAGGATCAAGAAATGAATAATCTCACAGGTACTCAGAGTTTATCATATTTTTTATATTTACTTTAAAGAATATAAATTATGCTGTGTTAATCCTTCTTTTCTCTGTAAATAAATCTCACAAGACTGTTGCATAAATGACCACAACAGTACAGTGATGGGATTTCTGTTACTCTTCAAATATAAAAAATCAAAACATTCCATCCTGTTAAAGTTCATGCTAGCTGCATTGCACCAGACTTGTATCATGTACTTTCCCCCCCTAATCCGTTTAAACAGTCCATGTATTCCTTCCTATGCATGGACACAATCTTGCATCCTCCAGGAAAACACATGCTAAATATTGTGAGGCTACTTTTATATGGAGTTGGTCCATCTAGCCTTGTACCATCTACTCTTGCTGGCAATGGTTCTCTAAGGTGTCAGGCAGAAACAGTGGTGTTGCTGTAGGTGGGGCAGAACTCTAAGTTCCACAGCGTGCTGACCCTTCCTTACTCACTGGCATGAGGCGGCTGTGCCCCTCCTGCGTTTTGCCTTCGGTCCACTGAATGGCTCTGAAGGCAAGGGGGCGGGGCTGCCTTGTGCCGGTGAGTAAGGAAGGGTCAGCGCGTTGCAGAACTTAGCGTTCCGCCCCACCTACAGCGACGCCAGTGGACAGAAATATAGTCAATTCCTGCTATCTGTGTATGCACTTATTTGTGAGCAGCAGGACTGACACCAATTCACGCCATTCGCGAGTTGTGTTTCATTTTCCGCAATCCCTGCTGCCTCCAGAAAGTCTCTGCTGGCTTCCTGAATAAAGCAGAGACCTTCCAGAGGCAGTAGGGACCTTCAAAATAGCACCCGCAACTAGAGTGGAGCTCTTTGAAATGGCCGGAAAGCTTCAGGTAAGGTACCCCCCCAACCCCCTGCACCTAACTCCACTGACCCCATAGGATCAATGGTTTGCTACCCGTGAATTCACTACCTTGCGGGTTTCCAGGAACCTAACTCCTGTGGTTACCGAGAACTGACTGTAAATCTTTTCCAGCCTTTGCTACCTGGGATCTTTTTAACTGGAGAATTCTCAGCTATATAGCCATAGGCAAGGTGCTCCTTCTCAGCCCCAGCTGCAGTACTAACAAAAACTCACTTATATTCCCATGTTCTTGTCAGGATTAAATCACGATAATACATGCAAAGTGTTATGTACTCTACAAATGTTTGGTATTTTTTTTATTAATACAACTACTACTTGTAGGCACTACTAGTGTTCATTTTCTTTCACTTATTATATTTTGAGGGCAGTATCCTAAGGCATGCACACAGAAATAAGGTGGCAACTCATAATGTTCCACACTTGTGGCTGCACAACTGCATGCAAAGAAATTGTGCAACAATGAGTACAATTGACAATTTTATGTGTGACATCTTGTGCAATATGTTATGCAAGCACGAGGCCAAGTCAGGATTCCATGTGATTTCTGTGGACAAGAACCTCATGTTTTGTATGGAAGCTCCCTTACATGAGTGAAAGAATAACTTAGGATGTGATCCCTAACTTTCTAGGTTAGGCATAGTTAACCATATTTTTTTTAAAGAACGCATTGTAACCCATGTGTCTCTTTCAGATCTTCGTGTATGGCGTACAAATCCTGGCTCAGTCTTTGACTATGACCCAGCAGAAGACAACATTCAATCTCGAAGTTTACACTTGATTACCGGTATGCTATGTCATCCGCCTGATTTGGTGTGAAGCTTTGTGGATTAATACTAGTCTTTGTATTCTACAATCTGAAAATCTGAAACTTCCTTAACTTTCTAGAAAACAAGTTGTACTCTCTTTTGGTTTTTACATAAAGGCAGAAGAAATTAAGTACCCTTGTCAAAATTCATGTGTGTTCCTAATCACTGGTGTTTCTGCAATTTCTCCCCCCCCCCCCCAGTTCAAGCCCAACGACGTAGCCGAGAGCAATCCCGCTCTGCCAGCGCACACAGCGTCAGTACTGGGGATGAAAAATCTGAGCATTCGGAAGCTGCTGATCAGCACCTCTCCTATTACAGCAATGGCGGCTTATTTACCACATCTACAACAGGTACAAAGGGCCATACACTGAGTCAGTCTTGCAGGGGTGCCATTCAGGTTGGGAGAGGCAAGCAAGATTCACAGCTCGATTCAAATGCTTACCATTTTAAAAGCAGTGTATTTCAAAATCATTTTCTCAAATTATTTTTTATAGCACATCATAACCAGGGATATTGCCACTTCAGGAATCCTTTTTAGGTGATTGTAAAGAAAGTCAGAGGGCAAAATGGGCACAGTGCCTAGCAGCTAGTTACAGCACTTCCTGGGTAACACATACAACAAGCCTACATACAACACATACAAAATATAGTCAAAATATATATGCAACACATTTTTTATATAGTCAGTGGGCATCAACACTGCTTTGTTCATTCCAGCCTTTAAAATGCTGAGGTATCTCAGAAGTCCCAAAGTGGAGAGAGAAGGGTACAAAGTAGGCAAAAATGGGGGGAAAAATCAGGGATTTTCACCACAAAAAAATTCTGAAAATTATTTCAGAAATAAAAAAGGTGTGCCTGAAAAATAATCACATGTGATCTGAAACAAAGAGCAGAAGAGCAACTCGCTCTCCCAAATGCCACCACTACAAACTTGCCACTATCGCTAAACTTAGCATGGGGGTTGCTGTCATTGCAAAGTTGTTGGCACACTACTGGAACAGCTCTGTAATCATGTCCATTATGGTACATAATTATTATTAACAGTATTTATATACCGCTTTTCATTAAAAAGTTCACAAAAGCGGTTTACAGACGAAATCAAATGATTAAATGGCTCCCTGTCCCAAAAGGGCTCACAATCTAAAAAGATGCAGAACACCACCAGCAAAAGAGACTGTGCTGGGGTGAAAGAGGGGCAGTTACTCTCCCCTTGCTAAATATAAGAGGAGCACCAATTGAAAAAGTGCCTCTTGCCCAGTTAGCTACTAATTTCTGGTAGTAGTCTTTTTTAACATGGCAGCAGATAGGCAGTATTGCAGATCAGGACTGGCAAATAAAAGCAGCAACTAATCCCATACAAGCTGCTATACACGGTGACAGCTGTGTAGTGTCAGGACAACTGTCTTTATGCCAGAAGGGTGTTTTGTCCTCCAATTAGCAGTTATTTTTACTTGGTTTCCAAAGTTGTAGAAATCAGCAAGGGGATCAGCACTAATTGACCGATCTCGGAAGAGCCAGCGCACTGGTTGCTGTGGTACAGGGTGAATGAATGGACATATATGAATGAAGCTTTGCACATCAATATGCCTTCATAAATTTAAAAACCCTTAAAAAAATCTTCAGCATTGCACTGAGACTTGCATCATACTTTACAACTTCTTTAATTTGTGCTGATTTACAACAGTTGGGAGTCACCACAGCCTCATAAAATGCAACCAGCACCCCAAACTCCACTTAATGGTTTTTGAAAGCACACTGACATGCTTATGAAACACAATATTCCAATCAACTTCTCATTTAAACACTGTTTCCTTTTTCTAGTAGACTACAAACATGCTAAAACTGTAGAACTGCCACAACAAAGATCATCTTCTGTGGCCACCCAGCAGACAACGGTATCTTCTATCCCCTCTCATCCATCTATTGCAGGGGTAAGTAAACTGATTACCATCATCCTGACCCAGCAAGAGTAGTCTATGCACAGAAATACGCTTTATTTGGAGGCTGGGGGATGACCCACAACATTTGAATGGATCGTCAGCATTGATTTGAATATACAGTAGGTCTGGCCTGCGTGGAGATGCAGAGATGATTCCAGGCACTGATTACCTGTGATGGCACAGGTAATCAGTGCCATCAAAACTGGAAGGATTAGCCTTACACACATAGTAGACATACACTGCTGCCAAGTGCAAGCATATCTTGTGAATTGCGTGGCCCATTCCTGTAGCACTTGTCTTGATTCTGAGCTGAGGGAATACTTCAATGAGCACTTGTGGAGTTGTTGAGCAAGCGAGGCTAATTCTGGAATGTAATGGAGGAGGCAGCAGTTCTTCATGTGCAATTTAGTGAAGCTGTGATCTTGATTGACATGAATGGAGAAGCCTTTGTTGGTTGGGAAGCTCCATATGCGCGTAAGGATCCGATTCAGAAATTACTGGGTTAAGGCAAATACAGTATGTATGGTTTTTTTGCCTGAATCGTGGAGGAAGTTGTTTTGCTACGTCCCCTGGAACGTAGTGGGAGCTCACTTTCAAAGAAACATGCATAGAATTGCACTGTTAATGAAATAATTATGGGTCTGTTTTTAATAAATTTAGTTAGGGAAAGTACTTTCCAAGCTAATGTGGATTTTATCCATTCAGATAAACTAGAATCTGCCTCTTTCACTGGTATGGTTGTGTGTTTGTGTGAGAAGCAAAGCACATGGTCCCCTTACTGTGGGAAAACACATGGGCCACGATCCAGTAGAGAATTGAGCCTGCTCAACTCTGCACTAAATCATTGCTGTGGATGTGTGAACTGGCACAGAAGTCAGGAGAAGCAAGTTGTACACTTCTTTTTTATTCCTGTGGGGAGAACTATAGCACCCAATTCATAAGGTTGACAGCTTTACAGCCTCAATAGGGTTTCCTTACACACGACATATATAGTAGTAATCTAAGAACATGTTTCTCTTTCTTTCAAAAATGACCACAACAGAAGACATACCGTGCCATGTATGACTACACAGCGGCAGATGCAGATGAAGTCTCCTTCAAAGACGGGGATGCAATTGTAAATGTCCAAGGAATTGATGAAGGCTGGATGTATGGGACTGTGCAGAGAACAGGCAAAACTGGCATGCTTCCAGCGAACTATGTAGAAGCAGTTATGTAGAACCAAGAAGAGGCGGCTCCACAGAGCATGTCTACATGAACAATAAAAAGGCATCATATGCAAAAACTGTCCGCTGTAAATCTTAACATTCTTTCCAGTGCCTTATTGCTTTTCCACTGCTGATACGACTTTTAGGTATCACCTGTTACCTAAATGTTAGCAAACATTCTCTGGTGGAACTGTATTCTTGAGATACTTCCTGCTTGTTCTGTGACTAGTATGTTCCTATCAATCACTTACCCCTACACTGACTTACTGGACTTGCACATTCAAACCCTCTTTACAGAGTTAATCTTGTTTGAATCTCAGCTCCACGATGACACCACTATTTTGTTTGGAATCAAGTTGAGCATCCACATGACTCATTTTTGTAACTAAACATCTACCTGTGTTGGTTTTAATGGTTTTCTTATGACGAGAAGTAGTGTTCTCTTGTGATATTCTAAAAATAGCTGCATTGTATTTATTTTCTGTTTCAAAGTAAGCAAGTATGTAAAGCTAACATCTCAAACCAGCCGAAAGAAACTTGGAAAAGCCTCTCCTCTTGTCTGCTTACAGAACGCTGATGCATGCATTTGACACCTGAGTGTTCATGGGTCACAGTGCTGTTCTTCCCTCTTCATTAGTGACTAATAAATTTCACATGTCTGCAACCTGATTTCAGGCTTAACTTGTGTTGGCAATAGAAAACAAAAATTGCAACCACGAAAGAACTTCAATCTCATCTAGATAAGCATGAATGCATAGCTATAAAATTTCCTACTGCTGCTATAATACATGAATGATGGTAGGTTTTACCCATGTTTACAACTAATCAGGGTTTCCCAACCATAGGCTCTTTCATTAAAAGACATTTCTAACAGACTCCTAAGATTGTTGCTCTAAATCGCTCTCCAATTTTATGAAATGGACAAAAAAACAAGCACTAGTTTTATTGAAGTGAATTTATTGAATGGGAACAGAGATTTTGCTAGAAGGTGCCAAGGACCGCCTGGGGGCGATGCGCGTACACACCCGCGCGTCACCTCCCACTCCAGGAGGAGGCCTCGGAGCGTCTGCCCTCTGTGGAGCTCCAAGGCCTTCTGAGGGAGGCCCGATGCGCGACATCATATTTATAAGGTTTTTGCGCATGCGCAGAATGTTCGAGGGCAAATTTGTCCTCAGAAATGTACTGCGCATGTGCGAAAACCTTATAAATATGACACCACGTATCAGGCCTCCCTCAGAAAGCCTCGGAGCTGCCCAAGACAGCTGGCCGGCAAGGATGTCTCCGGAGCTGGCAGCAGCGGATGCTCCGCTGCTGCCGGCTCCGTAGACATCCTCGCCGGCCAGCTGTCGGCACAGTGGTCATTAGGGTGGCGCACGCACCCTCGCACAGGGCGGTGCACGCCCTAGTGACTCCACTGTACAGACCTGTGGAACTAGTGGTCATCATGCACCCCTACAACTACCCAGGAGAACACTGGCTCACCCTATACCTGGCAGAAGACAACTGCAGAGACTTATTTGATTCTTATGGGCACACTGACCACCCTCTGTTCCCTAAAACAATGACATTTTTAACAAAACACATCCCTTTAACGACATTTCAAACAAAGCAACTGCAGTCCCCAGACACTTTTTTTTCCTGCACCAGCATTGTAAGAGGCTGACTGTTGAACAGATTCAAAAACTGTATTATGATGATTTGCCATGGAATAACCAGATGATGGTGCAATTTGTAAAGAAGGAACAGAACATGCATTGACTTGCCCCCAATTTTCTTCAACATGCCCAGCCATGTGTCTCTTACAATGATTTTCATGGTTGTGTTTCTCAATAAAGCACCACAGGGGGTTTAAAAAGGAGTGAGTGAGGAGAGAGGGAGATGCAGCCGGTGTTCCATGAAAGGGAGTTGCCTGTCAATCAATGAATGGGAGGTGAATGCCAGCAAAGAGGTCAGACCGTGAAACCTAACACCTGGAAAGAAGCAACCTACAAAAGATTAGGACATTTATTTAATGTACAAACCATCTGGTTTAGAATTGCCTGCCTGTTGTAAACCGCCTTGAATTAAAGTCAAAGGAGAAATCCAATGACCAAGGTAGTATATAAATACTGAAATTATTATTATTATTATTATCTTCCTCTAGTAGTGGAAAAACAAGCTTAGATTTCCTTTTTCAGCATCCCTGTTTTACATGCATTAGATATTTTTGAAGCAAAGCAGTATATTGTTTTGCCTTTTCAAACTGAGAAACACGACTACAAATAAAACAATTTTATTCATATATATATACACACACACATATATATAATTGCTAAAAGCTTAATCGATCCCATGTTACCTCTTTCCCATACTGGCAAATACAGTATGCTCTATACAAACAAGGTTTCTCCCACCCATGACGTTTGACCATGCCTTTCATACAGAGATCATAATTTATAACATCTGCAAATGTTAAATCTGTACATAAAATATACAATATTTATGTCCAATTTACTTATGTTGGGGGGCACAGTGAAATTTACAAATATAGCTCTTTTGCATATCAAAATTCCAAGGACATATGATGTGCTCCTGAGAATACTGCATTAGAATTGCATACTGATGATATACCGGTACTTTTGTATAACAAACACATGCAAAAATAGAGCTATGTACAATTACAATGGAAAAAAGTAGGTTGTATCCCAAGTGGTTGTTTTGTTTGCAGAAGAAGCTCTATTTACACTGATCTCCCCTCCCCATTGCAGTTCCCTGTGGCCCAGTGAATATGGGCTCTTGAGAATCCCACAATTCAGGAACAAATACTTTGGGATGCCAGAGACTTGAGGGAAGGGGAGATCAAGAAAAAAAAATCAAGGAGCTACACACCTTGTGCAAACAGGGCTTCTTTCGGAAAAGGAAAAATAACTTAGGATACAGCCCAATGTTGGGAAAAAACTGTTGTAACTACTTAAGCACTGCACTTCTTTATAGGAAAAGACCTACCTACAAAACCAGAAGCTACACACCTTGATGGTAACTGTCTTAAGTTACAAAAGGTCCATTTCATTTAGAACATCCCATAAAAAAGACTGCATTCAACTCAAAAATACAGGATTTTAGAAACAAGTGTCCTGTTAACCAAGTCTACTCCTCAAAGAATTAGTAAAAATGAAATACAAAGATTAAACAGTACTTTCACGGGATGACGATGGCCAACGGGACTGCAGATTTTTCATTATACAGTTTGTTATGCTACAGAGTTTCTCTTGCATTTTAAAAAGGTCACTCCCAGAATAGTTGTGAAGATTTTCAGAACTGAATTGAGCAGCAAGAATATTGATCTGGGTGACAAGGTCTGTAGTTAACTGCTCATCTGCACTGGAGGCAACTGGCTCAGTCAAGTCTAGGAAAGAACACACACACCACAATTAAATAGATCTATTTTCAATAAGTATATGGAATAAAGCTAGAGCACTGCTATTGGCAGTAGCCTGGTTACCACCATCCTCTGTGTAGTTTCTGCCCATGAGGTTACACAACATGCCAACTAGAGACCCCAATGGGTTAGGCATCACTAAAGTAAAGAAGAATGCCAATCGCATGGGTGGAAAGTTCCGTATGCTACTAGAACAAGACACAGAACGGCAGCAGTTGCAGGCACTTTAGGCAACAAACCTAACTTGAGATGCAAATGGTTTTGGTGTACACACAAATCTGCATTACAATTCTGCATAAGAGCCACATGCTATAGGCCAGTGTTTCTCAAACTGTGGGTCGCGACCCACCAAGTGGGTCGCGACTCAATTTCTGGTGGGTCCTGCAGAGCCTCCAATGAAAACAGGGGTGATAGAAAGATCAGCTAACTAATGCCTCAAGCCCTGAGGCTATTCAAAAATCAGAGTCTTTTGCAAATAAATAAAATATTACTTGTAAATAAAAATATTTCTTTCTAGGACACTTTTTAAAAAAGTCTCATAATGCTAGGTGGATCCCAATAAGAGTGTCACTTTAAAAAGTGGGTCCCGGTGCTAAAAAGTTTGGGAACCACTGCTATAGGCAATATTACCTGTTGCAACTTTATAGTCGGGCGTGGAAAAGGGTCTTTCATCAATGCCATTGATGCCGTTCTCAATATCATCCAGACCAGCAAGTTCTTCAGATCCACGAGGTTTTACCTGCACATTGTAGAGAAAGATGCAACTGGTTGCATTTTTTTTTGGCTACAGGCTGCCTCAAATATTGGAGATGAGGTGGGATGTGTTTGCTTTCCACCCTTCCCCTAGCCCAGGAAGATTAAATAGTGAAAATCTCAAAAAATAAAAATATTATGAAGCTGGCAACACCGATTGTATAGCTTTCCATCAATTAAAATACTATTGCTGTTTAACTAGTTAATTTCAATTACGTTTTAGATCTGGAGCTTTAATATGTACAGTAGAATCAATTAAGAATATTTATACATCTACATCAAAAAGTAGATCATAAAGCAGTTTACATGGCAAAATAAATCAATACAACGTAATAGAGGAACACATATTTTGTAAAAATTCTCAAAGTATTTAACTAGATTTTGATTCTTCTTCTACCGTAATAAATAGACTTACTTGTTGCTCATGATAACCTTTAAGAGCTCTTCTAACATTAGAAACTTTGGGAGAACGAATGGGAAGAGTTTTGATCTCAGTTGCTGTCAGAGAACTCAAGTCACCCACAGTCCTGATGTTTTTTGCTCGAATGAGTTGCCCTAGTCCTCTTGCCCTTGGATGAAACAAAAGGAGAAAGAGGCAAAGATTAGGTTTCTTCTCCATTTTGCCCATTTTAGAGTATTTCACAAGATGAAAGCAAGCTTAATTTGTTTAACATTTCTGATAGACTTTGGAATCAGAAAGTACTCTCACCTCCTAAAAAGTCTGCTTCTCCAATTTAATACAAGATTTACACATTTTTGATACATGCCTGCAGTGATTAAAATTCTATGCACATATTAAGGCAGCAATGGTGCTTCCAATTCCATGTACATCAAATTTGGCAGATATGGGCAAGGCTTTATCACTGTAACTGCAGCCTAGGGCAGCCACAAAGTCACAAAGTCCTGCCCGCCATTGCTACATTAAGAGATCATTCCCCATCTCCCCCACCCCAAGAGAGGTTCCATGTCAAGGAGAATGAGAAGGGCAGAGCAATCCTGCATAAGGATCTGACGGCCGGCCCAGGGCTGCCCGCCAGATCCTGATCTCCAGTGGCTAGGCTGCCGCCGGAGCGGAGGTTTACCTGGGAAAGGGTATGCTTGTCCCCTTCCCCGAGTGTAAATGGCGACTGGGCCTCCTCTGATTCCCCCGCCCCTTCCCGGACCGGATGGGCCAATGGCCCCCTCCCTCTAAAGCCAGACTGCCCGCTGGATCCTTACCTGGGTCTGGCGGCGGTCCCTCAAGCGCTCCGGCGGTGGAGCAGGCGAGGCTGGCCTTCCCTGCTCTCGAGTCGTCACGAATGTGCCTTACAGCACATTCGCGATGGCTTCAGATGGCGGAACGCTTGTTCTGCTGCCCGCCTGTTCAACAGGATTGCGCCGACAGAGTAGCAAATGCTCACATTGATTTGGTCTCAAGTCTATTCTATTGATCAATATTTTACTGCCAGGACATTAGTCATTGGTACTGGGATACTGGGATAGAGGGAATGGAACTCCCCAGTTCTTTGAGACATTGCTTCCCAGTGCAGGATGAAGAGAGCTTCCAAAATTAGCAATACAGGTGTCCCCCTGAATCAGCAGGGGATAGGTTCCAATCCCTCGTGGATACGGAAACCGCAGGTAAGAGAGAAATGACTCCCTCCCCCGGCGCGTTTTTTTTTGGGGGGGGGGTCCTTCCCACGATTCTTCCTTTTACAGAACGCTATAAGCAAGCAAGCTTTAGCAGGACAAGTAGGCAGGCAGCCTGAACACTAGAGGGAAACAGCCAGAACAGGAAGCTTCCCTTCTAGCATTCAGGCTGCCTGCCTGTTTCTATAAGTTTGCCTGCTTATAGTGTTCTGCATGGTAAAGGACAAAAATGACAGTAATGGGCTTGGGGGGAGTGCGGAGAACTACAGGCGAGACTGGATACGGGGGATGATGCCGATGACGCCAGTACTGCTAACACTGCTCAGCAATAACTATGGAGAATGCGCTTCTTTTGATATAGCCCAGTGTGCCAAGTAAACTGAACAGGGCACCAACACATCATCCCCTCATGTAAAACTCAGCAACACTCAATTTAGACAAATACATGTAGCGAGACGCGTGTTCTGTACCCTGGAGTTTTTCTGTGATCACCCTACAACACAGTACAATTTGATTATTCCTTTTGTAGTAGAGCAACCTTTCTGAGAATATGAGCAGATCACTCCTGTACACCCAAAACATGGCTATGCACTGGTATACAGAACAGAAGAGTCCAACAAATATATTTTTTCACAAGCCTTGTTGCAGTAACTAGTGCTGAAAAGCAACTCGCGACTTACCAAATATTTGAAGTAATTTGAGGCAAAATGGTGTCAACAGGCGCCTTACAGCCGACCAATGCAGGATATATGCTTTCTGTAGGAGCTGGCAGTGGTTCTTTCACCATTTCAGTGATCTGAAGATACAGGAAATCATTAGCTCAACTAAGCTGAAGTGCTGAATACAGGAAAAGAGGCACATAAAACTGAAAACAAATAAAGAGGTTCATAAAACTGAAGCAAATCTTACTAAACACTTCTTTGAGCTCTTATATTTATGGCTACGAGATCCTGGGGACAGAGTTCCTTTGGTTGGAGTGGTAATATGCTGGATAGGAAAAGAGGAAAAAAGCTCTCTCAGGATCATAGGAATCAACTAAAACCCTACTTTTATAGAAAAAAATCTTATGACCAAAAATCAGATATTTTAGTTTAGGAGTAAAAATATCTAGTTCAAGCAGAATGGGACACACTACTAGAGGCTGCCACCATTTCTTTCACAAACCACCTCAACGGATTAGGTATTTAAAGAACATCACTATCTTGTTACTATATGTTCCTGACTCCGACTCTAACTGATGAGTTTGCAATCAAAGATCCCTGTGCAAGAATAGTGTGCATGCTTAGGAAATGGGGTGCGCCCCTTTTGTGCATGCTTGGGAAATAGGGTGCGCCCTCCAGCCTACACCCCCTTGTTGCATTGCATACTACTCCAGAAGGTCTGACAACTCAGGAACATGAGGGGGTCAGACATGTCCCAGTGTACACGTGCCCATGCTTTTTACTCCTGCACAGGGATCTTTGGATCCAAATCTTTGCTCTTGATTTAAGAAGCCCCCTCAAGTTAGAACACAAACTGGTGTGAACAAAAATAAATAGAGGCTCAGGTACTACCTTGGATTGGTTATTAGACAATGGCCTAACACTTCGGGAAGATGGGGAACCATTAGAAGAATGGGTTCTAACCACAGGACTTCGCCGGTCAATGTCATCCGCTAGTTCTTCCTGGTAGATTGGATTGGCAAAGGAAACTCGGCGGCTCTGCAGAAATGTGACAAATTACAATCTAAACAGATGACGTGTCAAACTAAAACAAGTTCATGAAGACTGAAGTTCAGAAGTAATTGCCTACACGAGTCTTCCAAAAATAAGGATATGGCAGAAAACACAATTTGAGGAAAATGTAGGGAATTTGTATGCAAATATATAAAAAACAGACATGTACATCATTGTACAAAAAAACAGACATGTACATCAGAGAAAAGCCACATCATTCCTGTTCATATCTCATTGGAAAGAAACATAAATATGACCTGGGTAGAAGCAATTTTAAATCAGTACCAGGGATTTGGACCTGTAGGGTACACGCTGGAAGGTTCTCAAAGTGTGTAGAAGTCGATATCGTTAGGTTAAAAGGAAAAAATTGCATCAGTTTCCTCAAATCAAAGATCTATTCTGCTAGTCATGATTAGGAAGGGGGAATGAACCAAAACTGGTGGGTGACAAGTTAAGATATCAATCACTTTGCTCAACAAAAAATGATAAAGAGCACCTGGCTGCTGAGAAAAATAAAAGCATTTCCTCTTTACCAGTGTCTCATTAAGGAGGCCCATCTTATCCTTTTGAGAGCCACTGATCTTCATTCCACTTTATTCTAAAGAGTACTTGCTATTTTCAATGCTTAAGCATGAACCAAATAGCAGTCATTGCACTTACTACCTGAATGACGTACTGCACTACCACACTCTTATGGCGACTACCTTCACATGCTCATGCCCACTAGAGGCTGCTCCCATACATAAAGAGCCATTGGGGAAGCCATAGGTATATAGCACTCCATGATAATGGAAACATCTGACTCTCAGATAGGCATGTGCCTAGACCAGTGGTCCTCAACCTGTGGTATGCAGAACGCAGGTTGGGGGTACCTGAGAGGCTCCCCGTTATCAGCTGCTGCAATCAGCAGCTGATAACAGGCAGCGGAAAAATGGGGGGGAAGCCAATTTGGCAGGGCTGTAGCCTTTCCCTCCGGCTTGCGGTGCGAGCCAGAGAACCCGCTCGGCTGCGCCGCAGTGCACTTTTGGGGGTGTACTGCCAACCTTTGGGGGCCTGCCTAGTGGGTATGCGGACCCCAAAAGGCTGAGAAACCCTGGCCTAGACTACTTGGTCTCAAATAGGTTAATTCTCACATTGTAGCTTTCATTTACGGGAGTGAAAAAAAAATCGCAAAATGGAACAGCTTCCAAGATACCTACTCATTTACAGCAAATGATGGGAGATACCAAAGGCTGGCAGGGCTTTTTTTTTAGCTCTGAGAAAAGGTCCAGGCATTATCCAGACTGCACATACCCCTTAGTGGGTATATTGTTTATTTATTAGATTTCTATCCCGCTTAATGGGCACATAATACCCCTTAATGGTTATAAACCAAGATGTGGTTATGTGTAGTCATGTGCCACTGATTTTCACAACTATGCTTCCTTTAATACGCTACTACCAGTGCAAAAGATGGACAAGATTGTGGGTTCCAGCTCTTGCAAGCAACTACAAATACTGCTCGACGTACCTTGGTTGCCGGTGAAGGGGAATCTTCTTCTTGTTGCCTTTTTACGCCTCTCTTTAAGATACTGGTAGAAGGAGAAGCTGATGGAGACCACATACACCGTGGCTGAATTCCACTAGGACTTTCACCAACTTTAGCTAAAGACAGAACATCTAGTTCTTTCAACTTTAGAGGGGAATCTACATTGTCACTTTCCTTTGCTTCATCATCTTGTTCTGAAGCCGACATTGCAGAGGCTATTGGCGCGGCATTAGTTTCTGTACTGGCTTCCTCAACCTTCTCACCGTCTTGAGATTCTAGGATGTCACTTTCCTTTGCTTCATCATCTTGTTCTAAAGCTGACGTTGCAGAGGCTATTGGCGGGGCATTCGCTTCTGTACTTGCTTCTTCAACCATCTCACTGTCTTGAGATTCTAGCATCTCTACTACAGAAGCTACTGCAGTCTTTTGAGTATCATTCTGAATGATGTCAGCTACTGGTTCACTGATCTTTGTTTCCTCAGGTTGGTTAACAGCCATCTCTGCATTGGTTCTGGCTTCTAGCGGACCATTTTGATGATTATTATATTTGACTTCCTTTTTTAGAGCAGTTGGCTCTGCTTCCGCTTCTAAATGTGTACACTGAGCGATGGATTCTTTTGAACTCGAGTCTGTTGTGTTTGGCGGCTCTGAAGTTGCTTTGGCCAATTCAGCACAATCTAGCATTTCTCTAACAGGTTTGCAACTTTCACTTTTGACACACAATTTCTCAAGTTCATCTTTTGGAATGTCCTCTCCTGGCAACCCTTTTTCCGATTCAGTACCACTGCTTGAATCTCTCAGGTCAGCAAAGTCCTGAACAGAAGACTCTGGAGTGCTCGTTGCACAAGGCCCCACACCAAGCCTTTCTTCAGACTGAAAATCTTGTGCAGCAGGGACATATGGTGAAGCCGGTGTTGTTTTATTGGACATCTTTTTATGCTCTTTTAACTTCGGTTCTGGACTGTCTGCTTTTTGTAGTTCGGTGGATACCTTTTCCAGCTGCACAAATGGCTTTTCACCACAGCAATTGCAACCCCTGGATTTCCTTGCTCGCTTGCTTCTCTTATGCAGGCATTCCGATATCTCTGAAGGTTTCTCAGATGAAGAAAAGGCATTGGAAACAGTAATATAGCCATTATCTCCCGAAATCTCAGAAAGACAACTTGTGCTGTAGAATGAAAGAGAATCTTCATCAAGCATTGTAGTTGCCTGTCTCGCTTTTAACACTGGCTCAGAAGTGCCCTTCGCAAGTGTTTTGGAAGCAGTTTTTTCTGCGTCTGAATTGTCAAGTACGGTGTCCACACCTTCTTCAAGTCCCGAACAGTCATTAAGCATGGAGGCATTTTCATCAATGGAGACCAAAGCTACTTCCGGACACACTTTAGGATGCATACTCTCTTTATTCTCTACAGTGGTGGCCTGGAGTTCAGTTGCAATTTCTTGTGAATTAAGCTCTTGACGTTGGCTTTCCTCTTCTTCCTTTGCTTGGCTTTCAAGGGAATTGCGTTTATTTTTCCATCTTCCTGACCTTTTCCTCTTAGTTCCTTCCTCTCTTGTCTCAGAACTATCAGACTCGGAGTTTTCTATACTGGAAAGCAATCCCTGTGTGGTTCTTCTTGTATGATAGCGTGGAAGCCCCTTTGGTTTCTCACCAGTTGTATCTGGCCCAGAATCAAGCAGGTCTTCCATGTCAGCTGCACCATTGCCTTCAGATTTTCTACTACTAGCATTGGTCTCCTCTTGGAGATTCCTTGAAGCATGGTATTCCTTTGAGCCTATACCCTCTGTAGCACTACTCCCGTGCACACTGCTTTCTTGCCTATTTAGAAGTCCTTGCACATCTGTAGTCTTTTCAGAAGCAGATTTCTGCTTGTGTCCAGCATCTTCTCTACTTTGCGGAAACTTCTTTGGCAGAAGCTTTTCCTCATCTTTACGCCTGTCCTTTTTCTGCTGGTTATTTTCTTTGTCTTGACTATCTGTAGTTCCTTCTGCAGTTTCTGACCTTCGTCTTAAAGAGCGCCTTAATGTTTTTTGATTAGGGGACATTTGTGGAGTTTGACCAACATTAGATACTATATCTCCTGATATAGCAACCTCTGGAGGTGTATTTTCTTTTGAATCTAAATTCGGCCCCACTTTAGTCTCTGCAACGTTGTCCAAAATTTGTTTATTTTCTGCAGTTGTACCTCCAATCACATTCAAATCCAAAGCTTGGGACTGTATGCCTAACTTGCAGTCTGCTTCTTTTGCTTCACCAAGTAGTGTATTTTTGTCTTCCACGTGCTTGGCAGGAGATACTTGCACATTTTTATCCTGCTCCGACTGTGCTGGTTTTGATTTTTTATCTTCTGATAGCTCGGACTTATTTTGCCTAAGACTTGACTTCTTTATCCCACGTGAGCTCTCAGATTGCGATTTTGAACTAGCCTTAATGTCATCTTTTATTTTTTTTACTTTCGAGTATGTCTCTGGTGCATCTATACTTTCTAGGCACGACCTCTTGGTCCTCGTGATAGTTCCCTCCATGGTGGATTTGAGAACACTCTTATTTTCCACCACTGGCTTTCCTTTGGAAGAAGCATCTGAAGCAACCATGCTTTCCTGTGCAGCTAACAGAGGAATGCTTCCAGATGCTCCCAACACATTATTGAAAGTGGAAGGACTGAAGGGTCTGTGCTCTAAACTATCAAACTTTTCCAGAGTGATAAAGGACTGCCTTCTGCTTACAGGCTGTGGTGTCCCTGAAATGACATCACTCGAAGCAGAGTTGCTGCTGCTGGCACTAGAGGTGCTTTCATTCCTAGATTTATCCAATATTGAAGATTCCTCTAGAGCCGTTTTAGAGGCAGATGTTTCTAAAGTGGAATGTGGGCTCTGTTCCTCAATACCACCAAGCTCTTCAATATTGGTAAGGTTAGCTTTCTCCAGATGCAAGTCCACGTTGCAGTTTTCAGTAACTTCAAGGGCAGCACCAGGCAGGTCATTTGTCACTTTTTCATCCTGCATTCAGATAAATTTATAGGAAATTGTAGAGCAGCTACATTGTTTACATCATCCATTCAGGCATTACATCTATTAATAAAACCACACTTCCTCTAGAGCAGGGGTCCTCAAACTATGGCCTGTGGGCCGCATCTGGCCCACCAAGGCCATTTTTCCGACCCGCCGGCCCACTTGTTCTCTTCACCTGCTTGTTTTGAGTTATCTTCGCCCGCTGCTTCGAGTTCGGCGGCTCAGCCACTTCCGATGAGGGCAGGCCAAGACAAGGCTAAAGCGGCGCAAGCGTACCACGCCGCTCGAAGCTTTGCCCTCAGAAGGGCCGAACATCTTACACGTTAGTCCCGCCCCCCCCAACTACAGTCCCATCCCCATCTGGCCCCCCAGCAGTTTGAGGGGCAATGAACTGTCCCCCTGCTGAAAAGGTTTGAGGACCCCTGCTCTAGAGAGAGAACTCAAGGTAGTCTAACCAGTGAGATCCTGAACAGTTGACCTCAGCCCTGCAACAGCATATCCTTTCAAATATGCCTTGGGACAACAACATCTATCTTAGTATATACAAGGTTGTTTTTGTCCTACTTCTTAAGCTTCTGGTAAAAGATTTGAAAATCTACTGTATTTCTTCAATTCTAAGACGCATGTTTTTTCCCAATTAAGCATTTCAAAAAATGGGGTGCGTCTTAGAATCGAAGGTCTCCAAAAAGCACCCCAAAATGCTATCTTCTTACTTACTGGGGCTTGGGGGAGCTTCAGGGAGACCTGCACAACCCTCTGCAGGCCTCCTCGATCTTCAGTTCAGCAAAACCCGGTGATTTTCAGCCATTTCCGGTTTTCGCGAAAACCAGAAATGCCCAAAAATCGCTGTTTTTCGCCGAACTGAAGATCAGGGAGGCCTGCAGAGGGTTGCGCAGGCCTCCCTGAAGCTCCCCCAAGCCCAGGTAACGAAGGAAATGGCACTTTCTGGCAGGGCCAGAAATGCTATGCAAAGGCAGTGCACTCAGTCATCCTCAGCTGCAGGATACATGCTGGGGAGAGTTGGTGCTGAGCGGGGTAGATTCAATGAAGGGAGGTGAGTCTTACAATGAATTGATTTTTTTCAGTGGTACTGAAAGTAAAGGTGCGCCTTAGAATCGATGATGCCTTAGACTCGAAGAAATATGGGGTATTCAAAGAATTATTCACAATTCAAAGAAAATGAACCATTTTCTTTATTGTGAATACTCCAGTTTGGTTTTATTACAATTCCTCACTTTGTGCAAAAGAGAAATTAAAGAAGTATATAACACCATCTGTATTCAGTGCAAATGCAGGTCCCTGCCCTGAAAGGCTGACTATCTAAAAGGAGACCTGTGAAAAAGGAAACTATTACATTCATTTACTTGGGCTTAGTTAAGTATAGTATGGGAACTAGGAGGTTGAATCAAAGGTGGGCTTTTGAGTAGGGATTTAAAAGAAATAAGGTTAGACTGAAAAACACTCAAATTTTATGTAACTCTTCACAGAAGCATTTTGTTAGATTGGACAAAATATGGAGGCTGCCTGCAGCTTCCTCAAGCACCGACATGAATCTACTTTGCGTTGATGGAAGAGGCCTAGTACGACAGCAACAGGGAAAATGCACACTCATATGTACAAATGTGTAACGAAACGTCAGCAAGTGTTAGTAATATTGCCTGCCAGCATCAGATAGTCCGGGAGAATGCAGTTCAGCTGCTTGTCTCTTTAAAGCGATCACGGACATCGAAGGATTTTCCACTGGCAAGCCTCAGGAAATTTTCTATCTGTATTTCCTCACAATAAATACATGGCTGGAAAACCCATTAAGCGTACCTCTTTACTAGAAGAGAAAGCACGCAAATCTTGCATAATTATCACGTGGGCTGCCCTTTTAGCAGCGCCACTTCTACGGAGGCATCACTTTGCAACTCAGCAGCTAATAGGTACTCTGAAAAGTAACGCCCTGGCAGAAGCAGCACTGCTGAAAGGGTGGCCCACGTGATAATTGGGCTGAGTGCATCCACAGCTTCTCCCTTTCTCACACCTCTGTCTGCCTCTTTCCCCATACCGTTCCTTGTCTTCTGAGGTCTCCTGTCTCTCCCAGCACCTTGGCAGAAGCAGCGCTGGTGGAAGGCAGACACTGGGAGAGCCCAGTTATCACGCAGGTCACCCTTTCAGCAATGACACCTCAGCACCTCAGAAAGGGTGGCCACTGTGATGAATCAGGCTGCGGCCAGCACCGCCCTTTCAGCAGTGTCGCTTCTGCATCACTTCACAGCTCAGCTGCTAACAGCAGTTGATGGTGGTGCTCGGAGAGCTAAATTATGTGGCCCGGATAAAGTGCTTCCATGGGCCGCATCCGTCCCACCTGCCTTATGTTTGACACCCCTAATATAAAAGGTCACAACTATCCATGTACTTTATATAAACACTTCAGAGGTCAATAGGGAAGCTTTTGAAAATGTGTCACAATTGTATAGGTTTGGGTAAAGGGCTCAACCCTTTCCACAAGTTCTTTTTTAAGATTAAAAACTGCCAGTATTGCCATATCCCTAATATGAAAGTCAACAGGTACCTGAGATATTTTGTTCTCTTCCTTCCGGTCTTCTTCCATGTCAAAGGTTGGTTTCTCCCTAAAATAAAAAGCCATTCATTTTAGATGCACAGAAAATTCAAAAACTTTACATTTCAAAGTTATGTTGGCACCTTATACTTACAATGAATCTTCTTGGCTCTGTGTGTACTGGGAAAATAATGTAGTGTCCTGAGAAGCATCCAAATTGTTGTACATAGTGGGAATGTCAACCCTATAAAAACCGAAACATACGAAACAATCCAGTAAAACGCATGGCATAAAATCAGTGCCTGAGCAGCTATACTGAAGGTTACTCAATTTTCAGAATCAAGAAAGCCTCACTCTCCGCAAAAAGAAAGTTTAGAAAATGGGTAGCGTGGCAGAATTAGAACCTCCACCCCTTTTCCTGAAAGTCTCCCTTGCTGCATGCGATCCCCAAATCAGAATTAATCTTCTGTGGTCCCTCTAATGTTGTCCCTGGCAGAGCAAGCTCACGTATTGGCCAACAGACAACTGAGCCTGCCCAGAGGCACATCAGGGGATGGGGGAAACTAAGACCCTGTATCAGTCACTCCTGACACTGAAAGGAGGGACACACAAAGGAGTTGCAAACTTCAATGCTAGACATCCTTCCCAGCGCAAAGCCTCCCGATCAGCAACTGTCTATTTCTGCTCCAGCTGGGGAGGCACTTGGCCCAGAACACTGTGGGATGGGGAAAGAGGTAAATGTACAGTCTTTCCTGCAAGAGTCTTCACTACAGGATCCACTGTTCTTATCCAGAAGCAGTACACACCTAAGCAAACTTTTATAAAGCACAGTGTTACAAGAACTGCAATACAACAGAAATACTTTTATGCAACTGTGTTGCATCTTTGTATGTAAAACGGGCACACAAACACTGTTCAAGGTTTTTGCTTCTGTAGAATTTGTTCCAGGAGTCTGAAGTTGCTCTCTGCTTGAGAGACCACTCAACCTAGAGAAGCCTGCATAACAAGCTCTTTTACTGGTTATAAAAAAAAAAAACACACAGGTAAAGTACGTAGAGGAAATGGGGCCAACTAGGGAGGTTTTTAGTTTCTACAGAGACAGTAAAAAATGCCTTCTTAACATCTTTTGCCATCTCCTATCAAAGAAATGGGCCAGCACTTGAAACTCATGAGACAGGGAGAAAAACACAGCAAGAATGCAACCTTCCACTATTAAAACCCCAAAGATGTACAAGAGTAGTCCATGTTACCAATGTAAGATTACAAACCTTTTAGTTCTTAGAACTTCTTTTTGGTGCTCTGTCAAGACCCGTTCTTTTGTTTCTGGAGGAATGAACACGAAGTCGACTGTATTTTCCTCTTCCAAAAGCATATCTTGTCGGTTTGTTTTTGACAATGGGAATTCTAGTTTCATCTATTGCATAAGAAAAGGTAAAATATGAGGACAGGATACAATAGACACATGTTCTGGCTCTGCAACTGAGGCACAATACTAATACAACCTTACGGGTCATTCCATGTGAAATCAACCAATGCATGAAACCTTGATGTCATGGATTTTGTTCATTTTTGGTACAATTGTACCTTACCATGAGATGTTTAAGAATTATTTTTTGTCCATCCGTTTGAGATATTGAAAATTCAATATTGCCTAAAAATGCCAAAGTTCACTTGTCACCATACCTTACAAGATAACTATGAACGCTACAGACATGGGACAGGTGTCATGTTAAAGCTTATGAATAGGGTGTTCATTTGATATACAACATGACACAATTGTGAATTTAAGAAATTCAAAATTATTCAAATATTAATTTTGAATTTTTGGAAAATTGTTTTTAAAATTTTCAAAAAATCACACTTAAAGGTATATGTCTTGTAGTCAAAATTTCAAGATGGTATCTCAATGGTATCATACAAAAATTTAATTTTCTTGTTGGCAGTGACAAGGAATTAAACGCCTCAAGTCCATCTTTCTACTGTTTACATTTTTCGGATTCATTTCAGTTTACCACATACTTTTATCAATGTAAACTGTGTGGGAGCAAGGGCTGCTTACTTCCTGCTTCAGTTCCAGCCAGGAAGAAGACAACCTCACAGCAACTGCAGTGAACCCGAAGCAAACTGAGTCACACAGGAATCCTGGAGGAGGAGGGACCTCCTTCCTCTGAGGCCTCTAGTGGTCAGGCTGTGGAGCAGCGGGTGCTCTTGGAAGCTTAAAAGGGATGGTAACCATTTTGCCCCGTGATGAAGAGGAAAGCAGTAGATGAATGCAATGGGCTCCACGCCACCCTTGCCTCCGTGACCCCTCTTCACAGTTAGCCTCGATTTACCCAATCTCAATCATTCTCTGGCTTCCAAGAGCTTGTGTAGACAATATTGACGTGGCCTCTGGGTACCCTGTGCACCCTAGAGGTTGTTAGATGCATAGAGAGTCCTCAGCCCACTAAAAACAAATCTCATCAACAACTTTAGCAGAATCTAGAAGTTTCCTCCTATTCCTCCAGGGTGTGGCTAAGGGAAGGAAAGTTTGTATCAGAGTTGCGCAGACTTCAGTTGCTTGAACAGCACTCAATGCATTTTCAGTTCGGGGAATGATGCCTTGCATTGTCTTCTTGCCCATACAGCCCGTACGCTAAAATGAGCTACTAGACTACTTCTTTGCGCCCAATTTTTTTTTCCAAACACGTTTTATTCTAGTTTTAATTAAATTAATTGAATAATTGATGTGAGGTGTCCCGGTTTAGAACTGGGAAAATCTGGTAAGCCTAATCATAATTAAAGATATTGCGCTCCCCCCATCTACCCATAACACCTAGGAATGCAAGTACCAACATACTGTATTTCTTCAATTCTAAGACGCATGTTTTTTCCCCAATTAAGCATTTCAAAAAATGGGGTGCATCTTGGAATCGAAGGTCTCCAAAAAGCACCCCAAAATGCTATCTTCTTACTTACCGGGGCTTGGGGGAGCTTCAGGGAGGCCTGCAGAGGTCGTGCAGGCCTCCCTGATCTTCAGTTTGGAGAAAAATTGTGATTTTCGGCCATTTCTGGTTTTCACGAAGGGTTGCGCAGGCCTCCCTAAATCTCCCCCAAGCCCAGGTAATGAAGGAAATGGCACTTTCTGGCGGGGCCAGAAATGCGAAGCAAAGGCACTTAGTCATCGTCAGCTGCAGCGCAGGACATGCTGAGGAGAGTTGGTGCTGAGCGAGTAGATTCAATGAAGGGAGGTGAGTCTTACAATTGATGGATTTTTCCCCCCCTGCTGGTGGTACTGAAAGTAAAGGTGCACCTTAGAATCGATGGCGCCTTATACGCGAAGAAATACGGTAATAGAATTTGATTTGCAAGTTTCATCTCTTACCTTTGCAGGTGTTACATGGGAATTAGTATTTTTTTCTTTTTGTTCATTTGCCTGGACCAACAAGGAGTCCCTCTTCCCACTAGATTTTACTTCTATTCCACTTATTTTTGAGTCCCATGAACAATTTTCCATCTGTAATAAATACATTCAAGACTTTACTTTTTGGTATACAGCTTTCACTAACAACTTAACGTCAAAAAAGTCTCTCTCAGACATGTTATAACATTTTTGTTTTAAGTTTTAAACACAGCTCCCAAATCTGAGATGTTAATGCTGAACTTAAGTTGAATCACTGCCCTGCTTTTTCACCACGAGAGATGCTGCTACAGCAGATTCCAGACCTTCTAAAACTTAATACTGTATAATGGATACTTACTGAATCAGAATAGGTTCCATTAGACTCTCCCACTATCTCAATGCTTTCAAAACCAGGCAATGAAAGTGGAACTTTCTTCTTGGCTTGGCATAAAACAGATCTGCAAGCAAACAATCATGAAAAAGTGTGTTTATTAACATCTATTTTATTCTATACTGAAGATGCAGAGCACTTAGGTAACTTATGTCAAAATGTTTACATCTGAAAACTTAAAGCAGTTTTTGATTAGTATTAGACGAGCTAGATTATACAGAAGTAGGCAGTCTCTCAAATACTGGCCCCAAGCAGTATAGACCACCCCCAAAAGCAACCTGGGGACTTTTATCAAAAGGGATATCAATGATAGGAGGGGGGCAGCTTACTCTCTTTATCCAGCTATATTTTTAATATAGGAATGTGCAGAGCTTGAACATAAGAGTCAAAAAAAGGTTCATAAGTGTACCAAACAAGCAACAAAAGTCCTCTTACTTTAATTCTTCTGGATAGGACAGTACTATAGCTTTGCCAAATGTCGCATTCCAGAATTGAGCGGCTTGACTACGGATATGTTTATTCTTGTACAAAAAAATAATAGAAAGAAATGGAGAAAGTTCTTGCAACAGCTCACTGTCAAAGGATCCAGTATAGTGAGACTGTAAACAGTTAATACTTTCCACCAACAACTTCTCAAGCTGAAAAAGAACAGAGTAAGAAATTTAACGATGGCTGTAATTTCAAAAAAAAAAAAAACATTGATAAGAGGTGGTAATCAGCTAATGAGTCCCATTCAGCTATAATGCACTGTTAAATGAAACAGCTAATTATCACACCTTGCATTTTAAAATTTTCAATGGAAGCACTAGAGCAGTGGTTCTCAAACGTTTTGGCACCGGGACCAACTTTTTGAAACGACACACTATCAGGACCCACCTAGCTTTACGAGACTTAAAAAGGTGACCTAGAAAGAAATATTTACAAGTAACATTTGGAAAAAAACTGTTTCTTGTAACAAGGCAGTCCTAATGAATAGCCTCAAGCTTGAGGGGCTTCCTTATGTGACCTAGCCTTCACCTGCCCCCACTACCTGTAATTGACAGACTTGGGAAAACACCCCCCCCCAAAAAAAAAAGATGCTCAAACATTTAGCTTCCTATATTTATACAAGCTTGCAAACTGCAGGAGCTCAGCAGTTTGCAGGGTAGTTAGAGCTATCTTCCACACTGCAGGAGCTCAGCTCTTTGAAGGGCAATTAGCAGCTATCTGATGTTTGAATAGCCTCATGGCTTGTGGCAATTAGTTATCTGATCTTTCCATCTGATCTTTCCATCACCTGGGACCCGTCAGAAATCAGGTCCCAACCCACCAAGTGTGTCCCGAACAGTTTGAGAAACACTGCACTAGAGATCTCTTAGGAGCCAATCATTTGGACTGGGTGGCACAGAAGTTCAAGATTCTGCATCAGGACAGGTAAAGGAAGCAAGAATTCACCACAACTTCTGCAAAGCCTCCCCAGGCAGATTGATCTGTGCTGGAGTACGAGGAAGTTTCTAACACCTGCAGGAGTTTTGTCATGCATACGAATACAAGGATTACTAGAACAACTGAGTTACGTGCACAAAAGGCACACGCACCCAAGAGGATAGTTACCTTGTTGTTGAGATCATTGCTGACTCTAGATGCATCAGCAGACCTGATGGAGAAAGACAGCACATGGACATTTGTTACGGAAGGAATAAGTTTCTGATTCTCAAGTTACAGTATGCAGTTTTAAAAATGGATTCTGTTGGGCAAGCTGAAATACACACTGCACAAAAAGCCTGACTCAATAAGGCTCAATGAGACAGGACAGCAATTTTCAACTTTTTATTTTTAAAAGTTAGAAATGTAGAAAGCTGCCTTATACTGGGTCACATCAGTCCACGTAGTTCAGTATTGTCAATACTGAAAACCTGGAGAGCTGCTGCCCATTGGACAGGGGTTTTTCTTCTGCCCTACCTGAAGATACCAAGGATTGAAACTGGAGCCTTCTACGTGCAAAGCAGAGGCTCTACCACAAAGTAGAGCCCCTCCCAGTTCCAGGCACCAGATCAAGTATTTACACATGCCATGCAGCAGACAGAATAGCATAGAACAGTGCATAGAACACTTCTGCAACAATATTAAAATAAATCTTATGAAAGCAGATAAGATCAGACTCTAGACCCTACCTTTTAGGGCTGTCAACTGATCATTTATAAAAATTATCCCCTGCCTTTCTAAAAGAAATCAAGGCCTCTGATAATAGTCTTTAATTAACAGTTTGAGTATGATTAACAGTACACATTTTAATCAATCAATCAAGTTTGTATAAGTTTTCATATGGCTAAAAACCAATGTAAGGGGCATACTTAGATAATGCACAGGTATTTGTAGCAGGTATAATCTTAGATGATGCATTTCCTCCTGCACTAGAGAAAAAGGGAAATGCCTCTTGAGACACGAAAACTACAGAAGGCATGAGCACTAAGTACGGGTATGAATATATATTTGCTGCCTGATTAAAGTTTTAATTGATTAATCTTACCTATTTAATGAATCATTATAGCCCTAATACTTTTGCATCAAGGGATGCATAAATGTACTATATATATGCTGCTGTCAACTTCCTAATAAAGTATTATTAAAATATCTACAGCAGTGGGCCTCAAACCTTTTAGCACTGGGACCCACTTTTTAAAATGACTCGTTATATCGGGACCCACCTAGCTGTACAAGACACTCAAACATTTATCTTCCTATATTTACACAAGCTTGCAAACTGCAGGAGCTCAGCTCCTTGCAAACTGCAAAAGCTCAGCTCTTTGAAGGGCAATTAGCAGCTACCTGATTTTGGAATAGCCTCAGGGATTGTGGCAATTACTTATCTGATCTTTCCATCACCTGGGACCCACCAGAAATCAGGTCGTGACCTACCAAGTGGGGTGGGTCCCAACCCACAGTTTGATTAACATTGATCTACAGGATTTGGGGTATAGTACAGTCAAGTACTTTTCCTGAGCAATATTCCAATATCTGCATGATACAAGTTAGTTATAGCAGAACAATATGTAGAGGTGGGAGAAAATGGGGGGGGGGGGTTTGCGCAGATTTTGGCGTTTAACCAAAATGAAATAGCAGAAAGCGGTGTTTTTATTCCAAATCTTTATCAATTGTAACCACTTTAAGTGTACTAGGTAGGTGAAATAGGTTGTACAGTATCAGCAGATGAAGAATGATGCAAATTTACATCGTTTAGTTTTTTGCAAAAATGTTTTAGCAGAAAGTGGTGTTATGTGTTTTATTTTGTTATCTTATCACCATTTTCTCCTGCCCTTAACAATGTGAGAATACAAATGCATTAGGCGGAGGCTAACACAATCCAAGCACTTACATTGCTTTTTCATAAAATACCGCTAGTGGGTTCATAATAGTTCCAAACAGAGATCGGATGACTGAAGGCAAAGAAATGTGGCCAATGATATTTTGAACACAACTGATAGCAGCAGCAGCAATAGTGGCCAGTTTTTCAGGGCTGGATTCCTTGGTCTTAAGCATACAAAGAGAGTTTATCAATATTGCCAAAAGTTTAGTTACAGATGACAGCTTGCCAAGGGGACCTCTCTTCTTTTTGGACCAGTCCGTAGGTGTCTGTGGGGCTAAAACACAATTTGTTAAGTGGACCATTCTAAGCAAGATGAGAGTAAACTGTGTCTTAAACTGAACTTGTTAAACCTAAAGACTACTTTGCATTTATAGTAGTTGCCATCAGCCCACCCTAAGCAGAAATAAGAATGCAGACTATGTATTTGGACACTGGTCATCATATAATACTACTTGAACGTTTCTACCAGGATAGGGGGTAATTTTGATGCTTGCAACAGAGCAGACAATCTTCAACCAGGGCTAAGAAGCAGACTGCAGGTCAGCACTCTCCCTTCTTTGCCCATTTCTGTAACCATGTGTTAAATACTAAATTATGTTCCAAACGCAACCTAGCTAGCACTACTCATGATTAAAATCATAGCAGTTGATTAAGGACAGTGAGGTGGGGTGAAACATTTGCATGAGGGGAGCAAACGTGAGCAAAACTAACATCTACCCTAGCCCTTGACAAGAGCAGTCCCAATAAACGTACAGCATGCTCTCCTGGTGACCTTATAAGTCTCAAGACCCTCACCCTCCCTGTCTCTCACAGGTGACAGGCATTTGCCGAAAGCTAAGCAGGAACAGTCAGTTTTCGTGCTGGAAGGGAGACCAGGAAGTCACTGATCATTTATCATGACCCTCGGTGGCAGAGAGGAGTCGCTGTTGCGTGGTGCGGTGAGAAAACCGCCTGGAACGCTGAGAATATCAGTGACAGAGCGACGACAACTGGAAAAATGTTTCCCTGTTCAGCATGATCTGTGGCGTCCTGCAGAGAGCTCGAGGCTTGTGTTCAGCAGCTAGTGAAGATGACTACATCATGGAGGAAACCAGCTGGAATTGTAGGGTTCTATACAGAACAATATTGTAAAGATCCTTATCAGATCTAGATAAACCTGCCTATGTAAAACCGCCTTGAATAACATCTGAAGAGCAAACTGAGGATAAGAAAGGCAGTATATAAATACAGAAATAATAAAATAAATGAATAAATAAGAGAACTAATTCCAGAACTAGGAAGAACTGGTGGAAGAAATACAGTGGTAGAAACTAGGTGAATGCAGCCACATCACCATGGAATTCTTGATATTAAGCGAAAGGAAAGCCAACGTACACTGAATATCAGGAAAGCTAGTTTTCATGGGCTCAAGAAGACAAACGAGTTGTATACTATGGCTACAGCTGTTAAAGGAGAAAATGGTCCAAGAGAGATGGAATTTCCTGAAAATCAAGATATTGAAAGCACAGTTGCAAACCGTTCCCATGATAAGAAAAGCTGGGAAATATGATGCCAGTGCGGTTGGGCAAAGAGTTTTTTGAGAAGCAACGGGAACATTCACAAGGAGAGGCAGTACAGAAGTCCAGCCCACATCTCCAGGGATGATGTCAGGAAAGCTTAAAGACAGAATATGATGCTGGCAAGTGATGCCAAACACAACAAAAAATGGTTGCTTTGGTTAAGTCCAAAAGAAGGTCAAGTATTATTATTTATTGAATTTCTATCCCGCCTTTCTCCCCCACAGGGGGCCCCAAAGTGGCTATGTGAAGATGGGGAAGTGGTAACAGATGTAGAGAAGACAGAGTTGCCCAATTTGCATCTGTTTTTTTCTCCCACAAGGAGAAGGTAGCCTAACCTAACAGTTGCACTAATGCAGAACTGGGGCATCACGACTCAGCATAGGTAAAGGGATGATGAAATAATTTATATCTAGTTAAATCATTTAAAATTGGTCTCAGGACCAAATGAACTACACTCCAGAATACTGAAGAAGCTGGAGGATGTGATCTAGAAGCTGTTGTCTAATCTCCAAGAACTCCTGGAGAACGGTGTCTGAGCCCTGGAGATGAGCAAATGTCGTCTCTAAGAAAAGGGAAAGAGAGCCAGGAAACTACAGACAAGTCAGTCTGATGTCAACACCCAGATAGATCTTGGAACAGATTAACTGGAATGTCTGAGCATGTAGAAAATAGTGAGAGGATTCCTAGGAGATAGCATATGTTTATCAACAGGAAGTAATGCCAGACTAATTTCACCTCCTCTTTGATATAATGACTTGTCTGGTGACTATGAGAATACCATGAACGTAGCATACAGTGGCTGCGTTTGTTCTTCAACTTGGAAATAGCAGGAAGAGACGTTCCTAGCATGCTTGCTATCGCTGCTACCAGGGCCTCCCAAAACGAACGGAAATGATCCAAATCAGAATGGCTGCTGTTGCTCCTCGTCCCTCCCACTACATCTCCCACCTTCCTATTGGTGCATGAGGCTGCTATCGTTATTTCCTCGTCCCTCATACTACATCTCCCAAGCTCCTTTGCAGCCAAGCAACCTTCCTATTGGTGCTGGAGGCCGCCATTTTTTCTAGCTTGGAGCTCAGAGTTGAAATTTCTAGCATGGTGAACGGGGCTGGAAGGAGAACGCGACCCGAGCGCTCTACAAGGTAGAAAAAAACCCTGCTCTCAAGCGCTCTTAGCACTAGAAGCTGAAAAACAAAGGCAGCCCTAGATTTCAGTAAAGTCTCCCATGATATCTGTGGATAAAATGGTAACATGTGGGTGGCTAGATGGTACTAGTGTTACGTGGGTTCAAAGCTGATTGAACAACAGTTTCCAACGAGTGCTATTAAATGACTCAATAGCAACCTGAAGGGAGATATCAAGTGGAGTGCCACAGGGGTCTGTGCCGGTCAACATTTTTATAAATGACCTAGATGAAGGGGTTAAAGAGAATGCTTATCAAATTTGCAGATGACAGTACAGCCAGCACCCTGGAAGACAGAATCAGGATTCAAAATGATGCGGACAGGCTTAATCATTGGGCCCATACCAGCAAGATGAAGTTTAATGAAGACAATTGTAAAGTCCTGCATGTAGGAAGAGACAGAGGCACAAGTACAAGATAGGTACAAGTGTCCGCTTACCCCGAGGAGACCTCCAGCATCCAGAACTCCCCCATGGAATACAGCAGAGTCCGCTGTGCTGCTGCTGCATCGCCACACGCGGGGAGTTAGGATTGGGCTGTCAGACAAGTTCTTATATAGTTCACTGCACAATCCTGCGCAACTAAACGATGACGGAACGAGCGTTCCGTCGCCAGGAGATGCTGCGAACGTACCGTAAAGCCTGGGCTACATTGTCCACGGCTGCGTCGGCGGCTGCGTTCCGTGTCCCGCCCCCAGGTCAAACAAAGGCTCTGATTGACCGGACGTAGCGCGAACGCGGCAAAAGTCGACCATTGACGGAGTGCCCCAGAGGCCGCCAGACCAGGTAATCAGGGATCCAGCAGGGGGGGGGGGGGGAGTTCGCTGAGGGAGGGGGGCCATTGGCCTAGCCGGCCTGGGAGGGGGATGGCCTCGGATGGCCTATTTAGCTGGCGGAACTCCGAGGAGACCAGTCGGGCCAGCCTGCAGTTACACTCGGGGAAGGGGACGAGTGTCCCCTTACCCAAGGAGACCTCTGGCCTGGCGGCAGCATGGCCACTGGTGTATAGGATCCGGCAGCCAGCCGGATCCTTACAGTGAATTGTGCCACCCATCCGCTGCCGTCATCTGTAGAAACGGTGTGGCTATTTGAACAGCATGCCCAATCAGATTCTCCTCTTCAGGGTTTTTTTTTTAAGATCACATTCATGGATTTCCCATATCATGTTTATGACTAGTTTTGTCTTTAGTAAATGCAGTCGAGTATTCAACTGCTGATCTGCTGCATGTGTTTGCTGTCTCGCTTCCTCTCTGTACCCCATAACAGATTCCAGCTCAATATATTTGGAATTATGCTTACATTTATTTACTGGCTGATATTTGGTACCATAAGGTGCAAAGTTGATGCAGTCAACCATGACTGACACAATGTGCGCAAGACCATCCAACATAGATTGATTCTGGAAGCAAAAACACAAAACAAGCTTGTCAGGTAAATAAGAATAGAATGAGGCAAGTCGTAAGATACTGCATACAATCGCATCCCATTTCGTATAACCGGGATCTATGCTTACGATGCGAGTTTCATCTTCTAATCCAGACACTATTTTGGCACAGAGTTCTTCACAGCACAGATTATCTTCTGCTGTTGCAACCAACGATGCACAACGGGCAAATGATCTATAGAGTTCTGACCAGGAACGCAGCAACGTTTTCATTACAGGCTGTAGCAAAAAATGGCACATCAATTATTATCCAAGTGATGATCACTGCTACAGTATATGTATTCTTTAAAGAATGAAGTATCACTAAATTTCCTACCTGTGGAAATGCAGAAGCTGGAAAAATGTGATCTATAGGCAACAACAATGCACTGTAAATTGCACTGAAGTTATGCTCCAAAGCGTCACCTTGATTTACTTCATTTGTCTAAAGGAAAAAAGTGGCCAAAACTGTGAATTTGGATAGGCACAAGAGACAGCTGGTATCCAAGCTTGTTTAAGATATTTTTCACATGTTCTGTTCTAAGCAAGACTCGAGTAAATTCTGCCTTGAACTGAAACTGCTAAACCTAAAGAGGACTTCATGCTATCATCCTCGTCACCTAGGCATAAATACTAATGCAGACAATTGAACATTGTAACAACTCCTTCAGGTAGTAAGGTACAACTTCAAGTGTTTGTCTGCACAGACAAAAGTAGCCGGACTTTCTCCCTGCAACTAGAATCTTGGAGCATCCCAGGGTTCCAATCACGAGAAGAGCGGGGGGGGGGGGGGGGGCGCGAGCACGCGTTAGCACGAGCATTCTGAAGGAGCCCAACACATGTTCACTCTGCATCAGAGAAGGCTTCATACATCTATTAGCATGACCATACTTTTCTGCAGATTATGCACCAATCATGATTCTAAAATTAAAAAACACCACTTCAACTGATCCTTGGGCTCCCATACAAAATAACCAACACCATTAACTTATCGTAAATCACCAAGAAGCATGAAATCGCACAAGGTCCCTTTTCAAAATTCCAACTGAAAACTCTAGATCGATTTATATGCTATATAGAAGGGGTGTCAAACTCATTTCATACAGCGGGCTGAAGTTAGCATTCATGGCTCCTGCTGAGAGCTAGAAGTGATGTCATTAAGCAGGAAGTGATGTCATTAAGCAGGAACTCAGCAGAAATAAGCACTTTGTTCTCACCTAGGAACTCAACAGCTGCAAGCAACAGTGAAAATATGCAAATCTTGATAATATTTTTCAAGATACGGGAAAGTTCAATCATATGGGCCGCCCTTAAAGTTTCAGCAACACTGCTTCTGCCGAAATGTGTTCCCTCTAATATTTTCCCTACTGTGCGGAGCAGTACATAACCCACTGTCATTTTAAAACTGGCAATGGCCAGTCTGCTCTCTAGGCAGTGAGGTGCTGCTCATGCATCACAACTGCAGCGGTTAGGTGGCCTTTTTACAAAGAATTGTCATACACGACATACAATATTTCATGACCATTTGGCTCCACTATTCCGAACTGACAAAAAAAATATCCTCCATCTACTGAATGCTAGGTATCCTGCTAAAATGGTTAACATACCCCCTGAAGATACAGATTTACAGCACAACCCTATGCATGTCTACCTAAAAGTATGTCTCATTGAATGCAATGGGACTTACTCCTATTAAAAAGTGTGCATAGAACTGCAGCAAGAGACTCTAAATCTAGGTCCATTACCAGAAATTCCAGCCCTATCTGGGCATGCCAAGGTTTGAAGCTGGGAGTATGACCTTATTAAATTTCCTTAAGATGTTTATTTTTTATTTTTCACATTTTTATACCGCCCTTCCTCCAAGGAGCTCAGAGTGGTGTACATATTTCCTCCCCTCCTTTTTTGTCCTCACAACAACCCTGTGAGGTAGGTGGGGCTGAGAGATAGTGACTGGCCCAAGGTCACCTAGGAAGCTTCGTGGCTGAGCGGGGATGTTGTGTCTTTCTGGGTGGTACTAATAAAGATATTACTATACTGTGACTTTGAGTTTCTCTCTGCTTCCCAGTCCAAACCATATCTAGTTCATAAACCCACATCTTCTCCCTGCCCTTTTCCCCAAGATAAAAAGTCCCTGATACTTTTGGCAACTCTTCTTTGCACCTCTGTACAAGGTACAGGGTTCTTTGTACCTTTCCCCACAATATTCCTTTGGAGATGGGGCAAACATGCCTGCATCTCTTCCATCAGTGATCTGCATTCATGTCTGGCTACCAAACTTCACTTATGTCAGTAATCTGCACACACTGCCTGGCTTATAGAATTAGTGGCGGCAACAACTTTCAGCCTTCCCATTACAACCTTGCAGCTTATCAGGCAAGCCTAATGAGGCCCATGGGCCTTATGCTTGACACCCCTGCTACATAGCCTAATATTTTCCATAAGTAAAAGGCATTTAAGGTTGATCAAACCCCCTCATGAATTTACTATGGTACCTGGTTAATCCACTCAGTTAATGGGTTAACTACGATACTCCATATTCTCCAGAGATGTTCCTTATTTTCCAGGTACTTTGCACTTTGGTTAGCAATGGTGAATACCGACTCACTAAAAGCCAGAGGGGATGTAGGACCAGACAAAACAAATCTCACAAGAGACTCATAGTTCAAGAAAAACCTAATAAAAAAGGAAGAAGAAACCCTCAGTTTAGTTTTAGGTTCTCAGTTTAAAAAAACCCATTTAGTTTGAGTGAAAACTAAATCAATTTACAGTTCAACCCTGTACATTTCCACACAGAAGTAAGCCCCACTGAATTCAATGGGACTTACTCCTAGGAAAGGTTTGCAAACTAGTAACTGCATCAGTCAAATGACATACAAAACATGTTAAAGCTATGACAACTTAGACAGGAAAGATATTATACTTTAAAGCCAAGGACATTTGTCATCACATCACATGTGCATTTGCTCTCCCACATACACACACGTACGTATGCGTACACACATACCAATCCACAAGAGACTAGAAGAGTTCTGTTCTCAAGTGCCTACCTTTCATCTTGAATACAGCATTTTAACAGATCCTCCCGGAAAGAAAGTTGAATTAAGAACAATGCCGGAGTTCCCTAATAAGAAAACAAAGCCATGATGTTGGCCAGCTATCCTGATGTGCAAACATACGCGGCTGTATTCTGCCCGAATCCTCCTGTCCCACAAAACCACCACCACATTCTTGATGAATGAATTGGCAAGGGTCTGCAGCAGCTCTGTTTTGCCACATTCTTGAAGAAAGACTCCAACCCTTAGGTATGAGCTGAAACTAGTGCTTTTCAGTGCACAATTAAGACCACCGGAAATTCTGGAAGCATGGTAAAGCAAGCAATCTTGTTTAAAACTGAAATATTTACATTATGTAATTGGCTGCAACAAGTTGATGGCGACTCCCGATTCAGAAACAGCTAAATAGACCCACCTAACATTACCATACAGATACAAAACAAACTCATGCTTCTTAAGACGTACACACTTCATTTTGGCTAGAGCTATTCAGTTAGGCCGGGTAAGGACAATAATATGTCTCTCCTCACCCCAACAACTCTATAAAGTGGCAGATTAGATTGAAACACAATTTCTCATAATACTCAGGGAACTCTATGCTCAGCCAAAATATTACAGCAATACCAATATATCGTATGTAACAGAGAGGCAAGTGTCTACATTTAGGCACTCTATCAATTATATTTCTTCTGATCAATATCTGGGATCTCCCCCAAGACCTATGGCCTAGAACATGCTAGTATAACCTGTGTTGCATTCAAGCAGATCCCTATATGACTAAGTTAAAAACACACACACACGCGAACCAATTTTGTAGGATTCTTCAAGGCAACTGGTATCACTTGGCCTGCCACACTTTGTACAAACATGCAAATATGTAGGTTGGTAAATTTAGACACAATTAGAAACAGACCAGAAAAAGTCCCGCTTACATTCAGAAGATCCATGTTAGCAACCTGATAGGCTGGTGAGCCCAAGACCTTTGGAGGCAATTCCTTAATTGTGATTTCTATCAGGGACTAGAGGAAAAAAAAAGACAGCAGAAATGAAGTTAAAGTGAACAGTTACACGGGTACCTATACAGAGTCATACCGCTAACATGAGAAGTAGTAATCATCTTGTTTTAGAGTTTACAAGAAAACGGGGTATAAGCAAGGCTTGCCATCTTCTACAGCATGGGGAAAAGTGGAAATTCCACAGCATAATACTTAGCTTGACAAAGCTGACTTCTTTAAATTATTAAGCAGAACACGTAGGCAAGTATGCAGCTTAGTGAAATTTCCCAGTATTGGAGCCATTCTAAAAACAGAACCAACCTCCAAGCAAATACTGACCCCAAGGGATGTTTAAGGGAGGCTAGTTCATGGTTCTATTTATGCAGACATGCTGCCTCTTACGATAATTTAAAAGCACCTATATAGACTATATTAACACTAACCAGTGAAGTCAACACAGGCAGCTCATTTGATACAACAATGTTTTTCAAGGCCTTCAGCAACATAGTGAGCACTTCCAAACTTTGTCGCTCTCTCTTGCTACCTATAAATAAAAAACATTGCAAAGCCTATTAGCACAGAAGTAGACTGGAACAACACTGCGGCACAGGGGTATGAACCCTCTCAAATTTCTCCCCTGGTTGCAAAGAAACCTTGAACAGTGCTAGTAAATTTGAACTTATAAGAACATTTCCCACCTTAAATGAGAACACCTCCTTAATGTTCCTGATGCAGTTTCTCCATGTGAACTAGACTAGAATTCTGTCTTCAGGCACTTACTCCTAGTTAATCTCATACAGGCAGTTGCACCAACAGCATTAAAGATGTGCAACCTGGTACCTGCTGCATTTGTATTGAATGTCATGCAAATTTATCAGCCCTAAACACAGCTGAAGATTACACTCAATATAGACCAACTTACTCATGCATTCATTGCTTAGCTTGAAGTAGTGTCCAAAGAAGGTACTGCCATCTAATGGTGAGAACCGATCCTGCAAGCCTAAGATGCATTTACCTTCCTACAACACTACACTTTTAACCCTATGAAGCCTTTACTATATTGGGTAGTTCTTATTTAGATGCCAATATAACTGCAGTGCATCTCTGTAGGTGTCCTGTGAAGGCCCTCCTATCTCAGCTCAAACCCCAGCTTGGACATATATGAACTACTCTGCCTTACCAGATTCCACATTTCCTCAGCCTCCTAATCCCAACCTAACCTTATGCTCTGCCTTATAGCTACTCTCCATTAGGTCTACTGCTGCTTTGGCTTCTTGACAATTATTTCCCAATTGAGTACCCCCCCCCCTTCTTCAAACGAGCACTTTCCCAGCTGCTGTTACAAACAGGACTGCTTTTTAGTAATACAGGTGTCCTCCGCTTGACGGGGATGCATTCCCCAAACCCTGTTGTTAAACTGCCCCGTCGTTAAGCAAAGTTGGAAGAGCCTCATGCACCTATCCGGAGGCCTGTTCCTGGCCTCCATGGGCCTCAGAATGGTCCACAGAGGCATCTGTAAGGCACTTCTGTTTTTTGGGAGCAACTTCCCTTATGAAAGCCTCTGCGGGCCATTCTGAGGCTTGGAGGCAGCCAGGAACAGGCCTCTGGAGAGACATGCAACCCGGAACAGGAGAGGCCTCAAATTTCCAAAGGCAGGGAAAGTGACCAATGACGTTCTGCCTGATGGCCGCCATCATATATCCAGGCAGTTAGGTGGAACGTCGTTCAGCGGGGGACACTTGTATAATGGAGAGAGGAGAAAATTTTAGAAGTTTCCTTCCAGGAAATCTAATTAAACCCTGATCAAGTACTTAAAAATTCTGAAGCAGCGCAGCCACTTAGATAGCTGGACATCAACAAGGTGAGCAAAAAAGCAGCCTGTCATGACACTGCCAGCTCCAGATGCTCAGCTGAGAATCCAATAGCCAGCCCTAGAAGTCTAGTAGACAGAGATGCCTTATGCTGCCGTCCCAATTTATCTCAAGTACCGGTACCTACATGCGCTGGACTACGCATTTCCTACGGACTGTATACAGCATTCACAGATGTACTTCTTGTCATAGCATTCTTTGCTTTAGCAATTCCTGCCCCAGCAGCACATTAAATCCTGTGGTATTTAAAAACAGAGCAGCCTTACAATTACCCAATCTACCTCCTTTATTTTAATTAAGGGTGGCACAGTTATTTACTAGTAATGACATGATGCATTGACTTGCCAACATTCTTACTTTCAGAGATGGTTTCCCCCAGACAGGTTCATTTTAGCCAATACCAGAACACAGTACCACCACTTACCTAATTCAATTGCAGCTCTCACAAAACCAATCATTTCCTTCCATATAGCATTTAGAATAATGTCTGCAAAACAAGGAGAGAATAATGGGCAAATCCATTCACATGGCAAACAAGCAGATTTAAAATATCATAGTTGAATACGTAGTGGCCAATGGAAGAGAAAGTAAAGATGTGCCTTGACTACTGCGCTATTAAAGTCATTTTTACAGCACTTTAAATTAAAAAAAATTCACCTTGTTTACAAATATAATCTTACCAGAAGCATCTTTTCCAACTGCAATGAAGCCATCCTGAACTGCATTTATGAACGTACTGGCATGTTTACAGAAGAAAGAAGGACTAGTGATCACTGAGTGCTGAAGAGGTTCTAGATGGGATGAAAGATCACAAGTTCTATCAATCTGACCAAAAGGTGAGACACCAGCAGATTTTATTTTGTTGAAAGCATTCTTAAGCATAGCATTACCTAAACTAAACACAACTTTGTTATCTTTGGCAAAAGCCAAGACTTCTGGCCCCATGAAGAAGTGAAGTAACATTTCAATCCCGAGGAGCTGAATGGAGGGAATGCTTCCAATGCCTCCCATGCTGGAATTCAGGGACATCCTTTGAGTGCTGGCAGGAAAAGCACCTACAACACAAAGTGTCACACTTTTTAGGACTATATCACGTTGACAAAAGAAACTGTTTTATACATGGGAAAAGCACAGAAGGGACATCTAAGCAAATGGGGTGGGGGAAGACAAGAGACTAATTTGAAGACTTATCTTTTTTTTTTTTTTTTTTTTTGCACTAGTCTACAATTTAAAAGTGAGCAATACTGTAATTCAGGATAAAGGTCTAAAAAATTCTGAACAATTTATTTAGAAAAAACTCCATTAAAAATTGACCTTCATGCAAGTTAGGATTCTCTGGCTACTGTTTTAAAACACAGTAGGGTTAATATTTAATCAATACTTCACCTTAGAAAGATCACGATTTGAATTATTGCTGCAAACTCCTTGGGCAGGGTCCGTCTTATTTACTCATGTTTTAAACACACACACACACACACACACACACACACACACACACACACACAGCCAGCCCACCTTTGACTACAGGCGACTTAAGAAACCTTATAATCACTCAAATTAACAAATTCTGCAAGCCTAAGAGGATCTGCAACTTGAACTGCACCAAATCCACTGCCCCCGTTAGCTCCCCTCCCTTAAAAATACAAAAAACACCAGAAAATTGTTTACACCCCATTACCACTGTTGCTGCTAGCACCTCCTCCTGATCCACCTGGCTGCTTAAGGAAGCGGCCAGATGAGTGACGCAAGGCGATCCAACCCCCCCCCCCATGGTCCCCGCATGCTCTGCTCATCCAGTTTGAACCCCCCCCCCAATGGTCCCCGCATGCTCTGCTCATCCAGTTTGAATCTAACAGGTCAAGTGGTGTACAAGAGAGGGGGCAGCAGCAGATCTGGAACGAGGCATGGTGGAATTCCACTCCCTTCTCTCTCAACCACCTGGCTCTCTTGCTGGGTAGGGCAGAACTGAGCGATACTACTCTGACGGCTTGTGAAACCTGAGCAACCAGAAGAGGATCGCTCTGGTGCGTTTTGTCTTTTTGAAGCTCCACTGTTGCAATCACTTGCAGTGGAGGAAGAGGTGAGCTGCTGGTGCTCCGATCCCCTTCCCCACTCCTTCTTTTCAACTCATTGAACAGTATCAAAGAGCCGACTGAAGCAGCTTGGTGGGCAGACATGGAGTGCAGGGCACCTCGTCAGTTCGCGGCTCCTCCCCAACTCATCACCCAAAGTGGGCACTTCAGTCACCTCATGGAGGGGTGGACCCCGAGTCACATCCTGACCACCACTTCTGCCATCAGGAACTCCCTCTGTGAATGGAGAGCCTGAGCATGTGCTGCTCACAAAATGACCCCTTGTACGAGCAAAACGGTTCTTTCATTCACGTAGGGAACTCCCAACAGCGTATTAGGATGCTACCTATTTCTCTACCAGCTAAACAAAAAGCAACAAACAAAGGTATTTGAAAATGACCTGAAGCCGTCATGACCAGTAGTAACATACAAAGTCTTAGGTTCATATCCAGGAATAAAAGCCATGTGTAGAAGAGTTCCAAAAATAATTCTATGTTGTTGGTTTTTTTTTAAAAAAAAAAAACTGATTAAAACCCAGGTTAAAGTTAAAACACATTGTTGTTTTAAAACAAAGTTAAAAACATCCAAAACGATTAAATAGTTCAAAACACATTGAATTATTTTTGGAACTTTTCTACACATGACTTTTATTCCTGGATATGATCCTAAGACTTTGTAAAAGGTATTTGTTACTCTGCAAAGAGCCAGGTGTGATACTGGTGGAGCAAAATACACATTTACATTTGCTTGAACATTATGTTACTATAAAGCCAATGTCTTCTACCCCACAGATTTACTATTAATGCTTAGAAGTCAGAATCATAGCTGGAAAGAGGTTTGCCTCATACCTGATTTCTGTGCAGAACATGGTGTTCCAAGGATCTGGTTAGTAGATACCCGGGATGAATTTCCTTGTACCAGAGAGGTATCTAAGCTTACAGTGCTCTGAATTAATGGGACGCAAACCTAAGTACATATAGATACAGGCATCACAGCATGAATATAATTCACATGGGACACAGACTGATGCACTTTACATTTGTTACCCGATACCACATAAAAATGCAATTGATTTCTATGTAGTTCAAATAAAGCGTTAGGCACAGAGCCTTCTGCTGCAATTCCCTGATTAAGGCAAACACCGACAAAAATCTGTAGAACCTTAAGGGGGGAAACAGTGATACACCTGGCACAACTTTTAACTATCATCCAGCTTTTAACTATCATCAGCTTCCACATACATTTATTCACAGACATCTATGAACTAAGGTAGATTTAAACCAAAGTACTTGGGTCTACATTGATTTGTAGATTCAAGTTTAAGTACATCAATACTAATTGTTTAGCACCATTTCAGTTTCATTAACATGAATCCTTTATATGCAGATCACTCATTTCCCATTTCCCCTCATTATCACATTTATGGCCCAATCCTGAGTAACCTTAGGCTGGGGAACGAGCGCCCCGCCAGCCTAAGTTGTTGGGAACGAGCGCCCCGCCAGCCTAAGTTGTTGGGAACGAGCGCCCCGCCAGCCTAAGTTGTTGGGAACGAGCGCCCCGCCAGCCTAAGTTGTTGGGAACGAGCGCCCCGCCAGCCTAAGTTGTTGGGAACGAGCGCCCCACCAGCCTAAGTTGTTGCAAAAGTGCTTTACAGCACTTTTGCAGTTCCTAGAGTAAGTGACGCTGGTGCGGAGGTCGGTGCTGCTCACTCTGCTGTCAGGGACAACCCATGCCAGCTGATGTCCTGCGCCAGTTGGTGCAGGCAGGGCGGGCTGGGGTTGTAGGGGAGGGGGCCATTGGCCAGCCCAGCCTGGAAGGGGGCAGGGATATTGGCGCTGGATTGCAGATATCCCAAGCACCTTCCCGGGCCAGCCCTACATAGCCTCCCTGGACACGCGCCAGTTAAAGAGGCTTACTCCAGGACTTACACCGGGGGAAGGGGACAAATGTCCCACTTCCCCCGAGGTAAGTCCCGTCTGTGCTGGCTGCATCGTGCTTAGGATGCAGCGGCCAGCGATTTTGGTCGGCCGCCAGATCTTAGGAAGGAGGATCGGACTGCCCATTTAGATTCTGAACTCTGTTAATAGTTCAAATGACTGCTATTTTCAACTGAATTTGACACCACTGTGGTCAATTGTATAAAATCAGTATACAAGTGCTCCAAATCTAACAGGTTTTCACGTTTGACTGAAAGACTACCACCAGATTTGCCCTAAAACAGTAGGAAGTGAGTGAAACCTTTGACTTGCATTTCCTTGTGAGGACTATTTGAGATTCTCAAACAGGATAGAAATCCAAGCAACCAGAAAACAGCCTTTCAGACTTGCATTAGTATTAAGGTTACCTGTTCAAAGTGGGCGGGAAGCTGCGGTCCAAGCCTCATTAGTAAATACCACCAGACCTCCAGCTTTGTCAGCGCCAGAGCTTCAGTTCTCACATGAATGGAGCTTAATGGTTGCATTAGCAATTTCAGCCTTTTGGTGCTGCACAAGATCTCTTGAGAAACAAAAATGGAGACACATTTTGTAATACCTAAAGCAAAGACAAAAATCAACTCACTCTTTCTGACCTAAATGGATTGGCATTGTTGCTGACACACAAGAGAGGGATGTGGCCAACAGCTATGTGCTATCAATTTTGTGAACGCTAAAACCTCAAGTTATTTGCAGTTAATAAATCAGCAACCCAACACAGAGGTTTGAAAATACCTATCTCCACAAAGTGCCTAAAAACTCTCAGCAACACTTGCAAATGTGGATGCTCCTATTATTGTAGTTTCTGGTTTCTTTCATTAAATGCATTTCCAATTCATGAAGAGTCAGGATTTATTACATTCTTATAATTATCTGTTTACATCAATTGCAATTGCAACTAGCAAAAACATAGTCAAGTAATCCAGAGAATAGCATTCTAGAATAAATTTCTGAAATGATGTTGTGAGCAATTAACGTTGGAGTGGTATGTATGTTTACAGTTGCAATAAAAAAAAACTTTTACTCCAAGTCCTTTGAGTAACCTCTCTTCATTAAGAAACACAAAACTGGTCGAGCTCAGTTATTAACTTTTGTCAAGTATATCAGCAATTAGCAGTTGGAGTGCTAATAAATGGCGACCCCTCCAAATCATGGACCATTCCATGTAGCAGATGCAGAGACATGTAGTTCAGTGTTAAATATGTGGAAATGTAGCAACTTATTAAGTTACAATGAACCTGCCATGGGATTTTACTGGGTGTTGCATCAGTAATGCACACACTGCTCCATAATTTTGTAGTACCTGGATTTAGAGCAAAGTTGTCAATCAGACTCTTCCATGCAATGAAAGCTATTTTCTTTACCACTGGTGACCCGCTGCGAAATCCAAGCTCTTCCAACTGCAGTAACGAATTGATAAAACTTCCACTACGATGCAGCGCCTGAAAGAATAAATACAGTGAACAGGTTCATCCAGTCAGTTGCCTGCATTTGGCGAAAATGAAAAGGAATCTCTCCAACTTACCTTCCCAAGCAGCTTTACAAACAGAGGCCAGAGTTTCAAAACGTACGTCTCATTTTTTGATGAAAATAGCTTTTGGAGGTCTGGGATTATTTTCTGCAAAGAATATAAATAAGCACACAATCAATACAGTTATCCTATAATTGAATAGTTCTTCCCCCTGCCCTCAACATACAAACCACCACCTGTAAAGCTGGAGGTCACTAACCAAGAAAGATCCTGAGGTTGTAGTGGATAGCTTAATATAAGTGTCAACTCAGTGAGAAGCAGCAGCAAACAAACAAACCATTCCATGTGGAATTATTAGGAAAGAGATTGAAAATAAAGATAGCAGCTCCACGTAACTCCTACGTTCAGGTTCAGTGCACCAATGAAACATAGCCATCTTTCATCTGCAGTAATTTAAAAATACCAACACATATACCGTGTTTCCCCGAAAATAAGACCACCCCCGAAAGTAAGACCTCCCCTCATTTTTCCTTCATTTTAGTTGGCACATAAAAATATAAGACCTCCCGGAAAATAAGACCTAGCGTTGCTGGGAGGGAGTACTACTTGGGAGTCCTGCTGAACTACAGGGCCATCAGCTCCGTTAAGCCCCTGTCTGTAGAGATCCCCGCTGGGAGGGAAAGGGGCTCTGAGCACCGAGCACCAATAAAGCAAGAAGAGAATGGCTCGGCCTCCTGCAGCTGCTGCTGCCGCAGACACCCCGGTGATCCTTGCAAGCGCGCGAATCAGCTGGTCAGCTGAGCTCCTGGTCAGAGCCACTTTTCCTCCTAGCAGGGATCGTAACAGGAAACAGGAGCTCAGCTGACTAGCTGATTTGCGCGCTTGCAAGGATCACCGGGGCGTCTGCGGCTCTGCCTCCTGCAGCTGCTGCTGCCTTGCAAGCACGCAAATTTCTCTCCTCACACATGCGCAGCAGTGTTGGAAAACAGAGTGGAGAGCAGCAAGGAGTAAACAGCCTCAACGCGGTTATCTCAGGCTCCAGCTGAGTTCAGGAAAAAAAACACATGGTGACGGGGTGTCTTTTGTCCTCCGAGGGGGGTAGGGAGATGGGCAGGTGACCCGAGGCTGCAGCAAGCCCCCGCTCCCACCACAGCGGCAGCCTCGCTGGGCTCCTGCCTCCTGCTTTTACCGGTACCCCACCAACAGTACTTTGAACAAGGAGTTCCACACTATTTCTGTAGTGTTCTTTTTACTGTGTGATTGTGCTGTAAAATGGTACATAGAGACATCGCTGCTTCCCGTCCCTGCTCTCCTCTCACTGCCACTCAGCCGGCCAGCACAGCTGAGAAAGCAATTAAAGTCACAGTGTACTATTACCATAGCAGTTAACATCTTCACAACTGTAGATACCATACAGACACAGGAGAGGCATGGGGGCTTGCATAACGACTTGCCTTAAGGCTGACTTAATGCCTCTCCTGTATCTGCACAAAGGAAAATGGCAGAGAAGGTTTCATTGAGGTGAGAGGAGAATTGATACCATATGCAGAATTTTAGCTGCTGTGAAATCATCCTCTGATCTGCAGGTTTCATTGAGGTGAGATGACATTATGACGACATTCCAGAAGACGATATGGTTGTTTTTGAATAAATGTTTTTGAATGAATGTAAATTGTTGTACAAAAACATTGTGGTACAAATTGTGGTACAAAAAGGATTTGCGTGATTTTTGCTGGCACTCATAAGACCTCCCTGAAAATAAAGACCTCCTGCATTTTTAAGGCCAAAATTAATATAAGACACTGTCATACATTCGGGGAAACAGGGTAAGTGATGACTGCATAAAATATACCGGTAGTTGCAAATGTATTAGCTGGTATTGCATATAAAGCTGGTATTAGAGTCACACATCAAAAAGCATCTGGAGAGTTCTGCAAGAATTTTTAAAGACACACTTCTCCCTTACAGTAGTCATGAGCTCTTCAGTGACTGCTGCCACCTCCTGCTGCTTCCGAAGTAAAAGTGGCACTCCCATTTCCAACGCAGTAGCACCTCTTAGCTGTACTTTATGAGCCGAGTGGACAACCAAAGGAATGATCAGCTTGGCCCAACTCACAGCCTGCTCCTCCATGTGTGATGGAGCCTGTTCTATGAGCCTACGGTCAGAAATACAAGCACCAGTATTAGTACTATGACCACACTACCTGCAGAGGTGGTTTGTCATAATAAAATATTCTGTGTCATTAAAGATGGGTCTGCAACCTAAATTTTCAGCTTTCAAATTTTCAGATGAACCTAAGCTGCTTTCAAATTTTCAGATGAACCTACAGTGCCTCAAAAACCTGAAGGTTCCTCAAGGAGGAGATCAGTAATGGAGTCACTAATGGTAGTGAGCAACCTACCCATCCTCATATGCAACACAGCCACTGGATAGTTGGTGTGCTTTAGAGTGTACTCTCAGTTCTTGCAGAGAAATGCAACCCAACAAGCTTTGTCAGCACCCCAAATGGACCCAAATCCAAACAGATACTCTAGAAAATGGCCAGGAATCCTCTGCAATGGGCAAAGAATAGGTGCCAGATAAGTCACTATGAAAAAGGTTCTCTAAAAGTTGGAAAGTCAGCCCCTTAGTCTGTTCACTGCTATATCAAAAGGTACGACATTATACCTGTACAGCAGGTGGCACACATCATCTGTAATACCACAGTCTACAGATCAGAGCATTAGCTTAATCAGACTACCTTGCACTTTTTTCTACGACACACAACTTGCCATGAAATTTGTTTCAAATTACGTTGTTCTCTAAGCCAGGTGTTGCCAACCTGTGTTACGTGTACCCCTTGGGGTATGCGAGACCCTGCCCATTAGCTGCTGCGATCAGCAGCTGATAACAGGCAGCTGTAGCCTTTTTTTCCAGGGTTGTGGCGTGAGCGGGACGACCCGCTCACCCGTGCCGCAACCCTGTAAAAAAGGCTATAGCCCTATTGATGTCCCCGTAGCTCCTCCTACCTGTTCTCCTGGGTGCTGCCATCTTGGATCTCGCGAGATTTCATGAGATCCAAGATGGCAGCACCCAAGAGAACAGGTAGGAGGAGCTATTGGGGACATCAGCAGGGCTATAGCCTTTTTGTTTAGGGTTGCGGTGCAGGCGGGCGCTCCTGCTCGCGCCGCAACCTGGGAAAAATACACTTTTTTACATGTGGGGGCAGCCACTCCAGGGGTATGCAGGGGAACTGGAGGCCTGCGTAGGGGGTATGTGGGCCTCCAAAGGTTGGGAACCCCTGCTCTAAGCCACAAATAAAGCACAAACGCAGATTAGCATTCACTGCATATATGCTGCCAAGTCACATGGTCCCAAGTGTAAAGATCAATGGCAGAACAAGATGCCATTGAAAACATGGATAGATTTGTTGTTCAATATTTTAACAGCCGACACATACCGTATGATAACATTTAGTGCTTCATATTCAACCACCATAGAATGCAAGTCTCCTCTGTTCAGTACTGTTTCCAGCATAGCAATAATACTGGGTACCTGAAAAACAAATGAGATCAAGGTAATCAAGCTAGACATTTAAACTTTTTTGCTTACAGGAAAAGAACAAGAAATACTCACCGCCTTCCCAACAGTATCGGGAGGAAAGGACTGCTTAGCGATCACCCAAAGTGCTCTAGTGCGAGTGTTTTTCTCAGCTGCCTTTACGGCAACACTGTTCAGTATGGAAAGTAATTCTTGTATTTCCGATTCTGTAAGAAAAAATGTTTCACAATCCATTACTCTGAAGATCAATACCATGTGTGCACACACTATTCAAGAGCACAAAGCAGCATTTGGTGTGGCATTTTGGTGTGGGCAGGAGGTGTGGCCTGGAGGGTGAGCTGTCGCCTTGCCTGAAAAAGGTTAAGCTAAAAAGCAGCCTGGATCCTGCCTTGGATGGGGACCGGAAGCCACTGACGGAAGAATGTGAAGGAGTGCGGAGTGTGAAGGAATCAGCTGGCAAGAGACAGAACTCGTCTGAGGCGTGATTTGCAGTTGCTGCCTGGGGAAGCTGGAAAGTGCAAGAGCAGTACAGCCAGGACGACAACCGCATTATGAAAGGAAACATCTGAAGAAATGGAGGATTCTATGAGTTTCGCGCATAGAACAACACTTGTAAAAACCCCATTTGAAAAAATGGGGTTCATGGTCAAGCCCACCTATGTAAACCACCTTGAGTCTACGAGAAAGGCGGTATATAAATATTGTAATAAACAAAACAAATAAATTCTCTTTAGAACGGCAAGGGGCAACTTATTCCCTTCCCTCCCGTGTCTATTCTCCTGTGGCTCTGAACTTCACATGCTTAAGCATCCGCTTAACGTTCTCCTTGGTCTTGCAAACGGTTACCATGCTCAAAGAACGCCTTGCTTCTGGACCCAGGGGAGGGCACCAAGAAGAGCAGAGCCCAGAAACAAGCACTGGTTTTTCCCCAGCCTCAAGACTAAACAGGACACCACAGCACTCCTTGGTTGTCAGAACATCACACATTATAGCACCAGGTCAGAATGAACGCAGACAGAAAGAATCCGTTATGAGTAGTGTTACAACGCAAGACCAGATACACTTTATTCTATAGATGAAATTCATTCTATAGATGAAATTCATTATAACAAATCAATGACACACATTTTAGTCATCATAAAACAAGATTACTAGTTAAGACTGCCTGCCTGTAATATTTGGAGTCAGATTAGGGTGAAATACAGTTTAAAAAATTGCTGAACAAAGATAAATATATATATATTTACCAGATAGGAGACAAGCTATGTTTGAGTTAAAAACACAGAATCCTAAAGCTTGTAAGGCTGCACTGCTCAGTTCCGAGTTCTCAGTAGGGATGTGCGTCTACAAAAGAAAACAAACACCCATTTGAACATGTGAAGTGACAAGATTTCATTAACCATTTTCAAATTTAAAACAGGTAACATATGGGCAACTTATGAGCAGAATACCTATTTTATATGATTTTACACACAGATTAAACATGTTTAATGTGTTTCAGGGATCAAGTCACAGCTTCGTGGTAAAGCATATGCTTTGCACACAGAACATCCTGGGTTCAATTCCTGGCATTTCCAGCTAGGGCTGGGAAAGATCCCTGTCTGAAATCCTGGAAAAGGGCTGCCAGTCAGTGTAGACCAGGGGTGGCCAACCTCCCACCATTAGGGCCTCTGTGTTCTTAAGAGTTGTGTAGAAGACAGAATCTTGGCAGCTGCAAGTGCTGATGGTGCTGCTAAAGCAGCTGCACCTGCTGAAATGCCCTCTCATCTATACAACCATTAAAGGGCCAGCATTCACGCTGGAAGGTTGGCCACCCGAGCATTAGACAATACTGAACTAAATGGACCAACAGTCTGACTCGGAACAAGGGAGCTCCTGTGTCACCAACATGGGGCACAAACAAGAAAGCTGGTTTCTTTGCAAGACTTGTCTCCAGTCTGCATATCAGAATTCAGATACATCCGCCTCTATTCTTTTCCTTCTACTATGGAAAACTAGAGATAATGCATCAACCTCTTTCACACAATATCCAGCCATGACTGATTAACTGATTTCAGTTTAATTTTTATCCCACCCTTCCTTCTAGGAGTGCAATACACATGTTTCTTCCTCCACATCCATTTTATTCCCACCAAAATGTTGTGAGGTGGGTTAGGCTGGGAGACGGTGACAAAGCTACCTAGCAAGCTTCATGGTTGCGAGAAGACTTGAACCTGGTCTTTCATTCTACACCACTGGTGTCACTGCAAGGGCAGTGCTCTACGTTCCGCCGCAGTCAGACCCTCCGTTACACGGGAGCACAAAGAGCCCCCACCCCCTCGTCTTTGGAGCCATTCAAGTTGGTGCTTTCACCGACGTGTAACGGAGGGTCTGACCGCGGCGGAACTTAGAGCTCCGCCCCCCCCTGCAGTGACGCCAGTGCTCTACACCATGGACCTGGACACACAGAGGCATTATTTTGTTAGCAGAAGCTCCGCTGCCCTACATCAAAACTGGATTCTCTCTCACGCACACACTCCCAACATCAGAACTTCAGTGGCAGTTTCTGGCATGGATGCAGAGCCGGCCCAGTCACAAGGCTGACTGAAGCAGCTTGTTTGACTCAAGCCAGTCAGCCTGCTTGACTCAAGTGGTGGAGTGGTGAACTGATGAGGGCCCCTGCCTGCTGCCCGTCTGGCCAACTGCCCCCAAGCTGCAAGACGCAGCAGCACAGTGACTGTTTTGATTGCTCATTTTTAAGAACAATCAGAATAGGATCATTCAGCTCTGCTTCCACCAAGCAAAAGGGAAAGAGAGGCAGACCCCCTCCTTACGGATCATGCTTAGCAGATCATCCTGTTTGCTTCAACAAAACTGACTGGAACAAGCAGGAAAAGGCAGCAGTGGACTTGTTGGCAAGAGGAAAAAAAAGGGGGGGGGTTTCTGACTGCCATGCTCCTCCTTGCTCTCCCTAAGCAGCTGGGTAGGCAAGGAGGAGGCAGCAATATTGGTGGTGAGGCGGAAGCACACAAAGTGGTGGCTGTCTTTTTTAGGAGGGGTTCAAGCTGACGGGGTGGCAAATCTGCCCCAATTCAGGCAGCAGATCTGTTCAGACCACTCCTCCATGGATGTCAATATACTGGTACTTCCATGGATTCGTGTCTGACGAAATACAAGCACATTTACCAGACGGGCAGCCCAATCCGGTGTAAGATGCGGCGGCCAGCTGCTGCATCCTATCCCGGTCACGGGCTGCCATGGGGCAGCCTGGGAACACCTAAAGGGAAGGGGACGACAGTCCCCTTCCCTCGGTGCAAGCGGCCTGCAGCCCTCTGGGCCTACTCGAATATACGCCAGCCCTGGAGCTGGCGTACATTCGAGTCCTCTGTGTAAGGCCGCACTGGCCTGGGAGATGGCTTGGGATATTGCTGGAGCTCGCTGCCGTTATCCCTGCCCCCTCCCCACCCGGTACGGCCATCCCTCACTGCCTGGTCCCCCTCCCCACCCGGTACGGCCATCCCTCACTGCCTGGTCCACCTTCCCCCCGCCCCAGCCAGTGCAGGACTCACCTTGCCCGGCAGGGATGGTCCATCGGTGGAGAGAGGGCTGCCATCTTCTGTGCCGGCAGCCCTTATTCTCCAGGTGCCATGAAAGTGCTTTATGGCACTTTCGCAACACCCAGCGGCATAATTTTACACTGGATTGCACCGTGCATCTCTCAGTTTTGAGTGAGATCAGAATACACCCAACTTTAGCACCCACAAAGTAGTTTCTCTCAAGTCACCCCTGACCTGCTACTCTATGGTGATCAACCCACTACCTTTGTCAAGATCTAGTCTCATGTTTCATTTCCTAAGAATATGTATGTAGCATTAAAGAAACAGATCTACAATAAGCAAATTATGCAAAAACATGGCAGCTATGGCTAACTGGAAAAATAATGGCCACTAGAGAAAGGCTGAAGGAAAAAATGGTGGAGGGTGTAGACACTCAGTAACCTGGATGTGGCTTGTGGCACTAGGATACCTACAGAGAACAAAGCCACAGGGACTGAATATACAAGTTTAAATACACATAACTTGGTGACCCTTTAAATGGGGTAGACATGCAACCTTTAAATACTTTAGTAAATACACACCTTAAAGATTTTGTAGAGCTGAGAGAAGCATTTTCCAACTTCAGCAGCAAATTCTTTTCCTTCCTCACCACTCAGGCGACTTAAATGTAGAAAAACATTTTTTTGTCAGACAACTCAGGCACTACATGAGAAACATCTGAGGTTTTAAAGCAGTTTTTGTTAAAGCAGCGAAAAGAAAAATTACTTGCCTCCTAAGCTTTGTTAGCAGTCGCATCCCCCCCCCCCCTGCTTCCCACTTTTCCTCTCTGTGCTTCTATTAGCAACAGCGTCTTCAGCAGAGCCTGGAGTGGCAATGATGCTCCTGGCAGGGCTTTGTCTCCCCATCTAACAGCAGAATCCTAACCAACTTTCCAGCATCGGTGCAGCTGCAAGGCAGCCCCGAGGTAAGGGAACAAATGTTCCCTCACCTTGAAGAGGCCTCTGTGACTTCCCCTGCACTGCAAAATGCAGTGTGCACCCTGTTGGCACAGCTACATTGGCACTAGAAAGTTGGTTAGGATTGCGCTGTAAAAGTTATTTTTCACTGTGCCTTTCAGGAAAATGGTGGGCTCTCTTCACATCAACCGGTTCCTATTGGTCACCCCCCCCCACACACACACACACTTATGCACAGGGAAATTACCCTAGGTCTAGAGGTGTTCGAAAATGGTTTTATTTCTTTCACAAATTTCGGTGTTTCGCCAAAATGAAATAGCAGAAAGCGGTGTTATGTGTTTTTATTCCAATTCCCCCCCCCCCATTTTTATCAATTGTAAATGCTTTAAAAGCGTGCTAGGTGGTATAGGCTGTTTAGATTGCATAGTGCCAGGAGATGAAGAATGACGCAAAATAACATCGCTTTTATTTATTTACAGATTTTTTTCTTTTTAGCAGAAAGGGTTGCTATGTGTTTTTATTTCGTTATCACCGCTTTTAAACACCTCCACCTATGTCATGTTTGGACACCCTTTGCACAAACGGAATACATCTACTGGCTAGTGCCAGGTTCTTTGCTCTGAAGAAACCCTAAGTGCAGGGTGAAACGTCAGCAGGACTAATGTTTTAGTATTAAAACTTTATTCTTCAACTAATTACATGGCTGAGAAACCCATACTTCCTATTTATTTACAAGTAATAGCTAGCCATGAGAACCTTCATACCAAGGTAATAATTTGCAAAAAAAAAACCTCAATCCATTTCTCATAATGAGGAAGCCCTAATGAACAGCTTCAAGGCTTGAGGGGCTTAATTATGTGACCCAGCCTTCACCAGCCCCCACTACCTGTCATTGACAGACTTGGGAAAAAAACCCAGAACAGACATTTATCTCAAGCTTGCCAACTGCAGGAACTCAGCTGTTAATTGCTCTGCAAACAGCAATCTGAATTTTGAATAGCCTTAGGGCAGAGGTTCCCTAAATTCTGGGAAGGCCCTCCGCTGCTCTAAGTAGCAGCGGGGCCTTCCCAGGGGTTGCAATGACGCCCGGGATCGCGCCGCCGCCGCCACGCCCGGGATCGCCCTTTTTACCTTCATTGGTGGGCAGTGGGTGTCCGGCGGGGGTTGTGGAGAGCCTGCGGACCCCTCTGCAGGCCTCCCCAAGCATTGGAGCAGCGCTCCGACGCGATCGCAACTCACTTCCGGTTTCGCGTTGCAAAAGTGGGTTGCAATCGTGTCGGAGCACTGCTCCGACGCTTGGGGAGGCCTGCGGAGGTGTCCGCAGGCTCCCCACAATCCCCGCCGGACACCCACTGCCCACCAATGAAGGTAACAAGGACGATCCCGGGCACGGCGGTGGCGGCGCGATCCCGGGAGCGCCGTCGACGTCACCGCAGGTTGCCATGCCCCTTAAGGGCATAGCAACCCTTTGTTCCCGGCTGGGGCGTCGTGACGCCCCAGTTAGGGAACCACTGCCTTAGGGCTTGAGGTAATTATGTAATCTTTCCATCACCTGGGACCCACCAGAAATTAAGTTGCGACCCACCAAGTGGGTCCCGACCCACAGTTTGAGAAACACTGTTTTAACTGATGAGAGTTGCCTTGAGTGCCAAAAAAGCAGGACAGAGATACCCAGAACCGCCACTACCCCTGGCATCTCCAGGAAGGGCTCGAAAAGGCTCCTGTCCGACAACCTGCAGAGTCACTGCCAGTCAGTTCAGACAATGCTGAGCCAGAAGGGTCAATTGTCTGACTCACAAGGAAGTAGCACAGAAAGCACAATACATTTTCAGAGATCAAAAGCGTTTGACAAACATAAAGCAGACCAGAACTCAGCAAAGATAAGGGAAGGTGGGGCAGCTTTGCAACTGAACAGCAACTACATGAATTTCATCTGTTCCTCACACTCACTCTTTAATACCCCTAGGTCAGCTGTTGTCAACCATTTCATCTCATGGCACAGCGAGAAGGTGCTAAAATTGCCAAGGCACACCATCAGCTTTTTTACAGTTGACAAGGCACACTGCACTGCCGGCCAGGGGCTCACATCCCCCAATGGCTCTACTAGTATATGACCCTCCACTAAACTCCTGCAGCTCACTTGCAGACCATTCACGGCATGCCAATGTGCTGGCCCCCCACGGACGCCAAAATCCGTGAATGCTCAAGACCCCTTAAAAAATACTTACCTGAGGATCTAGAGTACCGCAGGCTGCTTTGTTGGCCTTGGCGCGCTCCCGGAAACATCATGGCAGCATTTCAAACACTCTTGCAATGCACTCAAGTGCATGCCAGGGTCAATGGAGCAGGTCTTGGGCCTTGCTGCGAGCTGGAAGCGGCTTCTTTGGAGTACTGTCGGGCAGTATCTGACACTCATAGAAGCTGTTTCTGGATTGTGCCAAGGCATACAACCCACTCCATTGGCCCTGGCGCACACCTGAAAGCGTCACAAAAGCATTCGTTCTGGGCATGTGCAAGGGCCGACGGAGCAGATTGTGGGCCTTGGCGTGACATGGATGCGGCTTCCTGGACCATGCCAGGGCCAACGGAGCAGTCCACCATGCTTGAGACCCCCAGGTAAGTACAGTATCGCTATGTTTTAAAGGGGTCTTGAGCAACAGTGGAGGGTCCTTGAACCACCGTCACCCCCCGCAGATGCCAAGGCCCCACTGTACTTGTTTGTAGAATTGCTTAGTCTGAAATTTTACACACTTTCCTGGGAGTAAGACCAACTGAGCACAATGGGACTTGCTTCTGAGTAGATGTGCCTAAGTTTGCCCTGTTAGTTTAAAAAAGGTAAAGGTGACCTGACAATTAAGTCCAGTCGTGTCTGACTCTAGGGTGTGATGCTCATCCCCATGTGGCTGGCATGACTCTCCTTGCCACAGCACGTAGCATGCGGCTGGAACACGGAGTGCTGTTAACCTTCCCGCAAGCGGTACCTATTTATCTACTCGCATTAACATGCTTTGGAACTGCTAGGTTGGCAGGAGCTGGCCAAGCAAGGAGAGCTCACCCCGTCGCGGATTCGAATCGCCGACCTTTCGATCGACAGCCCATGGTTCAGCGGTTTAAACCACTGCGCCACCGCTTGGCCCGTTCCTGTTAGTTTACATTTATGCAATTCTAAGCACACACATTAGGTAAAGGTAAAGGTATCCCTTGACAATTAAGTCCAGTCGTGTCCGACTCTAGGGAGCAGTGCTCATCTCCGTTTCAAAGCCGAAGAGCCAGCGCTGTCCGAAGACGTTTCCATGGTCATGTGGCCGGCATGACTCAACACCGAGGCACATGGAACGCTGTTACCATCCCGCTGACGCGGTACCTATTAATCTACTTGCAATTTCTTGCTTTCGAACTGCTAGGTTGGCAGGAGCCATCGCACGGAATCGAACTGCCAACCTTTCGATCGACAGCTCATGGTTCAGTGGTTTAACCCACTGCACCACCCACTGGCTCAAGCACACACATTAGGCACGTTCAATTACATGCAAGTAAACACACACCAATCAGCAGGTGAAAACAAACCCAAGGTTAAAGACACCAAACAACCTGCAATACATTTTAACTGCGATTGCAGAGAAACACTGCCCCCTTGCTCCAATACATACACAAAACACACAAATACTGTACTAGTTCTCACAGCCCATACACATGGCTTCATAGGCATACCGCTCAAATTGTCAGTCTTTACAGAAAGACGGTAATCGATTCCCTACAACAATTTCTCAGAGAAGCGCCAACAACTTTTTTTGTATACCCTTAACAGCTGCACAGCAGACAAACTCAAACACAGAAAATCTATCCCCATCACCAAAATAAAGAAAATCTTCACTTGTTGAACGATGTCTTAGTCATTTAGTCATTTTCTTTTTCATAAGAAAAGCAGCGTGCAATAAACCACAAATTAAACTGCAACATCACTTTATCCAGAACTCTCTGGATCCCAATAGAGTATCCTAAAGAAATAAATAAGAGGCTTTGCCAGAATATGAGATTTCTCGGAGTACGGAAATCCCTATCTTAGTTCTCCAGTCAGACAGATCAGAGGGCGACACTGGAGGGGTGCAGATCTAGGAAAGCTGGGCTGAGAACTGCCCAGTGGTACAGGCCACGCACTCTACACATGCTTAGAGGCACCTTTTTCTTCAGAACTTCACATTCCCGGGGCTGAGAGGAGCCACTGAAGAGAGATTTGGCGGCCAAGCCCAGCTCAAAACGATCCCCCTTTCGGCAAGCGCACTTAAGGCGACGGAGGAAGGGCACTCACTTGGTGAGGGTCAACAGCGCGTCCGTCAGCGCTCCCGGCGAGGCGGCAGGGTCCTCCAGGGTCTCCAGCAGGGGCAAGAGGCTCGAAGGCGGGCAATGGCCCGTGGAGGAGTCAGCGCCGCTCATGATGGCGACTCTCGAGCGACTTTCCTCTCCGGCACCACCACCACTACCTCCAGCCACTCACACAACCACAGTTCCCGCGCTCGGGCTCCTTTTCTACCGGGCTAAAGATGGCGAAGCGCGGGACTCTCGGCCAGGGGGAACTCGCTTGACCAATCAACAGGCGAGAAGAGCGCGGTAGGCGGGGCGAACTGAGCAGAGCGCCGAGATATCGAGCGGTAGCGCGGCGCGTCCTGTTTCCACCGCCCTCCTCCCCTTACGAAATCGAGTACTAAACAATCGATCGAGTCGTCCCTTGGTGTTAAGTGGGAGTGAAGGCTGGGTGGTCTGTCTGTCTTCGCCTGGGGAGAATCACGGAGCTAGTGCTGTACTGGAGCAGTTAACACGGCAAATAGTCTAGCAGCAGTGGGACTAAGGAAAAAGAGGTATCCCTTTATTTCATACCACACAGGAATGCTTGGAGTGGATTAGGGCTGCGATCCTCTCCATCTTCTTCCTCCTCTTTGTTACACGTGACCCCTCCTAGGAAGGTCTGGGTGGTGGGGTGCGTGGTATTTGCCTCCCCAGCCTTATTTTCCCAGCATCCCTAAGCCTGGGGTACCTTCTATGAAGAGAGAGAGAGAGAGAGAGAGAGATGGGCACTGGCCCAGGGTTGAAAGCAAGGCTGAAAAGTGAGTTTGGGGCTAAACAGAGATTATTATGAGAAAACGTCGAGGAGAAAGGTGAGGGTGGCGTTCAAGATAAGCAACTGTGTGAGGGGGAAAGAGATGCTCTCTACTTTAATATACAACTTAGGCTGCAATCCTATATACTGTACAGTTACTTGAGAGTAAGCTCCACTGAACACAGTGGGACTTACTTCTGAGTAGACATGCATAGGATTGTGCTCTTTAGCTAAGGAGTTGAATCCTGAGCAAGTGGTCCTGTAGTAACTTTAATCTTCTCTCCACTATGGTGTAGTAGTTAAGCTTTAACTAAAGCAACATTTGAAAGAAAGGGGTGAAGCTAATATTATATGCAGGTTTATAGGGCACTCACAATCCTGTACATATTTTACTCAGAAGTAGGCATCATCACTCTATGTTTACTTCCAGCTAAATGTTCTCAGGATTTCAGCCATGAAGTGAGAGGAACTAATGCAGATTGAGTTAAGTAGAACCAATTTAAGCTGCAATCTCTAGGGAGATGGAAGCATAGGGAAGGCTGAAAACTAAGATATGGATTTAGCCAAGCTTAAAAGTGGGTCAGATTTCCATAGAATACACTATTTGTTTTGAGCCTAAATAGCCTTTAAATCTCCACTTAGTGCTTCCAGTGGTGTCCGAGTGCCAAATACTCAGGGGTGGCTCCACAGTTGAGACCTGTGCTGTGGGTCATGAGCTGGGGCCATGCCTTGCATGACCAACCCATGAGGCAGCAAGTGTCTGCAACCAGAGACGTATTTAGGGTGGAGCGGAGGGAGCAATGGCTCCAGGCAGCAACTCAGGCTGGGCGGCGAAACGCTGCGCTGTCCTGAGTTGCCGCCCGCCCTCCATCCGCTCGCCCTGTCTCGCCCGCCGTGTAGCTACACGGCGGGCGAGACAGGGCAGCGGGAGGCCGCCCAACCAGCCCCCGGAGGCTCCGCCGGGTCCGCGCAGCTCCGGAGGCCGGGAGAGAGCGTCCTCCCGTCACGCCGGCTCGGCCTATACTGCCCAGGCCTGAGCCGGCGATTTCGCACATGCGTACAACCTCAGGGCAGCTAACACCCCCTAGCTCCGGGCGGCATAACCGCTAGCCTCGCCTCTGTCTGCAACCATTGCTTTCTGTGTAGAGACTCCTCTTGCATCTGCAGAGGAGAAGTCAGCAGGCATGCTACTTGTTGGCACCTGTATACCATGAGTCTGGGAAATGAAGTGCTGAGGTTGCTAGGTAGGATATGGTGTACTTTCAATATAACCATTTCATAAAAGCTACCTCTTAATGTTGAGGGTAATGAACATTAAGATGGATAATGCTGCAAGGTCTCAATGCATGAATGAGACACGAATGTCAAGATGAAGGGTTTAGATTTTGGAGGCTGTGGGGAAGTATTTTAGAACAGGGGAGGTTCTCAACCGGTGGTACGCGTAGTGGTACTCCGGCCGACTGGAGGTGGGATGCGGACTGGTGGGATGCCGGAGCCCCACTCTGACATGGTGTTTTCAGCTGTGTTTTTGCTCCCTAGAAGCTCCTGCCATTGCCTGAGCCTCTCGGGAGCTCTGCGGAGGGCTCTTCTGCCCACTCTGACTCTCTTACCTGCCTTTCTGAGCTACAAAAACCCGGGAGTAACTGGCAATGCCATCATCGCCAGTTACAGTACTCCCCCCATATCCGCTGGGGATATGTTCCAGGCCCCTCCGTGGATACTTGAAACCGTGGATAAGAGCGAACCCCCCTTCCATGGTTTCTTGAGGGCCACCCGCCCTGCCTCCCCTGCGGGTAGGTGTGCGCGCCCCCCCAGCTCTTACTTTTCTTTCAGCAAGCTTTGTTTCTTCCTTAAACCAAACAGAGAAGCAGCCTCCATTGCACGCAAGTAGAACGAAACTAAGTCCTAGAGAGGCTCTGCAAGGTTTCTGTTAACCTTGCAGAACCTCTCTAGGACTTAGTCTCGTTCTACTTGCCTCTCCTGTTTGTTTAAGGAAGAAACGAAGCTTACTGGGAAAAAAGTAAAAGCCTGGGGGGATCCCCTCGATCCGTCGATAACTGAAACCGTGGATAGCGAATCCGTGGATATGGGGGCCCACCTGTACTTCTGGTGTTACGCTGAGGGAGAGCGGCGTCAGGGGTGGTACCCGGAGTGGGAAGGGTTGAGAACCCCTGTTTTAAAACAAAATGGATCCAGGACTTCATTTGACCAGCAGTAGAACTGGACTGCTGTTGTTTACTGTCAAAAAAAATTCAGAACAGCATTTAAAACTGATTTCTGGAGGGAAAACTGACATGAACTAGAGATTACTGTATTTGCTTTGGGATGACTTGACCCTTCGAGATGACAGTGTAACTGTTTCCTGTCTTTAGAAATGGGAATAGGGTTACACTTGGCAGTGAGCATTTAGAAACACATGATAGCTGTTTAAAGAGAAGAAAGAACCGTAGGAAAAATTGCACAGAAAAATGGTGTTTGAGAGGACACAATAAAGTTGTGAATGGACACAAAGAGAAATGTCCTCTGTTTCATAATTCTTGAAGTCTGGATCGCCTAATGAAACTGATGAGCAGTAGATGAGTGACACAAACAAGAGTGTCGTCGTCCCCACACATCCACCACACCCCTCTGGCTAGCTGCCACAAGATATGGTGGTGATGGCTACTTGCTTTGATGGATTTAGAATGGGATTGGAAAATTCATGGATAAGTCTGTGAACAGCTATTAGCCAAGATACCTAATGAAACCACTTGCTGGGGATAAACAGTAGAGGGCTCTTGTCTTCCTGCTCTGTTTGTGGACTTCCAGGAAGCATTTGATAAAAAGGTGGGATGAGCTGAACCCTTGTTCTGCTCATCAGGGTTGGTCTTATGCTCTTAAACTAATTTTGGTCAAAATCTACCATAATGGTAATAAAATAGATATACACATATACTGCTCCTGGGGTGGGTAAAAAAGGCTTCAGAGACAGTATTATTAACTTATTTAAGTAAATCCAAGTTCCTGTGAGAATAGACAGCTTCTTCATTCTGCTGGAAATTGATTGTTGCCTTGTTGCTGAGTTCTTTCTCATCACGCAAGGATAGCGATTTAAGGATATCAGTTGAATGCTTGTACATGTTACCTGTTTTGTGGTGTCTTTAAATGCCACCCCTTTAACGGATCTCATAAGGCAGTATTTCCCAAACGTTTTTGACTTGTGGCTCCCTTGACCATTGGCGACCATTGGCCGCGGCTCCGCGTGACATTATGTTGATGCCTGTCAATTGATATTGCACTGTTTTCCAAGAGGATACCGTGGCACTCTGCGGCTCCCATGGCTGGGGAGCCACCCTCCCACTTTGGGAACTATTATCATAACATAAGGGCTTGTGCTGGAGTAGCTGGGTCATTTGTTAGCATTTGTAGCAAGTAGTATGCATTTTTTTTATTTAGGAAGTATCTAAATAATGAATTGTTAAAATTACATCAGTGATTTTAAATTAGCCTTTTTAATTGCTTTCATTTAAATCAGTCCAGGTGCTAGTGGTAAACCCAGGTGATTGCTACTTCTAAGGAAAATCGACTTTTAGAAGAGACATTTTGGAGCAGAAAATGGACATTTTGGAGCAGAAAATGGAGGAGGGTGCCTAACCTTTCCCAGTCGGCTGTCTTTCATTGCTGCTTTCTCTTGTCGCTTTGGGTGGTATTTCAGGCTTGAGTGTATTTTTGATATATTATTGTACAACTACAAAGCTGCTTCTCTTTCAGTTCTCTTTCAAAGCAGCTTCAGTTACACTTGATCAAGAGGTCCACAAGGTTGTTCCTTACCGTTTCAGTTCTTGTTAGATCTCAGAAGGATGATGGCTCTTCATCTCCACTGAGGTCCTGTCCAATTTCATTCTTGACTCCCCTGCACAGTATATGCATCTGTCTTTCAGTCCCACTGGTTGGATTATGCAGCGATTGGGAAGCAGGCACTGTCAGCATGCGGAGTACACCAAATTCTACTTTTCCCCTCATCCAAACGAGTCCCTGTGGTTGTGGTGACCAATTGACACACTTCTGAACAGTTTTATTTGACGTTTTATTGTTCCTTTTCCCCATCATCCGTGAATGCTACACCATAGTCTCAGCTTAGTGCCATTCTTTTGAATTTAAGGGAACTTTGTAAGCATGCAGATAATTATTGCATGAATTATTATTCCTCTTTTAATAAATGGGAACCTACTTCATTTCCAAATGAAGTGACAACAAAAAGAGAGGCTTCCAAAGGTCTGTTCAATATTTTTTTATTATCTAAAATCTCCATAATGCGTCAAAGGCAGTGCAGTTGTTACAGGATCTGTGAATAAATGTTTGTTCATAAAGTTCTGGCTCAAGGAAATGATCGTTGCCTACAATTCAAAGTGGCTATTGCCATGCAACCTTGAAGCAGGAAGATAACTTATTTGTACACAGTGACATGGCCCCTGAAAATCTGGCTGAAAACACAAAAAGAACATATCAAAAAGGAGGATTTCATGGTGCTGGATGGGAAGCTGGACGAGTCGAGAGGATCCTTGTGATGGTGGGAATCATCGGATGGCCCCACGAGGAGGAAGGTGGCGGCTTCAGCAAACGAGCTGAGGGGGGATAGGGAGAAATGTCTTTAGTTAGAGGGTTGTGGCAAATTGTTTCTTTCACGTCAACGTTGCTATCTTCATATGCCATATCTTCCGGCTAAATAATTTGTGTTGTCTTGGGTAGTTGTATTTTTCCCCTCGCTCTTCTTGGCTGGGTCTAAAGCAATATATTTAATCCGAAAGCCCCCTGCTGTTACTGAAGCATCGGACAAAAATTTCAGAGTCATGACGTTTCCTAGGATGAGAAAGTAAGAGAGACAAAAAAGATTATTTTCTGTTGAAACAAACAAAAAACCTCTCTAAAATTGTTCTGTGCTATACCTTTGGGGAGAAAGGCGGGATAAAAATACTGTAAATAAATAAATACCCTGCCTTTCAGAGGCGTAGCTAGCCTTTCCGGCACACACACCCCGCGTGTAATGGAACATGCCCTGCCGGTGGCGCCCCTGCCACATTGCAGCGAGACCCCCCCCCCGCGTTTTTTCATGTGAATAGAGCTCCTAGGAGCCCAAGCAGGCAGGTGGGCCAAACAGGCAAGTCGCATGGCCATTTTGCGAACGCTGCCGTGATGTGCTTTTCACACCCCTCCGCTAGAAAATGGGCTAGCTACACCTCTGCTTGCCGCCTGGGCCCCCCCCCCCCCCCAGTCGGCCTTTCTGCATTATTTATAATGTGCTCAAGGTGGCTAATTTAATCGTCCTAAAAAAACAACCAGTTAGTAAAACAAAACAAAGGAAGAACACAATATTGGAACAATACAGCAACAGAACATGGCTGATTAAAAAAAAAACCCACCAATAAGTCAAGGAAAGGGGGCAATATGTAATTCCTTATCTTGGTCAAAGCCCTGCTGAAGCATCATTTTTAAATGGTACCTAAACACCATTAAATTTGCCATTGCCTTTTTTTCGGTTCTTCGATGTAAAGCTGTTACCCGATTCTGTACATATTGTACTTCCTTAGGAGTAACTCATTGAACTCTGTGTGACCTCTGTGTAAACATATAGGATCAGGCTGTAAACCATTTCTATAACTACAGCATTGTTGAAATTGGGACTCCTACAGCTCATTTTAGAAGGAGTGATGAAGACAAGATTAATGCTATTGTTAATCAGTGCTTCATTTGAGTAAATCTTGAGCTAGGTTGTTTCCCTTTGGACTTCTGTTTGATCAAGGAAGGAAAAATACTGATGATGAAGCAGACACACCCAATCTTGAATGTCTAAAGAGCAAAAGAAGAGGCACGATGTAATCCTTTTATCCAGGACCAATATATTTGTTGTCAGAATTTGCAAAGGGAAACACCAATGACTGGGTAAATTTTTAAAAACCTACTGAATCCTAAGACTTTGGATGTATCCAAAATGGACTCTTGACCAGTGCTCAACTTGTCTGGCCCCTGAAGCCTCGGCGGGCAGCGCCAGTGCAAGTCAGTTGGGCAACTCCTGCCATTGCCCCTTTCTTCCACCTCCCCATCTTAATTTGGTCTTCTTCAGAAGCCCCTGCAGTGACACAGGGCCCTCTACAGAAGCCCATTTGCCAGAGGGCAGGAGAGGCAGCGTTTGCCTCTGGACGCTCCTCCTTCAGCACATACCTTCGGGGTGCTCAATGATGAGCGTGCAGCAAGACTGCTCACCTATACTTTTCTGGCCATCCAGGAGGGCAAAGAAGATGGTGTTCTGGTCCCTTGTTTTTCTGCACTGCTGGGGTGCTGAGAGAAGAGCTGCTGAGCCACCCCTTTTTCACCTTCTGGGCCAACCAGAAAAGAGGGGGTGGTTTAACTGGGTCATTCTTCTGGGGTCCTAAGACAGGAGCAACCAACCCCACCCACCTGTTTATATTACCAGCTAGCTGGAAAGGGGGGGGGGAAGATGGCAAGTAGTGGGTCCCTCTTTATTGGTGGCTGGCAGTGTTGAAAGAGGAGTAGCCAAACTGCTCCAGGAGGCAGTGTGTTTCTGCCTCATTAAAACACCTTGGCTGGACCAGCACAGGGCTTTGCCTAAAGGCCCCCCTGAATCTGGCACTGATGCTTAATCCACACTATGAGCTTATTTTGGTTTCAGAGAATTCTGGGAATTGTTTGATGAGGGTGTTGAGAATTTTGTGTTGTGAGAATCCCTAGCCCCTTTCCTTCAGAGTTCTCTGGGGAGAGGGAATGACTAGTAAACTGGTTTGGTATAAAGCTGCAATCCTAAGTACACTTAAAAGGGAGTAAACTTAGTTAAACATAGTGGATGTAAACATGCATAGGATTGTTCTGCACACCTGTGGTGGAAATGGACTGTTGTGGGTGCTTTAAGGGAAGAGGAGAAATGTGAGCCTATATGGGTTAATTGCAGTACCTTGCACACTTGCACAATATGTTAGCTAGTGCTGATTCCATTCTTGTGTTGATAACCTATCTAGTGTCAAACCATTACAGTTTGTCAACTTCACCTAACATGCTCCAAAATTTGCTGGTTGTTTGGATTTTTTTTAGCAACTTTGGATGGTGTAGTGGTTCAGGAGTCGGACTTAGACCTTGATGATCCAGGTTCAAATTCCTGCTCAGCCATGAAGCCGTGTGACCTTGGGCCATTTACTATCACTCAACCTCACCTACCTCACAGAATTGTTGTGAGGGCAAAAGGAGGAGAGGAACTATGTACACAACCCTGAGCTCCTTGGAGGAAGGGGATATAAAATGTGTGTGTGGGGAGGGGGAAACTTACCGCTGTGGATATTATTTTAGTAACTTAGTTTTTATATTGTAATCTTTAACACTTTAGGCACACTGTGGATATGTGGATTAACTGCACAACTTCATGCCTGCGGAACATGCTCTCTGCCGGCACTGGGTGTCATAAACACACCGTAAAGTGCGTTTGCGGCACCCAGAGAGTAAGGGCCGCCGGCACAGAAGCCAGCAGCCCTCTCTCTGCCACCCTCCCGACCCAGCACCCACCAGCGGAGGGGAGGGCCGGGTTGGTTAGCGAGAGAGGGGATCCATTGGCCGGCTAGGGCCAGGAGGGGGCAGGGATATTGGCGGCATGCTCTGCCATTATCCCGAGCCTGTTTCTGGCCCAGGCCGCCCTTACCCCACCGCCCTGGATGTACGCCTGCTCCAGAGCCGACGTACATCCAAGGAGGCCCATTGGGCCCGTGCAGTCCTACACCCGGAGAAGGGAACTAACATTCCCTTCCCCTGAGGTGTTCCCAGGCTGTGCCGACACAGCCCAGGAAGGGCATTGGATACAGCAGCCCGCCCTTTAGGCCGCGTATCTTTACGCAGGATTAGGCTGCCCAAGACAAGATGCAAATAGTTTAATACAGTGGTTCTCAAAGTGGTGGGTTACAACCCACCATTGAGAACAAAAACTGTCCCCTGCCCCCTTAAGTGGCAGGGACAGCATGGCGGTGGCAATTTGGGGGATCGCTAAAAGTGCCTGAAATGGCCATTGCAGCACCGGAGCTTGGGGGAGCTTCGATGAGGCCTGCGCAACCCTCTGCAGGCCTCTCCAATCTTCGGATTGCTTCAAAATGGCGATCTACAGGCACTTCCAGTTTTCACAAAACCCGGACGTGCCTGAAGATCGCCGTTTTGAAGCAATCCGAAGATTGGGGAGGCCTGCAGAGGGTCGCGCAGGCCTCCCCGAAGCTCCCCCAAGCCCTGGGAAGTGCCGCAACAGCCGTTTCGGCGGCAGTTTCGGCGGCAGCGGTGGCGATCCCCTGGATCGCTGCCGCTGGCTCCGCCCTGCAAACACTCAAAACGCTGGTTTAATATGTACAAAGAAACCACATTTTTGTTTACGTGAAAGAACTGGCAAAAGAAGTGTAGGATTTTTCTCCCTTTCTTCCAGCATATTTATAATAGCATTTTCTTAAGAGTTTCACAAACACTGTTGAAAATAAGAAAACCCCTAAAAATATGTACTGCGCAATCCTGTGCAAGTTACGGGCGGCGGACCTAGCATTCCGCCGCCCAGAATAGTCGCAAACGTGCCGTAAGGCACGTTTGCGGACTACTTTAGAGCTGGGAAGGCCGGCGCAAGGCCAGCCTTCCCAGCTCCACTGGCCGAAGACTCGGGCCGCCGGCGGACCCAAGCAAGGTAGGATCCTACAGACGGCTGGGAGGGTCGGTGAACAGAGTGTCCCCTTCCCCAAGTAGACTTTCCTCTGCGGGCTGCCTGCTGCTGGCTGCCCTCAGCGGAGCACTGGATCGGGCGGACAACCTCTGCCACCTGATCTTTACGTAGGATTGGGCTGCCCATGCGGTAAGCAAATAGTGGAAGAAACATTGAAGTACAGTATTATAAACCACTCTGATTGTGTGAATATAAGCGTTCTTATTGGTTACAGAGAAACCTTGTAATTAAGTCTGAAATTACTAACTACCAGGCTCCTATGGTGACTGATATTTACAAAACCTGTCCCATTTAATATTTGGATGTAATGATTCTCTTTGTGCAATGCTGTATGTGTTGAGGGAAATGTGGTACTTTAGTGTGTGTGTGTGTGTGTGTGTGTGTGTGTGTGTGTGTGTGTGTGTGTGTGTGTGTGTGATTGTGTGTTTGCATACATTATTACCTGTGCTAATGATGTTTTCTGGAAGCTCATCTCCACAATACCTGAAAAACATGACATCCAATATATTAGTTAAAAAGTAGTAAGTCAAAATGTAATGACATATTTACAGCAGTGGCTAATGTCTTTTCACATCTTGATCAGATAAATATATTAAATATACACATATATGCATATAACAGTGTATGCCAATGTTTGGGCATGGGAGCTGCACTGGATGATTGGATCTCATGCTGCATTGGTAACTACAGAGGCAGGGAAATATTCATATCGTCTGCCCATCCTATGTATTTTACAGAAGTTGTGGTGTGAGAGTTGACCACTTGGAGGCACCTTCCATATTGCAATGGGAATCTGTAAGTAGAATCAAAGTCCCCTAAGCTGATCCTGGATTTTCATCAGGTTAGTATGGTTCAGCTGAATATGTTTCATGGTTCAGGATTCAAAAGGCAGAAACTTACCGTAGTGCTGACAGCATTCTGCATGGAAAAAGATATGAATCGGACATATCCCATTGCACTGACCTCTGGGCTTTGGCATAACTAGACTCTGGGCTTTGGCATAATCAGCTGAGCAGCTGTTTGAAGGGCTTTTTGTCCAACTGAACTTGGGATCTGTATTATGCTTTCTCTGTAGGTTATGTCCTCCACTCCTTTAAGGGATTAACTACATGTTGCATGCAACACATATAAAAATGACATTTTTTTAAAAAAGCAAAGCTTGGTGTGGGAAAGTTTAGAATGGAGAAGTGGTGGTAAGGGAAAGTTAGCCATTTCTCCATCCATCTTGGATATCTGTTCTCTAAGCCCTCATTCTCCCCTCCTCCCAGCCTGCACTTTGATGTTTGCAGGCAATATTGAACCCCATAACACGGGTGGGAAGCAGCTTGGTGTGTATATAGCAGTCTGGAGTGGAGAAATATGTAGGGTTAAGCGACTTCTCTACTAAATTCTCCTAAATTCTCCTCTCCCCCCCCCCAATAAGGTTGTTAGAGCTTCCTTATACTGTATGTATTTTTGTGTGACTGTATTTATCCCCATGCAAAAGGGACCTTTAATAATGAGAAAGGTAATCGAGAAATGGGCACATAATTACAACCAATCTTTCTCCCACTAGATGGCAGGAGACCACCTTCCTGTGTGTGTATGTAACTGAATGTGTCTCAATTGCTTTGAGTTTCTTAAGGAAAAACATCTTCCATTTTCTGGCCAAAAAAGAGACGTGATCCAGAGCTTTCCTCATCAGGATACAGTGGGCCTGGACTGCTCAATACACACCTAACTTTCCATGGGCTGTGGAAATTTTCCCCAGGGGTGCCATCCTTTGGGGTGGGGGCACCCACAGGCTGCTTGCTGAGGTTTCTGTAGGTTTTTTCTAGCATTCTCTTCTTGCTGGGATGAGATATCAAGGATGGGGGTGGGAGAGGTTTGATGGGGTGGTTTGTTTTTTCTAAAAAAAAAATTGCTTGTTGAGGTGGACTAATACCTGAAGAGGAAGGACTAAGACAGGTAGGTTAAGGACTAACTGCAGCTCCCAGGAGAGTAAGAAGCCCGAGCAACTCTGTTATAAGAAGTAAGGAAGCCAGAGTAGCTGTAGGAGTTTTATTTTTGTAGTAATGTTTTCAAGGGATTGCAGAGTGTGGATTTGGGTGGGGATGTTGCTCCACACCCTTTCTATGAAGAGGGGTTATGAATTTGAAGGATGCTTAGATTGGGATCAAGGAGGCTCTCCTGGGACAGAGGCAGAGAAGTGGGAGTGAGGAGGAGTTGGGGGAAGACCAGGAAAGGGTGTGTGATTTTTAACACTTATTAGTTTGGCTTGTGTATCTGTTTGTAAATATGCTGCTGTTACTGCTCAGAGCCCCTGAGACTGGGTGGACTAAAAAAAAACACAAAAAGCCCCTAAAATCCAAATACGTAACCAGTGTCATTCCCCCCCACCCCAGATGTGTTGCGTATGTTCTTATGGTATGCAGCATATTAAAGATACAAAAAATAATTTTACCTTCCCACAAAGCCATTGACATCATCGTAGCTATCATATATTTCTAAGTAATCAGCCATGCAAGCTGTATCATCTTCAAGGTCAAAGTCAAGGAACTGAATTTGAATCCGCTGTCCATACTTCACTCTGATATGCCAGTAACATATTTGATCGTCTTCATACTCATTTGGGTAGCCAGGGGTTTTAAAGATGTGCTTCGAATCTGTGAAAATCCCACCGCAGTCTTTTCCTAGAAGAGAAAAAGATGTGTTTGGATCGCATTTGCATCTCAGATGTTGAATTGGCCTGTTGCCTATTGGAATTCGTGATGCCAAGACATTGCTCGTTCTAAGAATGAAAGTAGGGTAGCCAACTGTCAAGCTTGCAGGTAGGGTAGCAGCAGTTTGTGGAAAGCATGGCTTTGTTCAGAGAGAACGCAAAATGGGGTCTGTCTTTCAAAGTGCACAATTACAGGTGGGCCCCCATATCCGCTGGGGATATGTTCCAGGCCCCTCCGTGGATACTTGAAACCGTGGATAAGAGCGAACACCCCCTCCATGGTTTCCTGAGGGGCCCCCGACCCTGCCTCCTCTCCAGGCAGGCATGCTTGCCTCCCCAGCTCTTATTTTTCTTTCAGCAAGCTTTGTTTCTTCCTTAAAACAAACAGAGAAGCAGCCTCCATTGCAGGCAAGTAGAACGAGACTAAGTCCTAGAGAGGCTCTGCAAGGTTTCTGTTAACCTTGCAGAGCCTCTCTAGGACTTAGTCTCGTTCTACTTGCCTTCTCGTTCTACTTGCCTTCTCCTGTTTCTTTAAGGAAGAAACGAAGCTTACTGGGAAAAAAGTAAAAGCCTGGGGGGGTCCCCATGATCCGTGGATAACTGAAACCGTGGATAGCGAATCAGTGGATATGGGGGCCCACCTGTACTGTGCAATAGTTCCCATAATAGGATTTGGGCTATGACTTCCATTCCCTTTGTTTTCAAAAGCAAGGGCTGTTTCTTTCCTTCATGTTTATTGTTCATATTTATATCTAGTTGGACAGATACCTTCCTTTTTGTATGACAGTCTGAAAGTGCCTTGTGGCCAGGTTCTACGGAAAAAGAGGGACATTAGGCAAACTTCCTAGAGAGTTGTGCTAGTGTGTAACAAATTCCTAGCCACCATTCTACCATGTTTAATTTTTTTTTTAACTAACCTGCTTTTCCTTATCTAATAGGAAAGTTCCAGGCAGCTTACAAAAGAACAATGCATCACTACAAAATCAGTAAAACATGATATAATCTATATGGGAGTGTTGCCTCCTACAATGCTCCTTTCTATAACTCATGTTTCATTATAGTGTTCTTTGTCGTGGGTGAAATTACCCATTTTGGCAGCCTCTTTCAAAAGCAGGGATACTTTTTCTGCCTCTTTTAGCTTGGTCAGTCATTTGTGACTGTAGGTTTTTCTAGCATCCTTCCCCCCCCCCCCCCCAGCATAGATGCCAGCTACTCAGGTTGAAAAGGTATAGAAAGCACAGAGACAGGGCTGCAAACGTGACACTTGTAGGTGTGCTGCAAGACCTGTGAAGGCTTATTTTAGCTGCTTAGCAAGGAGGAGCATGGGAACTAGGTGCCCTCATGGGGCATATCAGTCAATCAAGTCCAGGGACGGCCCATGCTGAACTGCCACTTGAATCTCCACCTCAATTCTGCCACCTGCCCAGCGTATGCACCTTCCCAGCATGCCTTATCAGTCGTGTGCAGAAGTGGCATTCACTTGCCCCAGCTTCCAGTGCAGCCGCCACTGCTTCCTCTAATGGCTGCAGAGAGAATGTTGGGAGCCTCTGGGGCCATTAGAGGAAGTGGCAGTGGTGGCAGCCATGCTGGGACGCCGAGGGAGACAGGTATGCCCTTCCCATCCGCCTCTTGCAAGTTAATGCATGAGAAGAGGATGAAGCCAGTCCAGGCTCCATGGATGTGGCAGGAGAGGTGGAGGATGAACACAGGGTACACTCCAACAACTTGCTGCCTAATGTGAAGTGGTCAACTTGTGTCATGGACAAGCCAGCCCTCATTGGCAGAGAGCTACTCTGACTGACCTTTCCTGAGGTGGAGTGTGTGTGAGAGGAAGAATGGCTGCATTGCACACATACTCCCCTCATCTGTTTGTGCCTCTCCTTTGCCCCCCCCCCCCGCTTTGCCTGAATAAGATACTACTAGTGTAACTTCCCACTCCTCATTTCTTCTCTCTCTCTCTCTCTCTTTAAAGTTACAGCATCTTTCCATAGTGCCCTGGGGACTGAGGAATTTGTCTGGCTCCTAGCTGTTTGGGCTGGCTCTTTGAGCCTAAGCAAGTTCACATGATAGTATGACTGCAAAGAGGCCTTCAAGTGAATCTGCTGGTGATGTGACTAAGCATTCACGGAAGAATATTAACATAGACTTAAAAATGCAAGTGATACAGTGTATCGAGGCGGGTGAGCGACAAGTTGATGTTGGTCGGAGGTTAGGGTTGAGTACATCTACCATCAGGGCCATTTTAAAGAATGGAGAGAAGATAAAGATTTCTGCCAAATCAACCACACCGCAGAGTGCAACAAAGACTTCTCGTTCCAGGAATATCTTGCTTGAGAAGATGGAAAAACAGCTGACTATCTGGATTGAGGATCAGACACGGCATTGTTTACCCCTATCCCAGCTGACAATCCAGGAGAAGGCGAGAAGCATCTTCACCTACCTCCAAGAACATGAAGGTGAGGGATCAGCAACAGAAACGTTCCAAGCAAGCCGGGGGTGGTTTGAAAAATTTAAGCGCCGCATTAACCTACACAGTATGCCTGTCTGTGGCGAGTCTGAGAGTGCTGGCAAACAGGCAGCGTGGGAATTCGCCGCCACATTCAAGGCCATCATTGATGATGGTCGTTACCCTCCAGAACTTGTGTTTAATGTGAGTGAGACTGGCCTCTTTTGGAAGCGCATGCCATCACGCGCATTCAATTCATGCGAAGAAAAACATGCGCTGGGATTCAAAGACAGACTAATGCTCCTGCTGGGTGGCAATGCTGCCGGAGATTTCAAGTTAAAACCTATGCTAGTCTACCACTCTGAGACACCCCGAGCTATGAGGGGGTTCTCCAAGGAACACTTACCTGTTGTTTGGAAATCAAACAAGAAGGCATTGCTTACAGCTGATCTTTTTCAGCAGTGGTATGTGTCGAGTTTCTGTCCTGCAGTGAAGCAGTACTGTGAGGAAAAGAATGTGGAGCCCAGAGCACTGTTACTGCTGGACAAGGCTCCGGGTCACCCTCACAACCTTGAGACTCTACACACTTCAGTGCCAGTGGAAGTGATTTTTCTTCCACCAAACACCACCTCACTTCTGCAGCCAATGGACCAAGGCGTCATTTCTTACTTCAAGGGTTACTACCTGAGGCGCATATTCAAGCAACTGGTGAACAACCTGTATGGCCACAAACAGACAATCGGAGATTTTTGGAAATCATTCAACATAATGCATGCGATTGAAAACATTAGCATGTCATGGAAGGAAGTGACCTCCAGTTGCATGAATGGCGTGTGGTGCAAGGTGTGGCCAGAGGCATGTTATGAGTTCAGTGGGTTTGGGGATGCTTCATCGGACATCACCCGCGACATTGTTAATTTGGCAAATGAAGCTGGGATGGCTGAAGTTGATGCTGATGACGTGGAGGAGCTGTTGAATTCTCATGGAGAGGAGCTTACACTCGAGGAGATCGAACACCAGCATGCTGTGGAGGAGGAGGAGGAGATTGAGGGAGCTCCACCTATAAGGAATTTAACAACAGCCATGCTGTCAGAAGGCATCGCCAAGATCAATGAGATCCTCGACATTTGGTCCGAAAACGATCCTGACTGGGAACGCAGTAGCGCTGTCAAGAGAGGTGTTCTGGCAGACATTGCTTGCTACCAGAAGATGCTTTGGGAGAGGCAACAGCGTGCACGGATGTCCACTCTAGATGATGCCTTCCTCCAAATGCCTCCTGTTCTCAAGAACGAGTCGCAGCCTGGCTCATCCTCCTGGGAGCAAATGTTTCCGTCGTCTTCTACTGTTCTGACCTAATGCGCTGGTGAGTACTTAATGCAATGAACCCTTGATTTAACAGATCTCAGTTCAGTGAATAATGGACCCTGGTTCCGCAGAGGTCCTTTACCCATTATCTATCTCAGCAGCACCAAGAAAGCTCTCCAAGGTTTACAAACGAATGGGGGGGGGGGGGGGAAGAGAGAGAGAAGTGTTCAGCTTGAATGGCCTTTCAGCATGAACAGAACCCCTTCCCCCAGTAACTTGTTAAGTTGAGGGTTCACTATACATTAAAAAAAATGGCGATACTGTGATCATACCTGCATTACAACAGTGTTATAATTACCTCCTATAGAGCTGTTTCACACAGAGCTCTTTTTTCCAGGAACATATCCACAGCATTATAGGGGATATTGCCATATACCTATCTAAATCAACAGAGATAACAAAGCAGAGCAGACAGCCCAACAAGCAAGAGCCAACGGGCAGCGCAATCCTACTTAAAGATCGGGTGGGCGGCCGAGGCCGTCCGCCCGATCCATTGCACCGCCGTGGGCTGCCTGCAGCAGGCAGCCCGCAGCGGAAAGTCTACGCAAGGAAGAGGACGCTCGTCCCCCTTCCCTGAGTGTAATGGCGGCTGGGGCTGGTAGGCCTCCTCGGATTTCCGCCAGCTCTTTTGCTGGTGGAAGTCAGAGGCGGCCGTGTAACGGCTCAGCCGCCCTCTGGAGCCTGGCGGAGACCGGGATATGGCGGACGGCGTGTCCCTGCTCCCACCCTGGACGGCTCGGCCTATGCCTGCCCTCCCGGCTCTGCCGTTCCTCCCCCCCATCCGCCGAGCATCTGAGCCGTCCGCCAGATCCTACCTTGCTTGGGTCTGGCGGCTGCCCGAGTCCTCGGCCGGCAGAGCAGAGCAGGCTGGCCTTGCGCCGGCCTGTCCTGCTCTAAAGTAGTCCGCAAACATGTTTTACAGCATGTTTGCGGCTACTACTGGCTACTCCGGACGGCGGATTGCTAGGTCTGCTGCCCAGAAGTTAAGCTGGATTGCGCCCTAAGGCATATACAAAGCAGAAGACTTAACAGTGCAATCCAATGCATGCCTACTCAGAAGTAAGCCCCATTGAGTTTAATGGAACTTACTCGTAGGGAAGTGTGTATGTTTTCCTTTGAAACACCAGCCAAGAGGGAGCAGTCTTGATATTAACTGTAAGGGAATTCCACAGGCTGGAATACCTGCCTAAGCAAACAGGAGTGAAACTAACTAATGTCAGGGGCTATTTACACATTAGGTAAGCCCATGTAATGGAGAACTGTTTTTTAAAAAATGTAAGGCATTTTTACACTCGAGAGAGGGGTTATTACTGATTGGACTGAAACGTCTGCCTGGTATGGGTGTCAGGACCATGATCCTGGACCAGTGTGAGTAGTTAGGATTTGGAAAGTGCCCTGTAAGTCATATTGGGGTTGCATTTTATTTTCAAGTTTGTCTTTAGCCTCCGTGCCAACCTTTTGTCCATACCTTCTCCTTTGTTCTTGCCCATGCAATTGCTTCATCTTTTCACGTACATGGTTTTCTCCTTTTTATTCTCCTTCTGTCATTTTTGCGTAACTTTAACCCCTGTTAATGAACATTATTTCCCTATTTTATCTGTCTGTTTTCAGTTCACTCGGGGGAGAGCTGATTTCCCTGTCTTTCCACTCCTCCCATCTTCATCTCTGTCCGGCTTTAGGGAACTTGGGGATTCTCCATTGCACAGAGAGGTAGCCACCTCCTGTCAGGTTTCCCTTGGTCAGTGAACCCTTGGGAACAGCATGGCAGTAAGAATTGCATCTCAGTTTAAATCCATTTTCAGGATGAGACAAGCTGGGAGTAGGCACCAGTTGCTAGGCGTTGTATTTTGAGCTCATCTATTTACCACCATACCTTCAGTGACCTCCCTCCTATCTTGTCTGCCCTTCCCCGTGCCTTGGCAGCAGGTATTGTGATGGACATGGTTTTTAATTTTTGCTGCCACCTCTGGCATTGGCAGGTCAGCAGTAGCAACACTGTTCTAGCCAGGGGCTTCTGGCCACCATGTGCGCCAATGTAGTATAACCACACATGGGTCATTATGGGAGAAAAACATGGCAGCTGGAAGTCTAGAATGGTGCTGCCACTGGCCTGCCACCTGGACTCTAGCAGCTGCCCAAGTGTGGGCCGTATGCTGGAGCCGGGCCTGAATCTTTCCATGACACTAGTCCATCCCCACCTTAAAAATGGAACAGTTGTCTTCAGTTGAGCAATGTTGTTCATTACCCACACAAACCATTTGGAAAAAATCTAGCATGCCTCTAGAGGATAAGGCCAAGCAAGAGAGGTGACTGACTAAATTTAATTGTAAGAACAATGTGTGACCTCTCCCTTCTTCCCCTTATGTGTTCAACATCTGTGAGAGTTCTGTTCATCTTGAATTCTCACTGTTTACTGCAGAGTGTGGTTCCCTCCACCCCTTTTCGGCAACTATAAGGCATTATAGTGCTATGCGCTCAAAACATATGAAACTGCTTGCCATGATGGAATGCAAAAAATGAATCCAAACCCCATAAAAAAGGCAAAACAATCAAGTTCAAGACTATATGTGCTTATTAAAATTCATTTAAAAAAAAATCAACCATCAATATTTTGGAATCCTCCTACGCACAGTACAGTCGTGGTGCATACATTGACCAAATCCAGACCACTCACAATTAAACTCCAAAAGTATTGTCAGTGGACATCATGTGACCTTGTTATCCATAAGATTTTTTTTTAAAAAAAAATGAGGCATAGAATGATGCAGCATTTTCCGGCTCATTTCTTCTTTCCTGTTGCCTCTCTTTCATGGTTTTGTTTTTGTTTCTGCCCTGACCCCTTGGAACTCAGACTATTTGAGCTTGGACTTGCTGAATAACTGAAGCAATTAACAGCAGAAGCAAAGAGGCCCTCAAGCTTGTTTGGTATGCTAGCCAGATGGGAATGTACAGGGTTTTCCTAAGAATTCACCACAGGGGCATGTCAGGCTCTTTAGAACTGACTTCATTGCCTGCAGAAACCAAGAACTTGGCAGCGGCAGCAGCTTAGTATACTCTGACATTGTTGGACTCTGGGATCTGCACTGATGCTGCCTGGGGACTAAGCCTGCCGGTGCTAGCAGCTGTTCCCTCGCTATTCCTTCTCAAGAAGTAAATTGGCAAATAAAGAAATGTTCACAAAGACATTGCAGATTCCCAGTGCTTTGTCATCAAAAGGAAACTGGCCCTGCGAAGTCTGCCCTGAACTTTTGAAAGGAAGGGAGGGGGCAAACCAGTTGATGAATGATGCAAATGCCATGGACACTAGACTTTCGAAGAAGTCCAACAGCTTGCTTTAACTCGGAGACTGGGAACACCTGGGGCTGAGGGAACAGCAGCGAGCCTGACTCTGCCCCACCTTCCTTCCTTGCAGGTATAAAACCTTTGGCTTGCCCAGAGGCGCGAGCCTTTGGCAAGAGCCAAAGGGATCAGACCACAAGGCGGTGGACTCCAGCAGACGGTCTTGTCACCGGCCCTCTATCCACTAGAAAGAGGAAGAAATTACACCAGCGACAAGATTATCCTACTGCGATATTTCCTGAGACTGCACTGGACATCCTGGAATGGGCAAACGAAGGAGACCAAAACATTCTCCAGGACAAGGGAACTCCCCTCCCAAGTTGGCAAAATAACTTTGCCTTGATGATCTCCTGATAGGGACACAACCTATGGGTGAGCTTATTGATCTTTCCTCCCCTGCCAGACCTTCAGCTCACTCAGCTACTATTTCACTTCCTTCTATCCATCTTGAGGCGTCTCCCTCTCCCTCCTTGCCCTCTCTGCCCCCTCCATCCTCGCGTGGGGAATTACCGCCCAAACAACCAGACAAGATGTAAAGAACGCCAATGAGAAAGATTTGTTACACCGTGGGTCCTGGATCCGCAAATGTCCACGTTAAAAGCATGTTAAAAAAGTGCCATTTTAAATAGCAAAATCGCTGTGGTTGTGCGAAGGCTCTTCCAACCTCCCAGCCTTGTCCCAGAATGCACCTGGAGGTGGGTCGTGAAGCTTCAAGAAGCCTCGTGGAGGCTTGAAAATGCAGCGGTTTGGATTTAAAAGGTAAAACGGCGCTTTGGGGGGCTTTTTACATGTTTTTAGGTGGATCTTTGCTATTCATGGGGGGGGGTCTGGAACGGATCCCTCACAGATAGCGAGGGATACATTTTGTACATAACTCTTAAGAGTGTTCACAATAGGAGAATATTTGCAGCTGTGGTACTGTTTGTTCTCTCTAAGCTGGGCTTTTAGTGAGAGTTATCTATTCCAGTAGGAGGAAGATGATGTGTGGTGAAGGTTGGGGAAGAAGAGGAAGTGGGGAGGAGTGACACATGTCATTATAAGTGTTGGTGGGTTGCATGTAGCCCTTAGTTCATTTGTTTGTACAAGAATTAGATCCTACCTTTCGTATCCTAACCAAAGCGGCTGACAGGGTGAAAGAAATAATTTTAAAAATGATTCAGAGTAATTTAATACACAGATGTGCACCACCGGTGTAGCCAGTGGTGCAGCGACAAGGGGAGGCCCCAGAACGGAAATGGGATTCAAATCCCCTCCAAAGAGGGATTCAAAGGGGATTTAAATCTCCCCTCCCCTCCAAAGCCTCCCGCCCTGCCCTCCCCCACTGGTTACAACAGTGATGGAAGTTGGATAGGATTGCGCTGTGAGACAGTATTCATAATTGAAATATGCTAATGCATTTGATAAAAAAAGCCGTTCAAACTCATCATGAAGCAGAATGTTCAACGAAACATTTATTTGATTTGTTGTTGTATAGTTGTAGGGGGCATGATTTTGGGGGGTGCCATGGTTTTTGGGGGTGCACTTCTAAATTTACTGTTATACTGCTGGAGGTTGGCACATTATTTTGGAGACCTTTCCTCGTTTTAGCAATATAATGCCCCTCCATAGCTTTTTAAACAATTAAATGGCCAAAAGGGCTAGCACAACATGCTGGTCATCCCCCCCCCCTTTAATCTGTGCATTGGATGAGCACACACGCACAAACACACACACATACAAAAAAGTCAGCAATCTGTTTATCAATTTAAGAGATATTGTTTGCATAGCTGTTAATAATCAGCAGATTTTAAATACAGCTTTGTCTTATTTCATCTGCAAGTGCTCAAACTATGGTTCACTGTGTTACTCTGTTTTACAAGATGAGTACCGGTACATAGAGGACATCCTGTCATTTATTCATTTTTAATTAAAGAAATCTTGTTTCATTGCATTTAAAAAAAAAAAAATCCTGTGTGCAAACTCAGGCTTACTTATTTTTCTTCTAACTTGTGGGGATGCAATACCTCCTGAACCTGTAGGAGGAGCAGATGAGCCATCCACAAGATACTTTTTCTTTGTTTAATGTAAAAACACAACATTCAAGAATCTGCCAACCAAAAGTGTTGTGCTGCTGTGGTGTTGCTTACGTTTTATATAGGATATACCGTATTGGTCTGAGTATAAGACTCACTTTTTTCTCCTAATTTAAGTTTTTAAACTAGGGGTGCGTCTTATAATCAGGCTGTTGCAATTTAATGCCAGTGATTTAATTAATTTTTTTTAATAGCGCCAAACTTTAAGGGTGCGTCTTATAATCAGGTGCGTATTATACTCGGGACAATACGGTATCTGACCCACCAGAAGGAAAGATCAGGGTTCATGCTGGAATTTTTCTTTGCTATGTATCAAATCATGTACATTTATAATTGCAGGCCAAACGATATAGCCCTAAGTAATATATTTGTTCTACACCTACCGTTAGGGTTGTAGCAGTAAGCATCCCATTTCTCACTTCTGTTGAGCCGAAAACCATAATCGACAATCCCAGTCTTTCCAAAGCCACAGTTGCTTCCAGGCTTGACAATGGGATATCCGACTCTTCCCTTAGCCATCCATCCAGCCGCGCACATATGAAACCCTGAAGGATCAAAGGCACTGTCATGTTAAAATCTGGTATTGGCGAAGAAAGAAACGTCGTGTTTCAAAGTAATAAGATCTCATTCTTGTTGCCAAAAATATAATTGAAGCTCACTTATTTTAAATTGAATTACAGTTTGCTAGCAAAATAATTTCCGCCCTAGGCAGAGGCAACTCTGTATGCCTGGTTTGTATTTTTTTTTTTAAATGTGTTGTCATTTGTCTTATACAATAAAAGTGCTGTTTTCACTTTGCACTAATAAACAACAATCAAACGCAGATGCGTCCTAAATTTCAATAGCTACAGAATCAGCACTTGCTATTCAAATACGTCCCATCAGGGTAACATGTTGACATTTTATTTTCGCTGTGGATTTGTAAAACACTGCTACAAGAAAATGTGTTAATTTCTCCTCTCTGTGGAGAGGAATTTAGGTGGAACGTTATCTAAATGTTATTGATCCTAACTTCAATAGGGGTGTACACATATCCACACTGTATTTCAGGCTATGTGCGATTCATTTTTATGACTTAAACAGTTATATATGTGATTATTGCTTATTACGGGCTATAAAAAAGTAATGAATGCAATAAATACTTGTAAAATATACTGATTTTTTTTGTAACTTAATTTTGATTATGTTTATTTTACTGGGTTTTTACCCTGCTTTTTTATTTGTGATAACCAGTGCAGCTTACAGAATAATGGCTGGAATCTTAACTTTCATTCCATGAACTGAGCAGAATTTTTATTTGTATAACCGGCTTTCCTGCCTCCCCTTTCCTCTGCAGTCCCCCACATCGTCCTGAGGGTTAGGGGATCATCCTGAGCAGCACTGCATGTGGTGCTAGGGGCTGCAGCAGGAAGGGGGAATCGCTGAAAACCAGGGAGCCCCCCCCCCATGAATGAGCAGCAGTGCTTCTGCTAGTGCAACTACAGTACTCCTGGAACTGAGCCAGTAAAATAACATACGGCACATTTTAAACAAACAAATTAATTAAAAACTTCACTAACTATAAGAAATGACACAAGCAGAATAATGCAACACAATCATTAGCCAGGGTTACAGGTAAGGTTCAAAACTGTCAGTTAAAAGTGCAAGTCAAAAACCTACATGGAAACGGATATGTTTTGGCAGCATTTCTAAAGGCAATGAAGGAGTCTGGCAGACGGTCTCAGTGAGGTTGTTCCTCAGTCTAGATACCACCCTTTCACTGAACCGCCACCGATGATGGGATGTGGAGGAGGGACTCTGAGGCAGAACTTGTATCCAAAGCAATGTGTTTGAACCTTGTTGCAAATTTGTCACTGTTGCTAACATCGTTTTGTCCCAGCTAAAACCTGACATGAGACCTTTAAGTATCATGTCCTTGACTATGGGTATGCATCTGTTGTGTTAATACAACTAACCATGTCAGTACAAATAGAAGTCTGCGGTATCACATGTGATGCAGGAAAAACATCCTCTTACTTGCCATAGCAGCGACTACATGCTGAAGTACTTGTGGTTTGCCACAAAATAATGAGTAGCATCTCTTGACTAAAATGGATATGTTTACAAGCCTTGAGTGTGCTTTGAGCCATGGAAAATTGTATAGCATCTTAAAGCACAATCCTATGCATGTCTACTCAGATGTAATACCCAATGGGGCTTACTCATAGGAAACCCCGTATAGGGAGCCCCCCCCCGGGAATGCCCCGTTCCACCCTCCTGCTGCCCAGTGGGGAACCTACCTTCCCCGGTGGGCGCTTCTAGGGATCTGGGTTGGGGAGAGCTGTAATGGCCTCTTTGCCGGTGCAGTCTCTTTGCTGGGTAATAATGCAAATGCCTTATGGCACGTTTGCGACACCCGAGACCAGCGAAACAGTGCTCCACTGGTCTAAAACTTCGAGAGGATTGGGTTGTTAAACTGTTTTCAGCTTCTGTAATCAGATGTATTAATTGGGTTCTTAAATTTTCATCTTCAGTACTGTTTCAACTATCGGAGCTGGCCCCACAAGGCTGACTGAGGCAATTGCTTCAGACAGTAGGTTGGGGGAGGGGGAACCCATCTTCATCTGCTTGCTTTTCTTCAGTGCTTCTCCACCTCCCACTCCCTCGATTCTGAAAGAGAGAGGGAAATGGAGCAGAAGAGGGTGTGTGGGAGTAACCTAGAGTGTTTCCTGGGAGATGCTCTAGGCCACCACTCTGCTCCCTCCCATTTCCTCTTCCACTCTGTTCCTCTTTTAGAATCTAACGACCAGGAGAAGGAATCTCAGCATTTTGCTGGTTAAGAGGAGTAGTATTTGATGCACCATTTCCAGTGCTGGGAGGTCTTTGGCCAGTCTTGACAACTATAAATTTTCACAAATTTCCAGCTCTGCTTACAAATACAGTTCTGTAATGAACAACATCGTTGCCGGGTGGGTTTTGAACACAAAACAAAGCAGCTTGGACAGAAAAAGAACCGAACCATTGAGTGATCCAAGATGTATAAAGTTTGTGGTGTGAAAATTAAAGAGCACAACCTACTTGTAGGTTCCCTTGTGCAAGCCCTGTTTTCTAGTGCAGCTCTTTTTCATTTCATTTCAACACATGAGCATTTGTGATAGGGTGTGTGCATATTATTCGATGCTTTCCTACCTATTTTTCTTGCAGCCTCCAGCTGTTGAAGTGTGGCTAGTTGTCCTCCTTCATATTCACATACTGCTTTTGCCTCTACATAGGTGAGCTGGTATTTTCCGGTTCTTCCTTCTCTGTGATAGACTCCAGCTGCTCGCTCTGTGAATCCAAAGCAATTAATAGTTTCAGTGGGATTAAGAATCACAGTGCCGAGGACTCCAGCTGTCTTCCCACTCTTCTGTTACCACCAACGAACGGTTTCCAAGGAAGAGGAGGCCCAAGTGAGAACATGAGCAATGTATCAGTCAATTGTTTTATACTTAAAAAAAAACTTTTGTGGAAAAAGAAAAAGCATCCTGTCTAAGTCACTTTCATGTTGCTCCTGAAGGATTCCCGGAACCCTACTTCGAAAGCAGTCATCCTACCAAGCTAGGGAAAAGGAATGATCAAAACAGACTTCCTGGACTGCTATGGCAATAGACTTTGTCATACTCCAGTTTTTCCTGGATGATGCACACCTTCAAGGGATACACCCACTTGTGGGGGATGTCAGTGGGTGGACACTGCCACGACTCTTTGGACAAGTAGAGAACATTAATTTTTAAATTGGATGTGCTCTACGTGTCTGTGCATTCAAGGTGAAATTGTGAAATGATGCTTCTGTTACTGCAGAGCTCCTGGGCCTACTGGGTCTTTTCCTATCGTCCCACCTGACCTGACTGTCATATCTGTATGCGTCTCTCCCGTCATTCATGCTGGTTTTGTTGAAGTCCTTCCTTGCTTGCTTTGTTTAGGTCCTATATTGGTCCCAATGTTTTGATCCTATGGGTCCCAAAGTGTTCCTACTGTACTGTTTCTTACCTAGTTAGCCCCTTAGCTCTTCAGATATAACACCAGCCCATGAGTTGGTGCTATGAGAAGGTTTTCCAGGAACCTCTGGGCTCGCACCTCTCTCTCTCTCTCTCTCTCTCTCTCTCTCTCTCTCTCTCTCTCTCTCTCTCTCTCGCATGTGTGTGTGTGTGTGTTTGTGTTCCCTCCCTTCTTTCCTGGCTTGAGGCAATCCATGGTTTGCCATTTCATCTGGCCCCACAACTGCACTTTGCATTTGCTCTGCAAATCAGAATGGGAAACCTGGATCAACTATGGTTTAGCAATATGTCTGAACCATCCCTTTTCTCAATCCTTTGCATGATAATGGAGAGTTCATGAACTCAGAAGTGAACATATAGGCTGCATGATGGCAAGACTGATTTGTCGTCATCTCTACATTCTGATTCTGCACCCCTGCCTTTTCTGACATTTGTTGAATCAAGCTGGAAGATGCCAAATATGTAACCCTTTACACCAGATGAAGCCTGCAAGGCACTACAGGACAGGTACCCACAGTAAGTCTATACCTAGCAAATGATCACAAGACAGTTACGTCACTTCAAAAGTGATTTGTAACACAATATGAATGTACTGGAATCCAGTAACTAGATGGTATTTTGATAGAAATTCAATATGTGGTGGTGGTGAATATTTATATACCATTTTTCAACAACAACAAATTCTCAAAGTGGTTTACATAGCAAAATAAGAAGAAAAATGGTACCTAAGTATACCCGAAAGAGCCCACAATCTAAAAAAAGACACTGGAGTTCTATGGGATGCTAACGTTGCTATGCTGGGATGAATAGGAGCAGTTATTCTTCCTCTGGTGTATGTAAGAGAACCACCAGTGAGGAAGTTCTTTGTTTCTCAGTCATCAAGGCTCCTTTTTCTAAATGGTTTAGGGGGGAATACCTGTTGGCATGATCATCAGCACTTCGATACAGCCCAAGCCTACGCATGTTTATGTGGAAATAAGATCCGTTGAATTCAATGGGACTTATTCCCAAATAAGTGTGCATAGGATTGAGGGCCAAGTGGAATGACTAGGAATTGTGGACATTTTGGATTTGGATAAAATGAGGCATTGTTTATTCTGTGGAAGATTTACAAAAATTGAATTGTCCCCATTGTTATGTAACACTTAGATGCTCTGTGAACATAGGCTACGTAATGTCAGTACAGTAACTATTCTCCTGTCTAGACCCACACAAAGATTGGATGGCGTGGTGTTGAAAACCTTTTTGGCAGATCAATGAGGCTGTTGTGTTTTTTTCCCATGTTCTACTGTTCTTTGTATTTGGCTAACATTGTTTTAAAAAATATCCTTGATACAGAGAAAGCCAATAAATCTACGAGAGTGGAGTTTTCCAAGGAGTTGCATGGGATGTGTGATTTCTCATGGCACTAACTGTTGCTGCAGAGTCACTGAAGCTAAGCGGCTATGAACTCCGTCAGGATGGCTGATAGGAGAGAACACTGCTATGTACTATTTATTTTTTATTTAAGGAATTTGTAGCCCGCCTTTCTCCCGAGGGCACTATGCTGTGGTAACAGTATAATATGCTGTTGCTAACACAGGTATCTTCCATCATTTTAAATTCATTTAAAAGCAGCAAGGTTTTCTCATTGTGATCACCTCTGGCAAGTTCCTGGATGTCACATAGCATGCATTCACAAAAGTCATTTTCTCTTGTATTTACACCATTCACTTGCTCATTTTTTCCTGACAGTCCAGATGATGTTCATGATATTTATTCCTGAGAGTCCAGATGATATTCAGATGATATTTTTACTGATGCTTTAAAAACAAATACAGTATATGTATGCTGATATGCATAAGTGACCTTTAGATTAGAAGAACAAACTTAGAAACGGTGGCAGTGGGAAATCAAGTGAGTGCTACTGAGGCTGGAGAGGACCACTGTTTTGCATGAGGACTAGATACTACGCAGTTGCATGAAAACTGGAAAATGCACAGATGCCACTCAACAGGGATAGTGTTAGTCTAATGTTAGCAAGAAATGAAATGAAAATAAAATAACACAACCCAACACACATTTTGGTGCCTTAAACGTTAGACCAGTTCTTTGGTATATTCGGGCACTGATTCCAAAAATGGCACCAGCTTTGCCTTATCAGCTATAGTATTGGAGAATACGGCATAGCCACCTTATATGCTGATTCAAGCAGCTCCCTCGTAAGAAAGCCAACGCCATGGCTTCCACACGAGGAAGCTGCTTGAATCGGCATATAAAGTGGCTATGCCGTATCTCCAAAACTAGAACTGATAGGAAAAAACTGATGCCGTTTTTGGAATCGGCACCCCAAATATATCCAAGAATAGGTCTAAATTCTGAAAAGAAAGAAAAAGCTTTTTTTTGTTGGTCTGTGTAATCTTTTAAATTGTCATCTGGAAACACTATAATGTGAAATTATGAAAATGAACAGAATCCTCCAGTATGAAGGGCACTTAATTTCAGTGGGTGAGTTAAGCATGCTCTTATCTCTATTCCTTTGAAATCTGTAAGATTTAAAAATTCTGGAGCATGCACATAATTTTTGGCAAACTTATAATCAGGTAGAGCTTAGTTTATGCTGGGGCTCAGTTCCCGCAGCTGTTTCCAGTGTCAGATTCAACCCTGTGACATAAAGTGAGAACAGATGAAAGTGACTGAGTGGGTGCCAAATGCATTCGTTCATCTCTTGTTGTAGTTGGATGATGTAGTTGGATTGTTTATCACTTTTTTAAAAAATCATCACAAGAGAGATGTGCTTTAGAACTGGAGAGAAGGAATGCACAAACTTCAAGGAGATGACCCAGGCAATGTTATGAATTCTTAAGTTCTTAAGAATTCTTGATTCAATGAAAGAGATTTAATCAAACTGAAATGAATGAAACTTAAAAGTGTGTCATGCATGGCTGACAAGCACAGTTAAAGAGACTATAAAGGGCAAGGAAGCTTCTTTTTGCAAATGGAAGTCTTGCCCTAATGAGGAAAATAAACAGGAACACAAACAATGGCAAAAGAATTGTAAAAAGATGATACGGGAGGCCAAGAAAGATTTCAAGGAGCGTATGGCCAGAAACATTAAAGGGAATAATAAAAGCTTTTTCAAATATGTTAGAAGCAGGAAACCTGCCAGAGAAGCGGTTGGCCCGCTGGACGGTGAGGGAGGGAAAGGGGTGATAAAAGAGGACTTGGAGGTTGCAGAGAAATTAAATGAGTTCTTTGCATCTGTCTTCATGGCAGAAGACCTCGGGCAGATGCCGCTGCCCAAACGGCCACTCCTGACTAAAGAATTAAGTGAAATAGAGGTTAAAAGAGAAGACATCTTAGACTTAATTGACAAATTAAAGATCGATAAGTCACCGGGCCCAGATGGCATTCACCCAAGAGTGCTTAAGGAACTCAAGAATGAAATTGCTGATATCTTGACAAAATATGCAACTTGTCACTTAAAACGGCCACTGTGCCAGAGGATTGGAGGATAGCTAATGTCACGCCAATCTTTAAAAAAGGAAAGAGAGGGGACCCGGGAAACTACAGGCCGGTCAGCCTAACATCTGTTCCAGGTAAGATGGTGGAAAGCCTCATCAAGGATAAAATTGGAAAACATATAGAAGAACAAGTTTTGCTGAGGGAGACTCGGCGTGGCTTCTACAAGGGTAAGTCTTGCCTCACAAACCTTTTAGAATTCTTTGAAAAGGTCAGCAGACATGTGGATGTGGGAGAACCCGTGGATATTATATATCTGGATTTTCAGAAGGCGTTTGACACGGTCCCTCATGAAAGGCTCCTGAAAAAACTCCATAGTCAGGGAATAAGGGGGCACGTCCTCCTATGGATTAGGAACTGGTTGAAAACTAGGAAACAGTGAGTGGAAGTCAGTGGGCAATTTTCACAATGGCGAGAGGTGAAAAGCGGTGTGCCCCAAGGATCGGTCTTGGGACCTGTGCTTTTCAACCTGTTCATAAATGACCTGGAGTCTGGGATAAGCAGCGAGGTGGCCAAGTTTGCGAATGACACTAAACTTTTCCGGGTGGTGAAGACCAGCAGGGATTGTGAAGAGCTCCAGAAGGATCTCTCCAAACTGTTAGAAGGGCAGCAAAATGGCAGATGCACTTCAATGTAAGTAAGTGTAAAGTGATGCATATTGGGGCAAGAAATCAAAACTTCACATACACGCTCATGGGTTCTGAGCTGTCTGTGACGGATCAGGAGAGAGATCCTGGGGTGGACAGGTTGATGGGTGGACAGGTCGATGAAAGTGTCGACCCAGTGTGCGGCGGCTGTGAAGAAGGCCAATTCCATGCTTGGGATCATTAAAAAAGGGATTGATAATAAGACGGCCAATATTATTATGCCATTGTACAAATCGATGGTAAGGCCGCATCTGGAGTATTGCGTCCAGTTCTGGTCACCGCATCTCAAAAAGAATATCGTGGAACTGGAAAAGGTGCAGAGGAGAGTGACCAAAATGATTAGTGGGCTGGGGCATCTCCCTTATGAGGAAAGGCTACAGCGTTTGGGGCTCTTCAGTCTAGAAAAAAGGCGGCTGAGGGGGGACATGATTGAGACGTATAAAATTATGCATGGGATGGAGAGAGTGGATAGAGAGAAGTTCTTTTCCCTGTCACACAAAACTAGAACTAGGGGACATCCACTAAAATTGAGTGGAGGGAGTATTAAAACAGACAAGAGAAAATATTTCTTTACCCAGCGTGTAATTGGTTTGTGGAACTCCTTGCCACAGGAGGTGGTGATGGCACCTGGCCTGGATGCCTTTAAAAGGGGATTGGACAGATTTATGGAGGAAACGTCTATCACAGCTTACAAGCCATGATGGGGAAAAGCAACCTCCTGGTTGTAGGAGTAGGTTTTCTCTGTGCAAGGTGCAAGGGAGTGGCGACTGGACACAGGTATCTTGTTGTCTTGTGCTCCCTGAGGCATCTGCTGGGGCCACTGTGTGATACAGGAAGCTGGACTAGATGGGCCTTTGGCCTGATCCAGCAGGGCTCTTCTTATGTTCTTATGTTATTGATCTATTAACATGGTATCACAGTTTAAAGGTCAATCACAGATTGTAGTAATCGTAAACAAAAAAAAATTCAACTCTGATCTTAGCTATATTTTAGAGTGGACAAGATGTTACAGACAATCTTTCTTGAGATAGTGTTACCAGTTGCTACAGGAGCTACCATGGCCTTTTGAACTGTGCGGGTGGTCTAGATCTACTGAGTATAGTCAGAATTTTTTTTTCTTACTCTCATGTAAAATTTATTTTACGGGCAGCCCAATTCAGCGTAGATTAACACCAGTGGTGGGTGTCGTAAACACGTTTTTGACACCCGGGGACCATGCCGCTGGACACAGGTAAGACCTGCACCAGGCGGCATGGGGGGCATGGGGAGGGTGGGCTGGGGTGGCGGGGGAGTGATTGGCCATCCAGGCCAGGGATGGAGGCGGGGATATCGGCGGCGTGCTCCACCAATATCCTATTCCCCGTCCCGTGCCTGGTTGGTCTTACACTGGCCCCTTGGATGTGTGCCAGCAAAATAGCTTGCGCACATCTGAGGAGACCCATTGGGGCTGCTGGGGCCTACACTGGGGTAAAGGGACAAATGTCCCTTTTTCCCGAGGTGTGCCCCAGCTCCGCCGGTGCAGGCCGCATCCCTCTTAGGATGCAGTGGCTGGCTGTTTAGCGAGGCCGGTGCATCCTACACAGGATTGCGCTGTGATACTGATAGACATTCAACGTTTGTGCCTCTCTCCCTTCTCCTTCGTCTTTGATTTAAAAATGCATTGTATAGATATTGGGTTGGCCAAAGTTGGCAAGCCTAGAGATTGCTAACCAAATTCTTTAATATGACCAAACTAATCCCCGATAGCCCCTATACCCACTGCATTTGGCCCCCAACCCGAGTGCTGCCATCACTTCTTGCTCCTTCCATAAGCGTCCCTTCTGGAACCTCATTGTATTTACACAAACAGGTTCTTGAGGTTAGTATGCATACGTTAATTCCTTAGTGCTCTTTACTTCCAGAATTGTTTATACTTGTGGCCCAATTCATATATTATCCTGGCAGTAGTGTGGTTGCTGCTCAAAGTGTACGGATGATACTCCATGTGATTAGCTACTTGTGCAAAGGAGTGTCATTGCAGGATTTAGCTAAGTTTAACTATGTTTGGCTTGTGTGGATATACAGTATGTGGACCAACCCACATGGACACCCCTTCATACAAGTGATTGATCACGTGGAGTGTCACCCACTTCTCACAAAATCCTAACAGTGTTCAGCAAGTGTGTAGAAGGGGAGCATTACTGTACGCACCAACCCCACTCCATGAGAAAGGTGCCATACGCACATACGCATTGGAATCAGGAACTCTGATGATCTGGGGATCTTACTCCCATGTTGTGTGTGTACAACCCCTTTCTCCTGAATGCTAAATGTGCAGTCGCCAAGGAGTGTATGGTCAGCAGGAGTCATTCTTGTCCCACCATTTATGGAAAATGATGGATTTCATGATAAGAAGATGGTTAAAGTTTGAGTGCTTACAGTATGTGGATTCTCACAGGCAATGGCACTGCTAGGATAACATGTTTTGATCTTAACAGAATGGTTGAACTGGAGAAGATTCCTGATTGCTCTTTACAGATGAGCAATAGCCTAATTTCAGCACTGTTTCTCTGTCTACCTGTCCTCTTCCCAGCATGCCTTTCTCCATCATAGAAAATGGTTAATTGTAGCAAGCCAAGAATAGCTCAGGGGTATATCCCAACATGACTTCAGTGAATATGATACTGCTGAGGAAAGAAATATTCTTGTTCTTAAAAAGTCTGTGTAGAGTACAGAAATAAGACACACCCTCTTAATCACTATAGAATTTCCAAATACTGATTGCTGATGTGAACCTAGCCAAAAATGTCACAACTTCCTCCTCTCTTCAGACTTTGCAACTGCTATCATTTCCTCTCTTGCTGAAAAAGTGAGGCTTGCAATCTACTGATAACCCCTGTTTGGGGGATCTACACCAGTGCTGTATTCCGCCCTCATTCTTTTTATTCTTCATTCTGTATTCCTCCCTCATTCCTCCCTCACTCTCCTGAGTGGTTTGAGAGTGGAGATATGAAGAGGAAGTATTAGTCCCCGCCGTGTGTGTGAGTGTGAGTGTGAGTGAGCCTCATTTACTGACTACCCTTAGCTAATCAATGTGCACCCACATACCCAGAGACATATATATGCATTATATATACTGTTTGCCCTGCTATGGAGCTGAATTAGATGCATCTGAGAAAAGCGGGGCTTAGCACTGGCATGGAAGAGCAGGAAATTCCCAGCTGAATGTCATTACAAGAGGTAGAAAAGCTGTCCCCTCCACTGGCAGAAAGCGAATTCTAAGGAAAGCATTCTCCCTATGAGTCTTGGAAGAGACTCTTCAGATGTTTCACACAGATCCCAAAACCATCTGTGTGCTTAGAAGTGTTTATGCTTTCTTGTGGAAGGGCCATATGGAGGAATTAATTCTTGGACAGTGAGCATGTCATGACTGAACTGTGAAACCTTTCTTGTATTTGGGACATCAGAAATATAAATCTCGCAAATGCATGTTGCCTAATCAACTACACACCCTCTCATAGCTTAAATTGGTTGTTGTCCCTATCACTGCTCCCAAAAAGGATAAAAGAACGCATAAAAAAGGACTTTTACAGCACAATCCTATGCAAGTATAGACCGGTGAAGCAGTTGCTCCGTAAGGTACATTTGCGTCGCCTGAAGAGTAAGCGGCGCTGGTGGAGAGGCTTGCGCCGCTCCTCTGGTGCCATAGGAAGGAGCGCCACTGCGGCGGACAGGTGAGTCCCCACCAGGCGGGGGAGGGTGGAACAGGGCATTTCAGGGTGGTGGTGGAATTGGTCAGCCGTGCCTGGGAAGGGGGAGGGATTGTCGGTGGCCTCCTCCGCCAAATCTTATCTCCCTTCCTGGGCCTGGCCGCTGTTACATGGGGCTCTCGAATGTGTGCCAGCAAAATAGCTGGTGCACATCCGAGTAAGCCCATTGGGCCAGTTGGTTCATTATTCGGGGGTAAACAAATGTCCCTTTACCTCGAGGAGGCCTCCGGCTGTGCCGGAGCAGGTGCAGTAGGCACCTTATGTGCACCACCGCATCCTGCTAGACAGGATTGGGCTTCCCATCAGTAAGTCCAGGTCACTGTACCTGTGAGTGTGGCAAAATGTCATGCCAAAGGATGGCAGCCTTTAGTGAGAGAGCTTCATTTTTGTGCCTACCATATGTTGAATCCACTCATTTTGTCTGTTAGAAGAAATACTTAAGTATCAAACAAACCTATTGGGTTATCCACGTTTAACATGCAAATTGTGTGATTGAGCAATATTTTTAAATGCCATTTTTTAAAAAAGAAAATCTTGGATGATGATTTGAAGTGGAGAAGTGCTAGGTAGAGAAAGGTTTAAACAGCTCAGATGCCACCTTCACACCCAGTCAACAATCAACCACTAGCATTCTGGCAGTGTAAGATTCTTTATGGTGGTGTGAAAGCCGGGCTACTGTCACGCATTGTCAAGCCGCTGCGGCAAATGGCGAGAGGCACGGTGCACGCAGCAGTGGTTATGGGAGGCTCCGCAGGCACACTGGTAAGTTATTGGCATGGTGGGGAGTGGGAGGTTCAAGGATGTTCCAGGGCAGGGAGAGGGGAAGGTGGGTGGGAGTGAGCCAGAGGGGGAGGATCTCGATGGCAAATGCCCCCGCCAGTCTTACCCCCATTTTTTTGCCCACCGCACCCCCTTTTTCTCCTGAGACTTACATCAACTATATAGCTGGCATGGGTCCAAGGAGACCCATAGGCCATCAGGGGACCTATGCAGAGGTAAGTAAAAATATTTTTACTTGCCTCTGGCAGGCCTCCTGATTGCACCCCTCACCTGGATGCAGTGCTTGCTCCACCAACATGGCTGCATCGGCACCGGTGATGGGACGTAGGATTGGGCAGTTATTTATTTATTTTTTGGTCTCCACAAACATTTAAAACTCCAAATATATTATGCGTTATTTAATTTGGAAATGGTTCACACAGTGAATATACTGTACCTGATATATATTTTTTTAAGTTCTGTTATAGTGAGTACAGTGCATTTTGGATAGGAAGATTCTAGGATGGACTAAAAACCATATTTGAGTTTGGCTAAACTATTTAGGAAAAGTTATTTTTATCCCTAGAGTATGGAGGTTTAGGTTTTCCACCCACCTCTTTCTTTCCTGTATGTTCGTGACCTTATTACACCTCCACTGAGTTGTTATTTTTTTTATTCAGTGCCAGTTACTCCGCATGAGATAGAACAGGGATACTGTTATGTTGGCCACATTACATTTGAGGCATGTTTTCCCAGGACTGCTGTCATTTTTCCCAATGCCTAGTCTACAGCATATATATGGTAAAAGTTCAGCTCACTGTTTTATTTATTTATTCAGGTATTTACAGCTTGCCTTGCAACAAAGAAAATTCCCAAAGTGGGTAACAGTAGCGATGAAAACAACCGTTTAAGAACATTCTTAAAGCATAAGTAATAAAAATGCCTGACAGCGCAATCCTAACCAACTTTCCAACGCTGGTGTAACTGTGGCAACAGGGCGCACACTGCATTTTGCAGTGCAGGGGCAGTAATAGAGGACTCTTCAAGTTCAATGTGAGGGAACATTTGTTCCCCCTTACCTCAGGGCTCACCGATGCAACGAACATGAAAATGAGCGAACTCAGGAAGATAGTGGAGGACAGGAAGGCCTGGCTGGATATGGTTCATGGGATCACGAAGGGTCGGACACGACTTAACGACTGAACAACACCACCACCTCAGGGTTGCATTGCAGCTTCATTGCAGCATTGTAACCCTGGAAAGTTGGTTAGGATTGCACTGTGATTAAAATATCTCAAAGGCCTTAAAAAACAGGCAAGATACAGTAAACCCATCCCTAACAAAAAATAAGAAGAAAATCATTCAGACTCTAAATGAACTTCTCATCACTGATAATTAAAATCCAACCAAAATGCTTGAGCAAATAAAAAAAAAAACTCTTGAGCTGGCATCTAAAAGGGTGCCAAGTGAGTGTTCCTGGAGAGGATAGTCCATAAATTCCACCACCACCAAAATGACTTTACCACTCACTTCACACCCAAAGGTGGGGACGCTCAGAGAAAGGCCTCTGAAAGAGCTAGGAAACCAGTGAAGATGTTTCAACCCTGGTGCTATATGTTCCTGGTAGCTCACACAGAGACAGGAACTCTAAAGCAGCCACGTGAAACTTGTAATCTGAAGAACAATTCAGACATAAGTACTGAAGTGACATGGGAAAGAGTTGGTGTTAGGGTGTCAAAGTGGTGGAATGATTGTGTGTGTGCGTGCGTGCGTGTGTGTGTGTGTGTGTGTGTGAGAGAGAGAGAGAAAGAGAGGGCCCAGTCCTATCCAACATTCCAGTGCAGATGCAGCCATTGCAACAAGGTGCATGCTGTATTCTTGGGGGGGGGGGGGAGTCACGGAGGCCTCCTCAAGGAAAGGAACATTTGTTCCCTTACCTTATGGCTGCATCAGCACTGGAAAGTTGGATAGGATTAGGCCCTGAGAGAGAGAGAGATCTGCTGCACATTTATACAAACGTAGTTCCAGACACTGGTGGATGGGCAGCAAATTTAAGTGGAAAAACAGCATGGAGGGAAGGCTTAACCTATCACTTCACAGGGCCATTGTTCCAATCAAACAGGCATTCCCCTGCAACTGAGAAAACAGCGGGACATCCAATCACAGGTCTTCCACATAATGTTAGTCTGGCCCCCAAGACTTAAGGGGAAATGGTAGGGATTGAACCTGAAACTTCTTCAGGAAAAGCATGTGCTGTACTGCTAAATTGTGGCATCTCCCACAAAGGTACTGCCCTCTTTTTCCCAGCTGCATTGGCTTGTACAGAACTTCTCACACCCAACACAAGAATAATGCCCACAAACCTCTTGAAATGTTTGAAGTGCACACAAGACTTTTTTTTTTGGTTAATCATGTACGTTTCAGAAACATACACTGGGGAGCTACAATTGGCTCCAGGTGCCTGTAATTCATTTCTGCAATGTGCAGGAGTTTGTTTGCTTTTTAAAGTGTGTGCACTTCAAACACCCTTGCGGGCATGCTCTTTGTTGAACTAAAGGATCGATATCTTATCTGTAAAACCAATTAAGAAGCAAAATTCCCCCCCTCTCCTCCCTCCCTCCAAATAAGTGAACTTGGCTTATTTATTTAAAATATTGCTATCTCATCTTTCCTGTCCCACAAGGGAGGTGCTCAAGGTGGCTCACAAACACATTCAAAAACACGTTATAATACAATAAATCAATAAACACAATAAATGACAGGAAAAAAATAATCAAAGCAGTGTAACTAAGAGGAGACAAGAATAGATTAACATAAACTTGGGTCCTAAGGGCTAAATGAAATAGAGTTGCTGTCTGAACAGCAGAAGTGATGGCACCAGTCTTGCGTGGAGGGGCAAGGAGTTCCAGAACCACTGCAGAGAAAGTCCTCTCATGTGTCACTGCCGAACACACCTCTACTAGTGGTGGGACACCCAAGAAAGCCCTCTCGATTGATTGCCGAGGGTGAGCATTTCATACGGGGGGGGGGGGGGGAGGCATTTCTTTAAGTACTCTGGTTCCAAGCTGTTAATGTCCATGCAAGGTTAAAAACTGCACCTTGAATTGCAGCTGGAAACAGGCCAGTAACCAGTGCAGCTGACAAGCAGAGGTGGGGTGCGTACGCCACACCTGGTACTGCCTTGTTATAGGGCTGGAGTAGCGCGATGGGTAGGGATACACAAGCTTTTCATTTTGCATGCTCAAGTCCTGGCTTCGTTATAACGGGCACCGGAAGGAACGGCAGCTTGAAAAAAAATGAAATACCAAGCCAATGCTTAGCTTGGTACAGTCCAGCGGGGAATATAATGAAAGTAAGCTCCATCCCTTGAACATGAAGTACACATGCCAATACACAAACTAGATATTAAAGAAGGGAGAGAATTTCCATCGCCACCATGGCAGTCTAGGTGGAGGTCTCCCTGTCCTATAACTGCTTCTACCCTAAAAGATAGTTTCCAAGATATTGTTCAGGCCCTGTTCTGTGGTTTGATAATTAGAATTCAGCTGCTCTGAAGCGTTCTAAAGTCATTTCTTTAACAATGCATATTTTCCAAAAGTGGTGTTTATACACACACACACACACACACACACACACACACACACACACACACACACACACAGAAACCATCAAGGAATTTAATACATATACAAGACAAAGACTGATATGCATCTCGCACAGCTGTTTCTTTTTAGATCTCCTCCCCCTCCGTCTCTAGAGGTCTAGCTTTCTGTTCAACTCAGGCGTTCTGATAGTATTATTCTCACTGCTCATATTTCAGAGGCATTCATTTTTCAGGAATAACATTCCCACAAAATAAAAAGTGAAACTGAGAACAGTAGCTCTCAGACAGTGCAATTATTCCGTATTCACTAAGCTTGCAACAAGATGCTCCCTTTACTGATAATGCTTCTTTTGTGCAGCGATATAACCAAACGATATAAGAAATGTAGTGATATAACTGCTATTTCTGCAGTGAAAGCTTCATAATTTTTTTTTAAAGTTCTTTCTCTTACCTAACCAAATGGAGTTATGCAGTACTCCGTCCTTGAACCCCCAGCCAGGAGCTCTATCCCACAGCAAGGCAAAGAGAAAAGCCAACACAATCATATCTTCAGGTTCAGTTTACAGCAGTCACTGGTGTTGAAATGGTCTGAAAAACTACTGCTTGCAGCTGCTTACAGTTTCTAGTGGAACATCTGCTTGCCAGATCTTAAATAGTATTTTCATCTGTGAGGTCAGCAGGCTTGCTCTCCAATTGAACAAGCTGCAGTATTGCTCACAATTAAATCTGATCCCTGATTTTTGTGAGTCTGACTCATTTTACGTTTCCCTTACATGAGTGTCCAAAGTCTACACAGCATCCCAGTGAATGTTTAATTCCTGATTTGCCAAAGCAAACATGCCATTTTTTTTACCTGCTAAATATTTTATTTTGTTTTTAACCTTCAGGCATCTTTTGACCCTGAAATCACAAGCTGCTTCATGTAACTTTGGGGTTTTTTTTTGTCATGTGACAGATGAACTTGGCAGAATTTGATTATGTGGCTTTTGACTGTCAAAAATCAGTTATAAGTGGAAAAGCTCATCTCATTCCAAAATGCAGGGACTTCTAATGCGGAGACCGTTTGAGTTATGATAAATCATTAGATCACCGATACAGCAATGTACAGTGGTACTTACTTAGAAACAAGTGTGTGTACTGTAGCACAATAGCAAAGTGAATATGTTGGCTGAGTGGGTGAATATGTTGGGTGAATGGGTGAATATGTTTACATCTCAATATAAAAGCTAAATAAGAAAGTTTCAAGCTTTATAATTATTGACCAGGTATAAACTGAGAGTCCACTGGATTAAAACATAAGTTTAATGTTCATGGTGAGTAAATATATTTCAGAATTTAAATGCTTCTTAAATATTGCGGTTCTCAAACATATGAAGTTTATTGTAAGTGGCTCTTACGTTAAGCAAGTTTGGCCACCATCCCTACTATATGGCATAATCGAGCCCCGTTTTCTCCCTTCTCCCGTGTGCATGGGTGGGGTGTTCAGGCTCCATGCCAGGCCCTTGTGGGAACGGGAGGCCTGTGAGCATTACCCGTATTTACCCGGGTAATAAAATGGTCAATATCATTATGCCTTTATACACATCGATGGTAAGGCCACGTCTGGAGTATTGTGTCCAGTTCTGGTCACCACACCTCAAAAAGGATATAGTTGAATTGGAAAAGGTACAGAAAAGAGCTACCAGAATGATTCGTGGGCTGGAGCACCTCCCTTATGAGGAAAGGCTACAGCGTTTGGGGCTTTTCAGTCTAGAAAAAAGGCGCCTGAGGGGGGACATGATTGAGACGTATAAAATTATGCATGGGATGGAGAGTGGATAGAGGGAAATTCTTCTCCCTCTCGCACAACACCAGAACCAGGGGACATGCACTAAAATTGAGTGGAGGGAGAGTTAGAATGGATAAAAGAAAATATTTCTTTACCCAGCGTGTAATTCATCTGTGGAACTCCTTGCCACAGGATGTGGTGATGGCACCTGGCCTAGATGCCTTTTAAAAGGGGTTTGGACAGATTCATGAAGGAAAAGACCATCACAGGTTACAAGCCATAAGCAACCTCCTGGTTTTAGAAGTGGGTTTTCTCTGTGCCAGGTGCAAGGGAGTGGCGACTGGACACAGGTATCTTGTTGTCTTGTGCTCCCTGAGGCATCTGGTGGGGCCACTGTGTGATACAGGAAGCTGGACTAGATGGGCCTTTGGCCTGATCCAGTAGGGCTCTTCTTATGTACTTCGCCCTCCCCATTCTGCTCAGTCAAGGAATGTGAGCAGGGCTGGCCTAAGACCTCCCAACACCTGAAGGTAGTGTACCAAATGTTGCCCCCTGACTTCAGCAAGCTCAGTGCGCTCTCTTGCCGTGCCTCTTTTTGCATCGTTCAAACTGCTATTTCTCCACTTCTCTGCTGCCAGCACATGCTGTGCCCACACACTGTCTTCCAGGAAGATGGATGTTTTTAACGTACGGCCATGGTCCTTAAACCCAGATATTTGAACTGTGTATGCCCTTGTCTTCATTTTTGCCTCATAAAGAAGTGCTTCTGGTGGTGGGTTGGAAAGTTCATGTTGCCTTCTTCCCACCTTCAAGTCTGATTCATGGTATGACAGATGTCTGTCTGCTTTCCCTTGTGTCTCTGGGGACAGTGCTGCTTCAGCAGTTATTTTTGTGTTAGGCAGGTCTAATGATGGAATGCAAATGCAAATGCCACCACTTATTCTTATGGGTCCCAAGGAGGAGTCCAATTTCTGTTTTTGCGCAAGAGACTTCAGAGCCTTGCTTTCACAATATTCCTGGTCGAGGGTGTTAAGGCAACTGAATAATATAACTGGGATGAAGTCGATGTCTTTAATGTCCTATGACAGTGTTCACTAAAAAGAAACAGAGACGTGGAGACCAAAAGAATGAAGCCTGTCTCCATTTTGCTTGCCAAAAGGCATTCCACTACCTCCCCGCATCAGGTCCTTAGAGAGGGGCACTGCCCTCCTAAAATAAAGCAAGAATCAGGGCTGCTGTGCTCAACACACAGGACAAAATTAATGAACAGCTGCCCAAAATATATTATTTTAATGATTTTCGCAACGCATTTCAAATGCTTCTGTCTCAAAGGAATATTCCCTTACAGAACATTTCGCTGCATAGGCATGAATAAGCTTTGGTTGATTCAAATCTATGCAGTGGACTGTTTAGCAAGAGGTACTGTGCTCCAAGATGCCTTCCACAGCCTGCTCTCTCGCTGTGCCTCTTTTTGCATCTTTCAAACTGCTATTTCTCCACTTCCCAACCACTACACACTACTGTCCCCAACTATTAGTGTATGATCTTCTCCAGACTCTTGATGGGTATCTTATGGCACAATCCTACACCTTTGTAATGGGAAGTAAGTCTCACTGAGTTCAATGGAATTTATTCTTAGGGAAGTGTGCATAAACCTGCAGCCTTCATCAAACATACTCAGAGGTTCCCCACCAATCAGGATACTCCCTCCTAACCATTAGATAGGTCCCACTGGCCCACCATTTGGGGCTATTCTCTTATCTATACAGTACATGAGTCAAGTCAACAGCTGTATCATTAACCTGTTTTCTGGATTAAATCCAGAAGCGTCGCTCCGGTAGGGGCGGGGCTGTAAGTATCGCTGCGGTCATAGTCTCTTTACCGAGCGAGGAGGAGGCAGCCCCGCCCCCTCACTGTCCGAGCCAGTCCCCTACGGAGAAACCGGCAGGGAAGAGACCCTGCCTGCTGCTTTCTCCGTAGGGGACTGGCTCGGACAGTGAGGGGGCGGGGCTGCCTCCTCCTCGCTCGGTAAAGAGACTATGACCGCAGCGATACTTACAGCCCCGCCCCTACCGGAGCGACGCCTCTGATTAAATCAGAAAATCAACACGTAATCTTGTTCACACAGATATGTGCGTCTATATCCTTTTCTCACCAAAAGAGCCAAAGCAGATGTGACGCTAGAACCACTGGCGTCGACGGGGGAAGCAGGGGGGCGGGCCGCCGGGGGGCGTCGCGCGTCTAGGGGTGACACGCAATCACCCCCCCACTTACAGTTTTGAGCTGGAGGTGGGTCCGCCCTCCCTCCCCTGTGTCCGTTTGGCTCCAAAATGAGCCGAAAACGGAGCGGGGAGGGCGCTCTGCTCCTGCACGTGATGTCACGCGCGGGGGCGGAGCCTCCCTCTTAAGGGCGACGCGCGCCCCCGCTCTGGGGTGACGCGCGTCGTCGCGACGCGACTGGCTAGAACTGAGACTACAAATTCATTCGATATCAAATGAAGCTGACTTCCACCTCTATCCCTAAACACAGACACAAGCATTTCTGTTGCATTCCAAGGATTGCCAGATTTTCTGTGTTGATTGCAGCTTCTTGCGTTGCAGGAAACTGCTCTGGAAGGCCACCTAAGTTCCTGGAGCAGCAGGAAGGGAAGGGAAGCCTCCGAATCTTGGAGCACAGATGGGCGGAAGCTCCCATGGGTAGGCAAAAGCTCCATCTGTGCTTTCTTTATGCCAGTCTTTTTATCCAAATAACACAGGTGTGCTCCTCATGGACACCAAGCATTAAACAGGCTGCAATCTTGCAATGTTATAAAACAACCTACTTGATTGTTTCTTATTTAGGGCTAATGACAGTCTCCAAATTTTGCTTATTTTATAATGATTTTTTTAATATAAGGTATATTATAGACACAATTTTATGGGCAGGGAAGTTGGGGGTTTGCATTGATTGAGAAGTGGAGAAATGTCTCTTTGATTTCTCTTCTCCTCAGTGAGTACACTTGGAGTCCAAGCACACCTCTGGGGAATGAACCACTGGGTTCACCTGAGCGGGTCCAGTGGACCCGGCAACAGTCAGGCCAATTTACAGAACCACACTGATGTGCTGAGAAGTTGGGCTGAGAGCATTTGTGTGTAACCTATCTCATGTGGTGAGGTGGACATGAGATTGCTTTGCCACATGCTAAGCTAACCGCCTAACCCCCATTTATCATGCCAATGTGCAATCCAGTTTTGGTAGGTTCTTGGTGGCAGAGTAAGTGTGGACTATGCTATGAACGGGATGCACAACTGCAGTTGCTCCAAGAGCAACTCAACCTACACTCCAGTTGTGAGAATCGTTGCTGCTTCTTACTGGATTTGAACAAGCCTTGATATGTCGTTACTGCAAAGTTACTCCCACAGTGGATGAGTACAGATTGTACTGATGGCTCCTGCTACCGTACATACTTATAGCAGATAAATCAAACAAAGTGTTTCTTTTTACTTCCTGGAGCAGCCAGAGCGCTCATCTTCCGGCCAGCCTGCTTACATACAAGTCATCTTCCTGCTCGATTCATCTGGGTGGTTACAACCCAGCTGTCCAAAGTCTGCACTAGTGGCATTTTCTCCTGTTCAAGAATCCAGAATTGCCTCGGGGACCACCGTTGCCCACACTTTTCTTGGCAGTACAAACTGTCCCCTTTTTCTCATTTGGAGCAGTTCCTCACACATTGTCAGCATTGACAGAAGTTTTGGAAAAAAGCTTCCCACCAAAACGTACGTATTTAACAATGGAGCTTTTTTCTCCGGAAAGTGTTCGTCTTTAGTAAAAATGGCATGTTAAAAACCTTGGAACCCATTCCTGTTTATATCATGCACTTACAACTCTTGAGTTTATAGTTGTGCAATTGCTTATTTAATTACAGAAGTCTACAAAGTGGACGGCACATTATCGGGACAACATCCAGACATAACATGATTAAATTTATATTTATGTTGGAAAATATCTCCTGGTGTGCATTGGTTGGGTAGTTTCTGTCCTGGGGTAGATTTGCTCCATCCATCTAGTTTGAAATTTTTGGCACCCATTTCCCCATCATTCTAGCCAAGGCCCACACCTTCCTCTCCCGCAACCCAACGTCTATGTACTACAACCCATCCAGCAGACTTATTGCTGCCATCAGTAAAACACTGTCATTCTGGACATAGAACAATGCCAAGACATTTTATCTGCCTGTAGAACTGGCTGTATTATGCACTTGGGAAGATGGATATAGTAACAAGACTAGCAGCCCAATCCTACCCCAATCCCCCTCCCCTGCTGATGCAGCCGCGCCAACTGTATCTATGTGGGACGGGGTAATTGGAAAGGTCTCGAAGTAAGTGAAGTTTGCTCACTTACCCCAGGGAAACCCTCCACTGCCGCCATGGGATTCCTTGGATCTACGCCTACTATTTAGCAGATATAAATCCGAGGCGTGTAACAGCAGCGGTAAGGGAGACAGGCGGGGTTGTAAAGCCATCCACACACCGGTCCAATCCATGATAGGATTGGGCCGAAAGTCTGTGGGGAACCTATAGTTTTCCCTCTGTCCCAACAATCATGACAGCATCTGTAGTAATATCCTAAAGGAGGGAAATATAAAGGTTAGGCCTTAAACGGGGAATGGGGAAAGGGGATAGAGGTTTATCATATCCTGACCACAGTAATACTATCGTATTACCATAGTATGATATTTATATAAATAACCTGTACTGTGCCAGTCTCTTAATTGTTGCTTCAGTAATGTCATTTTTTCTTGTTTGTAATATGTGCTAGAATAGACAAGCCACAGGTTTACCAGACATGGTTGGAAAAAGACAGTGTTGATTTATTTTTTATTTGCCTGTACTACAGTTTTAACAGCAGGATATGAAATCATCTCAAACCACAAATTGCCACAATTGCTAGCTAATTTTCATGAATATAACCTAGAGTGACAGTGGAAGGAAAACTTGTATTAGCTGACTGACACTGATCCTAATTAATCTGAATTGATCATAAAACCCAAATCAAGAGAAACTACTAGTATATGCTTTGCAAACAGAATCCTAAAATGATAGACCCTGTTGGAACTAGGAATCTTGCCTAAAAAGCTATCTTGTGAAAGAACCAACAGCCCGATCCTGCCTAAGTTGTGATGGCTGGTCTAAAAGGCGGGCCGCTGCATCCTAGGCAGAATGCGGGCTGCGCCAGCGCACCCTGGGCTCACCTCGGGGAAGGGGACAAACGTGTAAGCCTGGGCCTCCTCAGATGCGCACCAGCTCTGGACCAACCGGCAAAGGCCTTACCTGTGTTGACCAGCGCAGGTCCAGTTCGGTGGTGGAGTGAGCAGTGCCAGCATCCGCGCCACCCGGCGCCACTTACGCCGAAGGAGCCACAAATGTGCTTTACAGCATGTTTGCGACTCCTTAGCCCGGCGGAGCACGTGCTCCAAGGCTGGATTGCACCCTCTCTACTCCTTGGTTTCCACAGTTGGATACCGCTGTATATGGAGCTGGAAGTTACATTAAGACCTTGAATCATCTTGCCTCATGAACTGAACTCATCTAAACAAATGTCCAGGCTTATGTTTTGGATTTATGCACATTATTTTTTAACTTCTCTCAAATATGAAAAGAGATCAGATGACCAACAGCATCTCTAAGGCTGCAAGCTTGTGCACGCTTACCTGGAAGTAAATCCAATTGAATTCAATAGGTCTTACTTCTGAGTAGACATGCATAGGCTCATGCTGCACAGCAAGCCTTCATGCTTTTGAAGATTGATCTGATCTCCCTTAAAGTCTTCATCATAAACAAAACCAATTCTCCAAAGCCCTTGCTTTGGTCTTCTTGAAATTCCTTCCAGCTTCTTCATTTAAAATGCAGTGAATACAACTGGGCATAATACTCCAACAAAGACCTTATCAGTGCTTTGTAGTGTGGGAGATTAACAGCCCAATCCTTACTGGGTTTTACAACAAAGGAACAGCAGTTCTGCTGTCATAAATGGCCATTGAGCAGCCATGCTGTGTTCTGGAACCGCCATTGCAAACAGTGGTGGTGTTGGAGGCCCACTGCTGGTTTCCAGCGGGAGCTCAGGTAAGCTGGCGTGGTGGCCAGATGGTGGGAGGAACAGGGCAGGAACAGGGAGGAAGGGGGGAGTGTCGGGGCAGAGAGGGGGCAGGCGGGACACAGAATGGGGGAGGGAGTGGATCCCAGCAGCACCAGCATGTGCCAGGATCCTCTCCTCGTTCCTCTCCCCTATTCTCCTCGGCATTGCACCGCACCAGCAAAATGGTTGGCGCAGATCCGAGGAGACCCATTAGGGCAGTGGAAGCTTGCCCTGAGGCAAAGGAATGAGGAGTCCTCTGGGACTACCCCCCCCCCCGCAGGATGCAGTACAAGTTCCGACGTCTGCATCAAGTGGGGAGTGTGTGTTTAGTTAGGATTGGCCTGTAAATTCCATGGTTAAGGCAAGCTGATAATGATGGCAGCTTCTTTTGCAATTGTGCTAACATTGTTGAACCACACTCAGAGCACAATCCACTGTAAAGATCCGCGGGCGACCCTAGGGCCGCCCGTTGGATCCTATCCCCGTTCTGGGCTGACCATGATAGGCCCGGAGGTCTCCTTGGGGGTAGGGGACGTTCATCCCCTTCTCCTGGTGTAGTAATTATTCACCAAAGTACCTCTGTCCAAAGTAATGAATATAATTGAAGAATTGACCATTCCTAAAGATCTAGTCCCATTGTTTCGTCATTGTTTGATGTCTACCTATTTTGTTTGGAAGGGGGAATTTAGGGAGCAAAAAGAAGGGGTGGCCATGGGGAACCCTCTGAGTCCGGTAGTCGCAAATTTATTCATGGAGACATTTGAGCAGCAGGCATTGGACTCTGCTTCCCTTAAACCTGATGTGTGGATCCGGTATGTAGATGATATTTTTTATGTTTGGGCACATGGAGATGAGGAGTTAGAGAAATTCACTACACATTTAAATAATCAGTATGCAGAAATACAGTTCACTGTAGAAAAGGAAGTGAACAATTCTTTACCATTTTTGGATGTGTTAATAACTAGGAAAGAAGATCTGTCTATAGGTACCCGGGTTTATAGAAAACCCATGCATACAGGTAGATACCTGAATCAAGAGTCTAACAAAAAATTCTTTAATAAATTCTCTAGTCTACAGGGCAATTAAATTGTGTGATCAAGAATCATTAGAAAGTGAGAGGACAGAAATATTCCACTCACTTCAAGCTAATGGATATACTGCCACTCAGATCAATAAATGCTGGAGGCAGCAAACCCTAAAAATCAATACAAAAAGATTAGGTATAATTAAAGATAACAAAATTAAAGAAACGACACCAGAAGAGAAATTGTGGATTTGTCTGCCATTTATTAAGGGTACAACTGACAAAATTTCACAGATCCTGCAACGGGGAAATGTAAAAACAATATTCAAACCCACAAAGAAATTACAACAGGTCTTGAATAACCCCAAGGATGAGAGACTGGCATTTTCCCACCCCGGGATTTATTCCATCCCGTGCGAATGCAATAAATGTTATATTGGATTAACAACCAGATCCATAAAGACAAGAATGGGGGAATATGAGAGATCTTTGCGTTTGAATCATCCGGAACAGTCTGCGATTGCTGAACACGCAATAAGCACAGGACACAAGATTTGCTTTGAAGAGACGAAGTGCCTGCAAAAGGAAAACAACTTTAAGATTCTCTGCCATTTGGAATCCCTGGAAATTAGTAAAAAAAAGTATAGGAGGTCTTCTTAACAGGCAGCAAGACCTAGTTTTCACCAACAGGATCTGGCTCCCGATAATTCACAAAGCAAAACACTGGGAAAGTGAAAGTGGAGAGAGTAGCGGCAGCCCGACCGGCAATTGACAGCTGCAGTCAAACCAGGTTATTTCCGTTTGCAATCAAGAGCGGTTTCCCGCGCTTTTTCACTATTTGAAACTCAGCACTGGCCAACCTTAGGATATTCCACCATAATCCGTGTGATTTACCCTATGACTATGTTCCGGGTTCTACGGAACGAAACGTTAGGTACTGCATCCTTGAATTTTTAATTATTTTAGTCCGTCCGTGGCTGCCTGCCATAAGGAAACCCGCGGAGCGGTATTTGAAGGATTTAAAGACTTCAAGACTATTTCTACATGGCGTCTGAACCCGTAAATGTGAGACATTGCATGCTCTTGAATAAATTTAGCTAATCAAACAAGAGGGCAGGTTCTTTTATAGGTTGGTATCTGGTTAAAAAACAGGAAGTAATGGGTAGGAAGAAATGGGTACAAATGGAAGAAGCACTTAGCTTACAACTCGGGCAGCCCAATCCTATTTAAAGATCGGGCGGTCGGCTGAGGTCGTCTGCCCGATCCAGTGCTCTGCCGCGGGCTGCCTTCAGCAGGCAGCCCGCAGCAGAAAGCCTCTGGGGCTTTGCACTGGCAGCAGTGGCCGTGGCCCATAAAACGGGAGTCCAGCTGCCACACCAGCGGCTCAGACCTTAAGCTAGCAGATTGCGAGATCCGCCAGCATAAGACCTGGATAGGATTGGTCCATAAATCTTTTGCAGCTACTCTTTCACAATAGCATTTTTTCCAGCCACATGTTGGCCCTTTTAAATTCTACCCCACGTTTGGTTACTTTGTTTAGGAGCAAGCCATGAAAGCATATCAAAAGCCTCATTGGATCCTAGAAACCTCAAGATATCTGCTGATTCTCCCTTGTCACATTTCGTTTCTTCTCCATCAATACACACTGGCTTTTCTTCAGCTTATTATTGTTCATCTGCTCACACACAATTTAATTCATTGTTCCAGCATCTTTCCTGATCCTGAAATGAGACCCACAAGTTTAAAGTAATTGGGATCTTCCTTGTTCTTCCCCTTTCATAAGACAAACACTATTTTGTTCTTTTACAATCTCTGGGACTTCCCCCAGCTGCCATAATTTTTGAAAGAAGTTTGGCAAAGTCTCTATGATTACAGAAAATAAGGATCAGGCTAAAGACCCATTTAGTCCAGTTTCCTGTTTCCCACAGTGGTCCACCAGTTGTCTCTGGGTAGCCACAAGTAGGAGATGAAGGCATAGCTCTCTCCACCCTACCTCCCCTGCAACTGCTATCCAGAGGCTCACTGCTTCTGAACCTGGAGGTACCATATAGCCATCATGACAAGTTGCCATTGATAGACATGTCCTCCATGAATTTGTCTGTTGTTGTTCAGTCGTTAAGTCATGTCCGACCCTTCGTGATCCCATGAACCATATCCCGCCAGGCCTTCCTGTCCTCCACTATCTTCCTGAGTTCGCTCATTTTCATGTTTGTTGCATCGGTGATGCTGTCTAACCATCTCATCCTTGGCCTTCCCCTTCTCCTTTTGCCTTCAGTCTTTCCCAGCATCAGAGTCTTCTCCAGAGAGTCCTCTCTTCGCATTAGGTGGCCAAAATGAATTTGTCTAGTTCTCTTTTAAAGCCATCTAAGCCAGTGGACATCACTACATCTTGTGGTAGTGAATTCCATAGATTAATTATGTGCTGTGTGAAGAAGTGTTTCCCTTTGTCCATACTAACAGCACAATCCTAACCAACTTTACAGCATCGGTGCAGCTGCAGTGCAGCCCCAAGGTAAGGGAACAAATGTTCCCTCACCTTGAAGAGGCCTCCATGACTGCCCCTGCACTGCAAAATGCAGTGTGCGCGCTGTTGGCACAGCTGCATCGGCGCTGGAAAGTTGGTTAGGATTGCGCTGTAAATCTCTCACCAATCACTTTCATTGAACGACCACTGGTCCTAGTATTGCGAGAGCAGGAGAAAAGGTCTCTACTCTCTCCACAGCATGCATAATTTTAATAGCCTCAATCAGCCCCCCTCCCCCACCATCTTGTTTCTAAATTAAATAACTCCAAATGTTGTAGCCTTTAAGAACATAAGAAGAGCCCTGCTGGATCAGGCCAAAGGCCCATCTAGTCCAGCTTCCTGTATCACACAGTGGCCCCACCAGATGCCTCAGGGAGCACACAAGACAAGAAGATACCTGTATTCTGTCGCCACTCCCTTGCACCTGGCACAAAGACAACCTACTCCTACAACCAGGAGGTTGCTTATCCCCATCATGGGTTGTAAGCTGTGATGCACTTTTCCTTTCTTACAGGGAAGGCACTCCAGCTCCCTGGTAGTTTGGGTTGCCCTCTTTTGCTGCTTCTCTAGCTCTACAATATCCTTCTTGAGATGTGGTGAACAGAACTGAACACTGTATTCCTTATGTGGCCACACCATAGATTTGTATAAGGTCATTATAATATTAAGAGTTTTATTTTCAACCTCTTTTCAAGTGACTCTTAGAGCGGATTCAGACCGCTTGCGGAAGCGGACGAAGACGAGCGAGTGCGAGAGGCTGGCCACCGACCTGCCTGTCTGTAGGAGTGTCTCCCTGCAAATAGTCCCTCCTTTTGTCCCGCCTTCTTGGAAGAAACCTTCACAGTGATTGGCTAACACTCCTCCCCCTCTCTTCTGATTGATGGCTCCAGTAGCGTTGCTGTGCGTCCCCCTGAAAACATGGCCCAGGGGATGTTCAAGCGTGCCGGCAATCGGGAGACCGCTTGCTTCTGCTGTGTTAACCAGACACCCAAGCACGCCTCGGCTAAGATCCGCTAAGATCCGGGACGAGCTGAGATTCGTGCGGTCTGAAGCGGCCTTCAGCATGGAGCTTGTCTTTTTCACAGATGCTGCATGCTGGGTTAACATTTTCAAGGTTTCTGTCTAGGTTAGTCCCCAACAGCTCAGATCCCATCAGTGTATCTAGGAAGCTGGAATTCCCCCCCCCCCCCCAATGTTTAACATTTTACATTTATTGACGCTGAAACACATTTGCCACTTTCTTGCCCATTCACCCAGTTTGGAGAGATTATTTTAGAGCTCTTGACAAGCCATTTTGATGCTCACATCACCACCTTGAATATTTGCATGTCGCCTGCAAACATGGCCATCTCGCTGCTTATCCCTAACTCCAGATTGTTTATGAATAAGCTAAAAAAGATTAGGAAGTAATAGGCAACTCTTACAGAGTCAAATGCAAAAGCTGCATCCTAGCATGGAGCTCTACGGTACGTGTCTAGCTGATACATATTTGGATTTGGATGTTTGCTAGAATCACAATGCTCATCCAGGCTCTGATCAGAATAATTTTCCCCATCTGGGACCACTAGTCATGCCCAGCACTCATAATTACAGTGGAATTAGTTGACATCAGTTCGCCGATCATTCTCCTTGTCGAGTTCCAAAACATTTTGCTGTTGCTTCAGAAACCCACTCTGAATGTTAACATTTGACATACTGACTAGATGCTACAGTAAATGGGATGGCATTGTCTATTACCAAGGCCTTCCATGTGTATATCGGGTGAAGCAATGTGTCACATCTGGCCCATATTTGTTTCCATATTAGTTTTGTCCATTTTTTTTCCTGGAAGACATCAATATAAGCTAGCATCTGTTTCTCCATGGACTCTGCCAAGTGAGGACATAAATGTTGTGCAGTGGCTTTTCTTGGGAATGAGGTTACAGAGTGGGTGAGCTGGGTTTCAATAACTTGTGTAAGGCTACAATACAGGTGGACCCCCATATCCACAGATTCGCTATCCACGGTTTCAGTTATCCACGGATTGCGGGGACCCCCCCCCCCCCAGGCTTTTACTTTTTTCCCAGTAAGCTTCATTTCTTCCTTAAACAAACAGGAGAAGCAGCCTCTGGCTGCTTATTGCAGGCAAGTAGAACGAGACTAACTCCTAGAGAGGCTCTGCAAGGTTAACAGAAACCTTGCAGAGCCTCTCTAGGACTTAGTCTTGTTCTACTTGCCTGCAATGGAGGCTGCTTCTCTGTTTTAAGGAACAAACAAAGCTTGCTGAAAGAAAAATAAGAGCTGGGGGGGCACGCATGCCTGCCTGCAGGGGAGGCAGGGCGGGGGCCCCTCAGGAAACCATGGAGGGGGTGTTCGCTCTTATCCATGGTTTCAAGTATCTACGGAGGGGCCTGGAACATATCCCCAGCGGATATGGGGGGAGTACTGTACTCCATTAATTAATTTATTTGTATGTATGCTGTCTTTTAGGCCAAATCTCCCAAGGTGGTTTGCATGTAATGAAAAATGATAACAAAATGATCCAGTTTTCTTCCCTTTTGGGTTGCAGATGTAAGAGCAGCCCTGGGCTGCCACCTCTCTCCTTCCTCACACAGCAGTTCTAAATAGAAGCAAGAGCTGGGGTGGGGGACACGAGATGGCAATAGTTCTCACTCAATCCATGTGTTCTTGTGGCTGTTGGCTTCTGAGGTAGGCCCGATGCAAGTAGCTGCCAGGAAAATGACCACCAGGAAGAATCTGGGAGCAGATGACAGTTTCAGGAGGCATGAGTTATCCTCCAGAGTTGGGCGCCCACTGGCTGCCACCTCTTCTTTCTCACACAACAGCTCTAAGCAGCAGCAAGGACTGGTGGGATGAGATGGCAACAATCCTCACTCCAGCCTAGATGTTCTGGTAACTGCTGGCTTCCGAGGCAGGCTAGCTGACTTGGGACAGGACTACTGACCTCTCAGACAGGGTAACATTTAGCAACCAGAGGTAATGGGGCAGGGGTGGGGCAGGTCTGGGAGGGGGTGGGACCAGCGTCCTTGTTGTAAGCCGTATCCTATCCCCCCTCCCAGGCCCTTGCAGCCGACATGGGGCTGCTTGATTCTCCGGCAGAGACCGAGTAGCCCCATTTTGGTGGCTGGGGGTTCACCTGGGGCAAGCGGACAAATGTCTACTTCCCCTGAGTAGACCTCCAGCTGGGCCCTTTCCTCTATATAATGCAGCGTGGGCCGTGCGGCCCATGCTGCAGAGGATTGGGCTGCGTATCCCAGTAGTCTTGTTTCACTTTGCATTCCCATTAATCGTATCTAGTGCTATTGTGAAGAAGTACGTGAATCAATTCATTGAATTCTTCTTGATGGGAGGGGCTGAGAATACGGAATGTTGGTGACATGATAGCTGGAAAATTGGAGAGAGGATGCAGATGGTCCCTAAACACACGACTCTTATTATGTGTTTGCTTACAGGATGGAACAATTTTTTCTTTCACCTATTAAACCTCAAAAGGATCATCCCTGTAGATGCTTTCCTGGCTTTCAGCAAGCAAATGGAATGTGCATATAACCTTCCTCTGAGGACTTCACAGTAAGTCAGGGGGTGAGCAGAATGGTGCAGGTTGAGGGGAAGGCTGGGTGCCACCCCCGACCTCCAGCATGGCCCCGGCCTTCCCCTCAATCTGCGTCATTCTGCTCACCCCCTGACTTACCAACATCGGCGGGGCTCCTCACCACCGCAGTGCACTGGGTTCTCCCTGCCATCTGTGGCAGTAGCCTGGAAACACGTGGCTACATGCACTTCCAGTTCAGCATTTAAGAACATAAGAAGAGCCCTGCTGGATTAGGCCAAAGGCCCATCTAGTCCAGCTTCCTGTATCACACCGTGGCCCCACCAGATGCCTCAGGGAGCACAAGACAACAAGATACCTGTGTCCAGTCGCCACTCCCTTGCACCTGGCACAAGAAAACCTACTCCTCCACCCAGGAGGTTGCTTATCCCCATCATGGCTTGTAAGCTGTGATGGACCTTTCCTCCATAAATCTGTCCAATCCCCTTTTAAAGGCATCCAGGCCAGGTGCCATCAACACCTCCTGTGGCAAGGAGTTCCACAAACCAATTACATAAGAATGACTCCACACAGTGCATACCACCACCGGAACACTAGTTCCAATGGCAGTATGGCCGTATAGGTATAGGCTCAAACCGGGGTTATATACACATCATTCACAGATGGGGTTCTTCTGGATCAGACTTCCTGTCTCTAATTTCTCAATCATTTACTGCAGGAATGGTCAATTTCCATTTCTTGGGGGTCACTCTGTTTTCCAGACAGCGGTCCTGGGATAAAAAAATGTATTTTGCTACAAAAACAGACTCCATTAATGGTGAAGTTCCATAATAAAGTACTCCATTTTCATAAGTGTTCAGCTAGCAACTAATGGCTTCTCAGTTATGGAACATATGGTTTCCAGCTAACCATAAACATTTGTGAATGAAATTTCATTAAAATCAGGGATAAGATAAATTTCCTTTAGAGGCCGGATCTGCTCAGGGGCTAGTAATTAAGTTGCCCATCTCTGGTATAGTGCCTTTTGTAGACAAAGATCTTCCTTTGTCTTCAATGGCTGTGATCCCAGTCCGGCAGAAATCAATGGGCATTTTGTTTGTCATAATACCAGAGGGCCCAGAATTATGGCACTTCAGATGAAAATTAAGTGATTTCCTATGAGACAAATTTACTAAGAGAATGTGGGATTATGAGGTACAGTTGTTAGGATATGTGCAGTACAATCCTAGTAGCTCTCAGCTTTTTAGATTTTTTTACTGCAAAATAATCTTTAAGCATTAAACATTTATATGTATATAATACTGCAAAAACAACAAACATAGCTTTAGCTATGATCATTTCCCACAAAATCAATGGCATGCCCTGCATTCTGTGTGCTTTTGCTGGCGCTCTTTCCTTACCATTGGAAACGTTGTGGCAGAAGTCTGCACCTCAGATTACTATCCCATTCCCTCCTGCCTCCAAATCTGGGAATGCTCCTGGAACAAAAACATCCAGGACATTTTTCTCCCTCTTTCACTACTGGAACTCAGGAATGGCTGATAAAATTGATGGGGAGCTGATTCAGGACAGACAAAAGGATGGACTACAGCTACTCAGGGTTGGCCCACCCCTGATGAGGCAGGCTTTCCTGGGGGGCAGATGGGGGCAGGCAGCACCCTGTGCCCGTCAGCCACCTGGGGTCTTCACCTGACATTGCCCCCGTTTAACCCATCACCCCTCTTCGCTCCATTGCTGTTTTCAAATAGAACAGCAGAGTGGACCGGAGGTTGGGAGAAACATCGCCTTTCCTGTCTGTTTGGTTAAATGCAAAAGGCAGGAGTAGGGGGCTTTGATTCAGCCTGGCACAAGTGGGAGTGTTCTTCCTTCTCCAGTTGAACCTGCAGGACAGGTTTGATCCTGAATAGGAATACAGTGGGGTCAAAATGTTGTTGTGTTCTCATTGCGAAATGTAGCCCGTCCCAGCAGCTATTTGCATTTCAAAATGGAACCTAAAGAGTGCCTCATCTCATCGGGCAGACAGGTGCTGGTTTCCAACCGGATGTGCCTCCTTTCACGCATGGATGTAGACATGCAGGCAGGCAGGCAGGCAGGCACACACACTCACACAGGATGGAGGCACCCACTTCTGACTGGAACTGCAGCATGGGAGGGGAGGTTAGCTCTTGCCCCCACCAAAGTCAGTCTGGCTTACTTTTGAGTAAACCTGCATAAAGCTGTGTAACTCAGGAGTCAGGGCGGGCACCAAGTCTGAGGGCCCCTTTTGGCCCACGTTGAATTTAGCATCCTGGTCTAGAGGAGGGGAGAATCTGACCTGAGACTGAACGCTGTTGTGAGTGTGTGTTGGACACTAGAGCATGAAATGGGACAGATTAACCACGGGAGGGGACAGGCCTGCCTGCCTATTCCCCATTTTACTGGAGCCCTCCTGGCCACTGGGAAAAACTAGCAAGACTAGCATATGTGGAAAGCAAAGGACGGGGCAGATCAGGAAGGCATTCTTGGAGTGAATATTTGGGGCTTCCCTCCCATGTGTAGAGGGCTATGGTTCCTACTCTCCTGGCAAAGGGTCTTAACCATGCACCAGAATTTTGCTGATTCCCATCTGGGAAGAAAGGAGGAGGCACAAGAAACACTATGAGTTCTGGGTGTGTAAAAAAAAAAATCCATTGTGATGACAGACTTTATTATTGTTATTTCTGTCAAGATTAAAATTATGCAGGCTTGATGGCCACGGTCTCATAAAAACATTGTCTCCTGGCATTCCGCCTGCATCTTTGGCAGGCATTGTCAAAGGTGAGGAAGCACCAAGGTATTCCAAACTACCCTGTCTCTGGGAGAAATGAAGCTTCAGTTATATTCAGTTATACAGGTGTTCCAACTGAACTGGGTGTGATTGACAGCAGGTTCCTATGACTCTGATTAGCTGCAGAGTCTTCGGTGCTGGCTCCTGATTGCCTGGCTGCGTGTTTGGGGAGTGCTGTGGCATGACCTCCATCGCCGGTTGAGCGGCATTCGCGTTGGCGTTTTGCATGAGAAGCAGCCTTGCAGTGCTGCTCCTTGCTGGTTAGTTAGTCCTCTGCGGTGCTTTAAAGCAGTGGTGGCCAACCTTTTTATGACATGTGCCACTTTTCGTTTTTTTGTAGCGTGGGCGTGCCACAAAAATAAATAAATAAAGTAAATAAATAAATAATAAATAACCGTGTTTTTATTTTATTAAATAACCATGTTTAAATAAAAACAGAATCACCTTCAGTTACTTAAGGTTTATTGTTATATCATTCTTAGAGCACGTAACAATGAACCATAAATGAGCCAGGATGGTGTAGTAGTCTAATGCAAGTACACACACACACACTCTCTCTCTTTCTCCTCATGTGCTTCTGTAGTTTGCACACACACACACACACACACACACACACACACACACACACACACACACACACACACTCCTCATGTGCTTCTGTAGTTTGCCCACACACACACACACTCTCTCTCTCTCTCTCTCTCTCCCCTCATGTGCTTCTGTAGTTTGCCCACACACACACACACACACACACACACACACACACACACACACACACACACACACTCCTCATGTGCTTCTGTAGTTTGCCCACTCTCTCTCTCTCTCTCTCTCTCTCTCTCTCTCTCTCTCTCTCTCTCTCTCTCTCTCTCTCTCTCCTCATGTGCTTCTGTAGTTTGCCCACACACACACTCTCTCTCTCTCTCTCTCTCTCCCCTCATGTGCTTCTGTAGTTTGCCCTCTCTCCCTCTCTCTCTTCTGGGGCCTGGTGAGTTTCCTTCTGGGGGTCTGGGTCTTTGGGGAGGGTTTTTTTTCTTTGTCCGTGACCGCTCGGGGCACGTTGGGCAGAGGGTTGGGGGGGATCGTGGGCTTCCTTTCCACCCCCCTTTTTTCTTCCTACCCCTTTGTCGCTGTCTCCTTTCTTTCTTTGTTCCCTTCTTCCGTTCTTCTGCCTTCTCCCCTCTTTACTTTCCTGGGGGGTGCTCGGGCGCTGGGGGGGGAAGGGGTGCGTCGGGACGTGCGATGCACGGCTCGGCTTGCCTTGGGAGGGAGATGGGGGGGTTACCGGGAGGTTTGTCGCGGCTGGCTGCGGGGGGTGGGGTGGGAAGGGGATCGCGGAGCTGGCTCGTCGCTACCGCGGCGGCTCCCGGACGAGCTTCGGAGCCCTGCTGGGCCGTCAGGAGGGTTTGGGCGGTGGGAAGCTGAGGGTTAGGGGAGCGGGAGGGGGACCTTGCTGCTCCTTTGTCAATGCGGCGGTCCGCGCCGCGGCAGCCAGGCGAGTGAGGGCAGGATAGGGTGGAGGGTGGGAGGAGAAGGAGGAGGCCCGCGCTGCTCGCAGTTTTCCCGTAGCGGCGGTTTACACGCCGCTGGGCCTCTGGGAGCGATATCTTTGGAGCTCCACTCAGTCCCTCTCTCCTCACTGCGCCTGCGTGGCCCCAGCCAATGCTGAAATACTTTGAAGCTGAGCTGCACGCTGGGAGGAGCACAGGGCAAGTTACATGCTGCAGCTAGCTACTTTCAGCCTCCGTTGAAGAGCCGGAAAATCTAGCAGGGAAGAAGAGAGGCGTGTGCGACCGCGTGCCACCCGACGGACCTTCCCGTGCCACTCTGTGGCACGCGTGCCGCGGGTTGGCCACCTCTGCTTTAAAGCATACTGCTAACCAGCTGTAAGGCACTGATCAGATCGAGGGACGGCTCTTTAAATTTTGCTTCGGCGTACAGTGTGTCTGGGACCTTCAGAAGATCGAGGAGGCCGGCGAGGGACACCAGTGGAGCCTGTTGAGCCAGGGACTTTGCCGGTTTTATTTTTTCGCAGATAGCAGTGTTGACCAAAAATGAAAATAGCAGAAAGCGGTGTCATGTGTTTTTATTCCAAATTTCCATTTTGATCAGTTCTAACTACTTTAAAAGTGTACTGGATAGATTATATACTGTAGGTTGAGCAGTGTTAAAAAATAAATAAAGACAAGAGACAGATGCTTTGGTTTAATGTGTCACTCACTTTATTTAAACTTAATGTACGATACAGCTGGCTAGGCAGTTTTTCCTCAGGCCAAGCCATGAGGTAGTCCAGCCTAGCCAGCCTACAGTGACCAATAAAATGCCAATTAACCTAAGGAAACCGCTCCGCAAGTGCTAGTCTGGGGTAGGCAAAAAAACTGCCGGTCAAGGGCCAATCAGGCCGACAGCCAAAAATTCCTACCCGGCCCCCTAAGGCGACCAGCTACTCTCAGACTATACAACATGTGGGCGGGTTGTACTTCCTCCTTCAGTCACAACCAGACTGGACCTCTCGCACATGGACTGGACCTCTTGCACGCAGGGTTGGGACCCGACATCCAAATTTGCCGGAAAGCAGAGCAAGCATATCATCTGTGAGAATGGCCCATTCCAAGCTCTTCACATCATCCCAGAAACCTCACAATGGGGACAGGAGGGTGCAGAGGCAGCCATGGCAGCAGGTGGGATACTTACATTGACATGCGGGAGACTGGTGGCAAGCCTGAGCATTTCTGAGCAGCTGGCCATGGCTTGTGCCCAGCGGGCACTGGCACCACTCCAGTGCCCCCTGAGTCCCTGTGGGACTAAGCGGCATCTCTGCACGATTGCACTGGACTGCAGCATCTCTAAATTCCTGCCCCCTAGTCGTGTTGCAGGCAGAGGGGTCAGCCAGAAGACCCGCTGAAACCATCAGCAAGTCTAGCCTTGATCCCAGGTGGGCCAGGAGGGCATCTCTCCTGCTAGCCTCTCTTTCCCCAAACCAGCATCTCTACAAGACACTTACCTCCATCATGAGCTGAATTAGGCGGCTGGTTGTCGGCATCTCAGCGAGAAGCACACACAGCTTCTTGCTGAGGGTTGATTCCTAGGAGAAGGAAGGGAGAAGGCAACAGGTGAGAAGGAAAGGAAGGACCCCCTTGGAGAAGAGAAAGGTGGGGAGAATGCCTGAGTGCTCGTGGACACAGTGAGATCAGCTCTCCTGACAGCAGGACTAGCACTCCCTGCCAGCCCAGGTCACCCCCTGCCCACACTAGCGTCAGTCTCAATGAAGGAGACAAGCCACTAGGTTCCCAGCGCAGAAGGAAGGAGGGAGCACAGCCCCAGGAAGCCTCTTCACCACTGGAGGGAGGGAGAAGTTCAGAAGTTACCTGGGTGTCCAGCACTGGTGTCCCTAGGGGAGGTGCCGGGGTGTGTGTGTCCCTTACTGGGTGACACACCAAGGAGGGGTGATACGCAATTGGAAGCCAAAAACCGGAAGTGGATTCGAATCTCGTCTCAGACCTGTTCTGAGGTACAGGGAAGCCTGTAGAGTGGGCCAGAGTCCTCCCCACACTTCAGAACAGGTCTGAGACATGATTGGAAGCCACTTCTGGTTTTGGCTTCTAATCGCGTATCACCCCTCCCTGGTGCGTCACCCAGTGCAGGATACCCTCCCGCATCCCCCTAGGGACACCAGTGCTATACACCCAGGTAACTTCTGAACTTCTCCCTCCCTCCAGTGGTGAAGAGGCTTCCTGGGGCTGTGCTCCCTCCTTCCTTCTGCGCTGGGAACCTAGTGGCTTGTCTCCTTCATTGAGACTGACGCTAGTGTGGGCAGGGGGTGACCTGGGCTGGCAGGGAGTGCTAGTCCTGCTGTCAGGAGAGCTGATCTCACTGTGTCCACGAGCACTCAGGCATTCTCCCCACCTTTCTCTTCTCCAAGGGGGTCCTTCCTTTCCTTCTCACCTGTTGCCTTCTCCCTCCTCCTAGGAATCAACCCTCAGCTAGAAGCTGTGTGTGCTTCTCGCTGAGATGCCGACAACCGGCCACCTAATTCAGCTCAGGGAGGTAAGTGTCTTGTAGAGATGCTGGTTTGCGGAAAGAGAGGCTAGCAGGAGAGATGCCCTCCTGGCCCACCTGGGGTCAAGGCTAGACTTGCTGATGGTTTCAGCGGGTCTTCTGGCTGACCCCACTGCCTGCAACATGACTAGGGGGCAGGAAGAGATACTGCAGTCCAGTGCAATTGTGCCGAGATGCCGCTTAGTCCCACAGGGACTCAGGGGACACTGGAGCGGTGCCAGTGCCCGCCGGGATCAAGCCACGGCCAGCTGCTCAGAAACGCTCAGGCTTGCCACCAGCCTCCCGCATGTCAATGTAAGTATCCCACCTGCTGCCATGGCTGCCTCTGCACCCTCCTGTCCCCATTGTGAGGTTTCTGGGATGAAATGAAGAGCTCAGAATGGGCCATTCTCACAGATGATATGCTTGCTCTGCTTTCCGGCAAATTTGGATGCCGGGTCCCAACCCTGTATGCAAGAGGTCCAGTCTCAGCTGGGAGGGGAGAAAGAAGAGATGCACACCATTGGTTGAACCTCAAGGCGGCCACACCTTACCCTTCCTCCCGAATGCATGTTGTCCTTATCCTCCGTCGTGAACCTCCGTCGTGTATTAAATAATACCTGAAAAAAGATAAGGCAAATGTTAGAAGCAAAAATTACAAGTTAATACAGGGTTAACATTTGAGGACCAGATTGAAAACTAGTAGAAAAGAGGCCTCGGAGAACTGCAGAAGGGTGTTGTGCAAAGACCTAGAGGGCAGTGTGCAGAAATAGGGACGTGTGCAAAACCAGGGCCTGTAAAAGGAGCTGTTGCCCTGCTAAGGCAGAACAGATCAGAGCAGTTTGATACAGTGTAATCCAGTACAGTGAAGTTTTAGGCAGTTGCTGGTGGCAGCCCTGAGGAGAAGAGATCATTCTTGCTGAGAGGATTGGTGCTGCTGCTGCCTTACTAACGCTGAGAGAGTCTCCCTCGCTGATCCATCTGCCCACCGCGTTGGCACCTACCTGAGCTTTGCCTCCAGTCTTCAAGCCTGCTGAGAGCCTGGGTTAGGGAAGGTTTAGAACGATAGACGAGACGTACCGTAGGAGCGGGTTCCTTCTTTGAATGTACTTCGTTGCTGTCTGTCTGGTTCACTCCACCTCTCATCTAACAACCCACACTGAGCCTCTCCAGGCCCCTGTGATTTATGCAGCCCCAGCAACTGTCAGGTGATGTCACAAAGGGAGGACGTGTCACCAGCCAACTGACTCAAGAGTGGCCTGGGCTCCTCTGGGGTCTTCAAGGTTCTGATGTCTGGAGGGTAGCTCCTCACCTGTCAAATCTAGATCTTCCTCCTTGAATAAACCGGATTACCACCACCACCACCACTCCACGGTTTCTACTGGGTCCTTTCCCACATACCTCCTAACTCTTGATGCCTCCATCAATTGATGCAGGCCAATAGCTCCCTTCTGTGACCAAGGAGTTCATGCTCCTTGCCAGGACATCAACAATTCCTTCGTGGGAGATTCCCCTGGAAGGTGGAAAGGCCGGCAGGGCTTCTATGGGGGAAGGTCCTACCCCCCTCCCCAGAAGAGGTGGGTGGACATGCTAGGTGGCCACCCCTTCTGCATCACTTCACTCAAGTATCGGTTCTAGCAGCGAGTAACCATTGGAGCTGCAGGCTCATTGCTCAGGCTGCGGCCTCTGTGGGTGCACAACCACTCCCCAAACACACTGCTAGGTCGGTCCTGTCTCTTCTGAAGCGTCTTGCTCCAAATCCCCTCCAGCCCTTGTCAGGATTGGGTTCTGGTGCGGGCTCAGCTGTGTCTTTTGAGAGTCTGGTTCTGCTCTGGTTCCATCACTGACTTTACCAAGTGGTTTCAGAACTGGTTCGGACATTTCATCATGCTGCATGTGACCAACCTCTTTCGAATCATGTGCAATGTTGTGCCCTCAACTAAAGACTATTTCACACAAAGAAAAAAAGGGGCAGGGAGTGTTCAACTGTTCTCCGAAGGGTTTTTGAGTTTTGTCAAGGTTTTCAATTGTTTGTGGCCACGGAATCCTCCCGAATACCCAGTACTTGCAGGCCAACCAATGGGAGGAGGAGCAGGGAGAGTGAGGGTGGGAGGGCTGTCACTAACCATTAGATGTTGCGCCTCTTCCGGCAGTTGCCTCTTTTGCCCATGCCCTCTTCCACCTCAAGGACATACTGGCAACCCTGGTGGTCATCAGGAGTGTAGGGAGCAAAGGAGGGTGCAGAGCAGGAAGGGGTTCTTGCTGTGAACATTTGGCACTTCCATTTCCCCAGGAGCAGAGCACTTTGGATCCTACTCTCATGGCAAAGGGTCTTCAGCACACACCAGAATGTTGCTGTTTCCCCTCTGTTAGCCAGAGAGGAAGTTCCAACATCATGAGTTTTGGGAAGGAAAAGACACCCAAACGAGGTCCATTGTGATGAAAAGCTTGATTACGCTTGCATTGCATCAACCCGCTACATCATAGGGTCAGCTCCTCATTGACACTGAAGAACTTTCTGTGAATTGATTGCTTTTTCATTTCAGATTGGTGACGTGTTCTTCATAAGCCAAAAGCTTGCATCATCTTACACCAACCACATTGTTGACCCAAGGGCTAAATCTAATGAGGCTTTTTGTATACTTAATTACCTGTAAGCACTGGTCCTCAGGCACTCTGACTGCTGCCTTGCTTAAAGTACATGTTTACTCAGATGTACATTCCACTAAATTCAATGAGATCCTCTAGTAAGTGAATTTAGAATTGCAATGTTAGGACCAAACTACATGTGATGTTAATAACACCATTGCATGCATAACACGCGTATTTATTTTTGTAAAAAGAACACCAATAGGGGATATGGGGGCTGTAGCACCTTGCCCCTACTGTGTCTCAATATTGATTGGGCCTCTGCAGGTGCTATATAATTGACCCCTGAATCTAGATTTGTCCTGATAGGGGTCGATTAGGGCAAAGTCCTAAAATACGTTTTTAAGTATTTTTATGGGTAATCTTTGTAAGCAAAAACCAAGTCGATCTCTCAACGGGCCTAAGAGATCTTGAGGAATCTGTGAAAAAACATTGCCAGCCCAAGCCTAGGCATGTCTATTCAGAAATAAGTCCTGTTCTAGTCAATGGGGCTTACTCCCAGGTAATTGCAAATAGAATCGCAGCACCCCTTTTCTCCTCCTTAGGGATGGAATTTCTAAAAATCCCTTCTTAGCAGTCGCTGGCGTCACGGAAGGAACGTACTCCCCGAATTTCACGTTTCTAGGCCCAGGGGTTGGGGCTGGGCGGTGATGTCACCCCTTTTTTTTTCTTTTACCCCTTTTTACCCCTTTAGGGAAATTTCAAAAAACCATTAAAACGGTTTCTAAAGATTATACAAAGACACCTGCCTGCAAAAAATGAATGTTATTACTCCACAAACACAGCAGATACGAAGGGTTCTATAATTGACCCCTGAATCTAGATTCGTCCCTTTCTGAGTTGATTATGGCAAAATCCTGAAATATGTTTTTCAGCATTTGAACGGGTAGCTTTTGTAAGCCAAAACCAAGCGGATAACTCATTGGGCCTGAGAGATATCGAGGAATCCCTAAAAACCCATTGCACCCCTTTTCGCCCCCTTAGGGGCGGAATTTCTAAAAAATCCCTTCTTAGTGGGTGCTTATGTCACGGAAGGAATGTGCTCCCCGAATTTCACGTGTCTAGGCCTGGGGGTTTGGGCTGCGCATTGATGAGTGAGTGAGTGAGTGAGTGAGTCAGTGAGTCAGTCAGTCTGTCAGTCAGTCAGTCAGTCAGGACTTGTTCTTTTATATATATCTTTAGATTGATTAACCATAGACAAGCTATTGACATGCAGCAGAACTGCTAACTGGGTAAAGAGGCCCTGTTGATATGCATGGCTCTGTTCTATTAGCAGGGGGAGAGCAACTGTCCCTCTTCATAAGGTCTTTATAATACATAAGGTCTTTTCTAGCGGCTGTTTGCTAGTTTCTTCCTGTTGGTTCTTGTTAGCTTGTGAGCCTCTCAGGGACAGGCAACCATCTTCTCATTCTTTGTAAACCATTTCGAGAACTTGTTGTTGAAAAACAATATACAAACGTTCTAGACGGATTAAAAAAAATAAACTTGATTGAAACTGTAAGCATTTCTTGCTGTCTACTGTGAAACCATGTCGAAAGTTTTTCCCCCAAACTATTACAAAACCATCCTTGTGTTTATCACCCAGAAGACTCGCAATAAACTTGTAAAAAATGAGTGATCCAAAGCAAATAGAGCACAAAGGCACTGACGGCAAAGTTCTCCAAGGAAAAAGCTCTTGAAGCACAAGTGAAGGAAAGAAGAAAGGCATTGTAGGTCGTGTGCCGCTGTGCACAATGGTCGTGTGCTGTCTTCCATAACCACTTGCAAAGTCAGTCTGTATTGCAGCATCAGTTGAGCCGGGTTACATTCTGCCTAGCTAACCTTTTTAGTCATGTAATCTCCAAAGGAATAACTGTTACTTCTTTTCATGTTTAGCCTGTCCTGTTATGAGGGCAGAGGGTAGGCAATGTTGTTGTTGTTCTTGTTCAGTCGTTAAGTTGTGTCCGACCCTTTGTGATCCCATGAACCATATCCCGCCAGACCTTCCTGTCCTCCACTATCTTCCTGAGTTCGCTCATTTTCATGTTCGTTGCATCGGTGATGCTGTCTAACCGTCTCATCCTTTTCTACATGCAAATATATTATGCTGGTGACTAGTAAATCATAGAGTTTAGCAAGACCTGGCTCAGGGTGCAATCCTGCCTAGGATTCGGCTGGCGGCCCAGGGCCGCCCACCGGATCCTGTGCACCGGCAGCCAGCGTGGCTGCCGAGCGGAAGGCCTACTCGGGGAAGGGGATGCTCGTCCCCTTCCCCAAGTGTAACCGGGGCCAGGCCCTATCGGCCTCCTCAGATTTCCGCCAGCTATTTTGCTGGCGGAAGTAGAGGAGGCCGTGTAAAGCCTCTGGTGCATGGCGGGGGTCAGGATTTGGCCGAAGACCGTTCCCCGCTCCCGCCGGGGCTGCCGGGGCCAATGGCCACCCTCCCAGCTCCGGTGATCCGCCCCCCCCTGCCCGCTGGATCCTGTCTTACCTGGGTCCGGTGGCTGTCGGGAGCTCCGTCGCCAGAGCAGGGGAGGCCAGCCACTCCACCAGCCTTCCCTGCTTGAAAGTAGTCGCGAACATGCTTTACGGCTCATTCGCAATTGCTTCCGGTGCTGGAATGCTTGTTCCGACGCCAGATGCTTTAGGAAGGATTGGGCTGTCCGTGTGAGTGGACCGGGCTAGAGTTGTACAACAAGTGCTCACTTTAAAGTCATTTCGTTTAATAAAGTCATTTCATTTTAAAGTTGATGGAAAAATGCCTAAAATCGGTTTCATTATAAGTCATCTCACTTAAACTCCAAGTTTCCAAGAAGAACCTATCAACAACTCTAAGTGAGAACTTGCTGTAAATTGAATTGTACAAGTGTCATACATATGCCTACTAAGCTTTATTAGACTCTCACATTTTCTTACAATGTCTTTCATGATGTTGACTAGGCAGACACCACGAAGAATATTGTTCTGCTCAAATGTGCCACTCGAAATGACAAGCAAGGATGCTTGCTTGGGGGCTGATTTTCCTCCAGCTAAGGCATACAGTACCTCCCTTCCACTTTTGAAAAAAAGTTTTGTTCAAGTGGAATTTAAATGCATTAAATAAAAGAAATACATTTTTAAGCAGCTCAAAATATTATTAACATACATTCTTTCTGCCTTTCGAAAAGCAAGATTCTGTAATGCTACTCCTGGATTTCTCAATGCTCAGAAAAGTGGTGAGTACGTAATATTTTACTTGTTTTCAAAATGTCCTTCAGTTTAAGGTTTCCACCATAGATATTTGGGCAGGATGCACTTGGGTACCTAAATAGGGGTGCAGTTGAGGGGGAAATGAGCTCTGGGACCTCACCTACAAAGGAAGTGGTAATGTCACCAGCAAGAGTCCATAGGTGCTGCTTTTGAAAGTTTTTTTCAAAGAACTTTAGCCAAGACGAAGCATCAAGACCTAGCAGGAGACAAACAGAGATATTTGATCTGGGGGCATATGCTAATGTCTCTAGGTCAACATCTCTCCCAAGGCCTATCTGAGACACAGTATGTAGCTCACGTTATATTAAGGCTATGATCCTATGCACATTTACTTGAGAGTAAGTCTACTGAATACAGTGGAGTTTACTTCTAAGTAAACATGCATAGGCTAGTACAGCCCAATCCTATCCTGTCAGGGGCAGGGCTTTATGACAGTAGAAGGATCTTCCATTGTTTTCTGCCCGCCAGAGAAGGTAAGGTAGCAGTGGGCATGGTTGGGGAGGGGGCAAAAGTGGGTGGGAGGAACAGGGGGTGGGAATTCTGTGGGAGAGAGTAGGTCTGGGGGTGATGATTCGTGCTGGATCCTATCCCCTCTTTTTAACAGCCTCCCCACCCTTTTGTTCTCCTCAGACTTGCGCCAAAAGAGCTAATTTCTCCTAAAGAGGTGGCACAGGTCCAAGGAGACCCATTGCAGAGCAGGATAATTCCGAAGCCTCCTGACCCCCCCCCCCCCCGCTGGATACAGCAAGCACCTTTTTGGCTCAGCTGCATCGGCAGGGGGGATGGATAGGTTTGGGCTGTAATTTAACTTTCTTCTTATTTGGTATATTTTAATTTTTATACATATGTTTTAAAAGTTGCAACTCACTACAACAGTTTGGGCTGAAATTACCTAGATCTTTAAATGAAATATAAGATGTTTGACTGTAGATATTTAAGTGCCACATAAGTGGCAGGAGAAGAAAACACTCTAATAAAGACATCCCCCCCCCCCCCCGGTTATACAGGTTGAGTATCCCTTATCCGGACTGCTTGGGACAGGAAGTTGTCTGGAATTTGGAATATTTGCATAAATATAATGAGATCTTGGGGGATGGGACCCAAGTCTAAACACAAAATTCATGTATGTCTCATATACACCTTAAAATACCTGGAGGTATTTTATACAATAGTTTTAATAATTTTGTGCCCCAGGATGCCTTGCGCTATGCCAGCCAGGTGCTGGAAAAGGGTTTTTTTTTTTTTTAAGAAGTCATAGCCCCAAAAATGTCAGAATTTCAGAATAGTCTGGATTTCGGATGTCTGGATAACGGGTAATCAACCTGTAGTTTTAATGGGGCCTAGCTATGGAGCCGTGGGTATGGAGGGAGTCTCAATGAGCTCCTGCACTTTAAAATGTACCACTATATCACTGCCAGCGCAATCCTGTGTAACTCTTGCACCAGTGTAACAGTAGATCCCCCGGTGTAAAAGCACTTATGCCAGTGTAACTTGCCGTATGCTGACGGACGCAGGACGGACACCGGCTTAACCCCCCTCAGACACCTCACTTGCGCAGTTCGGATGCAGAATGGATGCCGGCACAACTCCGCCATTGCAGGGGGCATTCTGGGGGTGTCTGAATGCCCCCAGAATGTCCCCTGCGCTGGTGGAGTTGCGCTGGTGTCTGTTCCGCATCCGAACTGCACATGTGAGGCGACCAAGGGGGGGGTTAAGTCGGTGTCCGTCCTGCATCCGTCAGTGTACGGCAAGTTACACTGGCATAAGTGCTTTTACACCGGGGGATCTACTGTTACACTGGTGCAAGAGTTACACAGGCTTGCGCCCTGCATCTAATATACAGGAAACTTTGGGCATTGACTACAATGTGATTGTTTGTTGGAAATATTAGGTGGCAAAGCCATTCCCATTTAACTGTTCCATAGCAATATCAAATAGTTATCATGAAAAAACAAAATGTTCTCTGAGAATCAGACCTCTCTTTACATGGCTTGGTAACTGATCAGTTGCCTTGACTGTTTGCTTCTCCTAATTTTGTACGGCACAGGAAATTGTTACCCACTTGCCCTGAGCATCTAAGTTTAGAGCAGGGGTGCACAACTTGGCAGTGGGTAAGGGCCGAAATGAATAGACTAAACTTCTTCGGGGCCGCAGATAGGTGCCGCGGGGGGCGTGGCAAGGAACCATGATGTCACTTCCTCAGGACGTGACATCACAGGGGGCGTGTCCATAAGCCAGAAAATCTCTAGAAATGCAACATATTAATAAATAAATAATGAGTCACCTGTGGCTCTTTAACATATAAAGTGCAGCTCTCGGAAATATGTTGGCTTCTTAATGCTTCTTAAATATTGTGGCTCTCAAACATCTGAAGTTTATCGTATGTGGCTCTTACATGAAGCAAGTTTGGCCACCCCTGGTATATACCGTATATATACCCATGAATCATCATCATCAGGGCCTTCCCTTCTGAAACCTTACATGGCGCGGAGGTTCCGTGTTGGGAAAAGTATTTCCTAAGAAACTCTGTCTTGCACGTTCTGCAGCTCTCAAATGCATAACCGACCAGCAGAGGAAAAATGTGGCCACCCTGAAGTGAGGGTCCAACGGCCTGAAGAAGAGCTGAAGCATCACAGAATTGGCCGCCGGTCACCTCGGCGAGCTTAGATGTTCATTCATTCCTCCCAGAGCCTCTGCAGGACTTTCAGCCAGAGACCATGCTTACCTCAAAATCCCGGGATTTCTTCTTCAGCAATTCACAGTCACGTTGCTTCCTAAGGAAGTTGCCAACATCATAGCAGCCCAACTTCCCTGGGGATCTACGTCATAACCGCTGTGCCAACACCAACTCTGGCACTTCTGTAAGCGACAGAGTTATGAGAGGTGCTTGGTTAGAGCGGCCCAACAAAGAAGCGATGTTGCCGCTCTAGCCAAGCACTTCCCATACCTCTGTCGTTTCTGTAACGCGGCTGGAAGCTTCGGAATCGTCCGCTCCTCAGACGATTCCGAAGCTTCCAGCCGCGTTACAGAAGCGCCGGAATTATGGGAAGTGCTTGGCTAGAGCGTTGTGCACCCCTGGTTTAGAGCAAACAAAAACTCTAACTAACCCCCATGATAAGGTCACTTAAGATTTTATTCTTGGTTTGCTGTTTTTCATATTAGTCGGTTCCTCTTCCACTGTAGCAGATAGTTCCTACTTCCCATAAAAAATGACTCACAACTGCTGATACAACTTTAAGTAATAGATCAACAGTCTGACAAAACCCAAGGTGATTAATATAGACGTAACATATGAGATGCTGTAAACCCAGCAAAGACCATTAGCATTCTCTGTTGCCATAACACCTCTAATTTCTTCTTACCCATTCATTTTCATCTCCATTCTTTCAACGTACAATAATAGTCCAAGCAAGGCTATACTTATCTCACTACTTGCATGGAAGCTGCTACAGGAAATGCTACCCAACCATAAAGATTTCATGAGAGGAAGGAAAGAGAAGACTGGTGCTGGCATTGAGAGAGACATGGCATGGTTTAGGGGAACGACAAGGTATGCAGAGGCGTCACTGGAGCAAAGCGGGCAGGGCGGACCGCCTGGGAGTGACGCACGCACAAGGTGACGAGCGGTCCCGCGCGCACTCGCACGTCACGGACGTCACCTCCCACTCTAGGAGAAGGCCTCGGAGCGTCCGCCCTCGGCGGAGCTCCGAGGCCTTCTGAGGAGGCCCAATGCGCAACGTCATATTTATTAGGTTTTTTGCGCCTGCGCAGAATGTTTGAGGGCAAAAGGGCAGCCCTTTGCCCTCAGAAACATACTGCGCATGCACGAAAAACCTAATAAATATGACGTCGCGCATTGGGCCTTGTCAGAAGGCCCACAACAGCCAGCCGGAGAGGATGTCTCCGGAACCGGCAGCAGCGGAGCCTCTGCTGCTGCTGGCTCCGGAGACATCCTCTCCGGCCAACTGTCGCGGAGGCGCGGGGGTAATTAGGGCGGCGCGTGCGCCCTCGGTTTAGGGCGGCGCGCACCCTAGTGACGCCACTGACGGTATGCATATCTATACATTAAACTACCTGCCCACCCACCACCATGCGCAACTTCCACTATAGGCTAAGCTGGGGCAACTCTAAAGAACAAAGCTGTGACCTAGCTAAAATTATCAAGTAGTTAGTTCCAGTGACTAACAGCTCGATCCTATTGAGCCCCTGCACCACCGTCGGAAGCTGTCGCAAATGTGCCATAAAGCACGTTGCGTCAGTTTTCCAGGTAGTAGCACCAGTGGGGAGACCTGTGCCGTCCCACGACGCCAGTGCAAGAAGGGCCGCATGCCAGAGCAGGTAAGTTCCTGCTGGGCAGGGGCAGGGGAGGGCGGGGAGGGGGCGGAGACGGGGTGGGAGGATCGAGCCCAGGAGGAAGTGGGATTGGCAGCACACGCTGAATCCTATCTCCCTTCCCAGGCCTGTTTTCCCTACATGGAGCCTCTCGGATTTGCGCCAGCCATATGGCAGGCACAGAACCAAGTAGACCCGTTGCAGGGGCTGGTTCCTTGCCTCAAGCCTCCCAATTTCTGCACAGGGTATCAGCATAGACTGTACTGGCCTTGCTGCATCGGTGCACAGAAAGTTACATTGGATTGGGCTGCTGCACATCCCATAGAAACCAATGGAGCAAGTTAGTTGTTCCACTCACTTATTAATGGCCCTATCCCCAGCTGATGGATCATGTGTTGCATGCTATGCTTGGGGGGGGGCGACCGGACAGTCTGAGAGAGGCCTCCAGTGGGTCTCCCTATGCCAGTTATTTACTCGCAACTCTGAGGAGCTTTGGGCATGTCAAGCCAGGAAAAGGGGAATAGGAACTTGGCAAGAGCTGCTGCCGCCAAGATCCCCTCCCACCCCCGAACCACCAGGGGTTTGGCCTGGTCCCTGCCCCGGTCCTCTCCCAAACCACCCCTGCCATCACTTTACTTGCTCTGGCAGGACGTCTGGGAGCCGCTAGCGTGCGTGCAGGGGGGGGGCTGCTCCAGCCATTTCCGCCGGCGGTTCTAAGGTGCACAACAGCAGCATGGCTTTCACACTGCCAGAATGGGGCTTACATTGACGGACTGCGAGATCTGTCAGCATAAGCCCAGCATTGGGCTGTAACGTAACTTGGCAAATAACTTAAGTCCTGCCCTACTGATTTCAATGCAACTTAAGCAACAACTATTATTGAGCTGGGGCTTCATGCACGCCTTGAGATTACTAAATTGATTCAAGATCTTACCGAAGCTAGTTCTGTGACTATTCTTTTTCTGTTCATTTCACTAGGGACAGCTGCATGGGGGACTATGGTTTTCAATCAGCAGTCTGACATTTCATCCTCCTTCATGCTACACATTCAAGTCTCAAAGATCCCATCAAGGTAATTTTCCATCCTGGCTTTATATTCTTGTGCAAATACCTAGAGCTTAGTATCATTCTGTGAGCCAATATCCATGTTTCGCCAGCAATTTATTTAAGGAGCATCTCCATAGAGAAAAATTGGAGGTATACACACATCTTGGACAAGCTTGGCAATTTGCCTTCAAGACTGTGGATTCGTTGCCCATTGAATGATTACAGAAAAATGAGACAGGTTATACATTAGTTATGATCTTTACTGCTTTTTCCAATTATTGGGTCCACCTATCCTTAGATTTTCCTCAAGCTAACACATTTGTTTCATTTATCATTCTCATCTCTTGCCATTAAGAAAGAATATAATAATTTGTACTATATTAATACTATATTTTGATCTTGTAATAATACTGTATTTTTCTGCTACTTTTCCCAATGTAGATGGATAAGGGCCCAATGTTATGCTCAATCAACCTGTGTGATGCAATGGCACCAATGCAGCCTCCGCTGCATCCCGCAGGCCAGCTGGGGTCCAGACAGTGGCAGAGAGATTAGTAAAGAAAACAATTACTTACCTACTCCACTGCTCTTTGTAATGGGCCTACTCAGAACTATGCCAGCAATTTTGCTGGCGTAAACCAGACAGGTCCAAGGGGGCGTGTTGGGTCTGTGTCAGCAGCTGCTGCTAGCAACGAGATCTTCCCCCTCCCACTCCTGGCCCTGCCTGTCCCATTCTGCCTCGATCCTCCCCCTGCCAACTTACTGATGTGGAGGATGACCTGGAGTCTGCTGCAGCCTGGGCGTTAGCGCTGTCGCTAGCTCTCTGAAGCCGCTGCCACACTAGCGACCCACAGGGTGCAATGATGGATCTTGAGATCCATCATTGCGTCCTGCCCATAGGATTGGGTTGTAAGACTGCAATCCTATGCACACGTACATGGGAGTAAAAGTCCCATTTAACTTTAGTGGAATTTACGTCTAAGTAGACATGTATAAGATTCCACTACAACTGTTTTGTGAACTGCCCTGGTCATTTGTTATTGAAGGGCTCTATATACTTTTTTTTTTTAACAAACCATATGTGTAGCATTTTGGATTTTTAACTGTCCAATATTTACCCTTTTAGCCTTTAGTTAACATTGTTTTATTCGTTTCTCAGTTTGACTGATAACCGTTGAAGATTAGTGTCCATAATTGCATAGTATGGAAGTCAGAGGGATAAGATGAAGGAGAAACTTCTGAATGATTCATACTCCTTGGAAAGCTAAATTCCATTCACATCTTATTCACTACTCTGTCTAGGCCACCAACTGAGTCAGGGCTGTTCCCGATATCCCAGTGCTAGTATCATTACCAATTATTCAAAGCATAGCATATTTCAATGCTTCCCATAGGAAAAAAACACGCCCTGTACAGTACTTATGCCCCAATCCTATCCCCCACCAGTTTATGCAATGCAGCAATGCCATGGAGGCATGCACTGCATGATATGAGAGGGGGGCGCGCGAGACTTTTGTTCCCTTACCTCCAAGTAGGCCCCCTGATGGCCTATGGATCTCATTGGACCTATGCCAGCTCTATAGCAGGAGTATGTCTGAGGAGAGTAAGGAGGCAGTGTGGGCCAAATTTCGGGGGATAGAATTTGGCGCCCACGTTTGTCACCAAGATCCACCCCCTCTGGCCTACTCAATGCCCTCCTCCAAACAGCCCAGTTACTCCCCTCCCTCCCCACCCATGGCATGCCTCCCAGGCCATCTTACCAGGGCCAGCACAGCTCCTGGAGTTGCTGTTGTGTACACCGCACTGCTCGCCATTTGTGGCAACTGCTGCTGGGCAGCATGTGACAGCGGCAATGTTTTGCCCTGCCAAAAGCAGATTGCACAGCCAGAATGGAAGTTCCGGCAGCGCAGGCAGCCCATAGGATTGGGCTGTTAGAAAATTAGCATGCTGGGAAGAAGTATTTCCTATGTGCAGGGAGGTTTGTTTTTTTTGGGGGGGGAGGGGAGCATCTAAATGTGATTGCTCAATGACAGTCTGAAGTGGTACAGTCCAAGAAATGTTACACCATATGATTCAGCTGCATGTGTCAATTGTCTCTTAAAGATACAACTGGTCTGCTTTAGGTTTTTAATTCCATCAGTTCAAATCTCCAGAAAAAAATGCTTCCATCCTGTTAATATCATTACTTGTCAAGCAACACAAAGATATGAATTGTGGTTGTTATGGGGGCAGAGAGCATATATCAGGGGCGGGGAACCTTAACCCTGGCGAGGGCCGTTTTAAATATTAGAAATTTGCTTGAGGGCCGGCCGTAAGGCCGGGCGCCATATTTATTGATTTAATTAATTTTTGCCCCCGCCCCCCATCGGCCTCCGGAGGCTCCGCGCGCACCGTCCGAAGCCGCCGCCGGGTCCGCGCATCACCTCCGGCGTACCATGCTGATGAGGGCAAGAGGGCAAGAGCTTGCCTTCATCGGCGTGGTACGTATGTGCGAAATGGCCAACGGCCTGGTGAGACGGGGTCGAGGCAGCGGCCGGGGAGGACATGCAAAGGCCCTCTCCCGGCCTCCGGAGGTGACGCGTGGACCCGGCGGAGCCTCCAGGGGCCGGTTGGGCGGCCTCCCGGCAATCTCTCCGGGGGCTGGACCGGATGGCCTCGGGGGCCTGATCCGGCCCTGAGGCCGGAGGTTCCCCACCGCTGGCATATATGGTAAAGTGTTACATTCTTGAAATCCGCTTATTCTGCTTATTCTTGGTACATTTTCTGTCCCCTCTTGCAATATATAATTCTTGCATCACTATAATTCAGGTACTCTTCCATTTCAGGCCAATGTAATATTTATCATAGCAAATATAGTGTCTGGGTAACAGAGTATGGGACCAATCCTATCTGGGCCTTGAGCTGCTGAAACTTGTGTTCTGGCAGTGCAAGGCCCTTTGCAGCAGCACAAACACTGGGCAGCTGTCACATGCTTCTTGACCATGGCCAGCCGCTAATGGTGAGAGGTGAGGCATATGTGGAAGTGGCTCCTGGAGCGGAGGCTCTGCCCCTCTAGGTTAGTTGGTGGTGGGAGCACTCGTGGATGGAGAGTAGGTGGGCAGGGTAACCTTTGGGGTACAGAGGGGAAGGGCAAGGGGCAGGGAAGAAGAGACATGGGATGGATCTTGGCAGCACCAGCGTGTGCCAAGATCCTACCCCCGCTTTTCCAACCCACTCTGCCCCTTTTCTCTTCTTATGTCACCTATATAGCTGCCATAGGCTCAAGAAGACTCATAAGAATGCGGCGGCCCGGGTGGTTGCCGGGGCTTGTCGGTTCGACTCAGTCGGACCGTTGCTTCGGCGGCTACACTGGCTACCGGTTCGTTTCCGGACACAATTCAAAGTGCTAGTTTTGACTTTTAAAGCCCTTAACGGCTCGGGTCCAGGGTATTTGAGGGACCGCCTCCTTCCTTATAATCCGACCCGTACTCTGAGGTCATCAGGGGGGGGCCCTGTTGACCGTGCCGCCATTGGCGGAAGTGAGGGGGATGGCGGCGCGGAGTAGGGCCTTCTCGGCGGTGGCGCCCCAATTGTGGAATTCCCTCCCCTTGGAATTAAGAACGACTCCCTCTTTAGAGGCCTTTCGGCGGGGCCTTAAGACGTTTTTATTCAGGACTGCTTTTAATGTCTGACATAGTGGGCTGACCTTTTAACAAATGGTTTTAATATATGTAAATGCTGGTGACCCACTGGGGTTGTTTATTTTTAATCTTAAGTGTTTTAATTAATTATTTTAATGTGTTTAATTAATTGTTTTAATGTGTTTATATGTATTTTAATATGTTGTAAGCCGCCTTGAGTGCCCTCGGGAGAAAGGCGGGCTACAAATCCCTAAAATAAATAAATAAATAAACAAGCCACCAGGAGGTCTATGCAAAGTAGAAAATATTTTTTACTTACCTCTGGCAAGCCTTCTGATTGTCGTCCCCCCTCCCCCATTGGATGCAGAGCACACTCCGTCAACTTGGCTGCATTGTCCGTAATGGTGGGGAATAGGATTGGGCCAATTTTTTGTCATTTATCTTAGAAATTATGACAAACACCTTTGGACTGAGTGAAGATTGATTTTCTTACGCAACACTTTGGGTTGCTGTTCAAGTGACTGGGTATCCCATTTGTCGCCAAAACAAAACAAAACAAAATTATTTGACTCATATAACCATCTCTGAAATCACTTTTATTGCATTATCCTTTTTTTGTGCGTGGTTGTCTGACCGTAAGAGAACTGTCTAAGTAACACCCATCTTGTGGTTCTCTTGCGGTAGTTTTTGGGTTGTTACTCATAAACTGGTGGGAGAGAGAGAGAGAGAGAGAGAGAGAAAGCAGGGAGGTCATGAGCTGGCAGACTGAAGTTCTTGCAGAACAATGGAAAATCAGGTCTGAGGAGAAGGAAAGGCTTAGAAATACAAGGCAAGGCACTGGCAAAACCCGGCACAGTGAAGCACAGGAGTAGCTTGTGTCAGGAAATTGCAGCATATTTCTGAACAAAGGAGGTTTGTGGCATCTGCCTCCCACCCTGCACAAGCTCCTCAGAAGCCCCTGGAAGCTCAAGCATCCTCTCACAGCAGGATTGTTGACATGGTGGTGACATCACTGCCACGTGCCCGCAATGCGAGAAGTGCTGGCAACGGCCCAGCTGCCATCAGTCCTGACGTGATTGGATCAGAGGGGGAGTGGGAGGGTTCAAAAGGCAGGGTAGGCGAGCCAGCCAGGGAGGGAGAAGGAGAGTGGAGAAGGAGAGCGGAGAGAGAGGAGAGTGAGAAAGGAGATGGGTAGGGACATGGAGTCAGAAATCGGAAGGAGAGGGATGGAGGGAAAGGAATGAAGAAGGGTGAGGGACGAGAGCAACTTGGACAGAGGTTACAGGAGGAAAGGAGGGGAAAGACATGAAGGAGAAGGTGGGTGAAACAGAGAGGGAAGAAAGAAGAACTTGAGGGAGGAAGGAGGCAACACAGGCAAAGCAGGACAGGAGCCAGGGAGGAATCTGGGGGAGAGTCCAACTTGGGGAGCCACACCAGGCGGGGGGGGGGGGGCAGCGGGGGCTAACCCCTTCCAACAGAAGGTTGCCCAGGCTGCTCGAGTTTCTCCTGGTGAGTGAACGGGACTGAGACACGAGGAGGGCCCAAGTCCACACAAGGGTGACCCAACCCCTGGCACCTCCAGGCCTACCTAGCTCCTCCCTCCCAAAGAGGATCTATGAGCGGGGGAAGACTGTTGGCATCGGTGACCAGAAAAAAAGCCCAAAGGAAAAAAGCCCACAGGACGGTTCTAGGAAAATCGCCTAAAGGGAAAAAAGCCCATGGGTCACCACATGACAGAAAAGGTGTATTTAGGGTCATAAGAACATAAGAAGAGCCCTGCTGGATCAGGCCAAAGGCCCATCTAGTCCAGCTTCCTGTATCACACAGTGGCCCCACCAGATGCCTCAGGGAGCACAAGACAACAAGATAACCTATTTCCCGTTGACACTCCCTTGCACCTGGCACAGAGAAAACCTACTTCCAAAGCCAGGAGGTTGCTTATGGCTTGTAACCTGTGATGGTCTTTTCCTCTATGAATCTGTCCTTTTAAAGGCATCTAGGCCAGGTGCCATCCAGGTGCCATCCTGTGGCAAGGAGTTCCACAGATGAATTACACGCTGGGTAAAGAAATATTTTATTTTGTCCGTTCTAACTCTCCCTCCACTCAATTTTAGTGCATGTCCCCTGGTTCTGGTGTTGTGCGAGAGGGAGAAGAATTTAATTGGGAACTACTGCAATACCTCCTCATTATATGTGTGTATTTGCCCTTGTGGGCTTTTTTTCCTAGATCCGTTGGCACCACCCAGACGATTTCTGCTGGGGTCACTATAAAGGAAGTGGGGAAACCTTTATGGTGGCACCTGGTTCCAAGAAATACTTGAGTAGCATCCCCCCCACCCCACCCCAGTGTCTATTGTCATATTTCAGGGGCATGTTGTCCTCCCTGCACTTCTAATGTCATTCTTCATCCCCTATGACATTGAACCACCCTCTTGGGATGAATCCCCAGGGGATGGGGTGACCACAAGACCTAATTTGGAAGATATATAGGGGCTCAGACCTTGTCACATAAGTAACCTGCTCTGGCCTATTGATGTTCAAGAAGCTCTGGCAAATCTGGCTGGTTGTCTGAGAAAGCACAGGTGAGTTCCTCTTGTTCCTTACAACCCTGATTCAGGACCCATGGCAGGGAGCTGGTCCTATCAGTAGGTGATGAAAGCCAGTATGGCTAGTTGATAACAGATGTGGGCTTGGACCTAGGAGTTGTGGTCAGCTAGGGAAAACCATATGTCCCTCATCTGATCGTTTCTGTAAAATGGGAAAAACAGCAACCTGCCTCACAAGATTCTAAGACTGCATCTGGTAAGGACTGTAAAGCATTAAATAAGCCATAAAATAATTAAATAGCTATATTTGTGAATCACTAAGTTAAGGACTAAAAAAAAAACCCTCCCTAAATGTTCCTGGTAGACGGCAGTTGTTCCAGTTTACCAGGCAGGCAGCAAAAACAGACAGGCCACACAGCATTCCAAAATATCAAGAAAGTCATGTCACCAGCAATGATTCACTATTTTGCAAACGGAAGAAATATCTCCCAGTGGCCCCTGTGACATTTAAACCTAGAAGGAAATCAGAATGCTTTAAGCACATCAGCTACTTTCCCCCTTCCTTGTTTCTGTTGAGAGATGCTATTATTTACACAATGACTTGTTGGCAAACAATATTAAATTAACAATATGTAGATATTCACTGATATACAGATTATTTAGAATCACAGAAACAACCTTGAAGTGTGTGTGTGTGTGTGTGTGTGTGTGTGTGTGTGTGTGTGTGTGAGTGAGTGAGTGAGTGAGAGAGAGAGAGAGAGAGAGAGAGAGAGAGAGAGAGAGAGAGAGAGAGAGAGAATAATTGCCCTTATTCCTAAATCTTGTAGGTGGGGACAAAAATGGGTAAAAAAAATGGGTAAAATAACCAAAAACAAATGTGACCTGATCGTATGATACAAGACTGTAAATTCAAGCATCATAATATGATGCAAAGGTTTGGTTGTAGTACCTCTTGACAGTCAAGACAGTTTGTGTATCACCTCCTAATTAATCTTCACTCCTGTCTCCAATGTATAAATCAGAAGTGGTGTTTTTTTTTAAACTTCTAAAGGGTGAGCACAAGACCCCTTCTTGATTTCAAGGAATGACCATTGGAAATCAAGGACTGTTTTTGTGCTCACCCTGTATTTTAGTTTCAGTAGCACTCTGCACAGGTTCACATAAACAAGAATATCAACCACATGTGGAAAGAACAATTCTTGTGCCCACCTCCCGCAGCCTGAAAAAGGACATCACGCTTTAATTCTGTGTCAAGGTCCGCTCCCGCATTCTACTGCCCAAACGACTTTGCGTTCAGAGATTCTTGAAGCAGAAATACAGTCTATGTTCCTACATTCCATTACGCTTTCCCCCTGAATTGATTTTCACATCTGTGAATAGGCTGGTTGCATAATAAACCGTTTGCTGCCATTTTTCTGTCCAGTTAATTTAATGTTTTGGTTGAAATAGTCATGTTGAAGGACTGGTGGGGAAAGACAAATTGACATTATTCACATTACTATAGAAACCGAATAGCTTATGGGATGTACAGCCCGCTCCCATGCATGTATACTCAGAAATACGTTTCAAGTAAATATTCATGGGACTGTAACTTGTTGCTCTTGCTAATGAAGGGTTCTTTTTTTTAAAAAAAAAATACAATTTTAGTAAAACAAAATTTAAAAAAATACAACAAATAACAAAAAAAATACAAAAATAAACAATAGTCAAATTAGGATAGGGATAGGCTGTGGAGAATATGGACAGAGAAAGGTTGTTCTCCCTTTTCCACAACATTAGAACGCGTGGTCATCTACTGAAAGTGAGGTTCAGCACGGACAAAAGGAAAGACTTATTTATAGTTAAAAATCTAAGGAATTTTAGAGGTAGTGATGGCATCTGGCTTAGAGGGATGTAAAAGAGACTGGGCAAATCCATGGAGGACAAGTCTGTCAATGGCTGCAAGTCATAATGGCCGGGAATAAGCTCCATGATCAGGGGCCTCCTGCTTGTGGTCTTCCCAGTGGCATCTGGTGGGCCACTGTGAACAAAGACAAAGGATTTTGTACTGGGTGGCCCTTTGGCCTGATCCTGCAGGGCTCTTCTCGTGAAAGTGCTTTTTCTCAGGGAGAGTAATTTAGAATAGCAGAAGAAAAGGCATAGCGTGGAAGGTGGGGGATCGGCATTTGGAGCTAGGGAGGTGGGTGGCCTGAAGCCACCCCAGAGCACCCCAGGCAGGCCCCGACCCCAGCCAAGGGGAGAACAGCCCAGCCCCACGAGCCCGGGGCCAACCAGGCAACCAGCCGGCCCCGCCACCTGATGGTGGGATCCCTGGCGTTGGGGGAAAATCCACTGGGGGACGAGCGGAACATGAACTCATATCCCGACTGACCCAGGGCAGGGACCCAATCTGTGGAGCTGCAGCTACGTACCCAACTCTCCAGTCGTCTTACTCTCATGGCACCAGTCCTGTCTGGAGTCCTGACAGTCCATCCCGTGGTGTGCCTGGCGGGAAAACCAAGGAGAGGCTCTTGTAAAGGCCGAAAGGACTTAAAGGACCCTGTGATGTAACAGGGGTCCTCATGAATCAAGTCAATCACTCGATTAAACCATCTCAGCAACCTAACCCATCTCAGCAACCTAACCCGTGCGAGTCTTTTTGCCGGACCCTGGGGGAGGAGAGAACTAAACTGAGGGCAACCATCCAAGAACGATCCCCGCACCCTCCATGGGAGGCATGGACACTGACCCAGGCCAGTATTGTCATAACAAATAACACATTGCTATGTACTGGTATCACCAGCTGATACTGCCATGGAGCTTTGTTAGGAACAGATGGGGGCAGGAAAAGGTTGAACAATCCTAAGTGGGTGTGTCTGTATCTGAATGCTGAATAATGGCAAATAGAAAATGTTTTGCTAAGGAGCCTGGGGCACTCTGCTCCATGTCCTACTTGGGCAGGCACCAGCCTCTACCAGAAAATAAACCAATAAAAACCTTGATAGAAAAATTGACATCATGTGAGGTTCTATTCTGCGGCGAGGTATTGCCCCAGAGCTATAACAAAATCTTAACTGGAAGCAACAATACCCATGGCTTATTTATCTCTTCCTCCTCTCTGCCATGTGAATTCCAGTAGAGTGTAGTAATGTTATTCTTCTAGCTCTTGTTTTCTACACATGGGAGAAATTCCCTCCAGAGCTGTTCCAGGGCCTGCAACCTACCTGATCCTATTTGCCCTGCCAACCCTCCATGGGAGGCACTGTCTCTGTCACTGTCTCTGGAAACTGTCTTGCATGTTGTCACAATGCCCCCCCCCCCTGTGCTCCCAATCATACAGAAAAAGCCAGAAGGGTTGCCTTTCAGCCTTTGCTTGCGGATTTTGGCAACGTCTTTGTTATAAGCTTGCAATCTGCTTTAAATTGACTGCCGATAGTTTTGACGGGAGCCACCATCATGGGAATCCAAATGAATGCCACTGGGGCTTGACCACATGAGCACACACGTTTATTTCATCTTATTTATTTAGAAGATTTGCTTCCCGCTTTCCCAAGTCTGAAAAAGGAGCTTCAAGGCAGGTTACGGAGTTGAAGCAACACAGCATAAAACACTATACAACAGAACAAAAAAGACAATGCAGTGGTGAAAGGAGTTTGACCAAGAACTGGTTTAAACAGAAGGATATCGCAAGCTCCTGCCTCACTCGCTGACTCACAGCTTGCAGCCTGGTCCTCCACTGCAGCAAAGCAATGTGCCAATGAAGTGGTAAAGTCCTGAGGAGGTAGCATGGACTGTGCCACTTCAAGTAGCAGGTATAGGGTCACATTTTTAATAGTGCTAGACCTTTAAGAGAAGGAATGTGGGCAGGTGTAGCTTGTTAAACCCTTGGAGCACAATCCTAGGTATGTGTGCTCAAAGGCAAGCCCCATTGTGTTCAAGTATGTAGTGTACCTGGTTTTAGTTTCCATTTTATGAAGCTGCTGGATTTAACCGACTAGCGATGGCGGCTGATTTTATGATTTCAGTAGTGGAGGTGGGCATGGGGTGGGGCGGCGGCTGGCGGTGCAGCGGAATGGGTTGTTTTGTCGGCGTGAGCGGCGGGCGCTGTTTGGCCCTCCGCCCGCTCTGCGCCTCTGGGTGCTCTAAACTGCTGGCGCTGGCGGCAATCTCACTTCCGGCGTGGGGGGGGCGCGGTCATAGCTCCTCCACTGTGTGATTTTATGATGTTTTCTTGGTTTGGAGGGTTGTTTTTTATTGTAATGTTTTCATCTTTGACTGGCTGTTGCTCTGGAAGCTTTAGGTTGAAGGATAGCTTATACATTCATTTAATGATGAACTGATAAAATACATTTAAACTGTGAAGGTAAAGAATTTGGTATGCTTTAGCCAGACTGTGCCTGTTTCTATATGCTGTGTGTGGTGTGTGTGTTTTAACCTCATGCTGCAAAGGCTTTCAGAAGTCAGGCCTACTCTTCAAGGATGGTTCCATCAAGTAGTGTATACACACAAACATCATGCCATCATCCTTGCTATTTAAACTGCTCTATTTTTAGTTGTAGTTTCTATACTCATATGCTTTACATTTATTTTAAAGCAGATATTTGCTGGTGACATGTAGTGGTGGAATCTCTAGTAAAAAGACGTTTGGGAAGAGATTGGATCGAGCATTGGAAATTTTTGTAAATGACCGTATCCATTACAGACAAAATTACCTCATAATTTTTATTCCTGTCTAGGTTTTAATGATTCATATTGAATGAAAACCTGTGAATGAAAATAGGAGCCTCCCCCCCCCCCAACAGATCTTTGTCACTGTGTTTTGTTTTACCTCAAATGGATTGGAGGTTTATTTGTTTGTTTTTATTGTGGCTTTAGTAATTTATAATATTGATTTACCTGAATTTAGGGTAGTGTAAAAAAAAAGTCACCAAAGAGATCACTTTATCAGGAAAGTGTTCGGAACAAATAAAAACTGTATTAAGGAAAAGGCAGTTTTGGGGGAGTTGCTTTCAGAAAATCAGACTAAGAAGGAACTTATTTATGAATAGAATTTTTGCCCCGCTTTTCAGAGATGCTATGTATGTAGATGCTATTGTAGATCGTTACAATGACAATGAGAACCATAAAAACAAAATACTGTACAGCAAGTTAAAAGCAGAAGAAACCTGACAAGCAGGAGATTGAAACCACAGAAAGCACTGAAAAAAAGATAACTGAAAAGTTTGCAGGATTAGGAAGGTCTGAAGATAAGTCTCCTCTTCGACCCAGCCTGCTGGGACTGCCCCTGCTTCAGTGCTAATGCGCTGCGTCTTTGTCCCAAGCCCAGCCTGGACTCTTCGCATGCCTGCGCGAGGATGGAAGGTCTCTGAAAACATCTGAGTTCACTCGGACATTTTCGAAGACCTTCCATCTTTGCGCAGGCATGCGAAGAGTCCAGGCTGGGCTTGGGACTGAGACGCAGCACATTAGCGCTGCAGTGGGGTCAGTCCCAGTCAGCTGGGACAAAGTGGAGACATGTGCACAGTGGGGGAGTGCGGCGCAGAGGACCAGGTGCTCACACAGAGGACTAGGCTCGCAGCGGGGGAGAGCGACGGAGTCAGTCCTGGCTGTCGCAACGCGGCTGGCTGGCCGGGACGAAAACAGCGGTGGCACTTTGCACGTGCTCAGAGGTGCAGGGGAAAAATGCAAAATATTTATTTAATGTTGAGCCGGCTGGACACGCCCCCTGTGATGTCACCTGCCCCGTATCCGTGGGCACGCCCCTGTGACATAACTTCTGGCAGAAGTGACATTACGGTTCCTTGACCCCCCCCCCCGTGATGTCACTTACACCTCCCTTTGGGTTCCAGAAAATCTAGTAAGCCTCAACAAGAGCCTCCAGCAGTAGTACAGCTCTGAGACATATGGAACAATATCTTGTATGTATGTCTTTCCGAGTGTAAACTGGATTAGTGCTGGGGAAAAAATACAGCTCACACAAATTAGATTCCAATTAATATACAAATAAGGAATTTAGTTACTGAATTCAGAGATAGGGGAATAAAGAAATTGAAACTTTGGCTTGACTGACAAACTCGGGTTTTGTGTAAAGAAAACTGGGATGGCCACTTCCAAAACTTGAGTTTCTATTAATAAAAACAAGAACTCGGAGCCCCCAGAGTCAGGTTGAAACTTGAAATGCACGTTATCTAGATGTCCGTATACTCTACTTAGCCTGTGTTTCCCCAAGAAACTCTGAACAAGTTGTCTTCCAAAGAAGAAGAGACAATACATGAAACATTGGCTAAAAATAGTAAGACAGTTCAACTAAAGTAACCTTTTTTTTCAAAATACTGTATAACCTAAACACTTTCACAGAGACTCATCTTTAAAGAAGAGAAACTAAAGATTAAAGACCTAAACTAAAGACAAACTAATTGCAAATGTCTGGCAATATTATCGAATTTCACACAAGGGCTGGGGATGGGGAAGGCTTTCTTGGCTGTGCAATTTGCAGAATTAGGACGTTGGGACTATAATAGACACGATCCTGCTATCTTCTACTAACTTCTCTAACGGGCAGCCCGATCCTGCCTAAGATGTGGCGGGATGGCTGGCTGCTGCATCCTAGGCAGGATGCGACCTGTGCCGGTGCAGCCAGGGCTCACCTCAGGGGAAGGGAACAAACATCCGCTTCCCCTGGTGGAAGCCCTAGAAACTCCAGTGGGCCACCTCCAATGGCCCCCTCCCCCACCACCCTGGCCCTCCATCCCCATGCCCTCCCGCCGCCTGGCACAGGGCATACCACTGCCCACCGGCGCAGAGTCCGGGGGATGGCGCAGGGAAATCCTGGTTTGTAGCTCAGTCTCTTAGCCACTAACTACTTAGCCACTTGCTCTCTGCTGGTGATCAGATGATAGTTGGATGGTTACAGTCATTCTTCATTTTTGAGTGACCGTAATCACCTGCCTGCAGTTGTGGATGTAATAACCCTCACTGAAATGCGCTAAACTCCATACCATCATAATGAGCTTTATTTTGCTATGCAAACCACTTTGGGAACTGTTTGTTGAACAGTGGGATATAAATATTCAATAATTATAATAATATTAATAGCCATAGTAATTTAATGGGATCTTGCAGATACTACACATCTGTCTGTGTTTAGTTGAAAGCAAATCCTACTGAGTTCAGTCTTGCTTATTCCAAGGTAAGTGGAATCACAATTCTTAAACCTAGCTTTTATTCTTTCTCTTTTCCAGAGAACACTTTTCTTCACACAGCAAAACCCAAAGGGTGGATTTCCATGAATAAGGAGTGAGGCTTAAGTTGGAGAGGTGTTTCTAGAAAGGAGCACTGGGCTTGAGATTCTCACTGTGTATAATGCACTTTCAGGTCTCTTCAATCTGTGTATACTTTTTTCTCCCTCTCACTGAGCGGTTTCACTGAGTGGCAGGCCCAGTGCAGTTTCCTCAATCTCATATCGCTTAGGTTGCAAATTTGTAATCTGGCCACTGTGTTCCTTTCATAGTGGATTAATCTATCAAAGAATTGACACACTGCCTTTTGTTTTGGCAAAGTGAAAACCACCCAAACTTTGCAAGTAGGGCTATGCTACTACTCTTAAAAGTAACTCATCTGGTTTCTCCCCTCTTTGTCAGATATGTTCAGGAATTTCCAATTCATACTGTTAACAGAAATCGAGGAAGCAGAGAAAGTTGAGAAAATTGAGAAAATCTAGCAACAGTGGTGGCGAAGTTGAAAATATCAAATCTGTCTTGTTACCGGGCATGCTCAAAGACATGTGCAATATGCGCACAAAGGAAATCTATTATGAGTTCAGGGACTCAGTGCAATGGCTCAAGGCACAACTCTGTGAAATGGCATGAAACAAGGAGGAAGGTGAAGTTAAAGGTGCAACAATAGATAGCCTTTATTGTGGGGATAAGTATACATAATTGGAAAAGGGAATAAAAAATAAAATGCCATACAATGTGCATAACAATCACTGGCCCCAAATATCTGATTTTTAGGTAGAAGGAAAGAGAAAGAGGAAATCTTTGCAAGGAGAAGGGGACATAATGGCGCAAAGGGAGAAATAAGGGAGAGCAGAGGCAGACTAACCCCCTCCCTGCAGTCATCTCCGAGGCCTAATGGGGCTGTCAGGCCACCTTTCCTTGGGCAGCCTTTCTTCCCAACGGGAACACCGACAAGCTGTAGACGGGAATCTGACCCAGTGAAGGCTGTAACTTTCACAACACCCCTCTCATCTGCTTGCAGGAGGGGGAACATAAGCCCAGTTACTCCCATGAAGTGCACATTGGATTGCAGCCTTAGAAATAATTATAATGGTCATTTCCCATATTATTATTTTATTATTTATATAGCACCATCTTTCTATGTATATGTTGCTTCACATGAAGTGAATGACAGGTCTCTGCCCTGAAGGAATTTCAGTTGAGATAATTCAGTTGTATCCGCGGTTCTGTTGTCCTGTTTTTAATTCGCACTGGCAAAAAGATTTTTTTTTTAATTCTAAGGGACGTTGAAAATAAAAACTAAACTAACCTCCTTCTGTTGTTCTGCTGCCAAACGACAACAAAATAGATACTGTTCTGTTAGGGTTCTTAGGCTATTTCAATAAAGTGAAAGAGCGATAAAGAAAAGTTTCTCCATCTGGCACCATTTCTGAAGAAAGAAAGAGAATATACTAGAGAAAAATGACCATTACGTAAGTGAAAGCTTCTAGCATCCCCAGCTTGGGGCCTGTTAAAAATAGGCCTTGTGTCTTCTTAGATTAAAAGTTTCTGGATAAGGCTACTAAGCTGTCTCTTTGAATCCATTTCTTCTCTCCTGTTAGAAATAATAGACAGTGATGGTCGGCATAGTTCTGATTCCTTATCAGTTAAAAAAAACCACTGCCCTCCTGCAGCAGGGTTTGCAGGCTTAGCTCGGCTACAGTGGCCTGTCTCCCTTCTGCTGCAGAGACCCAAGGAACAGACATGAAGTAAGTGCCTTGTACGGAGATGCAATGCAAAAACTCACTTAGGTTGCAAGATGTCAGCAATTATTGACAGTTCTTCCCATCAACGCCTCAAAACTGACACACCAAATTATGTAAAATGGTGTCTACGTTATCACCTCCATACTAGCTTGTGGCATAAGCACCCCTGATGGGGGTGGGGATTTATTACTCTGTCAACTGGCTCCTTTCCCAGTCAACCAGTAGCCAACCGATATTGAATGGTGCTAGTCTGAGCTGCACTTGGAGAATAGGACTATTGTGTTTCACAGCAACAGAAAACATCATGGTGCATTTCACTGGAACTGATGTGAACACAGAATGCACTTTTCTCAATAGCAAGCAATGTTGAGAGGCCCTTTCTGATCTTACAAATTCACTCCTCTGCCACTTTGCTAGTTGACAAATGGGAAAGTGGAAGAGGAGTGAAAATCTTGTGTTTGATGTCTTCTGAAATCTATAACTCGGAGAGCAAATGTTTGCATTAATAGACAGTGAATTCTATACATTTCTGAAATGTATTTCTCAATAGTAATTGAGATTGAGCTTTTTTAAAAAAGTTTATTTAATCCACAATGTTTAAAATTTTATTTACTGCTGTTGTGTTATTGCTCTTTATTGTTTAACTTGGAGAGTTTTTTTTTAAATTGTTTGTTGTAATGGGCATCATTTTTTAAATTTTAAAGAGTTTTTAGGCCACGCTTTTGTCTCAAAGGGACCACCAAGGTGGTTTACAACAGTACAGTGGTGCCTCGCAAGACAAAATTAATTCGTTCCGTGAGTCATGTTGTCTTGCGAATAATTTTGTCTTGCAAGTCACCTCCCCTGCCGTGCTATTTACTTTTAAGTATTTACAGTACTCACAGTTCCCAGAGCTCCGCTCTAGTAATGCACACCGTTTCTGGAAGGGAAGGGAAGTTTTATCTCTGATTTGCCTTTATCTCTGCTGGTGTTAGCTATTTGTCGAGTGATAATCAGTGTGGCCTCGGGCTGTACTGTTTGCAGTCTGCTAACCCTCTTGAATACTTTATTCAAATGGCAAGTGTAGCTGTCGCCTACAGTATCCTCCTGCCGCGGTGCCGGCCAGGCTAAGGGGCGGAGCAGGCACCACTAAATGCACCATTACCTCTCGGCCGTGCAACAGCTGAAGAGGCTTTCCTTGGCGTGAGGGCGGCTCCTGTGTGAGTCAGTAAGAGACTCGAAGCAGGCAGGCAGGCAGCCTGTGCCGAGTTGCTGCTGCCGCTTCCGGGCCAAAACGAAGAATGGGTAGGGTCTTAATCAGTACACCTACTAGGATGGGAAGTTTTTCAGGATGGTAGTTTTATCTCTGCTTTGCCTTTATCTCTGCTGGTGTTAGCTATTTGTCGGGTGATAATCGGTGTGGCCTCGGGCTGTACTGTTTGCAGTCTGCTAACCCTCTTGAATACTTTAACATTTGAATAGATTGTGGCTTTAGGAGCTGAGTGTTCCACAAGACGAAATTGTTTTTGCAAGAAAATTTGTCTTGCGAGTCACCAAAAAACTTGCAAAATGCTTTTGTCTTGCGAGTTTTTTGTTGTGCGAGGCATTTGTCTTGTGAGGCATCACTGTATAACGAACAATATTAAAACACATTTAAAAATTAACCACAATAAAAAGTACTGTAAAAGAATGCAACATAGAACAGACACAGAACCAAAGTCAAAGAGCAACAGAAAGAAAAGCGTTCAAGAAGAAGCGACACGAGGAAAGGTCTTCAATCTTTCAATTTTCAACAAAATTTAAAACTATGTTTTTAGATATGATAACTGCGGCAAGAATTTTATATGCACAATATTGTAAGAATTCAGAGATACCTTCGGTGGAAGATTGGTGGTTGAAAGTTGTGGATTATGCTGAAATGGATAAACTTACAATTTTAATTAAGGAAAAGTCAGTTAACCTTTTTGTGAATAACTGGAAACCATTTATTGATTTTTTAAGAGAGAGAGAGAGAGAGAGAGAGAGAGAGAGAGAGAGAGAGAGAGAACAACGATGTGATGATATGCGGATTTAATGAATAGAGTGTGGGTGATATTTTGGCTTAGTTGGATATTATATGTAGAAAATAGTGAATAGTATGCTACGGTAGTAGGATGTATTGCTTCGCGCTTGTTATAACCTTACGAAATACGTATTGTTTGTTTTAATATATTAATAAAATATAAATATATGCAAAAAAAGAGAGAAAGGTCTTCACTGCCTGTTTAAAAATCTAGTTGCCCTTCAAACAGTGCAATCATGTGTAACCTTGCACCAGTGTAACAGTAGATGCACCGGTGTAAGTGCACTTATGCCAGTGTAATTGCACTTACACCGGTGCATCTGCTGTTACACTGGTGCATCTGCTGTTACACCGGTGCAAGGTTACACAGGGTTGCGCTGAAAGGGAGGGATTTACATAAGCAGGGGCCTGCCACTGAGAAGGCCCTGATCCGCGTTCTACCAACTGTTCATCAGACAAATATTTTTGTATTCTTACCGTAACTTTCCAGATTAGATGTTCTGCTGTGTAAATGTTCTTAAATGTATCATACTGAGGTCCTGCTTCATGTTTCCCTGCCTTCGGAAGTCTGTTTGAGGTGGGCGACAACGGATGGAGCTTTCTCTGTTGCTTGTCACCAGGCGATTCAGTGTTAGATTGATCCCCCTGCTGAATTTTCTTTTATCTCTGCTGTTCTCTTGTTTAATTTTGATGTGAAGGAATGTTTGATAGTTTTGTTTGATTGTTCATTGTTCTATGATTGAACATTGTGAGCTGCTTTTTGGGGAGTCCAAAAGGCAGGGCGTTAATTTCTAGAGAAATAAAATATCAAACAACACTGGCTCATTTCAGCGGTGAAATGTGGTTGGCTTTGAGAGTTCAAAGGGCTTGCAAGAAGTGGCCTTTCTGCAGGCTGGATGGAGCAGAAGGTCCCTTGGGGTAGGAAATGGGTAAACTGAGGAATCACTGGCATGACTCACACACTTTCACTTGCCCATGTGTTTCATCACAAGCAACTGCACAAGTTGCCAAGGCAGAAAGAACCATTGTAATCTCTGGTGGTCCAGCTGGCTGCCTAAACCTCGACCTTACGGCTGACATACTAAATGATTCATTTTCAGAAGGCAAAGAATAAAGGTGGAGATGTGAAGAATACAGTCTATCCTAGGCCAACCAAGGAGTTCTGTACATATCAGTGGAGGATAATAAACAAGGTCTGTCAACGGAAGGAAATGGAATTTGAGGAAATTAACCATTCAGCTGGATTCGTGTTCTGGAAAGGCCTGCATTCTAGACGCATTGGCTTCTCCGACGCTGGTTTGAAATCTTTTCACAGTTGTAGGATTTGATGCCATTCATCAGACACATACATGCAAACAGGCTCTAGAGAGAATATTTGTGTGGGAGTTTAAAACACTTGTACAAGAATAAATCTATCCCCTACCTGGCAGATAAGAATTTAGCAGCCAAGCCCTGGGGGAGTAAAATCACTGCCAATTAATCTTCTAAAGAGACAGGCTGCTGTCTCTCTTCTCTGAACAATTTTGTGTGATGCATAAAGTATCAGGAGACAATATTGAACAATGGGGGGATCCCAAAGGAGAGGGGGAGAGAGAGAGAGAGAGAGAGAGAGAGAGAGAGAGAATGCCACACATGAGGTATTCCCGCCATATGGGTTGGCAACAAAAGTGTTACTATTTCCTGTTTTTTCCACAAGACAAAGCAAATCAGAATTTCTTCCCAGCTGCAGAGCATGTTCTTGCAAAAAAGCAAACATAGCTTAGGGTAAGAGGCTACATCGAGCTTATCCCCTGAAAGTATCATCATATAGAAAAAGTGTAAGTAGCGGTAATTTAATGTTTCATTTGAGAATCTTAATCCATTATGCTCATTGTGGTCTCCTGGCTATTAACAGCCCATTCCAACCCAAGGGCTAAGCAGCCCAAGTCAGACCTAAAGTCAGCCTAAGTCGTTTAGGACGACTTTAGGTCTGGAATGCGACCATTTAGGGCAAAGTTAGGGCGAAGTTAGGTCGAACTTACGACCGACGGACTAAGAACGGACCGCGCATGCGCACCACCGACGCCGGCACAAGTCAGACCTAAAGTCGACCTAAAAGTGGGCGGACCGTGGGCGTAACGGGGGCGGAAACTAATTAATGTCGGATTCCAGACCCTGGCGAGCACAGACACACACCCTCCAACACAAATGATGACACAAAATTTAGGTCGGCCAAAAACGTGGACACAAATTCGAGGAGACCCATAGGAACCATTTTACCTTACCCACGCCAGCCCTCTCCTGAAAATTGCCCGTAATGCAGCCGCTTCCGCCCAAAGTCTGTCTGCATAAGAGGCGCCTGTTTATGCATCACCTTCATCTGCGGAGCGCCCCCTGTGTCCCTATTGGTCTCTGCAGACCCCTCTCTCGGAATCTCTCTCCCACCAGCCTTGTTGTCTGTCTGTCTCTGACCCACCCGTGCCCCTCCCCAGCACGCCCTGTCTGCCTGCCTGTGTGTCTGCCTCACCTCCCACTCCCTAATGATGGCTGCTGGCCACCCCCCACCCTGCCAGAGCGCCTGCCGCGAGGCGCCGTCGTCGCCCCATCTGGGGGTGTGATGAGCTGCGTGAGCCCTTCACGCTCGCAGCAGACAAGCCTGAGGCATCTCTCGGTCTTGGCCGGGGCACAGAGCAGAAGGCACACCGGGATGCCTTCTTTGTGGACATTGCCCCGGCCCTGGAGGCCCTGGGCTTCAGGCAGCGCACGGGCAAGTCATGTCAGAGGCAGTTCCAGACCTCATGAGACCCCCCTTGTGTGTGACGTTCCCACCCCCTTCCTTCCCTTCCCTTCCCTCCCCCGCTCACCCCCCATGACCCCCGCGTGCAGCCTCACCGTGGCTTGGGGGTGGCATCGCCTTCTGCAGGAGGGAGGGGACGGCCACTCTCCCCTGCAGCATGTGGCTGATGCACAGGGTGCCCTGTGGCGGCTGGGCTCAGGCACCTCGCTCACCTGTCACCTGTCCTGCGCCCACCACATGACTGGCGCAACCCCCATGCCTGCGGTCAGCCCCTTTGCGACCGGGCTGCAACAGACCCTGCGGCAGCTGCCATGGATGGACGCTGACACATGCAGACAGAGGCCTGCACATGCCCGAGCCAGACACGGAGCCTGGAGAAGAGCCTGCCTGCCTGGGAGGTAAGTGTTGCCTGGATCCTGGGGTGGTGCTGGGCCACAGAAACTGCAGCCTGCCTAACTCAGGCATAACTCTGACCTACCTCAGGCATAACTTCTGCCTAACTTAGGCTGCACTTAGGCCACACTTATGCCTGACTTGGAGAGGAGTTGGGTTGGAATGGGCTGTGAGTGACACATCTGATCAAGGAGCTCTCTTTGTTAGGCGGTCAGTGGGTTTGCTCTTTTTTTGTATCACAGTTGAGACTAGCATGTTATTAACAACCAGATCTCTCTGGTTTTTAGCTTCCAGTGCAGAAGCTTACAAGCCATGATGGGGAAAAGCAACCTCCTGGTTGTAGGAGTAGGTTTTTTCTGTGCCAGGTGCAAGGGAGTGGCGACAGGATACAGGTATCTTGTTGTCTTGTGCTCCCTGAGGCATCTGGTGGGGCCACTGTGTGATACAGGAAGCTGGACTAGATGGGCCTTTGGCCTGATCCAGCAGGGCTCTTCTTATGTTCTTACGTTCTTATGTTCACTAGATATGTAGACAGGAGAGAAGAATTTGTAGGTCATCTGAGCGGAGACTAGAGTCCTCACATTCCATCCTTGGCTAGAATGAATGGATAGAGGGGAAAGTGGGCCTCCTGGTCCCACCCCTGATCTCCCCGGGTTCTCTGGCCCCACCCCTGACTTCTATGCATTCAGCATAAGTTGCGAACAGGCTCTACATGTGTACAACTGTGCGTATGTAGGGTGTTTGTGTGCAATCAGGAACCTTGGTGCAACCAGGGTCCCCAATCACAAGTACAAAGGCCTACATGCACACTGTTGTATGTATATAAAGCTCATGTTCACTCTACAATGAAAATGTGGAGGAAGTGGTCTGGACCAGTGGATGCGTTCATTTCATGTGTGGGTAGAACATGAGAGGAGGGCTAGGGCCTTCCGGTATACCAGCATTCCTGTCTATAAGAAGAGCAGCTTATAACACCCTGATTGTACAGTGCCAGAAATTGAACAAAAGAGGGACCAAAGTGTTTTATTCTAGACTTGCCTGCAGGGCTAGTAACATAGTTATTAAATATAAACCCAAATAGCTCAAGAAAGTGAGCTGTGCTGCAGCAGCAGGCAAAACTCCTCCAGGATATAACGAATGGGTTCGCACAACTTAGCTTAGCTATGGCTTATTGATTGCAATGCCAAGTGATCATATACAGTACATCACAGACCTAACACAACAGACAGAACTTTCATACTGCCTGACAACATCTCAAATGCAGTCCTTTTCCATGGAGTGAGTCCACGCATTCAGCTGAAAGTGGAAGTCATTACATGTACAGTAATCAAGACATGCATATACAGTACATGAGTGAACCATTTCTGATTGAGGGAGCAAATTCCTTTCTGGCCAATTAAGCTAGCCAGATATACTATTGTGTATGAAAGGAAAGTCATGCTGCGAGCCTTTACTTAACATGAACCCCAAGATTATTTTTAATTTTCTGAATGAAAATCCATTTCATCTTGTAGCACATTTCCCATTTCAGACACAACTAATGTCCAAGAGAAAGAAGGGAGAAAATTCTGTCCCCACCCCAGTAGTTCAGTATTCATGGATCAATTTTAATACGACATACAACATATATTGTATCTTTTGGAAGACGTTTTTTACGTGTATTGTAAATGTTCAGCTTTCATGTATGTCATCACTTCTCTGATGCAGCACCATCAATATACATGACACTTTATACAACAACAACAATAACAATAACAACAACAACAATATATTTTTATAAAGATCCCTACCCCATGAAGCTTATCATTTCTGCAATTTCAGAAGTCCACGAAGAATAGCCGCAGCCTAACCCTGAGTCGAGATCGCACACGAGCACCACCCACTTGCACCCGAGAAAGGGGGTGGTATGCATGCGCAATTCTCAGGGTTAGGCTGTGGCTATTCTCCGTAGACTACGATGGGGCGGTTCTGCCTCACCTTCTGCACTCGCACCACACGTCCCTGCTGCAGATGGTATTGTACCTATTTTTCAAATAATAATCACGGTGGAAAAACAGCTCGAGGAGCTGCCCAGGTACATCATATGCAAAGCAGAGCTATCCAAATGTGTGGTGCTAGATGTGGATACAAAGAGCCCCATACTAATGGAGCCAAACAATTTACAGACCACTAATCTCAGGTTTTTCTACTCTATCCTGGAAGACTACTATCAGTATGAACAGATGATAATCAGAGAAATGTATTTGTTTAGAGACACAAGCTGTCGGAATAGCTATGCTTTGTATTGCTGTCTTCTATAAAGGCTGAATTTGACCTATACTAGTTTCTCTGCTGCTCACTATGGAATGGATGGAAGAGTATGACCATATGGCAAAGAAAGAAACACAGGAGAGGAAGACCAAAATATTTCTGTTGTAATACAAATGGAAAACACAAGAGGGCGCCCCATACCATGCAGCTGCATTTCCAGCTTACAAAAATAAAATCCCCACACAGCTCTTCAGCTCCATATCTGTCCAGTTATAATGTTTCTGATCCAGTATCTGCATTCTGTAGAATGCCAAAGAAGAGGACACAGGCATATAATTAAAAGTAGCTTGCAACATTATTTGTGCCATCAGATCCAAAGGATTTGTTGTGAGGTTACAACATTCTTTGTAAAAGCTTATATCCAGCCTTTCTTGCAAGTGCAACTCAAGGTGACTTGTTACAAGAATAAACATACAAAAAATTATTATCTTCACAGCAGTACAGCCTAAAACAAATTTAAAAATAAAAAGGCCAAATCTAGCCTGCAAAAAACACCCTTCCCAAACATAGCACCACCAGCCAAAAGCTCAGGAAGGCCATGTCTTTGCAGGCATTCCAGAACACTACACATTGCAGCTGAAGTAAAACAGCAGCGTAGTCCAAGGTAATTTTTAAGATATTTGCCGTGAAAGCATTGCAGTTTTTGCTTTTGTTCTGCTATGAAGTTCAGGTTCCGAGATTCAGTTTGCAATAAGCCCCCCTGCAAAAATGTCTGAGAAACGCCACCATGTTCCAAATTCACCCACCCTTGTTCATAGAGGAGGAGAAAGTTCCTGTAGAAATTTGTGATGGTTCTGCTGGCTAATGTTGAATCCAGAGGGCATCATTTTGCTACCATTCTAGGCTTTAGTGCTTAGAACATGAATAAGCTCCAGTTAGAAGGTCATGTTTATCCTTAAAATGCTTGAGGGAAAAACCCACAGGCGCTTGAAACAGTTGCAGTCCAACTAATCTGGGCAGCCTCACAATCCAGCTGTCTTGCACAACCTTCTCTCTCTCTCTCTCTCTCTCTCTCTCTCTCTCTCTCTCTCTCTCTCGTGTGTGTGTGTGTGTGTGGGGGGGGGCAAATGAGTTATCTGACTCCAATGCTACCAGCACAAACTTGTACGTAACTCTTTCCCCAGGACTTTTTCTCTGAGAGAAATCACTGCCTCAGTGTGCTGCTGTAGGCAGCAAGGGAAATTAAAAGAGAGGGACAATGTGGCAGAGGGGCCCCGAGTTGAGCACTGGCTGAAGACCCACCTGGCTGATCCCTGACAACCCGCACCAATAGGCAGCTACTGTACCAGTTGTTATGACGCTTTAAATCTCATGATGAAACTCAAGAGCTGCATTTGATTCTAGGCTTTGGGAACTATATGCAACTTGCGTAAAGATTTACAGAAATCTAGAGCCAGAACCAACCCAAATCGAGATTTGCAAAATGAGACTTCTTGTAACCCATGCAGCAACTACCTATGGATCACCCCAGCAGCTCATTGACCCCTGGGGAGCTTCCTCCTCCCTTTCCTCCCCAGAAGCGAATCAGCTGCCAGATGTTCCCAAGGGGCAGGAGCCCTGCCACTTTGGAGCATGCCAATTGGCCTCTGAGGAGTGTGGCAGGCAGGCAGGCAGGCAGGCAGTTCTTAGCCAATCCTGGTGGAAAGAGGGAGTTAGGATAGGAAAGAACTGCCCCGACCTTCCTGCTGTCAAAACCCAGCCCAGCCTCCAAGCTCCAGGTAAGCCAGGACAGCGGGGGCAGCAGCGAAAGGGTGGGATGAAGAGGAACTCTACCTGTCCACAACTGACAATAACAAGCCATGCCTCCAATAAGCTGGGACTGGGGGCGGGTGACGTGATGGAGGAAAGCCACATGCACACACTCACACACAGGGGTCCAAATGGAGCCCTTGCTCAAGGTCCAGGAGCGCCCTTGCACCCACCCTGACAATATGGGCACTTGTATTCCCCCCCCCCAGGGCTAACAACAGTTTGAGTTAGGGGTGATTTTCACCATAGAAAGGGGCTAACCCCTTCCCCCAGCAGAGTGATCCTGATTCAAGTGGCCCCATCATGACTGACCTGAAGGCTAAAATAAAATGTCAGGAGATCTGACGATCATGGATCTCCTGCTTCATGTGCAGTTTGGCCCTCAATCTGATTGCTCGAACAAGACAATGTTTCCCTCCCTGACCTTTTTGTTTGCATCCCTGCAAGTAAAGACAAGGAAAAGAACAGCATATCAACAACCAACTGTACTTCTTCAGCTAAGTAGCGGCATGGAGACTTTGGTTCCATAGAAGTAAATCACTTGTACGTATGAATCCATCCAGATTAGTGACTGGTTAACTATTGAACTGAGGGGGCAAAGGAGATTTCTTTTATGGGCTGTTTAAGAAGCTCTGGGTTAAAAGAAAGGTCTTCTAAAAATACTCGTTTAGAGATCACCTTATAGTCATCTCCAATTGCAGTAAGGCTGAATACTTTCTGGTTCTTGCAGCGGAGCAAAGGAAATTGCTTAGAGCACAATCCTGGGCATGTCTACACAGAAGTAAGCCTCATTGAACACAATGGGACTTACTTCTGAGTAGACATGCTTAGGATTGTGCTGTAGGACTTAACAAGCTACACCTGCCCACATTCCTTCTCCTAAAGGTCTAGCACTCTGTCCCGGTTGGAGATCTGGTAAGCCTAACTATGAAGGGGATTTTGATAGGTAGGCTTACCAGATCTCCAACCAGGACAGAGTGCTAGACCTTTAAGAGAAGGAATGTGGGCAGGTGTAGCTTGTTAAGTCCTAGAGCACAATCCTAGGCATGTCTACTCAGAAGCAAGCCCCATTGTGGTCAGTGGGACTTGCTTCTGAGTAGACATGCCTAGGATTGTGCTGTAAGGTTTAACAAGCTGCACCTGACCACATTCCTTCTCCTAAAGGTCTAGCACTCTGTCCCGGTTGGAGATCTGGTAAGCCTATTGATAGGAACCCCTATCAGACAGATAAGGTTCAGTATTCTCCTGGGAGGTTTGTTTGTTTGTTTTGCCCAGACAGCTCCCACTCTGCCTGACCTGATCACCTGGGCTGGTGGCAGCAGAAAACATTCTACCAAGGCTTTCCCCCATTCAGCTGCATGTTCACACAGGGGAGAGAAGGGAGCAGGAAGAGTATGAACGCTCTCATCACTAGGTGTTACTGCCCTGGATCAGACTCAGATGCTGAGAGCCCCATCCCTCTTCCTTGACAACCCCTCATTCCTCTTCCCTAGGCTTCACACAGCCTTTTCTCCTCCTCCTCCTTGTCCCCCCTGCTTGAAAAACTGGGAAGCAAGCAGAAAAGGAAGTTTATGGGGGGGGAGGTGCTATCCTAGACCATCTCCCTGGAAACCCCCTGATGCACTTCCTGGAAATGTAGGAAGAGGAGGGAAGAGGAAGCACCAGCAGCAGCTTCTGGGCCTGGGTTCTTTCTCACTCTCAACTGAACTGAGTCTCTGTTCCAATCATCTTCTCACTCGTTGTCTCAGTGAGCAGGGAAAGGATTAAAGCACAGAGTAAAATGGCTCAATGAGCGATGCACTTGGTGAGGTAGAGACCAGGTGTGATGCTCCCCCACCAATTAACCAGCCCATGGTTCAAAGAAGACAGTTCACCCAGCCTCAGATGTGGGCCAGTCTTGTCTGTATCTTCGTCAGTTCTAGAACTACAGTGACAGTTGCATTGCTCATATGCAGGGATGTGGATCAAGTCTCTGACTCCAAGTCTCAAATCAAGTTCCAAGTCTCTGGGTTCAACAAGTCTCAAGTCAAGCCCCAAGTCTTTGCCCCCAAGTCCAGAGTCTTTGGTTGCAAGTTGCAAGTTGTGAGTCCCTATCTATTTAATGGGGAAAATGGGTTTAAACCTGAATAAAATTCGACTTGTCGTAAAAGGCTCCAAGTCTCGAGTCGAGTCGTTTGAGTCTTTTACAATCACTGAGTCAAGTCCGAGTCAAGTCATTGACATGACTCGAGTCCGAGTCAATAGACTTAGGTCTACATCGCTGCTCATATGCATGGAGAAGGAAGGGACCCTGCCTGGGTGAATGCTGGTGGCATGTGGAGTTTCATATGAAATACCTTAAGAGTGTGAAAAAGTGCCCTGCCTTTTGGAGTGCTTCCCTGTGCTGATAAGTGTTATTTTTGTTAATAAAGGAGTAATGACTTTGCAGTGAATGACACGGACTTTTTAAAAAGAGCTACATTATTTGCACTTTCCCTCACATTACAGTGTGTGCACTCCTACAAGTGCTCTAAACTTAGAGACATATTTTAAACAGATACCACAGGTGGTTGGCATCTGACAAGGAAACTGAGCAATTGCTCAGAAATAATGGATTGCACACTGTGTGATATGTGAGCTGAGTTCCTACACTGCGGTGGATTTGGATACAGGAGATGCATTCCAATCAAGCTCTCTCTGGGAGATTCCCACCTCCCCTCCATCATTTATTATATGGGCAACTATGTCGGAAAAAATAGCTTGGAACCTCTTAGTGTTGTTGCTGGTGCTATAGCAATGAATAAAATAGTGTACTGTACATCTAGTAAAATCATAACAGATGAACAAGAGAGCACCTGGGACTAATTTTATGACATGTGGAATCAGTAAGCACTGGACACGATGGCAATCAGTTGTGGGCGGGCTGGTTGGTTAGCTTAATATTTTCCCAAGTATCTAGTAGGAACATAACCACAATGATCCAAATCCTTGCCATCTCTTCTCAAAATGGGGTGCTTACAACGGCAAGAATCTGACTAGCGGTAAACGCATTGACTTGCTAAACGCAAAAAAGGGATCAATGCAGATAAATAACCTTTTTACCCATTTGCTTGGTAGCTATTAAGTCCAGAATACCCTTTTGAGGAAACGTCACAATCAGGACAAATAGCAAAGATATCATGAGCATTGATTCTGCATGGGATTGCTGAGTAGTCAGGGGCTTTGCACTTCTGCTGCAGCTTGAGGTTGCAGTAATAGACAACTGCTAGCTGCTTGCCACCAACCTTTTCGCCATCACTTACAGCTATGCATCGGTGCAGCAATTTGCTAGACTAATAATGGATCCATCCTATTGAGGGCCCAGGGCAGCAGAACTCCGCTGCTGTTAAGTCCCAGGTCAGCTTCGTAAAACCCACAATGCTGTCATGAGCTGCAGGACTACCAGTGCAAAGTGCTGGAGGAGGCCCTGCATGTATGCCAGCAGCTTACCCAACCTGTGCTGGAGCAGGTAGGGTGGTGGTGGGGGCAGCTTGGGGGAGGATCAGATGGGGATTGGGCCAAACTGGGGGTGGATCTCGGTGGCAGCAGCACATGCCAAGATTCTTTCTCCCTTTTCCCAGACCGACTCTCCTCCCTGTCACTCCTCGGACTTACATCAGCTAAATACCGGGAGTAGGCCCAACTCATTGGCAGCTAGGCAGCTTATGGGGATGGAAGTAAAAAGAAAATGTACTTGCCTCTCCTGGGCCGTCTGGTTGCCCCCCAAAGTGCACACTTTGGTGGCGGTGCTGCATGCTATGGACTGGTGGTGGGTGGTGGTAGGATTGGGCTGTAACAGTGCAATCCTAAGCATGTCTACTCAGAAGTCAGTCTCATTGTGTTCAATGGGGCTTATTCCCAGGAAAGTGTGTATACTAGGATTGCAGCTGAAGTAAATGTATGGCAGTTGCAAAGAACAATTGCTACTAACAGAGCATCAGCAAGCTAAGTAGAAGCGGGAAGAGACACTGACGCATGGCCTTCCCCTTTTGTCTGATTGTCAACCCTCCAGTGAGCCTCCGCATACTTTGAGCCTTCACAAATATCAGTGAATCCAGTAGCGTAGCTGGAGGTGGGGCGGAATGCTAAGTTCTGCACTGCACTGTCCTCTGTTACTCACCGGCATGAAGTGGCCCTGCCCCCTCGCCTTCGGAGCCATTCAGTGGGGCGAAGGCAACGTGCAGGGAGTCTACAGTGAGTGAAACCTAAGCCGAACTTGCAGATGTATAGCCCTCTCAAGTCCTTGTGTGTTCTATACTCCCACATTTGAACTGGCTACGTAGTACACGTTCCTGCTGGTGTCCCATGATTCATTTTTGAGCCTTACCAACGTTGTCCATGCCAGAGCAGCTGGAAACAAGTGGTGGAAGCTGTTCGCAAGAGTTGTCAAATCTGAAAAGTCAAATTGACATCCTATGGTCCCTAGTATTGTCATTATGAGGGGACTACAGGGAGTCAATTTGCAAGGAGGGAAGTGGCAATGTCAATCTACCTGAAGATATATCATAAAGAGATATATGTTGGCAATGATTTTTGTTACACTGTTGGGAAGCTAGATGAGCTTGCTAACCCTCCACCAATAACATACCCTTCCCTAGGGAGGCACAGCTTAGTTTATGCTTTGATAGCCATGAGGGTGTGGAGCTCTCCAGGGCCAATAAGGTAAAAGGGCTGAAGGGAACCTTCTCACCAATGTGTGTTCCAATTTCTTTCTCCTCTAATTGTACTGGAACATTTCAGTGCCGAGCAGGGGTTCTTGGCAATTGGTAGCGTTTTTCGCCTTTTGACCTCCTGCGAGCTTTGCAGACCAATGAATGAGCCCCATGCAATATGGGATCCTTGCCATTTTACGTTTTAAGTGGTAATTATTGCTGCCGTAATTTCCAAGTTAATGTTACATCAAAAGGTTCACATTTGCCTTGCGAAAACAGCTTTGTGCTGCTAATGAGCCCCAAAGAGAGAGAAATGTCTCAAACGCTTGCCATAGCCAGAGCAGCTTGGCAGAAGGAAAGAGAAATCCCGTCACTGGCACCTCATGGCATATCTTTAGAAGTTTCCATATTCCCCACCAGCCTTACGCTAGTACTGCACAGCAGCTTTTCAACTTGCAGCATGAATGAATGTTCCTTCTTAAAATATTTACTACGAACAGACATTGCAGTATACCGGTAGTTAGGTAACAGCAGTATATGAACACAGGCATCTCTTTGCAAAAATTGAATCAAGGCACATCAAACACAATCCAATTCCAAGTTAAGCAAATGCAGGAACAGATTAGATAATATGAACCGCTGGATTCAAACAAAGACTCCACTCCATTTTCACAAGATAATTTTATGCCAATCCAACAACAGAGACTCGTGCCACCTTTTGCATGTGTTAACGAATGCAGATTTGCCAATGCACATATGCATCTAGATGTATATCTCCATCCTTGCATCTTCTTTTAAACCCTCATTGAACTGTCTCAATGTGTCTTTGGATATGAATGGGTGATGGAATGCATCTACATCTGGGATTAGCAACTATATGCATGATGCCTGTCCATGCCTGGACTGAGGGCCATCAACTAGGCATCATGGATAATTTCATAAAAAGCAAAACAAAACAAAACCCATGCATTTTTCAATGGCGGTCATAGGTTTTGCACAAAAAGAACTTGCTTGAGTAATAATTTAGTCTTTATTAGAAAACAAAGCCAGGACACAATGATCAACCTCTCAGCTCTTATCAGTGGCTGGGCAGCAAGCTAGAGGGTGTGTGTGTCAAGATGTCCGCAGGGGCGCGCAGTGAGCAGTCAGAGCAGGAAGCGAAGTGAAGTTTGGCCCTCCCTCCAACCCTTCCTCAGCCTCAGTTTGGCTCCAAATCAAAGCCATTCCAGAAGCAGGGGGTGGGGTGATGATGCGGGGGGCGGGGCAGCCCCGGGTACTGGCCGGTTCAGCTACGCTACTGGCTCTTATGACCTATCCCTGGACGTTGGTATGACATCTGGAAATGGAAAAGCAACATTAACTTCTATGTAATGTTGGTGAGTAATTCTAAGATTAGAACAGGATTATTCTAGAATCTAGAAACAAAGATATCAGAAAAATCCATAGTGGCTCAGTAGCCATCATGCTGGATTTATATCTGGTAGTTATACAGTATATCAGATCTCACTCTGTGCTATCTTGGACAAGCCACTGTCTTTAATGTATAAGAATTAGAGGATTACAGCCAAGAATAAGACCAGTGATGTCTGACCTGGTAAACCAGTAGACAGTGTCAGGTTGAGCCTGGAAGTTACCAAGTTTCTGGATTTAGCTGTACGGAGTTCATTTGGATACCACCAGTTTCTTCACGGTTTCCTGATACATCAGAAAAGCTGGAGTTTCTCTAGAGAGGGGCAGGGATGTTGTAAGAAGCACATTGATGGTGCTATATAAAATCTAATAATGATAACGATGAGAATAGTATGCCAGGGGTTTCTAGGAAACACCGTGTTGTTCTTTGCCTGGCTCTGCCAAGGCAGGAGAATCGCCTCTGCTACTGATAGTGTTGTGGGTGTGAACAAGTGATTCTCTCTTCACCGCACAAGGTTGTGAGGAGGACAAATAGAAAAAAAAGACCGTAACATACTTTGAAAATTAAAAGTGTCACATTAGGCAATTAGTAGTTAGTAGAGGGTAGCTCCAGCAGTAATGATGAAGCCTAAAAGAGGCCTTGTTACTACCGGCATAACTGGAGAACGTCAGTTTTGGGAGGGAGGGAAAGGTTATTAATGTGGTAGGCATGGACATGATTGCAAGTGATTTTTGTTGCCACAGTCTTCTGTTAGACTGTGTTTGCTCAACAGCTTGGGGAACAGATTACATATTGAAGGTTTGGCTACACATAACAAGGACAGTACCATTCTGTGGCTGCATGTTTGAATTCAGCAAAGCTAACTGGGGAATGAGAGAAGTAGATGGAAACACAGAAATGATAATTCATGAGAATATACATCTAACAAAAACAAAACAAATGTTCTCTTCATGCCTGGCTAAGACGCTTTACAATTACATGCAACTGGCTAGATTTTTTTTTTCCTTTTCCAAGACCGAAGAATCTGCTTTCAGATACACGTACAGTGTGTGGATCCTGGAGACAATTAAGTCTCAGGATGGCTTTGAAAAAGTTACTACCTCTCAACTATAACTCCCTGTGCATAACTGGAGGACAACAAGGACCAATTTGAAGACAACACAGTTTTTAAATATGTGTGTGTAACTGTGGTCAGTGATTTTTCAGTGCTGCTTAATGTTCTAATTAGATCTCTTGGCTCATGCATAATTTCAGTGTCATTGGCAGAAAGCCAGGTTTTAATTATAGTGAAAGCCTAGATCTTAACCATAATAATGACTGTAACTATAAGGTTATTGTGCGATGCGATCAAGCTTGACATATGTACCATGATTCAGCAAGGGTGGTCTCCACGCAGAACAGGTTTCCATGTGTGGATCCTCAGCTGCATTGAGAACCATGCAAATTAAAGAATTCCGTGCATGCAGCTTTAAGGATTGGCCCCAGTAGCTGGGGCTGCACATGGGGTCTCTGTTTCTAAACTTCATCAAACAGATTATCAGAGGTGACAGTACCATTAGTGCACACACCACTTGTTTGATGGTGAAAGCCTGAGTTCAGACCAGCTTCACCTCAACAGGTGATCAACACCATCAGAGATGATAATGGATTGGACAGGTGTGCATGCAGAAACCTTTGTATGCAGCAATGTATGTGTTGCCTGACCTTGAAAACAGCAGGGATCAAGGGATCATTAGATCAGGGATGTGGTGTTTCCCTTTAACTATGGTGCTTATGGCTGTTCAACAGAGTGTAACTTCAGCTTGGGGTAAGCTTCAGGATATTAGTACTATGAAAACAGAAGACTCTCTCTCTCTCTCTCTCTCTCTCTCTCTCTCTCTCTCTCGGAAGCAATTACAAAATTGATAATAAGAGTTTCTAATAATTAAACCTCAAATTAGGGCTCTTCATTCTGATTTTATCTGACTGATTTTATCGCTAAGAGGCCCTGTTTAAAGGGTAAGAACATTCACTTCAGTAGTAGTTGCAATATATAAGAAATGTTTTCCTACTGAGAACCTTGGCACACGGGCAACATGTAAGTGTGGGAGGCTTTCAAGTGTGAGGATGCATGAATGAGCCAGGCAAAGGATCCTGGGATCTAAATCAGAAGGTCAGTGATGAATAAAGGTAAAGGTGACCCCTGACAATTAAGTCCAGTCGTGTCCGACTCTAGGGTGTGGTGCTCATCTCCATTTCAAAGCCGAAGAGCCAGCGTTGTCCGAAGACACCTCCATGGTCATGTGGCCAGCATGACTCTCCTTTCCGCAGCGTGTAGCATGCGGCTGGAACACGGAGCGCTGTTTACCTTCCCGCAAGCGGTACCTATTTATCTACTCGCATTGACATGCTTTGGAACTGCTAGGTTGGCAGGAGCTGGCCAAGCAACGAGCGCTCACCCCGTCGCAGATTCGAACTGCCGACCTTTCGATCGACAGCTCATGGTTCAGCGGTTTAACCCACTGCGCCACCCGCTGGCCCAGTGATGAATACCTCCTCATTAATGTGGTGAGAGAAGAGGCTGTAGTATAGTGGTAGAGTCCGTTGAAAGTCAATAGAAATCTTTTCCCGCTAAAAGATTCACGTGTGTGGGGGCTGCAAAGGGGAGCAAAACCTTGGCAGGGCAAAGTACTAAAGCCTTCCCTACTCCAGCCATGGTTTCTCCATGATTTGCATCCCCTTACTATTTATAAATAAAACTGATTCCCCCATTGGGCCACATTGCATATTAGGTGCATGTCAAGTCTGACCTTATGAGAATTTCATATGAAAGAAAAGAAGGCCCAACATCCCATAATTCTACAGTTACGGCTTTTACGAGTTTGAAGGCTGATGTACCAGTAAAAAAAAAAATCCAACTGTGTTGCTGCTCCTGACATTCAACAGTGTTTTACACTCTTTCAATAGGCTGCACTGCACCAAGCCAGGAAAAGATCAATGGGCCAGTTATTTATTTATTTTTCACATTTTTATACCACCCTTCCTCCAAGGAGCTCAGAGTGGTGTACATATTTCCTCCCCTCCTTTTTGTCCTCACAACAACCCTGTGAGGTAGGTAGGGCTGAGAGATAGTGACTGGCCCAAGGTCACCCAGGAAGCTTCGTGGCTGAGCGGGGATTTGAACCTGGATCTTCCAGGTCTAAGTCCGACTCCCAAACCACTACACCATCCTGGCATATTATTAGCATAATATGGAAGAAGCCTAAATGTGGACATTTTTCCTGCTAACGATTCTTATCCAAAGTTCTCTGTCAGATGAGAGACCTATCACTTCTGATTAATGGACTAACAAGTGTACATTCATTAAGGGCTGATCTAGTTCCCATGAAGCACTTGTGTCTCTGTGTAAATCAGGTATTGAGTTTCTTTTCGGCGGGCAATATTATAACTGCAGAATATCTACACATTTGCAGGATGAGAGAAGCAAAAATATAAGCTGCACTTTGCAGGCTTAGGTAGGAATGATAGCTCCTTCAGAGAGTGTATGCATTAGTAAAGATGGCGTAAATCAGAGGTTCCCAACCTGTGGTACGTATACCACTAGTGGTATGTGGACCACAGGCTGGTGGTATGCGGGCTGCTGGTGGCCAAGATGGCAGCCGCTATCTCGGTTGTGCGCCACCGCGTTGGAGCCCAAAAAGCGGCACCTTGAGCTCTGTTGAGACAGCAGAGCTCGAGCGCAGGGGCTCCAGGCGCTGGGGATGGCCCTCCCGCCCTCCCCTGCATCTTACCTTCCTTTTCCAAACTCCGGCACGGCCACGAACCTGGAAGAAAGTGCTGATGATGTCATCGGTACTTTCTTCTGGTGGTGTGCAGCTGGCCGGAGGCCTACATAGGTGGTACACGGGCCGAAAAGGTTGAGTACCACTGGCATAAATATAAGGAAATATTTGTTTGCATCATTCTGTGTCTGGAATCATGATGCAATCTTGTATGAGACAATGCTAAGACCTCTGGGCAATTTACACACAGAGAAGGGAACATGGATGTGTAACATCGGCCCCTGTGACTGGCAGGCAGTATGAAGCTTCTGGATTGGTTAGGCGTAGTATAAATTGTTGTTGTTCAGTCGTTAAGTCGTGTCCGACCCTTCGTGATCCCATGAACCATATCCCACCAGGCCTTCCTGTCCTCCACTATCTTCCTGAGTTCACTCATTTTCATGTTCGTTGCATCGGTGATGCTGTCTAGCCATCTCATCCTTTGCCTTCCCCTTCTCCTTTTGCCTTCAATCTTTCCCAGCATCAGAGTCTTCTCCAGAGACTCCTCTCTTCGCATTAGGTGGCCAAAATATTTGAGCTTCAGCCTCAGTACCTGTCCTTCCAGGGAACAGTCAGGGTTGATTTCATTTAGGATTGACTGATTTGATCTCCTAGCAGTCCAAGGGACTCTCAGGAGTCTTCTCCAGCACCACAGTTCAAAAGCATCTATTCTTCGGTGCTCAGCCTTCCTTATGGTCCAACTCTCGCAACCATACATTGCTACTGGGAACACCATCGCCCTGACTATGCGAACTTTTGTTGGCATGGTGATATCTCTGCTTTTATTATGCTGTTTAAGTTTGCCATAGCTTTCCTTCCAAGGAGTAAGCGTCTTTTAATTTCATGGCTGCTGTCTCCGTCTGCAGTGATCTTGGAACCCAAAAAAGTAAAATCTGTTACTGCTTCCATTTCTGCCCCTTCTATTTGCCAGGAATTGATGGGACCAGACGCCATGATCTTAGTTTTATTAATGTTGAGTTTTAAGCCAACTTTTGCACTCTCCTCTTTCACTCTCATCAAGATGTTTCTGTCTTTTTCTGGTCATTGCATCTTCTGCCTGCTATGCTTAGGTTCCAGCTTCCACTCCTGCTCCGACAACTGAATGCAGCAAGAGTTCTGTATTGGAAAGTACCCATGCCTCAGCTGGTAACCAGTATAGTCATGGCTCCAACTACAGTTACAGAATCACTATCTCAGTAGCCATGCCAGTTCTCTAGAGCCAGAACTCAGAGCCTGTAAGAAACAGTGGAGGTAAAAGATGAGGCAGACACGGCAATTGGGAAAGAACAGAACACAGCTTTAAAATAGTTACTAAGGCTTTCATGGCCAGTATACATAAAACTAAAAATTAGATAGTCCAGGTTGATAGGCTGCGGTCATAAAAAATAGTTCCCACCTAACGTTTTGTCTACATCTGATTTGATAATGCCTACAACGCTGGCTCTTCGGCTTTGAAATGGGGATGAGCACCACACCCTAGAGTCGGACACGACTGGACTTAATTGTCAGGGGTCACCTTTACCTTTACCTTTTACCACAGATGTGGGCGAAACGTTAGGTGGGAACTATTTTTTTTACAACCACGGCCTATCAACCTGAACTATCTCATTTTTAATTCTAGAACACAGCTTTGTTTATCCTCAAGCAATAACAAGACCACTGTGGAGGAAAGATGTATGGCTAACACTGCATCCCCAGAAGAGACTGCTGCATTTTATCCCCCCTGGGCCCACTGTACTAGAACACAACTAGAATCCTGAGATCATCCCCTCCTCTGTGGGCAGGGAGGTGTCAAATTGACACCCAGCATCTGCTGGATGTCCCGTCATCTGCCTCCTCCTTGCCCCATCAACACAAGGCTACAGTCACCCACCTCTGTTTCTAATACTGTCCTACCTGCTCTAAACCATCCCACCTTCACACTGGGCACATCCACCAAACTGTGAGGAAAGTTGATATAACATACAGATTCAACGCCAAACATAGCAAATAACCAAGTGAACAAGACCAATGCACAACATATCAGGTAGGGGAAAAACACACTCCTCAAAGTCAGTCTTGGAAAGTGCAAAAAAATCCTTCCCACCCCCCCTAGAAATGGGTAACTAGCATTGCCCAAGGCTAACCTCTGAACATGTTAATTGGTCCAAACAGAAAATATTGGACCAATTAGTATTACAAGTGATGAATACAAGCTTTCAGTACACATAGATCTTATCATCAAATCAGTTAGGCAAAATAAAAGATGAAACATATTGACCCATGAATATCAAGCAAGTGACCAGCCAAGTTGGGCCGAAGTCCGCCGGCTGAAGACAAGTGTTCCGCCGGCCGAAGATGTCACAAACATGCCGTAAGGCACGTTTGCGTCTACTTCCGAGCAGGGAAGGCCGACGCAAGGCCGGTCTCCCCTGCTCTGCCAACGGAGGACTCGCCAGCCCACCGCCAGACCCAGACAAGGATCTAGTGGACGGGGCGGTGGCCAGGAACGGAGGCCTATGGGCGGCCATAGGCCCAGCCGATCAGGGAGGGGGCGGGGGATGACTTTGGCCGAATCCTGTCCCCCACCGATCAGCTGAGCCGTTACACGGCCTCCTCCGACTTCCGCCAGCAAAACAGCTGGCGGAATTCTGAGGAGGCCGATCGGCCTCAGCGCCCTTTACACCCGGGGAAGGGAACGAGCATCCCCTTCCCCAAGTAGACTTTCCGTCGCGGGGTGCCTGCCCGTGGCGGAGCTTAGGATCTGGCAAATCCTTACGTGAGGATTGCGCAGTAAGCCAAATAGTCCGGCTTGTCTCTATTCATGATGCTTGCAAACCTGATATTTATTTGGCAGTTTATTCAGTAAACAGAAAATTGATTCCCTGAATCTGAAGAGTAAGTGTGGACATCTTTATTCCGTGATCACAGACCATGGGCTGGAGAAGGAACAAGTGTGCCTTACCAATACCAGCTCTGAACATTGACAATGGTTTAATCTGAGTTTTGACTACCCCTCCACCCGGGGTGGTGGTGGTGGAGGAGCAGAGCTCTGGGACTTCCTCTTCAGCAGGAGTAGTAATGTCATCAGCAGCTGTGCTTAAGTGCTGTCTTTAAGCCTTTTCCCCCCAAAGGAATTTGGCATCAAGCTCAGCAGGAGGCAAAGTGAGACATTTGCCTTCGGGCATTATGTTAATGTTTATGCCATCATCTTTCCCAAGGGTTTCCTGAGAGATAGTATGTAGCTCAAGTTACATTAAAGCTACAATCTTATGCAAGTATACCTGGGAGTAAATCCCAGTGACAAAAATGGGGTTTACTTATGAGTCAATGTGCATAGGCCAGCATTCTAAGAAATCTTTTACATGGGATACTTTTTAAAAAATCCGTATTTCAATAGATACAATTGTAGACTCTCACGACGTGACCATATTTTTGAGTTAAAAACCCACATATTTCCGGGTAAGACTACGTCGTTTCTAAGTTCTTTATTACAAAAACAAGATGTTACCAGTAACTTAACGTTTCAACCCTGACATTCGGGGCATCATCAGAAGAATTTTGTATTTCAATATTTATATATTTGTTTTACACTATTGCAACCCACTCCAAGAGTTTGGAATGAAAAGAGCTAGATCTTTAACAACTCAATCCTATCTGGACCTCACGCTCCGGCGGTACAAGGCCCTTTGTGACGGTGTGAAAGCCAGGACGCCATTGTGCACTTCTGGGCCACTGCTGCAAATGCTCGGAGGTGGGGCACAAGCTCCAGGAGGTTCCAGGAGGCCCCACTGGTATCAGTAAGTCAGCAGCAGGGGTGGGGAGGGGGATGTTCGGAGGCATTATAGGGCAGGGAAGAGGGACTGGGCTGGAGGGGGTGGATCTCAGCAGCAAAAATGCACTCAGGATCCTATCCCCCATTTTTCAGCCTGTCCCTCCCACTTTTTCTCCTTGGACTTACGCCAGTCACATAGCTGGTGTGGGTCTAAGGAGACCCATAGTTGGCTAGGAGACCTACCCAGAGGTAAGTAAAAAAAACTTTTGTACTTACCTCAGGTTAGCCTTCTGGTCTCCCCCCCTCCCCCCAGCCATTAGCACTCTGTCAGTGCGGCTGCATCGTCGTCAATGGTGGGGGATAGGATTGGGTTGTAAATGAAATATAATATGTTTCAAAGTAGGAATAAGTGACAGGAGAAGAAAACACTGTAAGGAAGAAATTTAATGTTTTTTTTTTGTTGTTGTTGCATGGTCTTTGTGGGGCATGGCTATGGGGAGTTCCTATAATGAACTCCTACGTTTTAAAATTTACCACTAACCCACTGCCTCCACTTACTTCATGGTTCTGTTAAACAGATAACACTTTTGAGAGCGAGTATCTTTCTTGGCTTCAATGGTTTGCATGCATCCTCTGTTCACTGTATTGATTTAATCCCTTTTCAAGCCTACAGCAGGCACAGAGTAAGGTACAGAAAGTCTAGGAATGCCGTGGGGACTCCAAGTCATTATTACAAGCATTTGGTCTCTGAGTGATGCCCTGCAGTATATAAACACCCAAGAATAAAATATGTTGTAGTTCATTTGCTTCTAACGTTGAATGCAAGTGGTTCTTTCTTTCTTTCTTTCTTGGCAGTACGTTTAATGTGGATTTCAACTCTCTCCTTTGGTACCTGCTTTCAGACTACATTGAGTAAGTGCTTAATTCAAATCATATACTTGGCAACAAATGTAATTTTTCATACAAAAAAGTTCATGTAGTCTGGACCCAGGGTGTAGTTCCCAGTTAATGAACCACAAAACATGCATAGTTGTTAATGAAGTAAATTCACGTAACTGAGTTAGAACGAGGTGTGCCGTGAGCTCCCCCTCAAAGTGTCAAGCCCTGTTTAATGTCAGATGCAACAAGGCTTGCCATTTTGTTGACATTTTGCCCATTCCTGCTGTTTTCCACCTGGCCTTTGCAGGGCATTGAGGGTAAGCTGGGGAAACTGGGAGATAATTTGGAAACTATCCATATCCCTGTCCCTGTACTCAACAACAACCATATCTGTGGCAGTTGCTAGGCCTGCAGCTTTGAGGGAAGCAACTCAGAGTAACCGAACAGCAGGGAAAATGGAGTCCTCCAAACCCTGATCTCATGCAAACACCCAAAACAACCCAGCTATTTCACATATTCACCCAAGGTAAGGATGCATTCTGGTGATGATCGGGAAGGTTGGATAAACTGAAGTAAAGATTTAGAGCAAACAGTTCTCAGGGCCTGTTCAAATGTTACTGTCCCCATAAGAGCACCATTGAAAAGATCTTCCCTGTGGCGTCACTCATGTAGAATCATGAGACCCAGCAGAGTCACTGCGGGGGTGGTGGTGGAGCTCCAAGTTCCGTTGGGCTCTGACCCATCGTTACACGACGGGAGAAAGCGGCCCCTCCCCCTCGCCTTTGGAGCCATTCCGGCCGACGAAAGCAAGTGCCTTATGGCTTAAATAAGGGCTTGAATGCTGAACATCCAAGCCCTTATCTAACGGGAAACAGCTGAAGAGCTGGGGATGTAAACGGACGCGTCTTTTAAAATCTTTGCTCTTTTCCTCCGTCGTATGTACGGATACTTGTTGAGCGATCCAGCGTTAAACGGGGGACACCTGTACCAGAACTCAGCCTGCTTAAAGAGAAATCATACAAAGGCCAACTCTGACTAGTCTCAAAGCAAAGTGTGTGTGTGTGTGTGGGGGGGGGGGGACCCATGTTTCATTTTCATGTGATGGTGTTTTTTCAGAGTTTGCCTTGAAACATGAGCTGTAGGTGCTGACGTGTCTTCCCATGAATAGCCACCAGATGCTCCTTTGTCCTCTTGTCATATTTCCTGGCTGCATTTTAAATAGACTAATCTCGTCTTCCACTTTGTTTACCCAAATCTTCTGTAGACCGGGGGTAACCCTTCCTGGGGAATTATATGTGACCTCTTGTCATTTACTCATCTTGATCTATTCTGGGAAATAGCTTGTAGGATATCCTGAAGCTCCTTCCTGGAATACGACTTCCTTCCATCAGCGACTTGAATTGCAGTGGTTTCGAAGCTGTTGAGTCCTGTGTGGCGGAAGGTATTATTCTCAAGCCCTCAAGGCTGGCATAAAAATCAGACCTCGGCAATCTGTCAATACTTGCTATTAACGTTCTCCAGGAGCAACGTGATTTAAACACTCAAATTCCTTTGCTCTGTGTGGCCTGCATTTCTTTTTCATAATCACTGTTGCAAAGGGATATCTAGCTTGTACAGCACTTACATTTTTTTTTGCCTAGCGCAGGAAACCATGGCAACGCTGTGTTCAGAGCATGTGTAAGCAATTTAATTTGCCCTAAACATTTTACAAGCATTATTTGCTCATTTCTTTTACATGCATATATTTATGCTTTAAAAAAAAAAGTAGCATTATTGACCCTCCACATTACGCCTGGTGTTGAAAAACAAAACAAAACCCAAGAATCCTCTGGAGCTTTATACGTATCACTAAAATTCTCCCCCTAGCTCAGCCAACGGTCGGGGAAAATACCTAACAATTTAGTGGGCGTTTCACAGAACTTGCTTGGCATTTTGTTTAACCTTCTGAATCAAGCTAGAAGAACTCAATATCGCATTGAACCAGAGTGGCCTCAATCTCTAATTCCTCTAAGGTTTGGTTTCCATCAGTGTGGAGCTGAACTTTCACATGTTTGATTTTTACCCTGAAAAATGCCATCAGGCATCACTGAAAAGGCATCGGGGGGGATGGACACATTCAATGGGGCAGGAGTGTTCATTGATCATGCACACCTCCTTGGCAACACTTTTTTTCCAATTCTGTTCAAAAATATTTTGGTGGTGCAGCTGAGGAAGAGCCTGTTGTCACTAACCCTATTTTAATAAACGGCTTCTGTAAATAATATTATGGCTCAGTGTTGCAAATAAACTAGCATGTGAGAAACTGACAGTGCAATCCTGTGTAAGGATCTGGCCGGCGGCCCAGGGCCACCCGCTGGATCCTGAGCCTGAAGCTGCCCATTAGATGGCGGGCCGGAGGTCTACTCGACTAGTCCCCTTCCCCGAGTGTAAACTGGGGCCAGCTAGATAGGCCTCCTTGGATTTCCGCCAGCTAAATAGCTGGCGGAAGTTGGAGTTCATGTAATGGCCTAGCTGGCCCGGTGGGGACAGGGATATGACGGGAGCCATCCCCCTCCCGGTCTGGCTGGTCCAATGGCCCCCTCCCTCGCCCGCCGGACCACCCACGTGGCCGCGACACAGCAATTAGATACAATTAGGAGGAGGATTAGGAGGGCCAATTATGGAATTCCCTCCCCCTAGAATTAAGAATGACTCCCTCTTTAGAGGCCTTTCGGCGGGGCCTTAAGACGTTTTTATTTAGGACTGCTTTTAAAGGCTGACATGGTGGGCTGACCTTTTAACAAATGGTGTTTAACATCTAAATGCAGGTGACCCACTGGGGCTGTTTATTTTAACTTAAATTGTTTTAATTAATTATTTTAATGTTCATATGTATTTTAATATGTTGTAAGCCGCCTTGAGTGCCCTCGGGAGAAAGGCGGGCTACAAATTCTTCAAATAAATAAATAAATAAATTAGAAATAATTGCATTTCTTTCTTTGGATTGCTCCTGGAGAATGTTTCTGGCTTAAGAAACGAAACGTCGGACTAATTCATGCTTAGCTTTGGATTTTAAATGAATCTCTGTCTGTCTTGCAAATTCTAAACCTTTGGAAAACGCAAGCAGGTTCGGATATTGTTTTTTATTCTGGCTGGACCTTTTCTTTTACATGGCATCCTTACTCGTATTTCCCAAGTCTCTTAAAATATATGACAACTGTTGGCTTGCAAGGATTGGAGTCCTTTCTGCCACAGACGTTTCTTTCTGGATGCTTGCACTGGTGTGGAGACCTTTGCATGGTTTGGACAGTGAGTGGCTGCTGTTAACATGTGGCGTACCATAAATCATGAGCTTCTAAGTGGAATGATTTAAAGCTGCTTCCCTATGGGGGCTATAATGTATCATAAGAGTGTACAGAACAGGGCCCGTAATCCTCATGCAAGTTGCTTACTTGCAGAAGAGAGTCTGGCTCAGTCGGGAGAGCTGCCATCTTGTAAGCCTGAAGACCAGTGAACTTGACAAGTTCGAGACACGCCGCCGACAAAAAGCTGTAAAAAGCCTCCGGGAGGAGAGATAAGAGCTCCCAGCTGCGTTGGTCCAGTATGGGAGGCACCAGCCAGCAGAAAAAAAGCCAGGCTGCAAAAGGATACCACCTGGAATGAAAGATTGGACATTTATATATTGTAAAAAACCCCAAGGGGGGTTAGGACAGCCTGCCCATGTACACCGCCTTGGATTAAAGTCGGAGGAGAAATCCAATGACCAAGAAAGGCGGTATATAAATACTGTATATATTATACAGTATTATATTATAACTGGTATTTCTTTGAAATGTGGCATATTGGCTGTTGGCAATTGTCACTAGTCAAGGACAGAGAAGAAAGCACAAATAGCTGGAAAAAAGAAAGGGAGATGCCTGCTGGCATTCAAGAAGGAATTTGTCTCGTTTAAAAAAAAAAATTACCTTCAAGGGCCAAGAAATCCATATGATTTCTAATGTAATGACTTTACACTATCTCTAATTTTACCTTTTCCAAGTGCATTAGCTGAATGATATCTAGATTGTTCGAAAAGGTATCGTCAGGTAACAGACTGCATGTCAGACATAAAAGCTTAATAAGCATCAGACTTTACATTTCTGGTGCAATCAGAAGTTAAATGCTTCCACTCACTAAATATTACTGGAGGTAATTTGAGCACATCTGTCAAATCTTTTCCTTGAGATGGAACATTTCCTTAACACAGTTTAGCTTGGATTCAAATTAATCCATAGTTGACTTGAATCTCTCTCCCCCCCTCAGGATGGAGACACATACAATCTTACATCCAACCTTCAGAGATTTTTAAAACAATGTCTGGAATTTTGGAGGGGTGAGTATCCCCCAGTGGATATGGGGTGATTGGACAACCTCCTAGATTGGAAAATACAAATCTTCCAGATTTGCATTCACTGATCCTCATGCTTCCTGACATGTGAATTACGATGAAAAGATATTGGAAAAACAACAATGTAATAGGATTTCCCCCCTCATTGCCAACTAGGCCATGTTTCAGCTTCTTGGGTTTGTAGAGAAGATAGTTGATATTCTCCTAAATCCTCTCCCTCTCATACTGCAGGTATGTAAAAAAAAATAAAAAATAAATAAAAGCAACAACAGTGTTACATTGTACGCGCACAGAGAAGTTATGAATGGAACAGTTACAATTTGTGAGGGACTGTTGCTTTATAAAATGTACATTGTAAGCACAAACATAAAAATGGCTGGATTTTAAATTATGTTGACAACTTGCTCCATCTTCCAGAAAAGCAGGAGAAGTATATCTCCATTGAGACAAATAATATTTTTTTACAAAGCTAAATTGTGAACCTGGGAGGTCTCATAGCACAATTGTTGGTCATGAGTAACCACGACACACAGTGGATACTCACATCATATGATGAAAGAACCCTATTTCAGAACAGTGATCTTAAAGGAACTACTTTGAAATAAGATATGAAAAAGAGAAATTTCAAGAACGGTGGTGGAGCTCTGGGAGAAAAATCCTAAGCAATTCAAGTAGAATTTCTGATGTTTCTCTCTGAAATTTCCCCTCAGAGTTCAAAGTGAATCTTCTTTAGAGTTCAAGTGAAGGGGAAACCACTTCAGAGAATACTAAAATTACATTCATCACATATTGCCAAAAGCCTCTTGGAAACACTCGCAGCAAGATCCTCCCGACACACAGTCAGTCAGGACTTGTTCTTGTGCGATGTTCGGAAATGCTTGCACTAAGAACGAGTGCAGCTAATAAGAGTAGCAGATCAAATTCTTTGCCGTTCTTAGTAATAGACTTTCCCAGAGTCTTGACTCAACATGCAAAAGAAGACCACACAGGCATACCAATCAGGGAACCAATGTATACCAATTAGAGCTGAAACAAAGTGTGTGGGACTGCTTCACAAAACCTTTCATCGGCCTTTCCTATTTCCCCATATTGTCATGGCAACCTGGTGATGCTTCCTGTCTTCCCATGTTGCACTGTGAGGGGATTCATTGTTTGTTCTGGCAGTACAGATCAGGGAAACAGAAAATGCATTGTCATCTTTTCTTCTTCCCAGAACCTGGTGGTAGAGGTGCTCCAGAACATTAAACTTTGCAGCCCCAGTCGGCTGCTGCCTCACAGCCCAATCCTATGCATGTCTACTCAGTAGACAAGTAAGTCCTGTTATAGTCAATGGGAATCACTCCTAGGTAAGTGTGGATAGGATTGTAGCCTCGATGACTTTTTGTTTGTTTTCAAATAGTTCTTGCCTTGCTTGTGCACAGTGGAAACATGATGTAGCCAGTTACATCATGACAATGTCACTGAGCGCAGCCCACCCCCAACCTAATTCAAAATGTTCAAAAGAAAAATGGCACTGAAACAGCCACATAGCACTGGGGCACTCGGCGAGTAAGGGCTGCCGGCGCAGAGGCTGGCGGCCCTCTCTCCCCCGGTGGACTGTCCCCACGCCCACCGGGCAAGGTAAATCCTGCACCAGCTGGTGCAGGGGCGGGAGGAGGGCGGACTGGGCAGTGGGGGAGGGTGGCCACTGGCCACACTGGGTGGGGATATTGGTGACGGGTTCTACCGATATCCAAAGCCCTCTCCCGGCCTGGTGCGGCCTTATACGCAGGGCTTGAATGTACGCCAGCTCCAGAGGTAGTGTACATTCGAGGAGGTGCATTGAGCCTCAGGTTGCTTACACCCGGGGAAGGGGACGATCATTCACTTCCCTCAGGGTGCAACTGTGCTGCCCCTGGGCAGCCCGGGACCTGGATAGAATCTGGCCTTTAGGCCAGTCGCTGCATCTTACACAGGATTGGGCTGTCCGCAGGGAAATAGCACAACAAATGCTTGTTGAGGGGTGGTCTTTTGGGGAACATGTTAGGCATCCCACAAAGCCCCCCTTTGTGCCAATAACATTCACTCTTGAAAATCACCCCTAATGCTGAATAGCAGCCAACTACATTTACACAATACTTGAGAGAACAATGGACAGTATTTTAAAACATCTATGTTTTGGAATTGGACATTTAAACTTGCCCAAAGATTAAAACATAGTTGTTAGATATTATAGCTTAAATATGCATAAATCCCTCAGTTTAAAACACTATGTGGCCATATTAGGGGGCAAACAGGCCCTGTTTTAACATGTGGCTTTCTTCTGTCAATGCAGATGGGGACATACTGAAGAATAACATTCTTTCTACCTGCAATAGATCAGAAATCTGGTACAACTCTGAGGCATCCTGCTTATTGCCAGGCAGGTGATTTTACATTTCTCCACACCTATGAACTTAATCCAGGTTCATTCCTCATGAGTAGGCTTGCCAGATCTCCAACCGGGACAGAGTGCTAGACCTTTAGGAGAAGGAATGTGGGCAGGTGTAGCTTGTTAAACCTTAGAGCACAATCCTAGGCATTGTGTTCAGTGAGGCTTGCTTCTGAGTAGACATGCCTAGGATTGTGCTCTGAGGGTTTAACAAGCTACACCTGCCCACATTCCTTCTCCTAAAGGTCTAGCACTCTGTCCCGGTTGGAGATCTGGCAAGCCTACCATGAGGAATGAACCTGGATTAAGTTCATAGGTGTGGAGAAATGTAAAATCACCTGCCTGGCAATAAGCAGGATCTGGTAAGCCTACTCATGGGGCAAAGAAACAGTTGCCATCTTCTGATCTGAAGGAAGCTGGAGATTATGTGAGTTCATTGCATTAGGGAACTTTCCTAGAGTAAAACACAGAACCAAATTTGTTTGGGACACTGTGAAATCCTTTGCTAATGGTTAATCTAGTCAAGTCTTGCCCTAGAACTAATGGCACTCCAGCTGAGGACCATCTGTGTACTCCTACTCCCCCCCCCATTTGTTCAGCTTGAAAATACCTCCCCCCCCCGCATCTGTCACCCCTTTCACATCTTTGATGCACAGCCTGCCTGCATGATTTATCCTGGCCATCTAAAAGATAAATGTGTACATGCTGTATTTCAGCAAATAAAAAACTAATTTGTTTCTGTTAACCTTATAGCAGGCTTTAAATGTTATGAATATCTGAAATATCTGGAGCCACAGGCTGGGTCTGAATCTAGCCCTATAGATATGTATTGGTAAGATGCTGTCCTGATAAAGCAGGGGTGGCCAACCTTTCAACACAAATGCTTCTGGCCCTTTAACGGTTGAGTAGGTGAGGGCATTTCAGCACTTGCAGCTGCCAAGATTCTGTCTTCTACACAACTCTTAAGAATGCAGAGGCCCTAATGGTGGAAGGTTGGCCACCCCTGTGATAAAGCTTCTGTACAGATATGCAGTAGAAAAGGACTGCAGACAAAAGGGTGGGAACAGGAGAGTTTTACTAATATAAGATGTTTTGAGAAATGTTACTCACTGCTGCTACCCATTACACATGTTGTACACATAAGGCATTTCCATGTGAAAAAAAAACATGCCACCTACAAATAAAATGTTGCTCATGAAGACTGCACATTTTTTTTTAATTGTGGGTTCACGTGACCACTAAAAGTAGGCTTACCAAATCTCCAATGAGTAGGCTTACCAGATCCTGCTTATTGCCAGGCAGGTGATTTTACATTTCTCCACACCTATGAACTTAATCCAGGTTCATTCCTCATGGGTAGGCTTGCCAGATCTCCAACCGGGACAGAGTGCTAGACCTTTAGGAGAAGGAATGTGGGCAGGTGTAGCTTGTTAAACCCTCAGAGCACAATCCTAGGCATGTCTACTCAGAAGCAAGCCCCACTGAACACAATGCCTAGGATTGTGCTCTAAGGTTTAACAAGCTACACCTGCCCACATTCCTTCTCCTAAAGGTCTAGTGCTCTGTCCCGGTTGGAGATCTGGTAAGCCTGATTAAAAGTAGCTACCATCTGTCCTCTTAACCCCCTCCCATTCAGTCCATTCCAGCCGCTCTCACACAGAGTCTAACACAAACATTTTCAGGGTTTTATTTTATTTTTGGCTTTCCCTCATATATATCCCTCTTGCCTGCATTCTTTCTTTCTGACCTGGGGACCCTACAGTTGCTTTGTGTTCAAGCTAAGTCAAAACCCACCACCGTTAAATCCTCTCCTCTTCCTCAAAAGTCTTGTTAAGGGCTTGACTCCAAATAAGTCACAGTACGCGTGACTGCAGAAGCGTAACTACGGTGGAGCGCGTGGTTCAGTTGAACCAGGCGCTCACCGCTGCAGGGGCGCGTGCCGGACTCGAGCCAGGGACTCGAGTCAAATACTCGAGTCAGGGACTCGAGTCAAAGACGAGTCCCTAACTCGAGTCTTTGACTCGAGTCCCTGACTCGAGTCCGGCGCGCGCACCTGGCGACGTCACTTCCTATGCGCCGGCCTCGCTGCTGGCTGCAGCGTGGCCGGCGCTTGCCAAACGGCCGGCCAGCCCGATGTGCGGAACAGCATGGAGGAGGAGGTAAGCTGGCCGGCCGGGTCCGCGCTGGGGGTGGGTGCCCGGTGCAGGGTCCCGCCGGGTCGCCCCCCCTCCGGAGCGCCCCCCTCCGGAGCGTGCCCCCCTCCGGAGCGTGCCCCCCCTCCGGAGTGCACTGCCGCCTCTCGGCGGCGGCGATATGTAGTTATAGGGGGGCGCCAATTCCCCCTCCTGCACCGGGCGCCAACAAAGGCAGTTACGCCTCTGCGTGACTGGAACTTTCTTTATGGTCTACCTGAGCCCATCAGTGATGGCTAAATATGCAATAATTGTATTACTTTTTTCCCCATCACTGAGAAGTCAGAACGAGCCATCACGGGAAAGGGGACTTTCATGTCACCAATATATATTTTTTTAACATCTGTAAATGTTAATGCAACACACTTTAATGAGAAAGAACTGTACAAACACATGCAAACTCCTTGCCACTTTAAGGAAACTCTCTAATCAACTGCCTCGCATGGTTCCTTTTATTTATTTATTTATTTATAGTATTTATATCCCGCCTTTCTCCCCGAAGGGACCCAAGGCGGCTTTTATGAACTCCTTGAAGAAACACCAGAACTCTGTGCTGGAAATCTAGACAAATATTATATTTTAACATATACAGTGATGCCTCACAAGACAAATGCCTCGCACAACAAAAAACTCGCAAGACAAAAGCATTTTGCAAGTTTTTTGGTGACTCGCAAGACAAATTTTCTTGCAAAAACAATTTCGTCTTGTGGAACACTCAGCTCCTAAAGCCACAATCTATTCAAATGTTAAAGTATTCAAGAGGGTTAGCAGACTGCAAACAGTACAGCCCGAGGCCACACCGATTATCACCCGACAAATAGCTAACACCAGCAGAGATAAAGGCAAAGCAGAGATAAAACTACCATCCTGAAAAACTTCCCATCCTAGTAGGTGTACTGATTAAGACCCTACCCATTCTTCGTTTTGGCCCGGAAGCGGCAGCAGCAACTCGGCACAGGCTGTCTGCCTGCCTGCTTCGAGTCTCTTACTGACTCACACAGGAGCCGCCCTCACGCCGAGGAAAGCCTCTTCAGCTGTTGCACGGCCGAGAGGTAATGGTGCATTTAGTGGTGCCTGCTCCGCCCCTTAGCCTGGCCGGCACCGCGGCAGGAGGATACTGTAGGCGACAGCTACACTTGCCATTTGAATAAAGTATTCAAGAGGGTTAGCAGACTGCAAACAGTACAGCCCGAGGCCACACCGATTATCACCCGACAAATAGCTAACACCAGCAGAGATAAAGGCAAAGCAGAAATAAAACTTCCCTTCCCTTCCAGAAACGGTGTGCATTACTAGAGCGGAGCTCTGGGAACTGTGAGTACTGTAAATACTTAAAAGTAAATAGCACGGCAGGGGAGGTGACTCGCAAGACAAAATTATTCGCAAGACAACATGACTCACGGAAAGAATTAATTTTGTCTTGCGAGGCACCACTGTATATATATTGTGTGCGTGTGTGTTGGAGAAGCAGGATGAGGAGGTACAAAGTAAAAAACCTAAGTTTTAGTGTACCATTTCAAAATTAGAAAGAAATATTTTCCATAAAATACAGCATCGCCAATTACACAAGAAGTATTTAACTGTATCCAGGTGTGTTAGTAATGCCCCACATTTATGAATTCCAGTTGTTCCTTTCTGCCAGCTCTGGCATTATAGATGGGGCTCATGCAGATATTCACTACTAGGATTGGAGGAGTGCAATATTAGTGGCGTACCATTGATGTGGATGCCATATGGCCTTTTTCTTGGTATGGCTTCTATGGAAGTCTGGAGCTATAAGAACTTGCGTTAGTCATTTGAGGATCTGATGCAAACAATTAAAATGACACTTTCCTGTTCTGTACTGGGGCTCGTTAAAGTTGTGTGTGTTTTTACATATAGAGAAAGAGTGTGGAGGCATGGAAATGGTTCCTCTTCTGGAATCTATTGTCAAATGTAATTGTTGTACACAGGCAGCCCAATCCTAACTAGGACTGGGCTGCCCTTTATGACAGCGGAACACAGTTTCACTGTCGTAAATGGCTATATGGTGGTGCGTTGAGTCTGCTGCCGTAAACAGCAGCAGAGGTCCACGGTCATTGCCGGCTACCTCTGGCAGCAAAGGTAAGCTAGCATTGGGGGCAGAGAGCAGCTGGGATGGACTGAATGGGAGGGGTTTTTTGGGTGGGGAGAGGGGCAGGCAGGAGGTGGAATGGGAGAGGGAGGGGTGGATCTTGGCAGCACCAGTGTGCTTCGGATCCTAAACCTGTTCCCTGTTCCCTGTTCCCTTCCCTCTCCCTCAGAGTCCTCGGTCTTGCACCAGCAAAATAGCTGGCACAGATCCGAGGAGCTGGGTTGGGGCAGCAGAGGCTTGTCCTGGGGTAAGGTTAAGTTCCCTTACTTTGAGAAGTCCACTGTGACTGCCCCCTGCAGGATACAGCATGCACTCCTTTGGGATGGATGGATCAGCAGCAAGGGATTTATTTAGGACTGGGCCTTGTGTCATAATAAAAGTGATGCCACACTTTAGGCTACAATGGAGTATTATTAATGTATTAATTACACTGGACAACACGAAATTGGCCCTGAAATGAAAAGAGCAAATCTTTACTAATTTTGAAGCGCTGAAAAATAAAATCTGTCGATTGGGTCTAGTTTAAGAGAAGCAGTCTACATTGCGTACATAGGTGTTGTGAGTGCTGTCGGGCATTTACCAGAACATTTCTATGGAACTATCTATTGCGGGTCCCCTCATGGATCATTGCCTTGTCGTGGCGAAGGGGCTTGCGTAACTCAATGAAGCCATGAGCTATGCCGTGCAGGGACACCCAAGACGGACAGGTCGTAGCAGAGAGTTCTGACTAAAAGTGATCCACTGGAGAAGGAAATGGCAACCCACTCCAGTAACCTTGCCAAGAAAATCCCATGAACAGTACCAAAAGGCTAAAAGATATGACGCCGGAAGATGAGCCCCTCAGGTCGGAAGGTGTCCAATATGCTACTGAGGAAGAGCGGAGGACTATTCCAAGTAGACCCAGAAAGAGTGAAGCGGCTGGGCCAAAGCCAATAGGACGTCCAGCTGTGGATGTGTCTGAGGTTGAAAGGAAAATCCAATGCTGCAAGGAGCAATACTGCTTAGGAACATGGAATGTGAGGTCTATGAACCAAGGCAAGCTGGATGTGGTCAAAAATGAGATGATAAGATTGAACATTGACATCTTGGGAATCAGCGAACTAAAATGGACGGGCATGGGCGAATTTAAGTCAGGTGACCATCATATCTACTACTGTGGGCATGAATCCCTTAGAAGAAATGGAGTAGCCCTCATAGTCAATAAAAGAGTGGGAAAGGCAGTACTGGGGTGCAACCTCAAAAACGACAGAATGATTTCAGTTCGAATCCAAGGCAAACCATTCAACATTACAGTAATCCAAGTGTATGCCCCAACCACTGATGCCGAAGAAGATGAAGTTGACCGGTTCTATGAAGACCTACAACACCTTCTAGAACTAGCACCCAAAAAAGATGTCCTTTACATCATAGGAGACTGGAATGCTAAAGTAGGAAATCAAGAAATAAACGGAACAACAGGCAAGTTTGGCCTTGGAGCGCAAAATGAAGCAGGGCAAAGGCTAACGGAGTTCTGTCAAGAGAACACGCTGGTCATAGCAAACACTCTTTTCCAACAACACAAGAGGCGACTCTACACCTGGACATCACCAGATGGTCAATACCGAAACCAGATAGATTATGTGCTTTGCAGCCAAAGATGGAGAAGCTCTATACAATCAGTGAAAACAAGACCTGGAGCTGACTGTGGCTCAGATCATGAGCTTCTTATTGCAAAATTCAGGCTTAAACTGAAGAATGTAGGGAACACCACTAGACCAGTCAGATATGACCTAAACCATATCCCTTATGAGTATACAGTGGAGGTGAAGAATAGATTTAGGGCATTAGACCTGGTAGACAGAGTGCCTGAAGAACTATGGACGGAAGTTCGTAACATTGTACAGGAGGCAGCAACTAAAACCATCCCAAAGAAAAAGAAATGCAAGAAAGCAAAGTGGCTGTCAGATGAGGCTTTACAAACAGCTGTGGAAAGAAGGAATGCAAAAAGCAAGGGTGAAAGGGAAAGATATAAACAACTGAATGCAGAGTTCCAGAGAATAGCAAGGAGAGATAAGAAGGCCTTCTTAAATGAACAATGCAAGGAAATCGAGGAAAACAACAGAATGGGGAGGACTAGAGATCTCTTCAAGAAAATTGGAGATATCAAGGGAACGTTTTGTGCAAAGATGGGCATGATAAAGGACAAAAAAGGCAAGGACCTAACAGAAGCAGACGAGATTAAGAAGAGATGGCAAGAATACACAGAAGAACTATACAAGAAAGATCTTAATGTTCATGATGACCACGCTGGTGTGGTCACTGACCCAGAGCCGGACATCCTAGAGAGTGAAGTCAAGTGGGCCTTAGGTAGCGTTACTAACAACAAAGCTAGTGGAGATGATAATATCCCAGCTGAGCTACTTAAAATCCTAAATGATGATGCTGTGAAAGTGCTGCACTCAATATGCCAACAAATTTGGAAAACTCAGCAGTGGCCAAAGGATTGGAAAAGGTCAGTTTACGTTCCAATTCCAAAGAAGGGCAGTGCCAAAGAGTGTTCAAACTACCGTACAATTGCACTCATTTCACATGCTAGCAAGGTTATGCTCAAAATCCTACAAGCTAGGCTTCAGCAGTACGTGGACCGAGAACTACCGGACGTACAAGCTGGGTTTCGAAGAGGCAGAGGAACTAGAGATCAAATTGCCAACATGCGGTGGATCATGGAGAAAGCACGAGAGTTCCAAAAAAACACCTACTTCTGCTTCATTGACTACGCAAAAGCCTTTGATTGTGTGGATCACAACAAACTGTGGCAAATTCTTAAAGAGATGGGGGTACCAGACCACCTTACCTGTCTCCTGAGAAACCTGTATGCGGGTCAAGAAGCAACAGTTCGAACCAGCCATGGAACAACTGATTGGTTCAAAATTGGGAAGGGAGTACGGCAAGGCTGTATATTGTCACCCTGCTTATTTAACTTATATGCAGAGTACATTATGAGAAATGCAGGGCTGAATGAATCACAAGCCGGAATCAAGATTGCCGGGAGAAATATCAACAACCTCAGATATGCAGATGATACCACCCTAATGGCAGAAAGTGAAGAAGAACTAAAGAGCCTCTTGATGAGAGTGAAAGAGGAGAGTGCAAAAGTTGGCTTGAAACTCAACATTAATAAAACTAAGATCATGGCATCGGGTCCCATCAATTCTTGGCAAATAGAAGGGGCAGAAATGGAAGCAGTAACAGATTTTACTTTTCTGGGTTCCAAGATCACTGCAGACGGAGACAGCAGCCATGAAATTAAAAGACGCTTACTCCTTGGAAGGAAAGCTATGGCAAACTTAGACAGCATAATAAAAAGCAGAGATATCACCATGCCAACAAAAGTTCGTATAGTCAGGGCGATGGTGTTCCCAGTAGCAATGTATGGTTGCGAGAGTTGGACCAGAAGGAAGGCTGAGCGCCGAAGAATAGATGCTTTTGAACTGTGGTGCTGGAGAAGACTCCTGAGAGTCCCTTGGACTGCTAGGAGATCAAATCAGTCAATTCTAAATGAAATCAACCCTGACTGTTCCCTGGAAGGACAGGTACTAAGGCTGAAACTCAAATATTTTGGCCACCTAATGCGAAGAGAGGACTCTTTGGAGAAGACTCTGATGCTGGGAAAGATTGAAGGCAAAAGGAGAAGGGGAAGGCCAAGGATGAGATGGTTAGACAGCATCACCGATGCAACAAACATGAAAATGAGCGAACTCAGGAAGATAGTGGAGGACAGGAAGGCCTGGCGGGATATGGTTCATGGGATCACGAAGGGTCGGACACGACTTAACGACTGAACAACAACATCTATTGCGGGTCTCTCACAAACCATAGCCAATTTTGAATTTTCATTGTCATATTCGTGTTCAGCAGCTCAAAATCTAGAAGAAATGACTAATATAATCTTGGGGGCATGACCTTTGTTGAAATTTGTTGTGGAGTGTTATTGGGCTTAGTCCTAGTAGTGCCCCAGGAAAATGGAACTCTTGGGCATAATTGAACAAGCAGGAACAGTCTGTCCCTCTCTTCATATAACATTGTTATTTGATTTTTTTTCTCTGTAAACTTTTTTGTGAACTTTTTTTTTGTTGAAAAGCGGTATGCAATCATCATCATCATCATCATCTAAGATCTGGACTGTTGAGCTGGTGGATAGATTGGAAGGGCTTAAAATGGTGATTCAAAATATGCTTCAGTAGAACTATCAAATATTTTGCTTCTGAGATCCTAGAAGTACATTCTGAATTTCTGCTACTGGTTCATTTGAAAAACCAAGCCAAAAAGATACAGGTATCTCATTGTCTTGTGTGCTCCCTGAGGCATCTGGTGGGCCACTGAGATACAGGAAGCTGGACTAGATGGGTCTTTGGGCCTGATTCAGCAGGGCTCTTCCTGTGTTCTTAAGAGTGACTTTTGGGTAAAGACATAAGAGTTTGATTACTGTGCTTTCCCTGTTGCCTTGTGCTTTGTTGTCTTGCTGCTTTTTATTGATTTATTAAAATAAACACGGTCCCTCATGAAAGGCTCCTGAAAAAACTCCACAGTCAGGGAATAAGAGGGCAGGTCCTCTAATGGATTAGGAATTGGTTGAAGACCAGGAAACAGCGAGTGGGAGTCAATGGACAATTTTCACAATGGCGAGAGGTAAAAAGTGGTGTGCCCCAAGGATCGGTCTTGGGACCGATGCTTTTCAACTTATTCATAAATGGACAACAGGAAACAGGTTATCTTGTTGGCTGTGTACTCCCTGAGGCATCTGGTGGGGCCACTGTGAGATACAGGAAGCTGGACTAGATGGGCCTTTGACCTGATCCAGCAAGGCTCTTCTTCTGTTCTTATGTTAAACATTTTTATTGTTTGGCTTGATTCTTGTTATTCTTGTTGCCGATCTTAAATGCATGTTAGCCATTTTGGACACCTCCCATTCATGAGGTGAAAGGCAGGATATAATTTTTTATAATTTTTTTTAAAAAAAAAATATATTAATGGCTAAAAAACCCAAAACACCAGGGATGTGGATCAAGTCTCTGACTCCAGGTCTTGAGTCAAGTCCCAAGTCTCTGGGTCCACATCTCAAGTCAAGCCCCAAGTCTTTGCCCCCAAGTCCCGAGTCTTTGGTTGCAAGTTCCTATCTATTTAATGGGGGAAACAGGTTTAAACCTGAATAAAATTCGACTTGTCGTAAAAGGCTCCAAGTCTCGAGTCGAGTGTTTCGAGTCTTTTACAATCGCCGAGTCAAGTCCGAGTCGAGCCATTGACGCGACTTTAGTCTGACTCGAGTCCGAGTCAATAGACTCAAGTCTTCATTACTGCAAAACACAATGCTTTACCATTGTATACTGGCAGGATAGCCAGAAATACAGATTATTCAAATGAAGTTCAGTTGGACCTGGATATCCTGGGCAGTGTTTTTCCAACCCAGCAGCAAACAATCTGTCATCAGTCCTGGTGCTATCATTTGGGAAACTGAAGCATCACCAGCAGTAAAGTTCAGGCTATGAAAACACACATACCGGTATGTCCTTGGGGATTCATCTTCTCTTAAGTGCAGCCTCCAATATTAGCAGCAGATACAACTTTCCACTTTCCAGTAGTCCCAGTTCTTTACATAAGAGTGGAAAAAAGTCATCTAACTTCCCTCTAGATAAAATCTTCATCTTGGCAATTTTCAGAAGGTTTAGACTCTTTGCCTTAAAACCCACTTGGAAGAGATGATCCTTGTTTAAGAAGTTGTTCACATGTGCATGCCCATCTCTTGAAAACTGCATCATCAAGCAATTACTTCCATGTGTAAAGCAGACCAAACAAGGCAGGCAGAATATTTGAAACACCTGGCACCAGATCAAGAAATACTTGAGGAAAAAAATTAAAGGCACTTCAAACATACTGCAGTAAATCACTTATGTCTCATTCACATGTCTGTAACCCACTTGATAACCAACTTTACTCATTACTCAAAGTGCGTGACTTGCTGCTGAATGAATGAACTATGTGCCCATGGAAAAATATTGTGATTGAGCTGATAACAGGTGTCATGAAATTCTGCATATGGCGTTTGAGCTGTGATGACTGCTTCACACATGCAAGTCATCACTTGACATCATTGAGTGATGAACGTACATGTGTGAACTCACCCTGAGAGATGAGATATTGAGTGAGAAAGAATATACAGCCACCTGTGAATCAGTCATTCTTTTTGTGATCTGTACAATTTCAGTATTTTGTCAGTCAACTTTATGAGAAAGCCCTAAAGTTTCTTTACAAGAGCTTTCCTCCTGCTAAATCTCTGGTGGTGCTCTTAATAGCCCATTCCCTTGATAGACTGACCAATTAGAAAGACAGTCTACCTAGCTTGAGCAGCTATTGGAACTCCTTCATAGAATAGCCCCTGGTATATTGGTAATACCTGCTGTGACTCCACAGAGAATCTAGAGGGAATATGTCTCTAGATATAATACCTAAATAGAAAAAACAAATTTACTCTTAAGAAACAAGAAGCTGGTTATAGTATAAGCTTTCATAGGCCAAGCCCATTCAGTCAGAAGCATGGATTTGTAGTTGAAGTGGGTCAGTATATATATCTTGAGTGCACAGAGAATACTAATAATACATACATACATACATACATTTTAATGAACAATTTTAGAAGGCATCATTCATGCTTATTGAAAATGAAGGCAAAATTTTTCCTTCCAATTGCCCAGCATTGCAAGCAGTTATCCTCTTTCAGAAATTTTTTGCCCTTAAGGGAGGCGGGGGGGAGGGGCGATAGTAGCCGGAGCGTTGCTCCGGCTACTATCGCCCCTCCCCCCTTAAGGGCAAAAAGGAACGTCCCAGTCGGCGATATGGTAAGCCTGCTTATGGATATAGTGGCCTTAAGGAAGTAAATACATGAAATATCAGACATGAGAACCACTTGGAAATGGAACATGATACATGCACTGTTGCTTAAAGAGCCTGAATGAGTACACAGGGGTCTTGCTAGCAATGCTTATTTAACAAGGCACTAAAAACTGTCCGTACAGTATCTGGCTGGCAATCGTAAAAGTGAAAGATGGATTAGATCTCTTTGTATCTGTGGGATTTGGCGTGTTATTTGCTCCTGTTTTAATGCTTTATACAGCACAAGTGAGACCTAATTAGGATCGCAGGCGTGTACTGCTGGAGCGCTGCAAGTTGGCAGAGTTGTTTCTGAGGTAGGAGAGAGGCAGCAGGAGGCAAAATTATCAGTTAGATGAGGTCAGGGGGTGAATAGTCAGTTCTGACAGCTGGCCCAGGTCCTCAAGGGGCTGGAAGGCAGCTGGGGATCGCCATTGGGGAGTGAAACTGCACTTTGCCCCCTCTGACCTCTCTTCACCCCACTCCTGCCCTCTTCTTCTCTTGACAATGTCCTCTGTTTAGGTACTCTTAGAACGGCACATGAAATAAACGCACACCGTGAAAACCGTTCTTTCAAATGAAAAATGAAAAAGAGTTACGGCTTATTATTGAGAGCAAAGTCAAAGGTTGTAGGGCTTCCTCCTACCAAACATTTACATCCAATTGTAAATGTCTGGAAAGGTCCTTTCACTGGATTAATTGGGATATCAGCCAGCAACCAGTCTGAAACCCGAGATCTGGAAGTGTCGGCAATGTATTTGTTGTCGCATTTTCTTTTTCTTGACTGATTATCTTGACAAATGTCATTAGACTAAAACTGGTGCAGACTAAAACTGGTTGGCCATCATCTCAGATTTACAGCGGTGTGTTTTGTTTTTTTTCTGTAATTGGAAAAACTGCACCAATCAATATCTATCTAACTCTCATGATGTTTTGATTTCCCCTGTGATACAGTGATACATAGCTTAAGCCATCTGCTTTGTTTGGTGAACTGTCTCCTTACAGATTAGGCTCCTTGGGCATGGATCATCTTATTCAATGTGGCTGTGTTTTGGTATCACTCTAACCTGGACAATGCTGGCTAATCTGGGGTGTTGAGATAAACATTGGGGCTGATTCAGCATAGACATAGGAGCTTTTGCTGTGGCTTCTTAACGTTTGCATGAAGGAAAAAATGGTGTTTGTTTACATGGAAACGTTGCCAAGTCAGGAAAGCGGGCACTACCTGTATGGGAAGGAACCAGATAATTGGTCCCACCTATTTGACTCCTTCATGTACACATTGTCAGAGTTTCATGGCAAGAAAGGGAAGCAGCTCCCAATCATTGCTGTAGGTACATGGGAGCCAGGATGGTGTAGTGGTTTGGGAGTCGGACTTAGACCTGGAAGATCCAGGTTCAAATCACGAAGCTTCCTGGGTGACCTTGGGCCAGTCAATATCTCTCAGCCCCACCTACCTCACAGGGATGTTGTGAGGACAAAAAGGAGGGGAGGAAATATGTACACCACTCTGAGCTCCTTGGAGGAAGGGCGGTATAAAAATGTGAATAATAATAATAATAATAATAATAATAATAATAATAATAATAATAATAATAAATCACCAACCTTTGGTGTGTTAAGGGTCATTCCAGCCATATAGCCAGTCAATAATAATGTCTCATGTACACTATTATGTTTTAACAGTCTGTCATGGCATGTACATTGTATATGAGAATATATTTATGTTTTTTTGCTTGTGATTCATCTGCATTGGTTTCCAAACTTATAGTAAAATCCTTGAATATGAATACAGATAGCTTCAGCAAAGGTGTGTACAGTACATCCTTCCAAATTATTATTTTTTTATGAGTTTAAAGGTAACGATGAGTTGAAATAATCAATAGTTCTCTTTCACCAAGGACTAATGCTCTGTTGTCGTAGCACCTTTTCTTGCTCCTTTCCCATTTTATTGGGTCAGCAGCTGAATGGGGAGGGAAGCTGATAGTTCTCCACTGCCACTATCCCAGGCTAAAGAGACCAGGCAGACAGGGTCCCTCTGGGAAAGCCCCCCCCTTCAAGGAGGGCACAGAATCAGTGTTCCCTGCAAGGGGTCTTTACTGATGCACAGACTCATTCTGTAGCTGTGTGGCATCGCGATGCCAATTCCAGAATTCAGTGATGACATCACCAAACGTCCGGGTTGCCGAACTTCGCACTGTGCAGAGCTCGGCTTGGAGGTGTGCAGCTGCTGCTTGGCAGCGCAACTTAGAGGGAACAGTGCACAGAATCCTGGGGGTTCTTATTTAAAATCAAATCACAGCAGTGCCTGTGAGCAATCCTGCATTACCCATGAACATGGATTAGGTAGGCAAAGAGTCAAAATATAACTACCGGTAGTTTATTAAAAATCCAAAAGAAAATAATCAAACAAAATACGAAAAAGTGCGGTAGGAAAAAGTACAACGAGCAGGCTGATGAAAAATGCCTGAACATGGCTGGATGGACACAAATAAAAAGATGAACCGAACTGGATAAATAATGAGTACTGCACAGTAGAGGGTGCAGGGAAGCTACTTGAGAGCAAAGCACGCAAACCCCAACTGTGGTTAGGTTTGCAGGCTTGCTTGGAATGAAAAGAGCAAATAAAATCAAATTAACAGCGCAATCTGACTTAACTTTTGTGCTGGTATAACCAGCGGCGCAGCGAGAACGGGAGGCCCCAGAACGGAAAAGGGATTCAAATCCCCTCCAAAAGAGGAATTCAAAGGGGATTTGAATCCCTTTTCTGTTCTGGGGCCTCCCGTTCTCGCTGCGCCGCTGCTTACACCGGCACAAAAGTTTAGTTGGATTGCGCTGTAACTTCCTTAACATATCTAGCTAGAAATACAGTGCCTATTGCTAGCTACTTACATTGACCCAGGAATCCTGGTCCCTGCACTTACTGGAGAGTGAGTGGGTGCATGAATCAACACTAGATTTCACGGCAGACTTGGTAGAAACACACATGATCACCCTTATGCATGAAGTTGAGTAACCTAGGTTCCATGATATCATAGATTGCTTGATTGGTGGAGTGAACCCACCTGATCAATTTACCTAGACAGACAGGTTTGGCTGCCAAATCTGTAGGCACATGCCAGTCTCAGTAGGAGAGTTAGCTATTCCAGACATGATGAAAGACTCAATTCCACAAAAGCACATGGATGTCTGGGAATGGCATTTCAAACAAAGGCCAAAGGATTGCTGGTGTGTACTGCTGGAGTCCCAGCAGTCTCGCTATTGTCTGAAGTTGTGGGGGTGTGCAAGAGAGTCTTCTTAGTGGTAGCCCCCTCCCTGTGGAATTCCTTCCTGCATGATGTTTGTGTGGACCTCCTGTGACACCCCCCTATCAATATTTTGAAGGAGACTGAAGATTTGTTTTCAAATCTCCTCCAATTTCCTTTGATTTGTTTGCTGCACTGTAATTTTTCTTTCTTTCACCCTTCTTGCTACCTCTTGGATTGATTTGTTTTGCAGCTGTTTAATTCTATGCTTTGAGTTTGATATTGCTAGCAATTGATCCTTGTTGTGAGCCACCCTAGATCCAATGAAGAAAGTTATGAATCTTTTAAATAATTAGATAGACGATAAAGCACCACCCAATAATATGCCATCGTCCCTGCATCAAAGACTGGGATGCCAAGAATCTTGGGCCTACTCTGGAAATGCTTCCATACTCATCAAAATCTGTGGTTCCAGCTTAGAATCCAGTAGGGGATGCAATTTTAACCCATCCCTAAATTCTGTAATGCAGCAGGACAGGCTCTGAGTCTGATTGCGTCCTTGTGATGAGACACTTGGATCAGAATAAGAAGTGGCTCCTGGAAGATACAGAGGAAGGAACTGCGTGCTGTTAGTGCCTGTGGGGCACCTGGTTTTCTGGGTCAGCTCCTATTGCCTAGATGAGATTTCTGGTTGGACTGAAGGATCTGCTGTTCTCTTCTCCAGTTGGCTAGCCTACGGTTATGTAAACACTTACCACTGACACTTTATGCATTTATAATTGTGATAATAGTCATAAATACTAATGATGGTTATTTTTGCATCACTGGTGACCTGTGAGTGCCTAGGGTCATGAAAGTACTTTCTCTTGCACCACAGCAGCTGTTATCACTGCTAATAACTGTTGTCACACTGGGGACACGTTAGCATTCTGACACCAGTAGGATGCCCAAGGCATTATATAAGTACAGCGCTGTCGAATTTGGTCATGTATTATACAAAGTCATTGCGTTTTATTTTGTAGCTGATGAGCACACAGCCAATGTTTTCTCACTATATCCTGGAGTCAAAAATAAAAACTCTAAAAACAAAAAGGCTTCCAAAGCTGACAAGAACGTGCATAGCACAAAGTGCTACAATTCAGCATGGACATAAACAAACCCAAATAGGATGACAGGATGATAATGCACTATGGAACGCTTCTCACATTTTTTTTTTCATTTGAGTACCCCTTCTAAAGTTACTCAGCTTTTGTGATTCCACTCCAGATGTAAATTACAAGTTGTTCAGATTATCACCAGTTTATCATTGTTGCCTAAAGGGCTGCCTTCTACATGAGACTTCTGCAGAAACCATACTTAAGATGACTGGAAACAAGCCCAGGAGATCTGTACAGTCAGCCTGACATCAATACCAGGAAAGATTCTGGAACAGATGGAATGTCTGTGATAACTCTATGGGGTGATCTCTAAGAGCCAGCATGGGTTTGTCTAGAATAAGTCATGCCAGACAAACCTCATCTCCTTCTTTGGTAGAGTGACTAGTCTGGTAGACCATGGGAACATTGTGGACATAGCGTACCTAGATTTTAGCAAAGTATTTGCTAAAGTCTCCCATGATATCATTGTAGATAAAATGATAAAACATGGGCTAGATGGTACTACTGTTAGGTGGAACAAAGCTGGTTGAACAACCATTCTCAGCGAGTGTTATTAATGGATTTACAGAAGCCTGGCGGGAGGTATCGAGTGGAGTGTTACAGAGCTGTGTCTTGGGCGCTGTGCTATTCAACATTTTTATAAGTGATCTGGATAATGGGGTGGGGGGATGCTTATCAAATTTGCAAATGGCACAAAGTAGGGGGGAACCACTAATACCCTGGAAGACCAACAGCCCGATCCTGCGTAAGGATACGTGGCCGGACCCTAGGCCCGGCTGCAGTATCCTGCGCATTTCCCAGGTCGCATTGGCGTGGCCCAGGAACACTTTGGGAGAAGGGGACATTCGTCCTCTTCCCTTGGTGTAGGGCTGCCCAGCCCCAATGGGCCTCCTCAAATGTATGTTGGCTCTGGAGCTGACATACATCTGGGGTGGCATGGTAAGGGCTGCCCAGGCCAGGAACGGGCGCAGAATATCAGTAGAGCTTGCCACCAATCCTGACTTGGCTTGCCCAATGGCCGCCCTCTCTCGCCACCTCACCCACCCTCCCCCTGCACCGACTGGTGCAGAACTTATCTGCTCCGGTGGGTGCCGGGTCGGTTGGGAGGTGAAGTAAGGTCTGCCGGCCTCCGCGCTGGCAGCCCTTACTCCCAGGGTGTAAAAAATATGCTTTACAGCACGTTTATGACACCCGGTGCCTGCGGAGCACACGCTCCACAGGTAGCCAGTTATGTTTCCATTTTGTCCTCACAGCCCTTTGTGCTAACTGGAACTTCTGTGGAGAAGACCAAATGAGACGTGGTAGTCCTATTTGGAGAAGCCTTCAGTGATGGAGGGCCAATCAGTTAATAATAATTTTGCAATTTGTTGTGAGCTGCCTTGAAAACCCAATTGGCAGTGTAAAGGGGGGCTCGTGGAGAACCCCGGTAATAGGGTCTCCAAAGCCCTGTCCGACCCTGCCGGCCCAGGATAAACTGGGTCGACCTCCAGCCCGGCCGGGAGTTTGGGGTGGGGAGCCTCCCAAAGGGTTGCTGCAGAGGCCTCAGAACTGGCTGAGGAGTGAGGGGGTTACGCCACCTGTTTCCTCAGCCCCTCGCCTGACTAGCCCGGCTCTTCCCTTGGCTATCGTTCCTGAGATTCAGCCCAGTCGGCAGCCACCTCCTCACTGGCCTTGAGCAGCCCTTTATATACTCTTGCTCCCCCTTGACCCCGCCCCTTTCCTGTCCCGCCCCCAGCCCTCAGCCAATCCTACCAGCTCTGTCGGTCCAACCCACCTACATCTGTCCCGGGCTGCCGGTCGGGGGTTCCTGCCGCATGGGCCGATGTTGCTGCCTGTCCGCCTGCTTCCCGCGGGCCGTTAGCCTCCAGCGGGTGAGCGGCAGCGGTCTGAGGCGGCTCCATCGGACGTGCGGCCTAGTCGGTGGAGTCGGCGGAGTTGGCGGCGTTGGTGTCCGGCGGGTGAGTGCTGGGGTCCTGAGCTGGCTCTGAAGGGGGCCCGGCCCAGGCATGGTCGCCCACCGAGTTCAGGGCGGGCCAGGGAGGTGGGCCCCGCAGCGAGCCGTCGCTGCGACGGAGCGATGTCCGGTCCTCCTCCAGGCCGGGGGCGGGCGGCCGACCCGCTGCGGGGGAGTGAGCCCAGCCAGCCCCCGGTCTCACTCTCCCCGGCGGGCGGCCACCCATCCCCGGACAGCAGAAAAGGTGGGATACAAATGAATGCTTCAAATAATTAAACAAAAATATTTCTTAATATTAAGACTAAATAACTGCAGCAGTGCTATATTGCTATAACACTGCACTAGCTGGCGAAATTGTCACCCTTTCCTTCTTTTTTGAAGATCATCAGAATGTGCGCTTTTGACAGGCCTACTTAGCATGTAGGCCTATATAATTTGTTTTTATAGCAATTATCACTCAGTATGCAGAACCAGTCAGGTGGCTCAAAATATGACTGATCTTGAGGAGCAATCACATGTGATTTGAAACATGGGGCAAGCGGAATGAATAGCCCCTCTTGTTCTCCCTAAGTGGTTGCCCCGCTGTGGCTAGCTTCACTCTTGCAATTTCGGATGATGTTATGCCTTCTAACATAGTAGCATTATTTGTTGTCAGGAGCACTGTTCTGCAATTTCTTTGGGAGTTGGCAGGAGTCAACACCTCGCAATGATGGCTCACACTGGGACTTGCAATGAACACCTCCCAGACATATTGCAGCATTATAATGATTTTTACTCTCCCCTCCATTCACGTAACATCTTACTAACCCTCCTGGACTTAATGGACCACATAATTACTGCATAGTGTGTAATGTGAGGAAATGCTAAAAATGTAAAATAATACACCTGATATTTGAGCACCACCCATAAATTCAGTTTACTCTGTCTTGCCAAATACAGTATCTTCATTATTTAATATGAAACATATCTCCCCTTTTCTATAAAAAAAATGATAGGGAGGAAAAACGTTTATGGTAGCAGAATGAGAATTTGTAGCTCACGAACTTCTCAAAGAAAGATAGCACATTATTGTATCATGCCTCTTATGTTAGAGGATTCTTTAAATACAGTCCAAGAGCCTCAATGGGAATAATAATTTTTAGAACATTTGAAATTAGGAGAAGAATAAAGGTAATTTTAGGATCTAATGTCAACATGATCAAAGTTTTAGTGATGGAATTATAGCAGCTCTGGAAAAATTCCTTTTCTTCCTTTCAACTTAAAGAGAAGTACTGTACAGAGATGAATGTCTGGGTATATTGAGCAGAAGCACAGGGAAATAAAACTACTGTATATTCCTGTGATTTCTTTTCTGATCTTTTTCAACTGTCTTGCAGTTTCACCTGTGCCTGTAAGAAGAACAAACTAACAGACCATTGCTAGTCTTTAATATTTTATGTCTTCTATCCAAAGGAGTTGCACACTCTCCCTGCCCCCTCCCACTTAGGGACCAGGAAAAACTCCCTCACAGCAGGTCATTTAAAATAATAAAAAAGTCGAGTGTTTTATAAGGAAAAGAAAGATAGAACACAAAGCGGAATACCATCTGCTGTCAGCAACAATGTTCAGTTACCCTGTTTCCCAATGGTTTACATTCTGTTCATAGGCTTCAGTGTAGCAGCAGAACCTAAATCACACAACTTAACATGTGCTGGTACTTACATTCCTTAAAGCTTCCTATTCTCACAGTACATGAAAACGATTGGATTTAATTAAAAAAACAACAACACCAATTGTACAGTAAGAACATAAGAAGAGCCCTGCTGAATCATCTAGAATGGGCATAAAGTCTTAATACTTTCTAATTGATGATTGATTGATTGATTGATTGATTAATTAATTAATGTTTGTGTATCAAACCACTCGCCCATGGAACAGAATTATTCATGCAAAGGTGTACCATGAAATAGGTTCAGCATCTCAGCAGAATATACGTACAACAGAATAATGCCTGTTTGCTTACTCAAAATACCTAACTTTCCAGCTTCTTTACTTGTTTCATACCTCAGAGCAGAGCCAATAAACTGCTCTGAATAGGAACTGAATGACTCTTCCCTTTGGCTAATTCGCACATGCAGATTCACCATGTGATGGCTGTGGCATTGTGGTGGCTTGCATGTGTGAATGAGTAATCAGAGATGACACATTTGGATCATTTCAGCCAGTGGTGCAGCTACGCTGTGACATCACATGTGGCCAGTGGCGCAGCTACGCAGTGATGTCACATGTGGATGTCACATGCCCCGCCCCCAAGTGACGTCTGCTGGAGCCAAATGTCCCTCAGGGGCAGGGAGGGAGGGGCACAAACAAACGCCGCGCAAAGGCGGCAGATGGCTTCCCAGGCCACCTGTGGCCTGTTCCGCCACCTTTGCCGCCTCCGCCTGTACCGCTGCTGCCTTCTTCCCCGCCGCTGTCATTTTGTCACCGCCGGCAGTAAGACACCTCCCCACCCTGCCGCCCGGGGGCGGACCGCTCCACCCCCCGTTCCTATGCTACTGATTTCAGCCTCAAAGCTGTTTTGTTGAGTTGGTTCATACAAGCAGCTGCAAATAATTAAGTGCTCAGAGAAATCAAGTGACACACATACCCATGTGGACTGGGATCTAAATTGTTGATTCTGCTAAGCCGATTTGAAATATCAGTTAATATCATTTGCAACAATTTGTTCAAGTCTTGCATCTCTGGCCATCTTGATACCACATGGCCTGTATTTCCTAGACATAGGATATAGTTGGATCAATGCTTGGGCATGTCTGAGGTTTAGGTTACCACACCTCTTAGCTTGAGGCTTAGATTACATTCCTTCAGCATATGGGCCTCCATCAGTTTCACTGGGGGTACATGACACGGAACCAATACCATTCTTCTCATATTTCATATTTGGGAGAAAAATAGGATAGTAAATCTGCAATGCACAGAAGTATTGTTTTTAATTTCAAAGCATAAGTCGTACTTGGCTCAAACTTGGAAACTATTCCACCAGAAGGAAAAAAAATCCAGCATTGCTTTATTGAATAATAAACCTGAACAATCAACTCCCTTAATAAATTAAGTACTAGGGTATTGCATGCCACTAGCCACTTAATGCTCGGGGCACTGAGCTATTGTCCAGATATAAAAGCTCTAAAAATTAGCAAGTGTACCAAAATGATAATCAGCATGAATATTCAGAGCCCAGGAAAAAAAGTTATTTGCAATGAACAATCTTGCATGCCAATGGATGAGAAGAAAGTCACTAACAGACCTCAGCTATTTTTGGATGCTATTATTTTATGAATAATGGTTATGATGTGAATAACAGTGAACTAAATACAGAAATAATCTCCCTTCTCCTTTTTTTTTTTTTAGAATTCTGATATAAAAACTAATGAGATTTTATTCTTGCATTAAAATAGGTTGAAAAGATCACATGAAAAGAGGTGATTCAGTATATGGTATTTCTTTAATCATACTCTTCAATGTTTGTGATATATTTATTTTTTATTCTTTGATGGTACATTGTTACCATTTGAGATATTTCTGTATAAAAAGGAAAACCTACACAACTAAAACATGTAAACAGACAAAATGTAACTGGGCAACAGCCAGTTTATTATTTGTGTTTATTACAAGAGCTGGATTTGGATTAGTAGCAGTATGGTGTTAAGAACAAATCTTTTTTTTTCTTTTTTAGAGTCGAATCCTATCCCCCCCCCCCCGATGCAGCCGTGCCAAAAAGGTGCACACTATATCCAGTGGGGTGGGGGCGGATCAAGAGGCTTGGGAGAGGAAAGGGAAATTATTTTCCCTTACCCTTCCATAAGCCTCCCACTCCACAATGGGTCTCCTCAGGCCTGCACCAGCTCTGTAGCTGGGTTGTGCCGATATCCCAAGCCCCTTCCCGAGCCGGCCTGGCCTTACACGGTCTTCCTGGTTGTGAGCCAGCTCCAGAGTTGAGGAGGCCCATTGGGGCCTCCAGCGCTTACACCAGGGGAAGGGGATAATAATGTCCCCTTACCCCAAGCCCAAAGTGAGCCCCGGCCATGCTGTTGCGGGCCGTATCCTGACTAGGCAGCAGCTGGCCATTTCGGGCTGTTAGTGTGATGTACTAAGCAGGAATGTGCCATGTTCTGCTGTCTGAACTGGGGCAGATCCACCATCCCTGTTAGTATGCACTCCCTACCATTGCTGTTGCTGCTCACTCCTCATCCACTGAGTGGACCAGGAGGCAGTGTTGGTGACAAATCCCCCCCCCCCCGGTAGTGCTGGGGAAGAGGTGGGCTGCTGCCGCCACAGTTCTCTTCCTACTCACTCTCAGTGAGTGCAGATCAGAGAACTGATTGAAGTGGCTCAATGGGCAGCAGGTCAGAGGGGGGCAGTGGGCAGATGTGTCATCAGTTCACCACTCCCCCCAACATGCCTCACAACGCAAGGTCTTCAGTAAGTCTCATCATCGCTAGACTGACACTGATACTCAGAAATGCAAGCTAAAAAATATTAAAAAATTAAAATATAAAAAAATTGAACCTTTCCCCACCTAAAGGATCAACCAAAATTAACAACCCTAGAGCTGAATTGCTCTTAGATTTTAGATTTATTTTAAACTTTTTTAAAAGTGTTCTTGACATTTCTTTCTTTTTGGCAGCCATTTCTGAATTTCCACTAATGGAGAAAAAATGCTCAAGTATACAACTTGTAGTAGACTGTTAGCATGTGTGTGTGTGTGTGTGTGTGTGTGTGTGTGTGTGTGTGTGTGTTGTAATTGGGCACCTTTAAACCCCTTGGCAGTACCAGATAAATGTAAAATGGGGCATACGTTCTCTGTTTTTAAGTGCCACTTTACAACTGGTTGGTAGCATGGTGGATTTTTTTTAAATTACCAGATTTAAACTCCACATGCCACCTGTGATCACCAAGTTTAAACTCCCTGTGCTACCAGCAGTCTGTAAAATGGAAATTTTAAAAAGAAAACCCCACTGAATTATGCAATATCATAATTAGTTATCTAGGCATTGAGATGGAAAGTTCAAGAGAGGGCCTTGAAACCTGCATATGCAGAAGCTTACAATATTACAGTATGTCAGCATTTGGATTAGATAGGATAATTGCCCTCAAAGATGGAGGACAACAAGCTCTAATCGGCTGCACAAAGGACCATAAAGAGCCAGTAGTTCTTATTAAAGCTCATTTCCTGAAGACAGCAATAAACATTTCTGTCATATTATTGGCACATTAGTGCAATTCTTAGAAATATTATGACTGCTGTAAAATGTGTGCATTAACAGGAAAGAAAACATAAAACTGAAGAACAGCTGGTCCTCTTCTTTTTTAACTATGGCTTATCTATACCAACAGCCATTGCAATTATTTGCATCACAAATAGAAACTATGTAAATTCACCTCTTTGGGGATTGGAAAGCTTTTGCTGAAAGTTGAGAAATCTACCACATGTACAGTTAGAGGATCATCTGCCTTTTTAACAGATGAATCAATCAATTGATTACATGTAAATAAATGTGCATTAGTTGAACCTCAATGTAGATGTCGCAAAAAAAAATTAAAACTCAAACGATAACTTACAATTGAATTAACCAAAGCTATTGCTAGTCATTACAAGGCATGGCCAGAGTTAATATCGTTTTTGCCATTCCCTATTAAAGCATATTTTAAATAGCCCCCAAATGAAACAAAGGTACCCTTAAATTTCAACCCCACTGATTAAAATTGACCCCCTCAGTGTTTAAAATGTCACCTCACCAGTTAATCAGCTAAAGCTGGGAACCAATTAACCTACTGTTTAAGGATTGCAGTCCGACTTGTAACATGGGGCATGCCAAGAACATAGCGAAACGGCATTGCTGACTTCTGAGTTCAGACGACTTCATACCATATGACATTTTTTAAAAACACCTTAAATATACTTTTGTTGAAGGCAGATCTAATGCGTGGGGGGAATGTTAGGGTTAGCTAGAGATTAGAAGAGGAGGACATTCTTCACTGGGGGTGGGCGATTTCGTGCTGGTACACAGCTTTCTTCATATTTCTTACTTAATGCTTAATTTTAGTGACGTCCACTCAGACATTGCCGCCCACTGATGTAATGTGTGCTACCCTGAAATGTCTCTCCTGGGCGCCATTCTTTTATTTTACTGCTTTCTCATTCCTGTGTTTATCTACCAGCACTACTTGAACTCCCAATGATTGTGTCATTAAATGCCTGTGTTTCCTTTCTGCAGAGAATCACAACAAATACATCTGGCGTTCCCAGTTCCAGTCAAGTAGGATCTAGACAAAGAATGTGCATGAAGCGGGAGGCATAACAACCCACAGAGAAAAATGTTGCAGTGTGAGCAAACATGAATTTGTGGGGTGGTGCATAAATTTACAACAAAGTTAAGGCAGAAGCTCCATTTGCACCAGGAAAAGACTTTTAGTATCCACGTTCCCAAGGGGCGCTAGAATGAAGATCATGAATAAAGTGCTTCTTAATAATTAAATACATTATTTGGTAAAATGATGTCGTTTGTTGGATAAACAGTGGTAAGCTGATTCCAGGAGTCATTATATTCCTTGTAGAACAAAGAGGAAACATACATTAGGTGACCCTCAAGGGGTTTACGTTGGTGGTATAAATCTGGAACGTGTACACTGATGGACACATTAAGAACAAAATGGAAGCACCATGTTTTCTTTCTTTGTTTAATATGACAAATAAGGCCGGGTGCACTATCTATCTATCTATCTATCTATCTATCTATCTATCTATCTATCTATCTATCTATCTATCTATCTATCTATCTATATAGCCAGTGGGTGGCGCAGTAGGTTAAACTGCTGTCGATCGAAACGTCAGCAGTTTGAATCCGCGACGGGGTGAGCTCTCGTTGCTTGGCCAGCTCCTGCCAACCTAGCAGTTCTAAAGCATAGGTAAAGGTAAAGGTATCCCCTGACAATTAAGTCCAGTCGTGTCCGACTCTAGGGTGTGGTGCTCATTTCCATTTCAAAGCCGAAGAGCCAGCGTTGTCCGAAGACGCCTCCGTGGTCATGTGGCCGGCATGACTCTCCTTGCCGCAGCACATAGCATGCAGCTGGAACACGGAGCGCTGTTTACCTTCCCGCAAGCGGTACCTATTTATCTACTTGCATTGACATGCTTTGGAACTGCTAGGTTGGCAGGAGCTGGCCAAGCAACGAGCGCTCACCCCGTCGCGGGAATTGAACTGCCGACCTTTCGATTGACAGCTTATGGTTCAGCGGTTTAACCCGCTGGCCTATGTTCCAAAGCATATTAGTAGATAAATAGTAGATAAATTAGTACCGCTTGCGGGAAGGTAAACAGCGCTCCGTGTTCCAGCTGCATGTTACGCGCTGCGGCAAGGAGAGTCATATATACAGTATATATATACACACAAGAAATAGGAAATATGGGTTTAGATGCCATGTAAATATTGAATTTATTTTTGGTGTACTAAAAGCTAGATGGCAGTCTCATATTTGGATAATTTTATGTTCTAGCATACCACCTCTCTGTGTGTGCGGCTGCCCCCAGAAAACATTTGCAAGCACATGCTAAGGGGGAGATGGTTCGTGTAACTGCCACTCCTGGATATTGAATTCTGTGCAGAATACAACACTGAACTCATAATTACATCAATTTCCAGTGTGGAATGCACACTACATTTTAAAGGTAAACGTTTAAAACATTTTAAGTGCCAAACTAAAAATACAATGTGTGAATGCAACCAACACAAATTTGCAAACATGCGCATCATATAGATCAGGGGTTCTCAACCCTTTCCCAACCAAGTACCACTTCCAATGCCACTCACCTGCTGTATACCACCGGAAGTGACTGGTGATGACATCATCATTGCCAGTTACTTTCAGGTTTTCAGAGGCCAGAAAATACAGGTAGGAGGCTCTCGGAGGGCCCTTCTCAGCGTTTCTGAGAGGCTCAGCCAAAGGCAGGAGCCTCTCGGGAGTGAAAACATGCTGCCAAAAGTGCCACATCAGAGCGGGGTTTCGGTGGTCTAGCGGTCCGAGTACCACCAGCAGTCGGCCGAAGTACCACTGGTGGTACTAGTACCACTGGTTAAGAACCCCCTGATATAGATACACTCATTGGGAAGCCATGATTAGGTGCAGCTCACTGCTGAGAGTGGCCAATCTGCCTTTCCCCCTGCATGACTTGTGAAATAACCCTGAAAGCCGACATGCCAATAGCACCAAAGAATAAGGGTCTGTAGTAGGGGTGGCATCAGGGGTTGACAAGGCTAGCCATTGGTCGAGGGTCAAGACCATAAGAGGTCCAACCCAACCAGGCTAAGCCCTAAACGCTCAGTACTGTTGGCTGCCAATGCACGATTAGGGGGTGGTTGGGAGTGCCATTGGAGACCCAGTACAAGGTTTTCCCCCAGGGATCCAAGGAACCAGGTTGCAAGCATTGGTCTGTAGATGGAGTTCCTTTGTAGAAATGAATGAGAAATCTGATACACATAGGAATTCTACTGTATGTACATGTCAGATATCATGCAGAACTTAAATTAGAATTAGAATGATGAAATGTATTTCTACTTCTTACATTTCTGGTCACATATCTGTTTTCTGTAGATCTGGTTAATTAAACGACAGAACTAAACACGTTACCTGGAATATACTGTATATACTGTATATTTTTAAACCAAGTAGCTTTTGTGTGATTAATGGCTTTAAACCATTAATCACACAAATTAATCGCTGCAAGATGATTTTCATATTTTCATACATCCCTGATTAGTTTAACTGATTCTGTGAGAAATAGCAGCAAGATGCCCCCCCTATCATAATTATTTATCTATTTATACTGTTAATTATATTTCTTTATCTGGAATAGAAATGTAGAAGGTGAAAATAAAGAGTGATTTAAAAAAAAACCTGGTAACTGTAGATACTGTTCAGAAGGACATTCCCTTTGTTGTTTCATTAGAGTCTGAAATGTTTAATAGACACAACGGGAAGATGAATACATTAATTAATCATATTTCTAACTTGACTTTTGACCACAAATTCGGTGCCCAAGATGATAACTTGGCAGCTTTGTAGAGGTAAAGAAAGGGTTTTTCATGTGGTGAGTGGATTCACAGACACATCTTGCCCAATGGAGCAGCCTTCATGCGATTGTATCCCCTCCCATCACTGCTGTTTGCGCCTGTGAAAGGCCATGTGAATGCATAACTTGGGAAAGAAAGAGAACTAAGTTAGCAGCCCAATCCTATCATCGAAATATGCCAGAGTATGTCCACGGTTGCCGGTGCAATGGCAACCCTGATGGCGCAGACGTCCGCCCGCTGATGGATGTGCTACAGATGGTGGTGTGATTCCCTGCTCACACAGTTCACACTCCAGTGCAGGTGCACTGGTGAAGAGGCAAGAATGAGGAGATTGGGGCGTGATATGGGAGGATGAGGAGGAGTCGGCATATCTATGCCATATCCTAACCCCCCCTTCAGATGGCGGATGCCCCTGTTGCTGGAAGAATGCTGTGCCAATGACAGAGCTAACATACAGTAAAGGTAAAGGTGACCCCTGACAATTAAGTCCAGTCGTGTCCGACTCTAGGGTGTGGTGCTCATCCCCATTTCAAAGCCGAAGAGCCAGCATTGTCCGAAGATGCCTCCGTGGTCATGTGGCCGGCATGACTCTCCTTGCTGCAGCGCGTAGCATGTGGCTGGAACACGGAGCGCTGTTTACCTTCCCACAAGCGGTATCTATTTATCTACTCACATTAACATGCTTTGGAACTGCTAGGTTGGCAGGAGCTGGCCAAGCAACAAGAGCTCACCCCGTCGGGGATTCGAACTGCCGACCTTTCAATCAAGAGCTCATGGTTCAGCGGTTTAACCCACTGCGCCACCCACTGGCGCTGGCATACAGTAGGTAGGAGTAAACTCATAGAAAACAATGGGGAAGTAATCTCCCCCCCCCCCCGAAAATTGCACCTCCTGCCATTCTCCGCCTCACCCACTTTCCAACAATGGAGCAGAGAATACAGACTACATGGCACAGCCAATCACAGCACGCCAACCCCAGTATATAATCTCTGGATGCATATGCTACTAGCCTCCAGTGACCACTATATTTTTGCAGAAGTGCTTCCTCTAATATCCTTTTTGGAAGCATCTGTGGACACTTTGGTCCCTCTATTGCTGTCACAGTACCTGAGGACTAGAGCTATTTCAATTATATATTTCAGCAGCTTTGCAAAAGCCTTGCCCTTGTTGGCATCACAGGTTACTGAGTTATACTTTTAATGAGTGCTCTAAGGCTATTGATATGGTTTGCAAGGTTTTCAGTATACCTGCCTACATGAGTTACTATCTCTAAAAACTTTGAACTCCATTTCTTATCTTGTAGAGAAGGTATGTTGCTGATTACTCTGATTCTCTTTGAACAAATTTACACCTCATTTTTAGATATTCATTTCTCCAAGTAACTGATTTCTTGAACGCTAACTTTGGATTTCTGTTTGTTTAGTTTCAGTCCCTCTGCCCCCTCCCTTTCCAGAGCTTCCTGAAACTGCTGTTGATCATGTTTCTCTTTAGTTCCTTCCCATACAAGGATGTCATCTGTATGTACCTTGACACCAGCAACCCCATCAAATATTTGCTGCACCATCCTGTGAAAGACTTTGAGTACAGATGAAAGGCCAAAGAGGAGTCTGAAAAAGCAATACCCCCTCCCCCCAGGAGATATTAAAAGTACATTGCCATAAAACATTTTTCATCTAGTGCAGTGGTTCTCAAACGTTTTAGCACTGGGACCCACTTTTTAAAATGACATTCTATCGGGACCCACCTAGCTTTAAGGTAAAGGTGACCCCTGACAATTAAGTCCAGTCGTGTCCGACTCTAGGGTGTGGTGCTCATCTCCATCATCAGAGTGCTCATCTTCGAACTGCCGACCTTTCGATCGACAGCTCATGGTTCAGCGGTTTAACCCACTGCGCCACCCGCTGGCCTAGCTTTATGAGACTTTTAAAAAAGGTGATCTAGAAAGAAATAATATATTTATTTACAAGTAATATTTTATTTATTTGCAAAATAAATAAATTCAATCCATTTCTTGTAATGAGGCAGCCCTAATGAATAGCCTCAAGGCTTAGTTATGTGACCCAGCCTTCACCTGCCCCCACTACCTGTCATTGACAGACTTGGAAAAGACACACCATAAAAAAGACGCTCAAACATTTATCTCCCTATATTTATACAAGATTGCAAACAGCAGGAGCTCAGCTCTTTGAAGGGCAATTAGCAGCTAACTGATTTTTGAATAGCCTCCGGGCTTGTGGCAATTAGTTACTGTATCTGATCTTCCCATCACCTGGGACCCACCAGAAATCAGGTTGCAGCCCACCAAGTGAGTCCCGACCCACAGTTTGAGAAACACTGATCTAGTGGAACCTGCAAAATCCTATGAATGCATCTAGACTGAAAAATATTTTGCACCAGCCATTTCATTAACTATATCATCTCTTATGGACAATGGAAAATGTTGTTTACATATTTACTGAACTCCTTTGTAGTTCTTAGTTGTAATGTTCCACTGTTTTTCTTCATGATAATTAATGTATCAGTTATATAGCAAATATATATATATAGCAAATGAAATATATATAGCAAATGAAACCAAATTCCTTTTAATGAAACCCAATTGCTGACAAATTTTTAGGGCCAGAATTGGCATAGTCTTTCCCAAAGCTGTTACAAAATGAATCGGCTTAGTTCGATTCTTAATTGATTTCTAATTGACAAACCCTTTAGTGGGGATCACCACCCCACTGTAACCTCTTAATCTTACATTTATGCCTTTAATCCAATGTAGTTTTTGTTTTGACATCTAACAATATGTTCTGGAACCACACTGACCTGTGTCCATTGTATAATCGTTAGCCTCCAGTTCCAGTCATCTTCTATCTTCTACTGTTTTGCTACTACCGCAGCTACTGTTTTGATGCAGAATTCCTTCCTTGAGCTTTCATCTGTACTGTTCAGGTAGATTGGGTCCCTGCTTAATGATGGAAATACGTTCTGAAATCCCCATCGTAAAGTGAAGCCATCATTAAGCGGGTCTTGCTGTGCTTTGAAGTTTAGCACTGTGCTTAAAGCCCCACCATTAAACATCCACGCTCTTATCTTGCCCATTAGCTGTTTGGCTTTAGATAAGGGCTTTGAAGTTCAGCGCTGTGCTTAAAACCCCAGTGCTGAACTTCAAAGCCCTTATCTAAAATCAAACAGCTGATGAGCTGGGGCTTTAAAAAGATGTGTCTTTTTAAATCCTTTGCTCTTTTTTACTGGGGACCTCCGTCGTATATCCGGATCATCATTAAGTGATCCGTCATTAAGTGGGGGACACCTGTAGTTTGCTTGCTTGAGCCTCTCTTCTGTGCTTGTGGTTTTGATCACAGACTCCTGCGAAATGATTTACATTGCCTGCAAATTGCATTACTTTCCTTATGCAGGGTATTGCCTATGCAGATTGAGGCCACATTTCTGACAGTAGAGCTTGCAGCTTCACCCCTTGGGCTATCTATGCAAAATCCTGCTCTCCTTGCTTGCTTTCTGACTTCTCCTTGCTGTACGCTTGGTCCACTGTAGCTGTTTCTGTTTTGCCTTCTATGACCTGTAAGGTTCCAGCGGTATAGTGGTAAATTTAGAATTGCAGCAGCAATTCATGATATCTGGAATCACCATGTCCTCTGCAACTATACAATAACAAAAAAGAATCAAAGTCATTTTCTTTGAACCCTTTCCATTATGATAAGAATTTAAATGGTTGTTTTGTCAATGGACTCAGCAGCCTATTTCAGAAGTGAATAAATACTGTACTCTCTTACTGTGCATGCGTGCATATTATTAAATTACTATTAAATTACTTTGAATAATTTTTAAATGATTTCTTTCATCCTGTTATCCACCTTGGTTGGGTGCTTTATATAAGTGAAAGGCAGGATATAATCTCTTAGAAATAAATGAATACCTAAATATTCAAATCCACCTTCACCTTTTCTCCCTGCTCCCTTCCTGCTGTTAAACAAAACTTGTCTCTTCCGCATTTTGTGGATCCCCCCCCAAGGAAGAGTCTGAGGAGAAGAGAGACTGACAACGCAATCCTGACTAAAGATCCGCGACCAGCCCCAGGGCCGCCCGCTTGACCTGGAGGTCTACTCAATGGGTCTCCTCGGATTTCCAGCAGCTATTTAGCTGGCGTAAGTCTGAGGAGGCTGTGTAAAGGCCGCACCCGTCCAGAATGGGATGGGGATATCTCCATCACCATCTCCGCCCCCTCCTGGGCTGTCTCGGCCAACCGCCAGTCTCCCTCGCCGCCTGGACCGCCCCCGTCGGTGCTTCCCTTACCTTCTCCAGCGGCCGCGGGGGAGGGGGAGGGGGAGAGAGAGATCCTAGGACTGGGCAAAAGCAGAAAGAGAGAGCCAAAAAGATCTACAAGGAAAGAGACACTGAAGGGCAAATGCAGTGCTGGGCTGGCACCTCTGGCACTTTAGTTACATACCTCTGGGCATGAGCAGAGCTGCACCTTCCTACAAGAAGCAGCTTTTAACACAGATCATCAGTGCAAGATGTGTGCGCCTTCAGGAATTTAGAGAGTACTCCTCCCAAAGGATTTGTATTAATTACCATATTATTTTATTAAGGTGGATCCTCCCTATCCACGGATCCAGGATCCGTGGATTTGTTTCACTACGTATCCTGATCCACAGGGTCCACGTGAGGAAGGTTTTTAAAAATAGAAAAAAAATCCCCAAATAATGCATTTTTATTTGGAAGAAAGTCCCACTGAGTGAGGAAGGTGAGCAGGATAACAAAGTACAGTGAGACCTCAGTATCCGCGGGGGTCCTGTTCCAGACACACACACACACATACCATGGATACCAAGAAGCTATGGATACCGGGGTCTGCGTTAGGAAGGTTTTTAAAAGTAGAAAAAAGCCCGCAAATCGTCATTTTTACTTTTGCATGGGCAAACGGTGCGGTTTCCAAGCCTCTGCATGGCTTTTTCAAGCTGGACCCACTTCCAGGTCATGCGAAGGCTCCTCTTTTCTCCCAGCCTAGCTCCATAATGCATCGTGGGAGGAGAGAGGAACCTTTGCGTGACCAGGAAGTGGGTTGTTCAGCTTGAAAAAGCCCTGCATAAGCTTGGAAACCACGTGGTTTGCCCACACAAAAGTAAAAATGATGATTTGTGGGCTTTTTCTACTTTTAAAAACCTTCCTAGCGCAGACCCCGGTATCCACAGCTTCTTGGTATCCGTCGGGTGTGTGTGTGTGTGTCTGGAACAGGACCCCCATGGATACTGAGGTCTCACTGTACTTTGTTATCCTGCCCCTCACTCAGTGGAACTTTCTTCCAAAGAAAAATGCATAAGATTGTGTATTCATTATGTTTTTAATTATTGACATGGTTTTAGTGCTAGCCACCTTGATATGAATTTTGATACAGCAGGATATAAATTTTTAAAATAGATCAGCCAGCTAGACCCAGAAGAGGGTGTGTGTGTGTGTGTGTGTGTGTGTTTGTGTGTGTGTGTGTGTGTGTGTGTGTAGGAAGAAGAATAGAATAGTTATATAATATGCATAAATGATTTTTTTTAAAGGAGTGCCTCCTTTTAAAAGGAGTCCATGCACCCTACCAGTTTTGATAAGTTAGCACATTTCACCTGTTTGCTACCAAATTTACACAGCAGGAGTTTCTAGGCCTAGGACAAAAGTTGTGCTAAGGACATCCCCAATTTATTTTCCAGAGACACAGGCCATACCAGGCAGTCCACTCAATTTGACCCCCCCCCCCCGAGTTCCCTATGTAACCTCCATCTGTGTGCTGACTTATAGTTTTGCATTATAATTCATTTCATCACAACTTACAAACTGAACTTCTAGGGAGTATTTTCATTCATTCAAACTCAAGTTCAGTGTCAAGATTTGCATTCCACACCTTCACAATTGCTCTTTTGAAGCTCGCACAAAGACCTACTAATTCCTGGTTTAAAAACTAAAGTAATGACTGATTCCTTTTTATATTATTATTTGTCCACCAGACACCAAAAAGAGGATGAGATATGGAGAGAAGGATAAAGGGGGTGAATAAGGATACCTACAATTCAGAGGCTCCTAATACACAGTTAAACATTTAACACAGGCTTTGACTATCTTTTGAAAAGAGGCTGAGGTGAGGTCAAGGCTAAACAGCATCTGCTACCATAGGAGTATATCCAACAAAAGCACTTAAATAATTCCTATTGATCATCAGAGAGGCAGAATAAGGCACCATGGGAGCACAATCAATTTCACGTCACTGATTCATTACACCTTGATATTTTACTGGTGAATTCCGATCCCAGCAATATCAATACCAATAGGATACAAAAAGCCCCTGGCTGGTTTGTACTGTATATATTTGCATGGATTTTCGATCTAGGTACAGATCATCATCACTGTTCCTCTCACACCAGCAGTCACATTATCTAATTGCATATTTTTTACACCCAATGCAGACATTGTCAGATGTATATTTTCAGGTGAGGCTGGAGATTTAGCGAGGTTGTGACGCACACGCACTAATCAGCCCTATTCAGGCGTTTGTCTCCCTGTGGAGATGAACATCAGTGCTGTCATGTTTCTTCAGCAGTCAATGAGGAAGTAGGTTGGCTGAGCCCCATATAAGGGTAGTTGGCCCCATGGCACATACCCAGGTAGGCCCTCTGAAGCTGGTTCTGACAGCCCTGATCCGACTTCTCCCCAAGCAGTTGTTTTCAAGTAAAGAAAAAAGATCTTTTGGGGAGATAATGGATCTCCATATCATGTGCAACCTACCAACTAAATGCCAAGTTCTACCAACTAAATGCCAATTTCCCCCGCATCTCTCCAAATCCCCACTCCTGTGAGCTCATTTCTTTAGCTAGACTGAGAGCCTATTAATGTACAATTCCTGGTATATTCTGTGTATTTCTTTGAAAAATACAATGGTGATTCTAAGTAGTTATAACAAAACTGTCATTTATCCTGATGTTCTTCAGAATGGTAATTTCTGCATTTATACAGTTCCCGGTGTATTGAAAGTGTTATTATATATAAAAAAACCCTTACTTATATCAGATACATTGACAATCCTTTGTAGTTGCCTGTGTTCAGTAGCTCTTCTCCACGATGTCATCTGAATCCTTTTGGGAAGTTATTTCCCTTGCTAATCTGCTTGTCTCTTGCGATGCTGACTCAGCAGTCCTCGGTCTGCTGTGAAGGTCCTACTCTCTTCCTGGGGATATATCTCGGCAGTAGGTAAGAAAGGGAGGAGTGCATTCATTTTAGGCCGCTTATTGCAGCAAAATTCCTAGTCACTTTGCAATGCATAGGCTTGGTCATCAGCATAAAATGCTTAGCATCTGCATTTGGGTGCTGTCTTTTATATAAAAATGGAAATGATGGCGTTATAACCACAGACTAACTTCTTCAGTCTATATATTTAGCTAACAGAGAGATCTTGATCACAGAAGGAGATTTTCATCACCCAGCAAGCCACAACTGATTTGGGAAGTAGTTGCTGCAGCCATAGTGTGAAGGAAATCTCTCCTGCCCGAACTGGGCCTCTGCAAGGGAGAAGAGTTCTCCCTTATGCTGCTGTATTGTGAAGGAGAACTCTCCTTCCGTGTCCTACCTGGCTTCTGAGAAGGCAAGTGGGGGTAACTACTAGTGTGAATGTAAAGGGTCCCCCTAACTGCACTTGTGCTCAAGGACCTCCACCAACCTAGTGTTGACAATGGGGTGGGGGGGGTTCCATGGAATCATAGGCTATATATGGGGGGTTTCTGGGGAAACCTCCCAGGTTTCCAGTGGCTTATAGCCACCTGTGATATTTACTGCAGGAAAGAACAGTGCAGCACTGGAGCACACACAACAGTCAGGCCCACAATTCTCAAGGCTGTGACACACCGACTGCAGTGCGGTGCGGAACGGTGTGGCAAGAGAGTAGCCGCTGTGTTGCACCGCACTGTGACGCATCCTGTCTACACCGGAACTGTTGATTTGAGAAGTGTAAGATGCCCTGCCCCGCCCCTGCTCTCTGTTAGCCAATCAGAATCGAGTATTTTCAGACTCTATTCTGATTGGCCAACACGTTGCTTTGAGTCCCACCCCTAGTGCACCGAACACGGCCTCTCATTGGCCGAAGTTGAATTTTTCCAACTTTGCTTGCACAGTAACGCAGCTTTCCAGCTTACAAAACGCAAGACAGATGGAGACCTTTGAGCCGCGTGCCGACGCTGGGCTGGCCCATGCACCATACCACAGTACATTTTTTGTACTCCAGAGGTGGCAGTGGAAGACCTGATGAAGATCTGGTGGTGATGGCACTGGCCGGATTCTATCCCCTCTTTTAGCAGCCTCCCTGTTCCTTTCTCCTCCTCCTCGGACGTGTGCCACCTTCAGAGCTTGCCCAGGTCCAAGGAGACCCATTTTGGAGTGGGAGGCTTACAGAGGGGTAATGGGAAATAATTCTCTTATCCCCTCTGAAGCCTTCTGATCCATCCCCCTGCTGGATACAGCACACTCATTTTCAGTGTGGCTGCATTGGTGGGGAGAAGATAGGATTGGGTTCTTATTCTTCTTAAACCTGTGCCCATGTCTGTCATCTCGTTGTGTTATATATCATAAAGGATTTGTGACATATTCAAGGAGGATGTACTGTAATGTAGCCTCTGAAATTTAGGGATGGATAAGGCCAAGGGAAATAGCTTTTAGCTTTTTAAAAACATTATAATGTAATTCTGTTTTAAGATTGCTGAACTGAAGAATCATTTTCTTTATGTGATGCAGCATTTGCATTTACAATGTCATTAATGGGAGATATTAACGTCTGCAAATGCTCTAAAAAGGAGAATCAAGAGTACATCAAGCGTAGTATAGTCAAGACATCTCATTCAAGCATTGTTTATATGATTTATCATTTTTAGTGCTAAATGCCAGGAAGGCAGACACAAGTAATTTCCAACTATCAATTTGCAACATCTTGCACTGCAAGTAGATAAAAAGTTAAAAATTAAGGGTTGTTCAAACTGATTTGTGACTGTACTATAAGAAATAGGAAATCATGAACCTTTTTTGTCATGGAGAGAAGCAAGTGTTTAAATTAACAGAGGGGGAAATTTCCCATGCGATCTCAGGCTCTGCCTTCTGCTCTGAGACAACACAATGGTGGGCAATTGCAGGTTTGTGCATTGTTGTCATAGAGACTGTAATTTTGGTTCTCTAAAAGAGCACGTAATGTGTGTTGTATTAAGAACATTGTCCAAGAATTGCCTGATTCATTCAAGAGGAAATGTGAAAGCTTTAAAGTCGCTTGTGTTTTCAGCTGCACATGTTATTATCAGAGCTCTAGAACAACTAAAAATAAGGATACGGTAGCATTAAAATTAAGCTGAATAAATTTCAGTGGGATTTACTTTCATGTCATGGGAGCAATCCAGAGGGAAAGAGAGGAGGTTGGTTTCTTAAGGCTGCAATCCCAAACTGATTTACTTGGGAGTCAATTCCATATAAAGAAATGGGACTTGCTTCCAAGGAAATATATGAGAGCTGTAGACCGAGTTTTTGCATGTTATGAAAAACTTCACTGAGCATGAGAGACTATGGTGTGAAGAGGGTGCCCCATAACATGCAACAATTCTATCTACAGATCTCCGGATCTCATCTATTTGCTTGGAAGTAAGTCCCATATAATAATAATAATAATAATAATAATAATAATAATAATAATAATAATAATACCGTATTGACCTGAGTATAAGACTCACTTTTCCCCCTAAGGCAAGTCTTTAAAGTAGGGGTGCGGCCTACAATCAAAGTCTAGCATTTTCTGCCTAGAGTTTTCTGCAAAGCGTCCCGTTTTCAAGCCTCTCCAAGTCTCTTTCAAAGGTAAAACACTTTTTTTTAAACTGCAGAGCGCTGTGTTTTCAGCTCTTAATCACTTGCTAAATGGCCACGATCTCTCTAGCAGCCTCTAGTCTAGCCTCAGGAAGCATTTGAAAAAATTAATCCCTAAGTTCCAGCCCCAGGACTCTGTGGAAACTAAGATATTTATTGATCCTGCAGTTTGAAAGTTGAATGCAATGGGACTTACTACCAGGAAAGTGTGCATAGGATTGCAGACTAAAGGTTGGGACTCTGTCCCCCTTTGGATATGGTAAGCCTATGCAGGAGCTCTTGCTCTCAACTTTCAAACTGCAGGATCAATAAATATCTTAGTTTCCATTGCATTGCATTCAATGGGGCTTACTTCTGAGTAGACATGCATAGGATTCTGCTGTTAACCATTGAAATTTGGGCAGGTGCAGCTCATCATCATGGAAGGGTGCAACAAGCTGCACCTGCCCAAATTCCAAAAGTTAAAGGTAGGCACTCTGTCCCCCTTTGGACCTGGGAAGGCTACTTAAACTAGGGTGCCCAGATTCAATAAGGGACAGGGTGTCTATGCCTTTAACTGTACTAAAACTGTACTGTTTTACTGTTCTACTAATGTGTATATTTTCTTTAAGTTAAAAAAGTTAAAATGTATTTTTTAAAAAATAGCACCAAACTTAAAGGGTGTGGCTTATAATCAGGAGAGTCCTATACTCGGGGCAACACGGTAATAAATAAATAAATAAATAAATAAATAAATAAATAAATAAATAAATCAGTATTTTTATACCGCCTTTTCTTTGGTCATCGGATTTCTCCTCCGACTTTAATTCAAAGGCGGTTTACATGGGCAGGCTTTCTAAACCCCAAGGTGTTTTACAATAAAATAATATGTTCTAATCTTTTGTAGAACCCTTCATTCTAGATGGGTTTTTTTCACAGTCCATCTCTCTCTCTCTCTCTCTCTCTCTCTCTCTCTCTCTCTCTCTGGCGTTCGCCTCACCACACTTCAGCTGACAGGCAACCTTGACTCTCACAAGTGCAGCTGCAGTTCCACTCTCCCACAGAGGCTCTGAAACTTATCCGACAGACACAGACACTTCCGACCGTATTGAACTGCCATCCTTCAGATTTTCAGGCATATATGAGACGGTCGCTCTACCAATTTATTTAAAATAAACATCTCTCTTGCAGGTTGTAGCAGAAGTTGCTGTAGAGAAAAGGGGAATATGGAAAGCCCAAGAATGTGCATGAATGAATATGGAAAGCCCTAGAATGAATATGGAAAGCCCAAGAATGAATGCAATGTTGCGCTAAAGTCAATGGAGCTTAGGCTATAGTAAATGTAATGTTGCAGCCCCAGCCACTATATTTGGATTGGAGTGTAAGCCCTCCATTAATCAAGTGGATGTGGAATCCTATGCATATATCTACTCCGTTCCATTGTGTTCAATGGGGCTTACTCACAGGAAAGTATGTATAGAATTGCAGCCTTAGGCTGCAGGGATACAATTTCTGGTTTCAGTAGGAAAGAACAAAGTTTTCAGTTTAGGGTGTATACAGGGTTCATAGCAACGTTTTAAGTCTTCCTCTTGGATATATTCAAGATTAAAATGCAAAACTGTATGCAAATTTTTGTGGGGTGGCGCAGTGCGGGGTGGTGCAATGGGTTAAACCACTGAACCATGAGCTGTCGATCGAAAGGTTGGCAGTTAGAATCCATGCAACGGGGTGAGCTCTTTCCGCTTGGCCCAGCTCCTGCCAACCTAACAGTTCGAAAGCATGTTAATGCGAGTAGATACCACTTGCGGGAAGGTAACAGCATTCTGTGTCCAGCTGCATGCTACGTGCTGCAGCAAAGAGAGTCATGCTGGCCACATGACCACGGAAGCGTCTTCGGATAGCGCTGGTTCTTTGGCTTCGTAATGGGGATGAGCACCACATCCTAGAGTCGGACACGACTGGACTTAATGTCAAGGCCAATGAGCAAAATCCATGTTAATTAACACTTAATTAGCTGCTGATGGGGCAGATAAGGGGCAGGGCTTGGCGTACCCCCAGCAAGAGGTCTGCGTACCCCTAGGGGTACCCATACCACAGGTTGAGAACCTGTAGAGATTGCATTTTATGCATGGCATAAAAAGCCATGTAAAATTCAGCAATATTTATATTGTAAAAACCCATTAAAAACAATTAAAACATAAAAGTTAAAAACAAGTTAAGAACAAAAAATAAACTGGATCACAACGTTTCATTTACTTCCGTAAACTTCATCAAGTGAAAGGAGCAACAGAAAAATGCTGCTATGATGTTTTTGAGCGAGCAGCAGCCATAGTTATATACCGAAACAAGTCGTCCGGCAATTAACACTGGAAATGGAGCGTCCGTCTCTTGACCGGGAACAACCTCGACATACATCCAACGCAATTGAATTGCAGTAACCTTCACTTTTACATTATATATATTTTTACAATATAAATATTGCTGAATTTTACATGGCTTTTTATCCCGTGCATAACATGCAATCTCTATACATTGTGACTGCCCATGAGAGTTTTCGATCTTGCTTGAGCTTTGTTACAGCTACATTTTTCAAGACCTCATAATAACCAGAGATAAGATGTGCCTAAGAACTCATTATAACTGGCCTCCAATATGTATGGAGGTGTGTATGGGGGGGGAGGGCTTCCCCCCACTCTCCCGTAATGGCAGCATTAGCATCTTTTATGTCACATGAAAGTAAATGAGGGGTCATATTACTGGGTTAGTAAATCATGCTATTGCAATTTGAGCTTCTCTCTATCGGGCTGGGGCTGCAATCCTATGCACACTTACACTTACTTGCTTCTTCTGAGTGAACATGGTTAGGTTTGTGCTGCATGCCACGTGCATCAGAGGATTCTGGACTTCAAGACATGTTCATGTTGATGATAATTAATGAAGATGATGATGATTCAATTAACGTATAGCTTGACTTTTTTAAAAAAAAACAATGTAACACCCGGTATATATCCATGAAGGATCTCAAAGTTCATGGCTGAGGGCATATCTTCATCTTATGCAAATACAGCCGACAGCCTGTTTAGAGCTGCATAAATTCATGCACCAAGTCACAAAGCTAACAATAGGGGTATGGGGGGGGGGACACACAGGGAGGGGGAGTGCGAGAAGCCTGAGCAATGAAGGAAAGGAGATGGTAAGAGAGATAGTTACAAGAGAGCTCTTCCAGATGGCAGGAGCAGCAAAGCACAGAGCACAAAGGGAATGGTAATTACGCCCATATTGCAGGGGGGGGGGGATCATTCAGAAGAAGGATGGAAGAGCATTGGATTTGCTAGGCCCAGCTGCACCACAAAAAGCAGAGCTATAATTGAACTTGCGACTGAAAACAGAAAGCTTTGTTTCCATCAAGCACCTACTGAGACTACAGCAAGCCAGACTAGGGCTCTCGTTGTATTTACCTGGCACTACACAGATCTCTGCCTGTCCTGGAAATGTTGAGACCTTTTTCCATCACTAGTGAGCTGGGAGTTAGGAAGATGATTAACAAGGGATCCATTGGATTAATGAGATCCATTGGATTTCTTGACAGAGGAATCAATGGTTCCGCTTGACATGGCGTCTCACACACAGTAGAAATGGGGGAGGAATGGATAGAGAGCTTTTATACTAAAGAGAAAATAGGAGAAAATTAACAGGAGGAGCTTGCATACTAGACGAAAATTGAACACAATAATCAACCCTTTGACATGACAGCTGATGACTGTGTACAGAAATGTATATGTTAAGAAGACTTGCGGCAGCCTAACCTTTGCCATGCTGAAAGTCATGTGTAGATGCTTTGGAGCAGTTTCTGCATGAAAGCATCGTGGATGAGAGTGAGATAGGAAGAAGTCAGGGGTGAAATGGATGATGAAAGGTATCTTTCTCGTGCAAGCACGAACCATAAGGAGGCAGCATCACCTAGAACATGGGGTTAGTTCAATCCTACTGAGTGGTTGGAAAGGCTTACCTGGATGTCAGGGAAACCTACCTGTGCCCAGCTTCACTGAAACCTCCTACTTACCAGAGGATTTGGTGTGGCTGTGGGTGTGTGCGAGTGCATGTGTGAAGAATTCATAGGTAAAGGTAAAGGTATCCCTTGACAATTAAGTCCAGTCGTGTCCGACTCTAGGGAGCGGTGCGCATCTCCGTTTCAAAGCCGAAGAGCCAGCGCTGTCCGAAGACGTTTCCATGGTCATGTGGCCGGCATGACTCAACACCAAGGCGCATGGAACGCTGTTACCGTCCTGCTGACGCGGTACCTATTAATCTACTTGCAATTTCTTGCTTTAGAACTGCTAGATTGGCAGGAACCGTCGCACGGATTCGAACTGCCGACCTTTCGATTGACAGCTCATAGTTCAGTTCAAAAGCCCATTCTTAGATATAGTCAAGATGCTTTTTTAAAAAATATAAAAAGTAACATGTCTTAAGAGCATATGTTGTAGATTTTTTTTTTAATATGTGTGAGATGCTCCTGAGGAATAATCACATGTGATCTGAAACATGTGTGAGGTGTCCCTGCAACCTTTTCCAAAGCAAGAACATTTTGGTTAATCCTTCCCTCCTTAGCCTACTGCTGAAGACATCAACATGGTATACACTTCATGTGTCAATTAATGAGGGAGATGTGCAGCTCATTCGCACTTCGTCATAAGGTGCTTCTTTTAACTTCCTAAGCCTTCCAGGATAAATGAAGTTCCACACCAGAATAATGCCACATTCTAATGCCACAGGTAAGTTCTTACTAATGTAGTTCAGATTAATTCAGTCAACATGACTACCACACTTGACCTCTGTGCTGTGTTCACAGTTATTATCCAGGACTGGAATCTTCTCACCATATATTCATGTGTAGACTGAATATGGAAAAATCTTCCCTTATCATCTCTTTAAGCCAGGCCTGGCCAAAGCAGTCCAATTCTGGTGCTCCTGGGTGCAACCCCCCCCATTGCCATCACTGCTGTGGTGCCTTCCTTACTTCCTGTGCATTGGCATGTCTTCAAAACTAGCTAGCATGGGGGGAGGTCACAGGAAAGATCCTCCCTGGACTAGCTGGTGTTGGACAAGCACTGGTGGGAGAGGAGGTAAGAAGCAGTTGATCTTCCTGATGGCGGTTCTGGAGGGAATGCCATTGGAAACAGGACTGTAGTGAACAGTGACTACGTTCTCCTCCAGCTCCACAGCCATGATTCTTGGAAGTGGTGCCAGAGGAGAAGGTGAGCCACACCCCTACCTTCTTCGCTTGCCAAGGGAAGCAAGCGAAAAGAGGATGGGGGGGGGGAAATGGCTGGGGGGAAATGGCTGGGGGGGAAATGGCAAGTGAAAAGAGGATGGGGGGAAATGGCTGGGAAACTGGACATGTGGTTCACTAGGAGGGGGAGTGGTAGTCAGACACAGGGGTGAGATACTCCCATTCAGTTTCCTGCTTCCCCCAGCCCACTGCTCGAGGTGAGTGCTTCAGTCAGCCTCATGGCTGAGCCACCCCTGCTTTAAGCTCTCTAGCTGTGAGGAGGGCTGAGCAAAAATGTCTCCCTGAATGTTGCCACCCTATGAAAACACTTTCGGTACACTTTCGGTGACACTTTGGGGAGATGCGGCATGAGCCACTGGGGCTAGAAGCAGTATCCTTCAGCTCTGTGGATGGAAACATCATCCTGGGCAGTAAAGGGTTCTCAGTCTCTGGACTGGACACCATTCACCCAGCGCTAGACCCATGGTCTCTTGCAAGCAGAGAGACCTAGAGAAGTCTTCCTGTTTAAACTGGGACTTTGTCTGGGAAACAATTGTCTCTTGGCTCTGGTGTCCAGCTTATTCTCTGGTTCCTGCTGGATTGCTGCTCACAGCTCAGCACTGGCAGAAGGGTTGTGAATAGGGTGAAGTGTTTGTCACTGATGGCCCTGACAGTGGAGTCAACACAATGTTTCCTAATGCTGCCTGCCGCCATCACCCCTATTCCTCTGTGCAGAGTGAAAGTAGGAAGACTTGAATTTACTCTGAATGGGCTTTATGATGACACCACATAGCCAATCAGAACTGGCTTTGTACTAACATCACAGAGATAAACAGACTGAGAGGGCAATGCTTCCTATCCTCATTCTCATACAGAGGATGGGAAAAAATGGCAGTGGGGAGTACAGTCACTACTGCCAGGACTGCAAACAAGTGGTGAAGAAGGAGTGAACAAGGTGAGGAAGAGGCTTTCATGAAATCTTTTGTCCCCAAAGCTCCTTACTCAGACAAAAATAAAAAAATGGTTGTGGAACATTTAGCTTAGGCATAGTTGTGAACATTCACAACACATTTTCTTCCAATGAAGAGTACTTTACAGTCTAGACAAATCTACTGCTCACAGCTGGGACTGACCTTTTTAGAGCTCGGCAGTTTTAAGAGTGAGGGATTTCCAGACATATATGAAAATTTATCTGCTGTCTGCCACGCTGAAACTTGTTTAGAAGGTGCTATTTATCTACTTGATTTTCACTGTGCATTTCATATTTCCAGAAATATCCCATCTCTGCAGAGATGGAGGAGGTAGGTTTGGAGCCGCAGTAGAAGAAAGATTGTGACAAATAGCTTTTGCTGAATCCTTCTCTGTTTTGTTATTCGAATCAATGAGCACCTGCCCATAGGTCTTTCAGACTGATTTTGTCTGCCATATCTAGACGATCATTTACATTTTGTCTTCCTCTCAGTGGAGGGAATCAAGCCTGTTTTGAAATGATATGCTCTGACCCCCAACATGTGTCCCTTAATCTTTACATGGATGAGGGTTGAGTATAGCTACTTCATGGGAAAACAGGGTTGGCCCTGCGGTTAGGCAACGTGAAGTGGACAACTTCAGACAGCAGATTTGGGGCACCCTTAAAAAGCTACAAATAGCAGTTGTTTAGTTAAATATTATTTTTATTTTTATTTTTCACATTTTTATACCGCCCTTCCTCCAAGGAGCTCAGAGTGGTGTACATATTTCCTCCCCTCCTTTTGTCCTCACAACAACCCTGTGAGGTAGGTGGGGCTAAGAGATAGTGACTGGCCCAAGATCACCCAGGAAGCTTCGTGGCTGAGCGGGGATTTGAACCTGGATCTTCCAGGTCTAAGTCCAACTCCCAATCCCTACGGAATCTGCAACAATTTGTTGCCTCTTTCTCCTACTCCACATGTTCTGCTGTTGACCAGTGGCGTTGCTGGAGGTGGGGCAGAACACTAAGTTCCGCATCGCCCTGACCTCCGTTACTCACCGGCACGAGGCGGCCCCACCCCCTCGCCTTCGGAGCCATTCAGTGGCAGGGAGACTCCCTGCACGTTACCTTTGCCCCACTGAATGGCTCCGAAGGCGAGGGGGCGGGGTCGCCTTGTGCCGGTGAGTAACGGAGGTCAGGGCGATGCGGAACTTAGTGTTCTGCCCCACCTCCAGCAACGCTACTGCTGTTGACTTTTTCCAACTATCACCCTAACATTACAGTATATGGTTCCTGGGGGCCACAAAACATGCTCAGTCTCCATCAGGTTGTTTTTTGGGGTAAGGGAGTGGTTCCCTTTACTTTTTCTTTCAATTTACAAGTATATGACCCTGTGAGTTCCTAGGGTTTGCATCACCCAGTGTGGGAGATCAGTGCGTCACCCCCATGATGGACCTCCTCCCATGCAGTGGTTGGGACAATGCATCATCGCCTCATCCCTGCATCATCGCCCCATCTCCCACTTAATCAAAATGACACCTTTAAATTACAATATTATACACACAGTTTAATGTATGTTTGCAGTCTAAACAGAGGGGACACTAGGGTTTACATCACCCAACGTGAGAGCTCAGTGCATCACTCCCATGATAGACCCCAGAGGTGAATAGGGAGAAACAAGGTTGGACTCAGCTGTGTTCTACAAAAGATGCTCATCGGGCAGGACTATGTATTTTTACAGATTACTCCTGGTCAGTGGTGTCACTAGGGTTGGTGTCACCCAGTCTGGTAACTCATGGTGTCATCTCCATTAGCTTTATTTATTTTAATATATAACAGTACAGGTCACCCAACAAATCAGTAACCAACTCGGCTCTCAGAACAATCAGTCTCATTGATCTGTTTTGAGTTAAGGAAATCCACTTTTTGTTACATAAGGCAGTTGTGTTTTCTGTTTCAGGTTATTTGGCTATAACGTTTGATAGAATACAGATACAGTGTGTTGCATTGCATTATGCATGAAATTACACATCGAATGATATATAGCATAATGATATTATTCATAAAGACAAAGTTTTCACAATTTTGGCCACTGGTGGTGTCACAGCCCCCCCCCGGGATGTCACCTGGTGCAGTCCGCACCCACTGCATCAGCGTAGGGACACCACAGGCAGGGGGTGCCATGGGGTCAAGTGCAGGGTTTGGTCTCCAGGCCCTAAGTAACCTGGCACTGCTTGCATATGTTCCGTATAGACGTAGTAGTATCTCTTAGTGCACAATGTAGTGCCATTATTTCATGCCACACTTGCCAAGAAAATGGGTCACCACTATAGTAAAAGTAAAAACTTTTTGGAATAATATCTAAACATCCTTTATTTATCTCTTTCTCACCATCTATCAATCCACAGTGTATTTTTTTTTTTAGTCTTTTGGCATTTCGACATATGATCTCTGCATGTTGTGCAGGAACATATGACAAATAGGATGGCCTGAGCTGTATTTATCCAGGTGTTTGTACTCATAAAAGTCTGACACTTTAAACATTAATATCTCTTGCTATGTCAGTACATATTGAGTGATTTTGTCGACAGGGATTGTGAGTCCATTTTGGCTTAGGATTTAAGCAATGCAACCTCTCACTCCTTGATTTTTTAGGTTAAATTCTCCATAGTATATAACTGGGTCTGCAAGCTGGAAGAGCAGATGGGGTAATTTAATTCCTTGAAACTATTGGATTCGTGACAGATGCATACCACGTAGTGACGGGTTCCATCTGGCGTGCACATTGGCTGTTGCAAAGATGCTTAGTAAGAGAATGTCAAAACAGATGTAATGGCATCGGCATGGCATTAGTGGAAACATACACTTACTGTTCTGTAAGAAATGCGATGTCTCTCACAGTTACAAGTTTGGTCTGTGAGCCACAGCTCAGTGAAGCCAGGGGAGATGTACTGCTCCCTTTGGGCAGAACAACACAAACCTGTACATGGTGGGATAGCACAAACACAGGAGTGGAAGAAACTCGCTCCCAAGGAGTTTCCTCCCTCTTCCTTCTTTGCCAGTTTTTTGCCACCTGGTTAATTAAGACCTGACTGTTTTGCTATGCCGTTAGTAACACTGTTATATGACACTGTTATATGTTATATAATACTCTTCAGGGCCTCTGAGAGGGGGGTTTAAGGGGGTAATTTGTACCCGGATCCAGGGCAAAAAATGGGTCAAAAAGGGGGCCCTGGAGCAAAAAAAGGGGCCCAGAAGCCAAATTCATATGTAGGGAAGGGGCCCAAAAGAATTCATATGTAGGGAAGGGGCCCAAAATTCCTCTGAATGGCCCTGATATTCTTGAGTGGAATACTTGATATCTATTCGCTATTATCTTATCCTGCTTTATTCTGTGCTGGTGTTGTTTTAATGGCTGTTGTACCTCTTGTTTTGATATTGACTGATTGACTTGATATTGACTTGTTGACTGATTTTAATGTATTTTTAAAAACCATTTTCCCCCGCTGTTAGCTACCTTGAGCAGTTTAGACTTTAGATAAAATAGAAAAGCAGGAAACAAATATGTTTAATAAATACACAAGGACATTCAGTGTGGGGAAAAACAATCCATGGATGGGATGGATCCCTGCCCATGTCCAGGCAGTTTTTCCCTCAACTGGGCCTGCTTCTGTGTTTGGAGTTCTTCAATCCTAAATGCTAAACAGCCCCTTCTCCTTAATCTTTAAATGGAAAAGCGCAGAGGTTGATGGTGGCTCAGTGACAAAACCCAATTCAGGTTCTTAAAGGAGCAGTCTGCTAATTTTCTAGCACTGTTTCAAAGACCGTGGCTTCTGTTTGATTTGTATGCTAAAGTAAACAGGGCAAACCTATTAAAGCAAATATGACCAGGGATCAAGTCTCTGACTCCAAGTCTTGAGTCATGTCCCAAGTCTCTGGGTTCAAGTCTCAAGTCAAGTCAGAGGCATTGCTACGGTGGGGGCGGTACTGTAAGTTCCGCCCCGCTGCCTGTTGCCTTCGCCACACTGAATGGCTGCAACGGCGAGGGAGCGGGGCCACTTCGTAACAGAGATTAAATGGGGACTAGGACGGGGCGGAACTTATAGTACTGCCCCCACCGTAGTGATGCCTCTGAGTCAAATCCCAAGTCTTTTCCCCCCCATGTCCTGAGTTTTTGGTTGCGAGTTGCGATTCCCTATCTATTTAATGGGGAAAACGGGTTTAGACCTGAATAAAATTGGGCTTGTCATAAAAGGCTCCAAGTCTCGAGTCGAGTCTTTTACAATCGCCAAGTCAAGTCCAAGTCAAGTCACTTGAGTCCGACTCAAGTCTGAGTCAATAGACTCAAGTCCACATCACTGAATATGACCCCTATTGGGATACCAAGCTAGCTCATTTAACCTACATTGACAACTCCTCTTGAAAGATAGCTGATTTAGCTGTGGAAAGGCTGTGTCTGTCTGTTTATGCTCTATAATTCTGCCAGCAGATCAGAATTGGCTCTTCAAACAACCTCTTAATCCTGGCTGAGAACAAAGCTAAAAACTCTAAATATAACCCTCTCAAATGAATGACTTTCCTAGAGAATTGAGTTGCAGAAAGCTGGTGCTTCATTCTGGCTTCAAAAATACGCTCAGTGGTTTGCAAGTATGCACCTTGATATCTAAATATACGGTATGTTTGCTTGAGATTCCTTAGCCATGTTAGGAACTGCTTTGGTGCATTCCGTCTAGAAATATTTGGCACCAATATTAGTACTGCTTTGAGCGACACTGAGGGTACAAGCACTCAAAAGACCATGCACCTCAGGCAGAAGCCCTTGATTCTCTTACATATATTCACATGTCTGGCAATATTGACTACCGGCCTCAACAGCAATGGTATATAGAGGTAATGTGTTCCCTTACTGAACTAACAGCACAATCCTGGGTATGGAATGTAAAGTATGTTCGCGATGCCTCGGGAGTAAGGGAGGTGGGCGCAAGGCTGGCCTCCCTCACTTTGTTGCTGGCCCGAGGATGTGGCCGCCAGAGGAAGGTAAGTCATTTGCCAGTGACTCTCACATGACCTTTTATAGATTTGGAACAGGGAACTTTTTTCATTTCTTTTGTTACGCAAACTACTTTGTGAACTTTTTTGTTGTTGAAAAGTGATATATAAATATTCTTAATAACGCTAATATACATGAAGTAAAGAAAGGGACTTCTCATTTTTTTCTCTTCTATGATTATGATTCCAAAAGAGTTTTCATGCCTTTTGCCCCATTTCCCCCCCAAGTAAAATGAGTCTCTTCATACAAAAGCAGCAAAACAGAGAAGCAGAGAGGTAAGGATGGCTTGGACTTCTTTTATGAGACACATATAAAAAAAAGCATCCCCCCCACTTATTTTTGGTCTTGAATGTAAATTTAATGTCAAAGTTAAATATTTATATGATTTCCTGAGCTTGGGGAAACATTTTAATTTACATTTTAATGTAAAGGAAGGAAGCAGTCGTTCTCGAGACTTCTTCCACAAAAAAATTACCTAGGGATTTATAAAAGAATTTATATTCGGGCTATTTGATACTATGTGACTTGAATGTCCTTTTCTCAGAATACATTGTTGGATGACGTTGTTTTCTGGTGTTTCTTCCCTGTATGTACAGTACTGTACTACATCTTTTAGCCTGGATGGCTACATCTTTTATTTTTTTTATTTTTGCAAACAATTCTGGCAATGGTTTGTATATCCGCATGTACAAAGTTCTCCATTAGCAAGTAGCAGGTAACGTGACAATATTATAAAATGTTTGCATATAGGTTTCTTTTAGCTTGTGACGCATGAGCCAATATATGGGAGTATATACGTATATCCAATGTGTAAATATGGGCAGGATCCCAGGCAGAGTTAAGCCTTGTGAATCCCATTGGATTCAATTTGGGAATCAAACAGGTGTTTTTTGAGGGAATGTTAAAGTGCTTGACTTTGACGGGTTATACCATAGAATGGCATACTTCACCTGTCTCTAACTGAACATGGGTCGATATTAATCTTTTTATTTATTAGAGTAGATATTACTTCAGGCATCCTGAGTCTAGAGCAGGGGTCGCCAACCTTCCACTATTAGGGCCTCTGCGTTCTTAAGAGTTGTGTAGAATAGTGTTTCTCAATCTGTGGTATGCGTACCCCCAGGGGTATGCAGGCCACAGGTTGGGGGTACGCGAGATGGTCCCCCTTATCAGCTGCTGCGATCAGCAAACAAAAAAGCGATCAGCAGCTGATAAGGGGGAGCGGAAAACAGCGAAATTCCGCCTGGCAGCTTCCCTTACCTTGTTTCCTTGCTGCCTCCATCTTGAAACTTGCGAAAATCTCACGAGATTCAAGATGGAGGTGGCCAAATCTAGGGGCAGCCAGGAAACAAGGTAAGGGAAGATGCCGGAGGGGCATTTGGGGTAAAAAACGGGGTCATTTGGGGTATTCGGCAGGGCTGTAGCTTTACCCTCTGGGTTGCAGCACAAGTGGAAGAACCCGCCCGGCCACGCCGCAGCCCGGTAAAAATGGGATAATTTGGGGTAAAGCTGTAACTTTACCCTCCGGGTTGCGGCGCAAGTGGGAGGACCCGCCCGGCCGTGCCGCAGCCTGGGTAAAAATACTTTTTTTGGGTGCTCTTTTGGGCCCCCCGGGGTACGCGGCCTTTGGGGGCCTGCGTAGGGGGTACGCGGGCCCCAAAAAGTTGAGGAACTCTGGTGTAGAAGACAGAATCTTGGCAGCTGCAAGTGCTGATGGTGCTGCTAAAGCAGCTGCACCTACTGAAATGCCCTCACCTATACAACCATTTAAAGGGCCAGCATTCATGTTGAAAGGCTGGCCACCATTGGTCTAGACTCTGTCACTGGTCAAAGAGGACCTGTGAGGTTGCACCCCCTGCTTCCCAATCCGAAGATAAACACTGTGGCAAGAGAAAGATCTCTGCCAGAGAATGGTGCTGCTTCGGGGAGCTCTTCTCTCTCCGTGCCTGAAATAACTCTGCATCAATGGCCAATTGCCTGGGGATTGGAGAAGTGAGTGGAAATATCCACTCACTGGCTTCTGCCATCAGTCAGATTACGATGGCGCCCCTGGGTTGTTCTGTATTGTAATTTGTTGTAAGCCACCTTGGAGGTCATTTTGAGTGAAGGAAACAAATAAGCGGTCCTGAGCTAGCAAGAGGCAATCCATCCATGGAAGCAAGGAAGAGAAGCTCCCCTGAATGGTCCTCCTAGCTGAGGGAGGGACAGGAAGCTCAAACAAGGGGATATCCAGTAGGGCTGCAGTGAAACAGGGAAAAAGCTTTGGCGGGAAAACTGTTGCTGATGGTAAAAAGTACCTCCCCTGCTTTGTTGTTGTTGTTGTTTCTGATGTTGCTATGAAAGGGGAAAAAAGAGCTCACTCATTCATGAGGGCAATGCTGATACAGAGAACATTGCTCTTGCTCTTGTGGGGTTGAATATTCCCAGGAAGAAAATCCAGTGTATTTAAACAATGGTAGTAATGCAGCACTAGAAGGGGATTTGCAATGAACAATTTATGCCATTTGTGGACATATTTTTTTTGTTGTAATCCCCTCTGAAAGCACTATTTTTGTCCCCAAAAACAGAAGAGGTGAACATTTGGTGCAGCCCTGACAGCAGCTACTGTTGTTACACAATCCTAAAGATTGTGCTTATTCTGATTGTTTTATTTGTTTGTTGGAATTTGCTTCCTAAAACTATAGTACATTAACAGCCCAATCTTTCCTAACTTTACGCTCTGCGATGCAGCGAAGCTGGTGCAGCCAATGCTGCATCCAGGGCGCAGAGAGATGGTGGGAGGTCACCTTGGGGGAAGGGAACATTTGTCCCCTTACCCTGGGTAAAGCCCCTGCCACCCGAAAGAGCCTCCTCGGATCTGCACCAGGTATTTCGCTGGCGCAAATCCAGGAGCCCTGTATAGGGCAAACCGGCCCAGGGAAGGGGGACAGGATTCGGTGTGCGCTGCCACCACCGATCTCACCCCCTTCATGGTCCAGTCAGCCCCATTGCCACCCTCCCCCTGCCCCGGAACAATAAACTTTTAGTCATAAGCACAGCTCTTGCTAATGCAAACCGGCACGTATCTGAATTTGGTCTTTAGTCAATGTTGCGTATTCTCCATGTGAACAATGCAGGATTATGATCCTGTGAAGAAACTGGCAACTTTAGAATCAAATACAGTACAGTACACCGTACATGTACATACATATTCATCTAAAAAACAAACAAACCATGTTTCTAGTTCTCTTGGTCAAAAATAACAGCTTGAGAGGCATGTAGGCAGATTCTAGTGAAGGCTAATACAAATTGCTGGCTTAAATATTTTTTTAGAAAATAAGAAAAATTGCTGACTTGGAATCATGATTAGAGTTTCTGTGCCTTGCATCCTTGTTTCCCTCTGAATGCTTCCAGTTTCTGAGCCCTTTTCCATAGCTGTCATGCCCTTAACTTCTTTTATTTCATTTATGTCATGCCTTTCTTCCATCATATAATTGAAAATGGTTTACATGGGCTTCCAAGGTGATCTCCCATCCAAGCATTAACTAGGGCCAAGATCTACTTATTCTCAGCACGGTCATGTGTCATGATATCATATATTTTCAGTTCAGGTCTTGGGACATGCTTTCACCTTGTGTGACACACCAGAATTGTCCTTAACTATATTTATTTTATTTATTTACCATATTTCTATCCCGCCTTTCTCCCACGGGACCCAAGGCCTAATTATTTATAGGGGTACCTGCTCTGGTATATCAATCATTCCTTCTCTTCTAAATTATTTGAAGATATGACTCTTGGAAGCAGAACTAAGCATGCAACATTAAACAATGTTACTTGTTTTGTACTAGTGTTTCTACAGTACCTTCTTCATGTAGATCTTTTAAATTCAGAATCTCGGCTGTTTTAATATCGAAGACAAACTAGACTACTCATTGTGCCTTGGCCAATATAGCCATCCTAAGAAATGGGTTTCATGGTGGAAAGGCTTTGATAAATGTCAGTACATAACAGCAGCAGCAGCAACAACCACAACCACCACCACCACCACCACTACCACAACAACAACAAAACCAGGCCTCCAAATTAAGGAATTTACATATGCCTTCAAGAAAACATGCTAACATTCCACTACAGGGAATAAAAACTATATGGTTGAACTAATAATTTTTTTCTTGAGCTTGAGGGAGCTTGGAACACTAAGGTACAGAATGACACTCAGAGCAGGTACCCCTATAAATAATTAGGCATATAATATTTCTACAGCTGTTCAAAACCAGATGTTTTTGCTTTTTTAGGCTTAAAGTAACTTCCTTCCTTTGCAGGGAAAAAAGCCAAGTCTGTCAGGATCTATAAACTCATCCTGAAAGGAGGAGACAAGTTTGGAGAGACCTAAATCTGAACGTAGGCATTCAAACACTCTGAAGAAAAGGGAGAGCAACAAAATAGGCCAGTGAAGTTGAGAGTTGCAATTTAATGTGACCTTTATTTAAAGGGGAACTTGAAAAGAGATTGAGGGCTGTTTCAGCTGCGACAAGTTTTCTAACTAGAGCAAGGGTGGGGAACCTATTTGTGGTGGAGGGCCATTTCCCCATGGGGGAAATGTGTTGCGGGCTGTGCGCCCCTCCACTGCAAATGTCCCCCCCGGCACGTGCGCACACACCTCCCCCATCGCGCATGCCCACCCCCCATCGCGCATGATCACTCCCACCCCCACCGCTCTCCTCCTTACCTTCAGCCTCTGGGCTGCCACCGCGGCCCCGCTCTCACCTCGAAGCGACTCCTTCTGAAATCGGCTGTTCGTACATGTGCAGTACGACGTTGATGCCAAGACAGGGCAATCTCTTGGCGTCAGCGTCGTACTGCACATGTACAGAACAGCCGATTTCAGAAGGAGTCGCTTCGAGGTAAGCGCGGCGCGTCACCTTGAAACTGTTCCGTACATTCGCAGTACGACGCTGACGCCAAGAGATTGCCCTATCTTGGCGTCAGCGTCATACTGCGCATGTACGAACAGCCGATTTCAGAAGGAGTCACTTCGAGGTGAGCGTGGGGCCTCCGGAGCCTCCGGTCCGGTCTCACGCGGGCCGGGCCGGATTGCCCCACGGTCCTGATCCGGCCCACGGGCCGGAGGTTCCCCACCGCTGAACTAGAGAATACCTCCATGCAGGAAAAATAAAACCATACAAATCCCTGTAGTGTTTATGTGTTTCAGACTCTCTCTCTCTCTCTCTCTCTCTCTCTCTCTCTCAGTCTCACACATGCATGCACGCACGCACGCACACGCACACACACACACACACACACACACACACACACACACACACACACACACGTATCTTGCTGCATGTGAGACTGGCATTTCTTTGCGTTCCTTACAATTTGGAGTTGGGAAACTGAATACCATTTTCAAGACTGAAGACAGTGTAGAATGAGACCTAGTCTAGACATGCAACAGAATGAGGTGGGAATAAGTTCTGAAGGAACTGAATGAACTGTATAGGACTGCAAGTTGAGGCTTACATTTTTGAATGTGGAAGATTCACGGCAAGCACAAAACTAACAGAGCAGGAAGCGAGATGAGGACTTCTCTCTCTGATGTGCCTTTTTTGGCACAGTCCATCCTATCGCCATATTTGGCTGCATGTGTAGACCTGACCTATGTTAGGGTGGAGTCACACTATCTACCTCTTTCTTTGACATTATTGCAGTGAATGATGGTATAGTCATAAGTTTGGCATCAAATATAATGGGTAAGGACTTATGCCATGTCCAGTGGAGAATGAAACAGGTATGTGGTAATCATCACATCTACTAATTACAATATGTCACTTGGCCGTAATGCTATGCATACATCCATTGGAATAAGCCCCACAGACTCACAGTGCAATCCTATGCATGTCTACCCAGAAGTAAGCCCTGTTGAGTTCAATATAATTTACTCCCAGGTGTGTAAAGGATTGCAGCCTCAGCAAACATGCATATGATCTGTTGTCACTCATGTAACTCCACATCAGATATTTCTGACTGAATTTTACAGTGCAAGTACACCTTTACCTTTAAGTATTCCCTCCATGCCCCCATTTGTCATAGGATGCTGCCTACGAAAATAGTTAAACCAAAGTACTATATGTGCTCAAGTTCAATTATTTTAATGCATTTCTGTGGCGGCCTTCTGGCAGATCTGTGGCTTAAATGGTTTGTAAATGCTATTCAGTCTCATGTTTTGTTTTGTTTTTTGCTGTATCTGGTACAGTTGTGTAAGGTCTCTTTAGTTTCACTGCATGATATGAAAGCAATATGTTGCTCTTTCAGTGGGATTTGGAGGCACTTTAGAGCAGCTTCCCAGGCCCTAAGAGGGTCTAAAGGTATTTACTATTGTTTTGATGTATTGTGGGCTGAGTCAATTTATTCTTGCAGTTCTTGGGCCAGTAATATGTTACCAAGACACCTATGGTCATTTTTCCTACTGTTCAACTATATCCGAACATATTACTTTGGCTCACAGTTCAACATATATGTCTCCAAACCCAGGCTTTTAATCTGATCCAGAATTCTCCGGGGGTTACTTAGCCCCAGGACCTCTTTTCAACACCAGAACTCAGTCCTGGAAATTATAACAGAGAACAAGTTTCCTCTGAACATGTGCAGGGTACTTTTCTCTTATTGCTGTGTGTACAGTATAGTCTTGGCCAGCTCCTATATATCTAGCATTCGGAGGAACGCTGCCAGATCAGTGGCGGTGGGTGTCTCAGTGGTGAAAGCCTTTAGCTGTGGCAAATCTCAGATGATAATTTGTATGGTGTGTTTGTACACCCCCCCCCCCCGGGCAGGCCAGCTACTGCCCAAATGTCAACACTTCTTTGCTCAAAACCAATTTCAGCACTACACTACTAAATGTCAATGTGAGATGAGGTACATACAGGGGTACGACCCTTCCCCACGTAGATGCAGCATTGGTATGTGGAGGAGTCCCATAAGCAGTCAACAGAGCTCTAACTGCGGGGTGTGTGCACATAGGTGCATGCACAGGCAACATGAGCCGAGGGGGAGGATGAAGATATGGGGGATATGTACATGTCTGTCATTACCTAGACTGCTATGGAATCCGAGGAGCGGAGAAACAAAACTCTGCTGAGGCCGATGAGGATTTTTCCACCTATAGGCACCACACCCACAAATGGGGAAGGATTCTATCCAAAGTCTTCTGTGTCCATTTTATTTTGGATGGAGGACATACTGGTAAGTGGGGATGCAAATGGTTAACTCTCCTCAGCTACGTTCCAATCCCTCTGAACAACAACAATGGCAGTAGGGTTATTACAGTACAGTATCTCCCAGACAATGGTTTGCCCACTTGTAGAGTGTAGTTTACTCATGATAGAATTTTCAAGTGCTAGTTCTGTAAAGCTTCATTCTCCCCTCCCCCTCAAGAGCTACCCGTTGTAGCATAATAGCAATGGCCTTGCATTAGGAGCCAATACCTACTTCACACAGGTGTTGCTATGGCTGCTGAATCTGATGTGTCAGGCAGATATGCGGACTTGAATAATTCTCTCTAAACCAAATAAAAGAGATGGCAGAAAATAGACAAAGATAATTACATTTTAAAGCCGATATAATTTACTATCTAAAATACCTGGCTTTCGAAAGTGGCTTTTGGCTACTGGAGCATTTCCGGAAGTCAAATAAAAACATGGTCCAAATGTTTGAAGTACTTTGCAATACACACAGGTTTCCAATGTATTACAACTATGTAATAGCATATAATTTTATATTATTATTAAAAATATTTACCGTATTGTCCCGAATATAAGACACACCTGATTATAAGACGCACCCTTAAAGTTTGGTGCTATTAAAAAAATTTAATTAAATCACTGGCATTAAATTTATACCAGTGATTTAACGAACAGTGCAATCATGTGCATGTCCCACTGTTCTCAATGGAGCTTACTCTCAGGAAAGTGTGCACAGAATTGCAGCCTAAACCATTCATTGCCTGGGGAGGGGGGATGAAAGTGTATGTGATCTTGCTTTACAAAAGGATACAAAACCCAGCAGACCAGAGAATGAAAATTAACAACTGATTACAGCCTGGAAAGGGGAGAGGTATGTGTGCTCTTGTTTTAACAAAGAAAAAGGACATACCATAAGCCCTCCAGGGCAGAGAAGGAGCCCACTGTATCTCTGCCATTATCTCCACTAAAAACAAACACGTGCTCCGAAATCTCCTCTTAGCCTCGCCGCTTCTTCCAGCAATGTCCCATGCCATTCAAAGGCCCTCACTGCACAGCTGAGCAGCAGCAGTGAGTATTTTGCTGCCCTTTCTCTGCTGAGCCTGGGGGAGGGGCGGCTGCCAAATTGCAACAGCCTGATTATAAGACGCACCCCCAGTTAAAAAACTTAAATTAGGAGAAAAAAGTGAGTCTTATACTCAGACCAATACGGTATATACCGCTTTTCAAGAAAAAAGTAGTTCCCAAAGCAATTTACATAGCAATTAAATCAAAACTGTATGCATCGCACGTACTATAGTTTGTAAATGGTTTTTTACTAGGTGCATCCTTTCGTTATGTGCATTCTAGATGCATTCTGTGCATCCTAGGTGCACAGAATGACGCATTTGGGGTCTTGAACAAGTCTCATTAATTGATCTGAATTGTGCCCAGTGATTAAAATATGAGTTTTGGTCGCATAGCAGCCAGTGCTCCATGGAATGTCTGAGTGGACACAGCCACATGGGGGAAATTCTGAAACCTGGCTCCCTCCCTCCTTTCATTCATTCTTCCTCATGTATGGATAAAGAACACACGGTAGTCTAGAGCTGCTCCAGAGCATGTGCAATTAATGCCATCTTGGACCCTTTAAAATGGCCTTTTGGACCCAGGCAGCCCAATCCTGTCTAGTAGGACGCAGTGGCACAACTAAGACACCCACCACATCCTGAGAAGAATGGGGCCTGACAGCCGGAGGCCTCCTTGGGGTAAAGGGACAGGTTTGTCACCTTATCCTGAGTAGAACCCCAGCCACCCCAATGGGTCTACTCTATTCGCATGTGTGCCAGCTATTTTGGTGGCACACATTCAAGAGCCCTGTGTAACGGTGGCCAGGCCTGAGAAGGGGGATAAGATTTGGTGGAGGAGGCTTCCGACGATCCCGCCCCCTTCCTGGACCTGGCTGCCCAATCCCACCCCCCGGAATGCACTGTTCCGCCCTCCTCATCCCCCTCTGCTGCCCGGTGGGGAAGTCACCTTCCCCAGCAGGCGCATCTCCAGATATGCGGCGAGTAGAGTGGCTCTGGCCTCGGCGTTGGTGCTGCCTACTCACCAAGTGCCACAAATGTGCTTTAGGGGATGTTTGCAACATCCTAGACCAACGGAGCAGTCACTCCGCCGGTCCAAGAGTAGACCGGATTGTGCCGTGAGTAACCAACAATGCAATCCTATGCATGGCCACAGAATTAAGTTCTATTGTGCTTCTTCTGCTTTCATACAACATAGTAGTAGGACTACCATAATCACAACAGACCAGATTATTGACTGTATAATTTTAATTGTTCTGACAAAAAGACAAAGAAATTTCTTTTGTAGTTTACTTTGTAAAACAAAGAAAAACAAAGAATGACTATGCCAGGATGGAAAAAAGGCATTCCACTCAGGTATGTTGTGTATCTAGTTCTGTTATCCCCCACAGTTGAAAAATTGTGAAGACAAGGATAGAAAACAGGATTGCTTGAGGTATGAAATGCAGGACTGTTTCCCTGAAACGGATAACTGAGAGGCTACTCAAGCAGCAAAATAACTTTTGAAAGCCCATGCCGGAAATAAAAAGACGATGCCTTTGTCTCAGCAATCGGAAAGGGAAGTGAACAATATCAGCAAGTGGTTGCAGTCGCCGCTACCATCAAAACACCTTTGAAAACAGTGTTCAGAGGCTGACTCCAAAATATGTTGCATCTTATGCATATCTGAAAAGGAGACTTCACAATGAGCAATACGGCACTACCCAGACTGAGTCACTGCAGTTTGCAGTACACAGCCATTGAAAACATCTTGCTTCGAGAAGCTGGGTAAACAACCCAAGCTCTTTTATTTCGAGGCCATTTTATGTGCCAGTTTTATGGCTGCTGATGCAAACGTAAGTTTAGAAATCTGGGTAGGCAGAGTTGACAGCAGGGATAGAATTTATAGAGAGGGCAACAGGAACAATTGTGCCTGATCACCTGTATCAGAACCCCCACCCCCCAATTATTCATTAGGAATACCAATACCTCTGACTAATTGTGCAGTCCTGTGTAAGATGCGGTGGCCGGCCCTGTGCAGTTCCCGGGCCAGGCAGCCCGGGAGCACCTTGGGAGAAGGGGACGTTCATCCCCTTCCCGGGTTCAAGCCAGCTGGGGCCCTATGGGCCTCCTCAAATGTATATCAGCTATGAAGCTGATGTACATCTGAGGTGGGGGAGTAAGGCCGTCCAGGCCTGGGAACAGTAGCATCGTAACGTAGGGGGCCCTGGTGTCTAGGGTCCCAGGCGCCGAGCTTCCGGGGGGCGCTCACCTTGGACCCGAAGCTGGAGCGCGGCGCCCGCCCACAGCCATAGCGGGCGGGCGGCGCTCCAGCTTTTGTGTCTGAGGTGAGCGACAGCACCATCATCGCTGAAGCAATGCACGCAGCGCATGCCCAGACCCTGTGGCTGCGGGCGCACGCTGTGTGCATTGCCTAGACGACGAGGACGCTCTCTCGCTCCTCGGACTCGAAAGCTGGAGCTCGGCGCCCGCCCGCAGCCATAGCGGACGGCGCTCCAGCTTTCGAGTCCTGAGGGACAGCGTCGTTTGACATCACGTGACGTGATGGGGGCTCGGCCAGCCCCACCCCCCTAGCCCCAGGTGTCAGGAGGGCTGAAGACGCCACTGCCTGGGAATAGGCTGAGGATATCCCCGCCCTCCCCAGCCCAGGCTGGCCAATGGCCACCCCCCTGGCTGTCCTGTTCCACCCTCCCCCTGCCCCAACTGGTGCAGGACTTACTTCTGCTGGTGGGTGCTGGGTCCGGAGGGCAAACTATAGAGTTGTCACAAATGTGCTTTACGGCATGTCTGCGATAGCTTAGAGCGGTGTAGCGCGTGCTCCACCACTCTAGATTGCGCTGTAACTGTATGCACCAAGTTATTACACACTGCAGTTTTCCTTCTCCCCTCAATTGCTCAATGATCGCCCATCTGGTCTGCAGTCCTGGACAGCTCAGCACTCATACATAGCATATTGTCTGGTTCTTGCAGAAAGGCAGCGAAGGGCAGCAGTGAAATTGATAAGCTTTAGCCAGGTGGGGCAGACCTCACTTCATCTGGGACATCTGACAAAGTGTGCTCTGAGATCCACTAAAACTTATGCAACAATAAATGTGGTAGTCTTTAAGGTGCCAAGAGACTGTTGCTTGACTGAGCATCTGAGCAACATGGCTACTCTCTTAGGAATTTTCCACACTGTATTCTCAATTATCCAACAATATTCCCAATGGAATATAGCCAGTGAAGAAATAAAAAAGAACCCTTGCCTAGTTCTTGCCTAGTTACCTAAGATGCTAGATGGAAACATTTCTTTCCGAACACCTATTAATCCCTGTTCTCCCACATGGTAAATTATGCCCTGGAAATTTTAAGTATAAGATCTCACAAGATCCTTTCCCATCTTTTGTATGTCCCTGATTTTCTCATCATGGGTACACACCTAACTTCACTAATGAAGTCTTCCTAGATTTTCAGGGCTTGGTTTTGAATTAGTTGAAGCATGTTTTCAGCCTTATCCTTCCAGTAATTTATTTGATTCCTAAATGGTCACTGTTGAGGTAGTGAAGGAAGTCATTTGTCATGTCCATAACTTTTAATTTCTCTGCGCTCTACATTTTTGTGCTTCCCTTGAGAGAGACTCATTTTGGTTGCCCCAAAGCTAGGTGTTCCTCTCAGCGTCCACAGCTGGTCCAATTTTAGCTCTACTGCCAGATGCAATTTTCAAGTAGGAATTCATCTGACATCTCCTGAGGCCTTCACTTGCCTGATTGCAATTCACATTCTACCCAGTTGTGCAGCAGGCCTGTCAGCAAGCTATGGGGAAAAAAAAACCCTGTGCATAACTGCAGACTTGTTCAGATATGAACCCCAAGTATTCTTCCTAAGATTCAATAAAGGACCAGATTCTAAAGATACATATATTATCATCATGCACTGTAGCTTTGAGCTCTTTCGCCGACTGTATACACTGCTAAATAAATTATATACACACAGAGATAAAATGTAAATATTTTCAAGCCCAGAGGAATATTACATACAGTATATCTGCATACTTTCAGGAACAGTTCTTCGGTCCCACCCTGCCATGGAATACAGACTACTCGAGAGCTTCCCTAGTTTCTTTGACTCCCAGTGACTGACCCCCCCCCCGCGCGCTGGAAGTGACGTAATGGCTGCAGCCGTTATTCACCATACAGAGGCGCAGGGTGGGCGGGCCAAACACGGCAAACGGGACGATCCGCCCTGAAGCCTGCTGCCATGACACCCCCTGCCCGCCTGCCACTTGGGGCCCGATCCTGCCACCCAGGGGCCCACCACCCCAAGGCCCCCTCCGTTAACGACGCCACTGCTGACTCCAATTGCCCAATACAATAACGCCTATAGAACGAAGCAGGAAGATGCTACCAGTAAGCCAGTCAACAGCACCTGTTTAGAGCATCTTGGCAATGTCTTGCACCAGTTTACTGACTCCCAAAGTGGGAGGCATGGCTCCCAGGCGAGCCGCGGATACCAGCCAGGGGAGTCGTGGAGTGCCACGGAATCCTCTCGGAATACAGTGCAATGCCAATTGGCAGGCATCAACATAATGTGTAATAGAGAGCCACAGCCAAGAGTCAACAATGGTCAAGGGAGCCACGGGTCAAAAAAGGTTTGGGAAACACTGCTTTAGGGAATGTTTTCATTTGTGTTCTTTATGACACAAAATACTGAACCAAGACGTCTGGCTAGAAAGGGGGGGCAGGGATATTAGTGGAGAGGTGGAGCTACTCACAGAAGGGAATCCTTAAAGCACAAAGGGGGGGGGAATAACATGAAGCCAGCACTGTTAGAAAGAGGAAGTAAGGCAAGCTATGGCTGATTCATCAAGCAATGAAATTTCACAGGCAGCCATATTCCGTTTAAAAACTCTGCAGAACAAAAACACGCTCCTCCCCTACGACTTCACTCTCACAGTAGGCAAACAAGCATGCTGTGAACTCTGTTGTCCCTTCTTTTTGCCACCACCAAACTTCTCTGCCTCTTCCTCTCCTTCCAGGGAATGCTGGGAGTAGAAGGGGCTTCTTTTCCCACTCTCAGCACCCTTCTACCCAGTCTGGTTTAAAGAGGTGGCCAGGCGATGAAGGGACAGAAGGTGGTAGTGACAGCAATGATACTGCTGGCATGTGTTTGTGCACGTAATCCTCCCTGAAGAGTGAGCGATCACAACAGGCAGCTGCAGGGTGAAGTGCCTGGCTGGGCAGTGGCTGGGGAAGGCAGGGGAAAGGCACAGGGGAAAGGCACCCCCTGCCAGTCTGCCACCCCTCTCAGGCTGCTGCTCAAAGCAGCTGCCTCACCCAGCGTCATGGATGGGCCAACCCTGCCTTTTATACAACACTGTCTAACTGCACAGACTAGTCAATACTGCTCAGTAAAACAGCGACTGGTTTGCAACCCATTTGAAGGTTCACTTTTACAGGAGGCGCCTTGCTTCCTCCCATATTCACTTTGCTCATACTTTTTGTATGTACTGCAAATAAAGAGGTAGACAAAAACAAAAGCCTATGAAGAAATAATTTTGTCAGAGGAATATCATTTCATGTATTTCATGTTTTCATGTATTTCATCTCATGAAAATCCTTTGATTTATCCCTTCAGCACTGCATATTTTCCCCTCTCATAATGCGTTTTGCTTGCCAAATCCGCTTGTATAAACAAAGGAGAACGATCTAGCCCACTGAAGCATGGACTTCTCTTTTTCCTTCTTTGTTTAGCCACCTAGGAGAATCATAAATCTTTACTCATAAATATCTTAGATATTAACATAATTTTGTTGCCATTATGTGAAAGCTATGCAGAGGCGTCGCTAGGGGGGGCAGTACCGTACGTTCCACGCCGTCCTAGTCCCCGTTTACTCCCTGGTACGAGGTAGCCCTGCCCCCTCGCTGTCTGAGCCATTCAGTGCGGCGAAGGCAATGGGCAGGGAGTCTCCTCTCCATTGCCTTCGCCGCACTGAATGGCTCCGACGGTGAGAGGGCGGAGCCACCTCGTACTGGGGAGTAAACGGGGACTATTGACGGCACGGAATGTATGGTACCCCCCCCTCCAGCGACGCCTCTGAAACTATGGTTTCATCTGTCATCTAGCAGAATGTGGTCTTCTCATGGCCTTGATGGGTAGGCCTTGACTAAAGCCTAAATTTCATACGATTCAGTAGAATGTTCTAAGGCCATAGAGAGCAATACATTCCAAGCTGTTTCTTTTTGTGCTTCTTAAATCTCCCTCTGAAAAATCATGCTGTATGCTCTTTCTAATTATGTTTTTTTTTAAACTCAACACCTCATTTGACAAGATGGGAAAGAAATCATTAATTACACATGCAAGAGGGGAGAAATCACTCTCTTTTCAATAGAAAAAGGATAAAATCTCCATTAGTACAATACTGAGGGATTTTCTAGATGCATTTAACTCCTATTTGTTATTAAAAAAAAGATCACTCAAGAAGAATAGTGAAAAAAGTATTTTTCTGGGAAATTGGATATCTGCAGTATCTGGATATCTTACTACCAAAAAGAGCCTTTTAAGTCCTTCCCACAAATATCAGTATTTAATACATTTTCCCACAAAGTTGCCTTCTTCCCAAAGAGACTGGAATAGTAATATGAAGATTCCTATTCTATTCTATTCTTCCGGCTTATTTGCTTATTGGTTGTACTGCTTTTCTGAGAGATTTGTTGTTTTACACTTCCATACTGTGTCATAGATTTTTACAGAAAAGAGGGTAGAAAACGTAAAAATAAATGAGGGGCTCATTTACTGAGACAGCCCAATCCCAAATGAGACAGCCCAATCCTGTCTGTGCAGCAATGTAATGAGGCCAGTTGTAGGGTACCTCTCACCGGTGAGGCTGGCGGCGGGGTCAGGAAGACGTCATCGTCGTCAGAGCTGTCAGGTCTGGTCCTGTAGGTCTCCAGCCCGCCTGAAAGGGGCCACCTGCTATGGCTGGGAGCAGGCAGGCGAAGGATGCAGCGACCCTAGGGGAAAGGGGCGAGAGCGAGGAAAAAGGGAAAGGGGAAGGGGAGGCCTCAGAGGGTCAGAGGAGGGTGCAGGTTGTAGGCACCTAGGAGCACCTCTCCTCTAGCAGCCACCAGGCTCAGGTCGTTTTCCTCTTGCACGCTGTACCGTTGCGTCAGTTCAGGCTCGCTCTGCCAGGACCGACCTCTCATCATTGGCCTTCTGGGGTTTTAAAGAGGGTAGGGGAGGGAACAATCGGGCTTCTGCCGCCCTGGCTATCCAATCGCGTTGCTGGAGACTGCCTGCTTCCGTCTCCCTCCAGCTGTCTCCGTTTGTTTGTCTCTCTCCCCGCTGCCGAGGCCGGGCTCGGCCGGGGTGGGTCTTTTGCTCTCTGCGTGACTCCTCCTTTACTCTGTCCTTCTCTGGTCTTTCTGCAGGGGGCGTGTCGGTGTTGGCTGGCTGCCTCCGGACGAGTTGCGCCCGTGGTGCTGTTGCTGCGCAAGGTAAGTTGGGCCTGGGGTTTCCCCCTGGGGTCCTTGGTCCCATCGGGGGGCTCTGGAGGGGGTGAGGGGTGTCCCTCGACCCTGCCGCTGCTCCGCGGCTTGAAAGGGGGCGTGGCGGTAGTCCGGGCTGCGCGAAGGCCCGCTCGGTTGCCGGTTGCAAGGCCTGTGCGTCCGGGCGGGCGTCCGCGGAACCCGGACACCAGTGCAGGCAACAATACAGCCTGTGCAGAAATTGGGTGGTAGGAGGTCTTCTCGAGGTAAGGGAAATCTTACCTTAACCCAGGTAAACCCCAGCCCCTGCAACAGGTCTCCTTGGATCTGCACCAGCTATTTTGCTGGTGTGAGTCCAGGAGACCTGTGTAAGAGAAAATGGCTCAGGACGGGGGATAGGATTTGACGCATACTGCTGCCGCTGATCTTCCTGTCGTCACCCTCCTGGGCCTTCCCCGCCCAGCCACCCCCGTTGCTGCCCCGTCACACCCCTCCACACCCTACTCCCACCTCGTTCCACCCTCCACGCCAGCTTACCTACACAGGAGGGCGGTGCTCTGACACTGCTGGGCCAGTGCAGGCCTTTGCACCTCTGGTGCCTTACAGCACATTTGCTACAGCTAGCGCCGGTGCAGCACATGCTGTAGTGACGTAAGGGCTCAATAAGATTGATCCATGGCTGCAATCATAGCCACAATTACCTCTGAGCAAATACCATTGAAATCCATGGAAGTTACTTCTCAGTAGACATATATACACTGTAAAATACATTATCGGTGCAATCCTATCTCCCATGGCTGCTAGTACTGAGGCCTCAGTGCTGGTGGGGGTGTCACAAACGTGTTGTAAGGCATGTTTCAACACCCTGTGAGTAAACAATGAGGAAGGCCTGCGCCCCCCCCCCCCCGCCGGTGCTGAATCCAGGCCCCCGTGTGCGCCAGAGCAGATAAGGCCACTCTGAGCAGCATGTGTGCAGGGGAGAGCAGGGAGGGGGCATAACGGGGAGGGGGGAGGGGTGGGTGGGTGGATTGGGCCACACTGGTGTGTGGGACCAGTGTTATGTCTGATGCTGTATCTTATCCTCCCTCCCAGGTCACGAGCCCTGACACCAGAGGCGTCGCTCCGGTAGGGGCTGTACCGTAAGTTGCGCCCCATCCTAGTCCCGTTTACCAAGCCGGCAGGAGGCGGCCCCGCCCCCTCACTGTCGGAGCCATTCCCGTGCGGAGAAAGCAATGGACAGGGAGTCTCTTGCCTGCTGCTTTCTCCGCACAGAATGGCTCCGACGGCGAGGGGGCGGGGCCGCCTCCTGCCGGCTTGGTAAACGGGACAAGGACGGAGCGCAACTTACGGTACCGCCTCTACCGGAGCTACGCCTCTGCCTGACACAGTAGCTACGTCTCTGCCTGACACACAGAGGTTGCTTGATTCTCTGCTAGCTAAAGAGCTGGAGGAGAACGAAGTAGCCCCATTGTGGTGGCTGGGGGTTTACCTGGGGTAAGTGGGCAAATGCCAGGTTCTCCCCCCCCCACGGGTAGGATTCAACGTGGACTGCACAGCCCACGTTGAAGATGCCCGGGGAGGATAGTATTGGGCTGCCAGCCTTTTAAGTGAATTGTACTGCAAATGATCTTGCTTTTTTGAAGGGAAGTAGGCATGAGGGGATGGTAATATCACAGTCTACACTTAACCCTGTGATGGAATCTCTTGCTTCTCTTTCCATGAAAATTTCAAAAGAACATTTTTAATCAATGATTTTGAAGTTCAAACATAGTCAACGGTTTGAAATAGACGCCTAATGAAATTTTGAACATCTTGGCTGATTCATACAGTTCTGTAAAGTGGGCCCCCTCACTGTACAGGGGGTTTCTGCACATACGGCTGCAACACAAGCCACACTGTAGACATGATGGGGGTGCATGGGTATTCAGGTTTCCTCACCTGATCTCGGGGTGGGGGGGGAGGAGGAGCAGGACTGCTTTACCTATAGTCTCTTATTTACACAAAAATATACATAAGACATTTTTAATATTACTTAATGCTCATGCATATGTACATAACCACATGGGGCCAGTCTGGCAAAGTATCATTTGAACTGGCCCATTAATGTAGCTTTTAGATGAAGAAAAAACATTGATTCGTATGTGGTCTTTAGTGAGAGAAATGGTAATATAAGACAAAGCTTCTCAAGGAGCTAGTAATGTGTTTTCTAGAGACACAAGCTATCTGTAGATTCACTCTCTTTGTTTTATTCTTTGCAGATACATCAGCTTACCCAAAATGATCTGTGTAAAACAAACGCTAATAGTAAGATTGTTACAAAAATTATGTTGGCTTTGGCATATGATCTCTATGGGTCTGTCGTTCCCCTCCCCCCCAATTGTATTAATGTCTGTAGCTCTTTAATGCAGTGCACCTGGCTCTCTTTGTCTGGGTCCACTGCTGAAATCTTTAGTGAAATATGTGAACTGCCTATTTTAAGATTAATAGCACATGAAGTCAATCTTTAGGCTTTTCAGCCAAAGTTCAAAAATATATTGCTATAAAATTTCCATGATTTACAGACCGTTTCATAGACTGAAATGATTAATTGTCTGATTTTCTTGTTCTTCTTTTTATGGAGGAAGCCGACATGCAAGAATTTAAGGTCCAGGCGGAGAAAACAGTTATTTAAAGAGAATTGACTTGATTACGGTGTGGAAAACCGAGATGCTAGCGAGGTGCTTTCTAGTGCTAGCGTTTTCTTCTTAGTCAACTCTTAAATGCTCCATGATAAATAACTTCGAAATATTCAGAATCACTGGAGGCTTAGCTACAGGATCCTGCGAAACATGCCCCAACCACATTTTACCTTTGTGTGATCCTCCCATAGGTCCTTCATAATGCAATGCCCAGTCCCCATAGGTTGGGATATAGGTGGAGAGACGGCAGCGTTCGATTTAGTGCCAAATTACTGAGATGCCAAGAACACAGGAGGGACCTTTGTCAAGTTTACTTAGGCTGTCGAAAGTCATGAAATGAAACTGACACAGTTCCAGTTACGCAAAAGAGATGTGGCGGGCTGGAGATTGGGAACATTGCACACAGCCCTCAGAAACCTAAATTTAAAAAAGGAGAAGAAAGAAAATATCTAAGTGCATTTCTGAGGTGGTGATATCTTCCACTTATTACATGTTTTGCTTGAAGGTCTATTATCTTGATGGGAACCATGGGGGAATACTCAATTGTGTACACACACGATAACTCTCTCTCTCTCTCTCTCTCTCATCCGCTTCTAGATGCATTTAACTCCTGCATGCAGGAGTGCATCTATCTATCTATCTATCTATCTATCTATCTATCTATCTATCTATCTATCTATCTATCTATCTATCTATCTATCTATCTATCTATCTATCTATCATCTAGCTAGCTACCTAGCTATGAGCACACAATTGAATTTTCACAGTGCTAAAACAATGTATTTCAATTTATTGCTTGGAAAACATGATGCTGCTGAAACAGATGTAGCTGAGGGAAAGGTTTGGATTCCCTCACAACAACTGCAATGAAACTGTGTGGAAAGGCCCTGAATTTAACCTAAGTTATTAGCGGCTCAATCCTATTGGCCCTTGCCGCCAACGGAACACACGTTCTGCCAGTGGCGACTGCTTTATGGCAGTTATAAAAGGTGCTCTGGCAGCATGCTGAGTAGTGTGCTTCAGGAGTGCAGGCGGGAAGCCAGAGCCTTTCCACGCATGTCAATGGATCACTAGCGACCTGCCAAGGCAGATAGGATGGTGGGGGAGGTGGGATGGGGTGTGGGGAGGTGGCGACGGGGGTGGGCCAAATTTGGGCAGCAACGGGGATGGGGGAGGGCGAATCAGGTCTGGGAAGGGGGTGAGCTAGGCAGCAGCGGTAGCCGCTAAATCTTAGCCTCCTTCCCAGACCCAATCCCGTGATGCTGGTCCATGTGGATCTGCGCTAGCAAATTTGCTAGTGCAGATCCATGTAGACCCCTGCGCTGCAGAGGCTTACCCCCGGGGTAAGAGAACAAATGTTCCCTTATCCAGAGGAGACAGCTCTTCGACTGCACACGGATTCTTCCGGGAGTCTTGAACACCTTGATCTTCAGGCATGTGAGGCTGCAGCTCTACCGACTGAGCCAGACCTCCTGCCCAGGTTAACTAGGCCCTAATAGTCAAGTACAGCTATTTCACAGCTGTTGGATCACTACTACAGTTTTTTATTTTCCTCCATGAAGGGGCTTCCTATCTGATTTGAATAACAACAAATGCATATTCTGCTTTATAACCACCACACTATGAAGCAATGGACATAAACCATATAATTGCTTCTCATCTTGTTTTTATTTCATATAACTGGACCACATTTCACCAGCTCTAATGACCTAATATGAATGCCAAAAGCTACAGTTAGGGGCATGGACAAGACTAGAATTTTGCAGTATATATTTTTTATCATCAGATATAGTTTCTGGTAGTGTCACTGAGCAGTACTAGAAAGTGCCAAATACAGTGGTAAACAAGCCATTGTTTCAATAAAAGCCATGCTGGTTTTAAGGATGTTCACTCGGCAAACCCATGGAGTAGCATTGATAAGCATCTGTCTAGAATGGCAAATGTTTACTTACATAATATCTATACCTATCTAAATGTAGGTAGTGAATGCTAAGATTTTGGTCCTAGCTAGTTTATGTAGCTAGTTTCAGTCAACTATGACCCAATTCTATCCTTGCGATCTGATGGTGGACCTTGTGATCCTCCATTGTAATGCGTGGGCCACCAACACCCAAGTTGCTTCGAGGGCGGGTGGTTCGCTGCCAGTGGTGTAGAAGCTGGTAAGCCCCATGCTGGCAGCAGCATGCAGCAGACTGGCCGCCAGAACAGGCAAGATGGCAGCGGATCGTGGTGGGGATTGGGCCGGGCCAGGGGTGAGTCAGGGGCAGATCTCAGCAGCAATGGTGACTAAGAGATCTGGAACCCCTATCCCAGGCACAGATTCTATAACTGATTTAGATCTAAGTAGACCCATTGGAGACCAAGGAGCAGCAGAGAAGGTAAGTAAAACATTTCTTTACTTACCTCTCTCTGATGGCCTGATCTCCAGCCAACCCATGGGATGCAGCGGAGGCTGCATCAGTGGCATTGCATCGCGCAGGCTGGCCAAGGATAGGATTGGGCAACTAGTTACATGTAACAACCTGTGGCTGTAGATGGTCATCCAGACTTCAGAAGATGCATCCAGCGAATTCGATAGGGCTCAGATTACCATCATAATGCAGATGGAAATATGTAGCCAGATGTGCAGTCACATCAGCACTGTGTGTTGATGAATGCTTACTCACATGGATTCCCCTGGCTGAATTTGGGCATTTGTCCATTATCTCAAATGTGAATGTTTTGTAGATAATTTACAGTCCAAATTAACAGCCCAATCCTGCATAAGATGCACCGGCCGGCATAAATGGCCAGCCAGCCACGGCATCCTATGCAGGATGTGGCCCACACTGGCGGAGCCGGGGCACAACTCGGGGGAAAGGAACGCTTGTCCCTTTCCCCTGGTGTCAGCCCCACTGGCCCCAATGGGCCTCCTTGTATGCATGCCAGCTATTTTGCTGGCGCACATCCGGGTTTTGTTGTGTATGGCCCCCTCCCCTGCCACCCTGGCCTGCCGTCTCTACACCCTCCCACCACCCGGTGCAGCACTTACCTGTGTCCAACGGCATAGGCATCAGACAGCGGCAGAGTGAGCGGTGCCAGCCTCGGTGCCCAGAGATCTTGAGCCCACCCTGACAATGCTCCTACATCCCACCTTGTGATGCTGCAGGTTCGCACAACCTGTGACCGACTGAGTTGAATAAAGCCCACCAGTCATTTGTAGCAGCCCGCTGGAGGTTTAAGATACCCCGTTTTTTCTGTCTGCTTGAGACTGCACAAACAGGACACTCATACATGTTGCTGAGCTATGTTTTGCTTGGTGGGTCACAGATTTGCAGGCCAGGTATGTACTTTGGGTGTTGACTGGCAAAGTAGTCATTTGACCTCCTAAATACTTGCTTATAAGTTATTAACACAGTAACTGCAGCAAATAATTACTTTGAACCCAGAGCCCTCCCATTGGCTTCAATAAGTATGATTGTAAAATGCTAATTATTCTGTTATCTCATGAAATCATGATGGCCATCACTGGGAAAAGTGTTCTGTCCACTTCTTGTTTGAAACAGGTGGCCGTAGTCTTCAATTACCCATGAGGCATATTGACTTTTTCATGCTCTTTGGAAACTACCTATGAGCATTCAAAGGAAGCTTAGAGTTTTGGAAAAGAATGCGGGACACATTCCTTTAAATCAGGTTTTGAATGTGTGGATCATTGATCCATAAGCAATATTCTCGGTAGATCTAAGTACATTATGCTTTGGTAAAAAGGTAAAGGTATCCCCTGACAATTAAGTCCAGTCGTGTCCGACTCTAGGGTGTGGTGCTCATCTCCATTTCAAAGCCGAAGAGCCAGCGTTGTCCGAAGACGCCTCCGTGGTCATGTGGCCGGCATGACTCTCCTTGCCACAGCGCGTAGCATGCAGCTGGAACACGGAGCGCTGTTTACCTTCCCGCAAGCGGTACCTATTTATCTACTCACATTAACATGCTTTGGAACTGCTAGGTTGGCAGGAGCTGGCCAAGCAACGAGCGCTCACCCCGTCGCGGGAATCGAACTGCCGACCTTTCGATCGACAGCTTATGGTTCAGCGGTTTAACCCGCTGAGCCACCCGCTGGCCTTTGGTAGTGGATAGTAATTACATATTAAAATGTCAGAACCTCCTTGGCTCTGATTGATGACCCAATCCTAGCAAGGGGAGATGTTTGGGAGATGGGAGGTTTTGGCGACACTGAGAAGGTATCCTCAACTGCAGCCTATGCACTTTGCCTTTATAGGCATGGAGTGGCGCCAAGTGCCCCATAAGAACAAGAACATAAGAACATAAGAACATAAGAAGAGCCCTGCTGGATCAGGCCAAAGGCCCATCTAGTCCAGCTTCTTGTATCACACACACAGTGGCCCCACCAGATGCCTCAGGGAGCACACAGCCAACAAGATACTTTAAATACATCTTTAAATGCACACTGCACCCAGCTTTTGGGCTACAGGCTTGGCTTTTGTTGTATGCAATGTTTTTCATGCAATGTCTCAGCAATCCTTTTCCAAGCTGGCCTTTGATTGTAATGCAAATGCTGGACAATGATGGGTAGAATCAATTTGCACATAATCACCTAATTAAAATAATATTTTAACATTAATTAAAATGGAGATGTTGTGATTTACATGAGAATAAAATTGACCTCTGCAGTTTTAATGAATCAGGCACCCAGTTAACACAAAATAATGGAAAGGATAAAATTAGAGGCCCTCCCTTGCTATGTCTCCTTCAGTTTTGGAGTTTTGGTGCAGGGGAAATAAGAGAGTCCACTTACAAATTAGATTGCCATTTTTGTCCTTTATCACTAAAGACATTTATTTGGTAGTAAGTCCCATTGATTTCAGTGCCACCTGCTCTGGAGCATTACATGAACCATCTTTGGGGGGCAGGGGTGGGCTGGAGGGGGTGGTTAGTGCCAGTGGCAAAAGTGCATGCCGTATCTTATCCCTGATTTTCTAACCAGCCCCACCCCCCTCCTCTCCTCAGACCAGAAAAATAGCTTGTGTGCAGAAGTGTCGCTGCGCCCGGAGCGGGTTGGGACAGGGGCCCCTGGCACCCCCCAATAAAACCCCCGGCACCCCCCAGTTTTTTTGGGTTTTTTTCTGTTTTCGGGGTTTTTTAAGTGCTAATGGGGCATGTGTATGTGTATGTGTGCTTTTCCGCCACTTATCTTGAATATGGAAGGCTTCCAGCGACGATCTTCTTCCTGCGCCGGGCACATCTTCTCCCTGCGCCCGGCGTGAACTCCATAAAGCACCCAGCAGCGCTTTCCACAGTTCGCGCAAGCGCAGAACGATGAAGTTTCCAGTCGACGTTCTGTGCCTGCGCAAACTCTGGAAAGCGCTGCTGGGGGCTTTACGGAGTTCGCGCCCGGGTGCAGGGAGAAGTTGTGCCCGGCGCAGGAAGAAGATCGTCGCTGGAAGCCTTCCATATTCAAGATAAGTGGTGGAAAAGGACACATACACATACAATGCCCAGTTAGCACTTAAAAAAAACCCCAAACAGTAAAACCCCAGGGAAAAATACTAAAAAATATCCCGAGACCTAAGGAGCCCCGTCCCACCCCCAGAGCCCTGCGCCCTACACCCTGGGGCACACCGCCCCCCGCCCCATATCAGGCGACGTCATTGTGTGTGAGTCCAAAGCAGAGGCGTTTCTATGGTAGGGGCCCTACCGTAAGTTGCGCCCTGTCCTAGTACCATGTTTACAAACCAGAACGAGGAGGCCCCGCCCCCTCGCCAGCGGAGCCATTCCGCGCTGCAAAGGCAAACGGGCAGGAGACTCCCTGCTCGTCACCTTTGCAGTGTGGAATGGCTCTGCTGGCGAGGGGGTGGGGCCTCCTCGTTCCGGTTTGTAAACATGGTACTAGAACAGGGCACAACTTACAGTAGGGCCCCTACCGTAGAAACGCCTCTGGAAGAGACCCATAATGGAGTATTCATGGTTAAGGCTGCAGGACAGGAAAGTGGATAACCGACTTTTCCCACACATCCCTAGAATTTTCTAGTGTTGGCACGATATAAAGGACTACTGGCATGCTCCTTATCAGTATTTGTAGGAGGTCTTATAGAATAAACATATTTCATCAAAGCACAGACTTGTGAACACCTGTTTCTCCTGTTGCTGGCTAAACCACACAGTGCTGTTTTGCAATTCTCAAGCAACATTAAAAAAAAAATCCATGTGCCCCATTTTTAAGAACTGCCGTGTCAGCATGTCAACAACCTAAGTTAGATGTGTCTCTCCTAAGGTTGCCATGGCGAATGTGGAACCACAGCTCTATCCATCTATCAGCAAAAACATTATCAGGCATTTCCTGTTAGTGCCCTTGTACCTTTCCACTCTTTTGCTGAGCTAGATAAGAAGGCATTTTCTAACGTTTCTGGCAGCGGATCAGAGTAGTGGCAGGGTGCCGTTGTATGCAATCATAGAATGTCACTGAGGAATCTGACAGTGGAATTTCTAGGTCAGAAATTTAGCAGGCCCAGCAGGACACCAGTGAGAGACATTAAACTTCCCTATCATACTTGTCAATTTTATTGCACATTTTCCTCTAAGAAACCACAGAGGGGAACATATGTAGGTTAGCGTCAATATTTTTGGTCACAAGAAAAAAATAGGGGTAAGGTGTGAAGCAAATGCAAATAAAATGAGACCAAGTGTTGATTTCTTTTTCTTTTTTTAGCACGAAGAAAGGAATGTTTGGGATGCTGAGGCACTAACGACAAGAGTCTATAGATTTAATGTATTCCTCTCCCTGGCACATTTAGGGCTTTTTCAGGAGGAAAGTTCTTTCCAGGACAGATCATGTTCACTTATTTGTGTTTTAAAAATACATAGCAGCCTTGAAAAGTCATCCTGAATGATTATCTCCAAAGACCAGCAGTGTGTGTGTCTGCTGTGGGTTGAGACTGAGGAGAAGTGATGCTTCCATAAAGCATCCTAGTTACTTTTGTGGCTGAGGTGAGATTCAAACCAGGGGCTTCCAAGTTCAGACCTCATTTTCTCAGCCACTTCAGAAAGCCAAGGTAGTACTGTATAATGGTTAGAGGATTACACGGGAAGGCCCAGATTCAAGTCCCCACTCAATTGTGAAGCTCTTTGGCCAGTCATGGTCTCTTAAGGCTGATCTACACGACAGCGTCGCGGAGCGTTTTTGTAATCCGGCGGAGCCGCCGGACCTCTGCCCCACTGCCGCATACTCCAAGTCGAGTGCTCTATTTTTTAGGAGGCGTACGGCAGAGCTTGGAGGTGGCTCGCGGAGCTGCTGCAGCCTACCAATAACAGAGAGGGGGGGGGAAGAGTTTAACCAATCACAACGGCGCTTTCTTAGGAAGGCGGGACAACATGAGGGGTAACAGGCTTGAAGACACTCCCCCCGCTTCCAGCGCGGAGGCTCCAGGTAGAGGCGACGGCGGAGCCCCGACGCTGTCGTGTAGATCAGCCTTTAGACTAGGGCTGCAATTCTATGCACACTTTCCTGGGAGAAAGTCCCACTGAACTCAGTGGAACTGACTTCTGAGGAGACATGCATAGGCATGTGCTGTAACTCACCTCACAATTGCTGCAAGAGTAAAAGAACCTGGTTATACCTGCAGAGTAGGCTAAGACAGTGACGTCGCAACGCCCCTGTGGGGGGGGGAGTGACGCGGCCCCGCCCTCATGCATGATGTCATGCGTAACCGCAGAACCCCCCCCCCCCGAGCCATTTTCAGCTCATTTCGGAGCCAAACGGCCACAAGGGAGGGCGGGAGGGCCCAACCGCTCCCGAGACATCACCGAACATGTAAGTCCCGGCCCTCCCGATCCCGCCCCTTCAGGGGTGCGCGCATCACCCGTTTCAGTGCGTCACCCCCCGGCGGCCCTCCCTCCCCGCCGCGGGCCGGTGACGTGCCTGGGCTAAGAGGCAGTTTCTAACAAGTGGCAGTTCTCTTATATTTAGCAGGGGGAGAGCAATTGTCCCCATTCATCTCAGCATAGTACCTTTTCCAGTGGTTGCTTGCTGGTGTCTCCCGTGTGTCTTCCCGTTTAAGAGTTTCTGCCACTTGCATGGCTGAGGTTTGTGCTGTGCCAGTGTCTTGCCTGTATATACTAAATACGTCAGCTCTCTTCTAAACAAGAATGATAAAAAAATTAAATTAAAACAGTTTGGAAAGAGGTGAAATGTTGTCTGGTGGAAAAGAAACTGCTTTTGGGGGGGGGGAGGGAAGGCTATGTAAACTGGCACAAACCAGCCCTTAATTCATTATGTATATGCAAATATTCCAAAATCCAAAATACTTAGCTTATTATAATATGCTACTTTATGCAAACTAGCCAGAGCAAGCACATTATTCCTCTCTCCACCTAACAGAACGGGGTGGGTAGAGCATTGTTCTTGTGGGATACATTTTTGCAGGGAAGGATTAAGGTTTTTTTTTCTTGTATTGCCACATGGCCATTGGCAGGAGTAGAAAAAATGCAAAAGTAATGGAAATCTGTGTTTTGTTTTGTGTTTCTTAATGATGTGGGATATTCACAAAGGTGTAGATGTAATTTCTTTGATGTACTGTACATTGCAGGGATCTCATGGACACCATCCACTGTTTGATTGTTCTGGTGTTTGGATGATTGCTTGTTAGCATTGTTTTTAGTTCTAGTTATGCCAGTTTTTTTAATGAGTTGATGGTTTTCTTGTTCTCTTTCATGCATTTTGCTGGCCAATCTTATCCTTGTGTGATCCTTCTGAGCAGGACAGGTTGCTCCTAATTCCCTTATGCTGGTATGCCATTGTGTGTGTGGGGTGGGTGGGTGGGATTATGATAGCATAACAATAACTTTGCAAGAGTGGTTACATTGGTATAGCCCTTATGCTGGTGGTGATGGGGAATTGGGTGCAATTGGAGGTATAGTGGGGGGGGGGGAAGAGAGCTTAGGAGGAATCAAATGCTCACGCAGGGCTCATTCCTGTTCCTGTATTTGCATAATGTTATGCCAGCAAAACAGGATTCATGTTTAAACTCTCTCATTGAAGTCCAGCCATCTCTGGTCTAACCACAATGAAGGATACGATTCTGTCTAATTCTGCAGCCAATCATGGCACACCGACCCAACCTAGGAAAGCAGAGCAGACTGGGCTACGACACTCTGCCCTCATGTCCATAGTATTTTGAGGGCACATATAGGGAAATGACTATGGATACATAGCGAAAAAAGGGCACTTTGCAAAATCAATAAAGAAGTCAAGGCTCGCAACAAAGTGGGGCCTATGAAACTAAGATGCCCCCCCCCCAAACATGTATAGCAGTAGAATCTGGTACTAGGTGCAAGCTGAGCTCTGAACCCTTGGTCAAGTTACTTCCTCTCAGTCTTGGGCCCCTGTCACTAAAATGGGTATAATAAAAGTCCCCCATATTGGGTTGTTGCAAAGGTGAATAGTGACAAAAAGTGAAATGACAATCACTGTAATAGTGGTTAGCTTTCATTTTTCTGCTGATCAGGACCAGAAATAGAAAAGCTATCAATATGGTATACGTTATAGTTACACAAAAAAAACCCAGGATTATTTACTGTGCAGCCTGCTGTTTTTCTGGGTCTAGAAAATAAGTTTCTATATTTCAGGTTGCTGAATGGTTTAAGCAGTTGGAATAGACAGAATAGCCAAGGGACTGGGTCGATCCTTATTGATAGGTTCCTGGTACAACCAAGCTTCAAACTGTGATCCTAAAGAAAATGCTGTTACCAGTTAATTCAGTGACAAAATTCTTACAGCGTTCAATATTCCAGTACTTGTTTTGTGTTACATCCCCTGAACTTCCTCAATTATTTCTTGGCTAGCGTTCAACCTTAGTGTTTTCTTTTTCTTTGCGTTCTCTTGTTCTTTTCCCATAAGAGTGAATCTTGAAGTGGCTAGAGGAAGGAAGGTGCTTTTCACTAGAGAGAAGGAGCAATAATCAGACACTTTTGAAATATGTGCACACAGAGGGGCAGGTGTAATTTTGCCTCAGCTAGATGTTGCCCTTTGACTGGCTCCTTAATGGGTTTGAAGTCATAGCCAGAAACATTGACCTTAAAGTAATTCAGCATTTTGCTCTTTCAGCTGAATGGAGCTGCCATTTGGAATTAGCAACACATGATCAATCATGAGGCTGGGCAACTCTACCTACCCTTGGGCAGCATCCTGTCTTGATTCATGATTGAAGGTGAGCCATATCTACTTCATACAGTCCACAACCCACTTGATTGGAAGAATCCTTTGTTCCTGGGACACTTTGTCACGTATATTTTTGCTTCAGAGATCAGCCTTGACTCATCAATAATATTGGGCAATGACACTAGGTGATGAGGATCATCAGGAACTTGCTTTCCGGTTTCAAAATCAGGGCACTTCCTAGACCTGGGATCCTGTGGATGTGAGGCAGACATTTAGCCTATATATCTTCCCTAGGTAAAGGTGAAGGTGGACCCCTGACAATTAAGTCCAGTCGTGTCCGACTCTAGGGTGTGGTGCTCATCCCCATTTCAAAGCCGAAGAGCCAGCGTTGTCCGAAGACGCCTCCGTGGTCATGTGGCCGGCATGACTCTCCTTGCCGCAGCGCGTAGCATGCGGCTGGAACACGGAGCGCTGTTTACCTTCCCGCACGTGGTACCTATTTATCTACTCGCATTAACATGCTTTGGAACTGCTAGGTTGGCAGGAGCTGGCCAAGCAACGAGAGCTCACCCCGTTGCGGATTCGAACTGCCGACCTTTCGATCGACAGCTCATGGTTCAGCGGTTTAACCCATTGCGCCACCCTCTGGCCTTTTGCTTTTTGCTTCCTTTTGCTTCCCTAAGCACTAGCAAAGATGGTATTGCAAGACCAGGCAGCAGGGCAAAAGTCACCTGAACATGAAATAGGAGAGTACGCCGTAGGTATTGACAAGTCCTAACTATTCTTCCTCACTTTCACTCTGACATTTCCAACAGTAACCTAATTTCCATTTCCAACCAGTAACCTAATTTCTGGTTACTTTGCATTTCATCAAATATACATTGCAGTGAAATCAACTGGACTGCCAAGTAAATGTATTGGCACTACAACCATGCCCCATTTAGACTATAACAATAACAAAAACTTTAAATGTCTTCATTGGAGTGTTTTCTTCTCCTGCCACGTATTTCGACTCTGACACCCGAGGTAAGGAAACAAATGTTCCATCTCCTTGAAGAGCCCTCCATGACTGCCCCTGTGCTGCAAAATGCAGTGTGCGCCCTGTTGGCACGGCTGCATCAGTGCTGGAATGTTGGTTAGGATTCCGTTGTCATACACTACATTATGCTGATTTTGTATTTGGGAAGTAGCAATGGCAGCAATACTAGCAGAAGCAAAAAAGGTGCATGAGGGGGGACATGATTGAGACGTATAAGATTATGAACAGGATGGAGAGAGTGGATAGAGAGAAGTTATTTTCCCTCTCACACAACACCAGAACCAGGGGACATGTAGTTAAGTTGAGAGGAGGGAGCGTTAGAACGGACAAAAGAAAATATTTCTTTACCCAGCGTGTAATTAGTTTGTGGAACTCCTTGCCACAGGATGTGGTGATGGCACCTGGCCTAGAAGCCTTTAAAAGGGGATTGGACAGATTTATGGAGGAAATGTCCATCACAGGTTACTAGCCATGATGGGGAAAAGCAACCTCCTAGTTTTAGAAGTAGGTTTGCTCTTAATGCCAGATGCAAGGGAGTGGTGACAGGATACAGGTCTCTTGTTGTCTTGTGTGCTCCCTGAGGCATCTGGTGGGGCCACTGTGTGATGCAGGAAGCTGGACTAGATGGGCCTTTGGCCTGATCCAGCAGGGCTCTTCTTATGTTCTTATGTTAAGCAGCAGTATCTACAATAGTAGTTCTGGCAAGTGCTGGATGCAGAGGGGACGGAACGGTGGAGCTCGTGGTTCCGCTGAACCAGGCGCTGCCACTGTGAAGGGCGCTGCGGAGCAGCTGCTCCAGGCGCTGACTTACTGTTTCGGCGGTTTCGGCGGCTCAAGTTTGGCCCGCCCGCCCTGGAGCCCGTACGGCTCTGAAATGGTCGAAAAACCGGCGGGGGGGATGTCACGTCGCCTAGGCCCCGCCCCCTTCGTCCTTAAGGGCGCAAACCCCTTCTTGAGCCAGGCACACGGAGACCTGGTTACGGCGCTGGCTGGATGCCTCCATAAGTATATTGCCAAGATGTACAGGTGGTGTTTCTTCTTTCAAATCCTACAGGACTAATAAAGCATACAACCCAGATCAACAAACAACAATGTGTTAAACCCATTCAGCAACAGAGCTATAGATTAATACAACACCATAGGTAGAAGATCAGGTCAAAGTCATTAATGAGTCACAATATGTAGTTCTAATTAATGAGGCTTATAAACCAAAGTGATCACAAAACCAACTATTGGTTTAAGCTGACATCTTGCATACATAAAATATACCCAAACAAGTCATGAAACTTGTAAACCACACTTGGGCTTTTATTACTAGTCACAAAAGATTTAGTGATCAGAAATACTAATACAGACGCAACCATTTTTCTTCTGTTCATATTAAGGTTATCAATAAAGAACATTGATTTCTAAACATATGTAATTACGTATTTTCATTTTTTGTGCTCTGCAAACATGAGATTTGCTATATTGGGAGCTGGAAGGCGTTTAGGACTATGAGGCTTCCTTTTTTCTGTACTTGATTCAATTATGACAATTAAGTCATTAAGGAATGCTTATGGCAATGGTGTAAACTTCCACTTGTCTGCAAGACAGGGGATTTCAGTCCCCTTAAAATTAATTAAAAGCAGAGAGTCCATTTAAATCACAATTTGTCACTTGTTAATATTGGAACAGTCTATGAGTTATTTTGAAATGATCAAAACCAGCTGTTTTCCTTGTTTGACATTCCGTCTTGCGAGCTTTAATTGACTGATTAATCTATAGTGAATCAGACGATGCTGATCATTTCGCTGCTGGCAACCTCTTTACTGCATTGGCTAAATGTCAGCAGAAAATTGAAATCGTCAGCCTGAGAAAACTGCTCTCCGAGATTAACCTGAAAAAGCACACTCACGCTGGGGAACCTGTTGCTCTAAGAGAATATAACATTGCGTTGTTGCTTGAGTGCTGCTTGTTTTCCTTTGCTTTTTTTGTACACAATTTCGTATACAGCACAGAAGAGCAGATAGAGCAAGCATGCCCCTCCCAAAAACACTGGAAATCGATAACAAACAAATCGTTTCCGGGTTAAAAAATCGTGTATATTTAGAGCATTCTGTTCTAAACATAACTGGAAGAGGAGTTCAGCCCCAATCATGCAGAAGTGGAGAAGAATCTGACAAATATTACTGAATCAACCCATCTTCCTGTTGCTCCCTGTTATAGTGTCCTTGAAATGGTCTATCTCTTTTTCCTGTCACCTTCTCCCCTACTTTCTTGCTTCCTTTTCAATTTTGTGATTCAAGTTACCAAATGCCTGTTGTGCATTCCTCTAATCCCAAGTAGAGGGATGGAGGAAAGGAGGAGAAGAGATAAATCAGTGAAAGAGAAAAGAGGGAGAGAACAAAAGATACAACACACAGCAGGTTTCCTCTGTAATTGGTTGCTTCCGGACAACAGGTCATGGGTCAGATATTTGACCTTTCCTTCTATCTCAAAGTCGCAGTTGTTAATGGAAGCTGGAAGGAGAATTTGTATACATATTTTTAAATGATCCCACTTTTTCTAGAGAGAGTTGAAGTAGATCTGCACAATGTTCTCATACTGAAGAAACTCATCTGTGTCTCACCTGGAATTCATCATCCTTCTAGTGAATGTATTTTCATCTCAGCATCTGGTCTTTGGCATAAGTTGGTCTTGCATAATCCTCTTTACACTTAACAAGGGCAAACCCTCCATGAGGTGGGAGACCATGTACAACTGTGTAACAGAAATCAATGCCGAATGATAGGAAATGTTTGCACCATCAGTTAAGCCTTTCCCTCAATCTCTCTTCAATAATTGGAACACTGCCGGTCTTCTAAAAACAAATTACCAGTGGCAAATCCTCAACATGTCAAGGAAAAATCTCAAATGTGTGTTGCTGTCAATAATATTTCTAGATAGTTCGTAGAGTGGTAATAAGAAAGGCAACTAAAACAGTAGTTATGGGACTTCAGTTCAGCCATCCTTCAAAGCTATTATTATTTGGTGCCCTCTTCTAACACTTGCTGATTTTCTGTATGTTCCCCTAGAGACCATAGGGAAAAAAAAATACAGCCTACAATGCATGCAGTCATGTTTGATGGGCCAGAATAATACAGTTTTTTTCTGCCTCGATGACATGCTCTAGTAACTCCTCTTAAGATTTTCTGCAGTGGAAATTTTGCCACAATTCGTGCTGCAAGGATATCGGTGAAGATTTAGTAAGTCTCAGTCTTCAAGGCTGTCAGTCTTCATCATATCATGTAATTTCCTCTTTCTTCCTTTGGGCGTGATCTGCAAATGTCAGGATGTGAATGTGAACTATTCTATGCTCCGCTTCTTGCCTGGACCTCCTCCTCCCACCCATTTTAGTGACAGTTATGGCTCTTGGTTGAGGATAGTCTTCAACCTCTCCTGAATACCTACTGACTAATGCAGTGGTTCCCAAACTGGGAGGCGTGACTCCCAGGGGAGCCATGGAAACCAGCCAGGGAGCTACGGAGTACCATGGAATCCTCTCGAAAAACAGTGCAATGCCACTTGGCAGGCATCAACATAATGTAATGCGGAGCCACAGTCAATGGTTGCCAATGGTCAAGGGAGCCGCAGGTCAAATAAGTTTGGGAAACACTGGACTAATGGGTTCAGTCTCATGAGTCGTTCTTAGAAATAGCTGCACAATCTTGAGTTACTACTTTTGGTTATTCAAGCAAGACGACTAAGTGTGTATTAGTCCCACTCTGATGCCTGTATCCAAATAGAATTTTCCTAACAGAAAGACAGCGCAATCCTATCCAACATATGCCACTGAGTGAGCTCTGCTCAATCCTATCCAACTTGGTGTAACCAGCGGTGCAGCATGGTGTATGCAACAGCGGTGTAACCAGCGGTGCAGCGAGAATGGGAGGCCCCAGAACGGAAAGGGGATTCAAATCCCTTCCAAAAGGGGAATTCAAAGGGGATTTGAATCTCATGCCACATATGCCCTTATGAAATTTGACCGCCGGCATTTTGAATCTCGCGAGATTTTCACAAGATTCAAGATGGAGGCGGCCGGGAGACAAGGTAAGGGCAGCTACAGGGGACATCGGGAGCCATTTTTCCTGGGCTGTGGCATGGGCGGGCAAGTCCTCCCGCCCGTACTGCAACCCAGAGGGAAAAGCTACAGCCCTGCCGAATCGGCAGGGCTGTAGCTTTTCACTCTAGGTTGCGGTGCAGGTGGGAGAACCTGCCCGCCTGCACCACAGCCCGGGATAAAGACATCTTAAATGGTGGTATGCGGGGGGTACGCGGTGGGTGTTTGGAGGTACACGGGGGTACACGGGGGGTGTTTAGGACTGGGGGTACGTGAGGGACCGGAGGCCCACCTAGGGGGTACACGGGCCTCCTAACATTGAGAAACCCTGGCCTAAACCACCACAATAATTCTCCTTTCTCTCCCACTAACTTCCTCCATTTCCCTTTCCCATTCTTTGTCCCTAGCACCCCCAAACCTTCTCTTTCTCTCCTAGGTTCTTCTAGGAATCACAGCTAATCTCCCTACTACACCCCTTCTCTCCCCATGTTTGCCCCGTGTTTGCTCTGCTCCTTCTTCTCCTGGTGGAGGAGTTCCTTTCTCCTTCCCTTTCCTTCTTCCTTCTCTGTCCAACCACTTTCCCCAGGGCTCAACTGTGTGCGACTGTTAGCCACAGGCTTCCCCCGGGTAAGGATAAGCAAGCTATTTTAGTGAGACCCAGTTTGAAAAACATTTTTTTGTAGAAAAAACGTAGAAGGCATTGCCAGCATAACTGTACTATTTTCAGTCTGGTCAAAAACTCAGTTAGGCTAAAGTTTGAATCCTAATACTTGGGTTTAACTATGGACTGTGGATGCGGGCAGAAGGTAGATTGGGATCAACTGGTGGATCTCCTAGGGCCTAACTATGTGCTTGCTTTGTTTCTCTGTGTGAGCATATCACTTAAGTGCAGCATTGCTGACACTGTCATAGCTTCTGGGTACTATCATCATATGTTTACAAGCTAATGCAAATATTTTACAAGGGAAGCACGGATTGTTGTTCGTCAGGATCTCCACAAAGCATCTTGTTTTCTGGCTTTTGTAGCCGTATTAAATTATGGCCTCGAGAAGAGCGGAATTAAAATTCTTTATCATTTCCTGGAATGCATACTCAAGTTCGGTCTTTTCTATTATTATTATTGTGTGCCTAGGTCCTTATTTTTCCTGTCAGTGACTGGTACCTTGATGAAGACAGCTGTCAACTCAAGACTAATCACCTTTCTTTCAGCGAGGGCAGCCAGGTCTGACTTATGGAATGTCAGTCAGTTGCCAGATCTGTCAGGCTACCATTCAGATCCGAGTTAACTAGAGCCAGTGCAGTTAGCAACTTGACAGAAAAGACTCATAATATGCCACCTGGAATGGTTCCTTTTGGAAAGTAAATTATTTCTAGACTTAATATTGTTGACAGAAATGGCAATGCTCCTTAAAAAAATGTCCTGATTTCACAAATTTATTCTGATCGATAGAAGTCTGGCCTCGGAGGAAGATGAAATCTATAGCGTTCAGGTTTACTTCTCTGTTATCCGTCAATGTTATGAATTTTTCCCCCAGGCATACTGTACATAATGAGAAAAATTTGCAGAAATTTGGAACCTGTCGTATTCACACTAAAGCTTTTCTCCTGCATAACTGTTGACACTTCGGTCACACTCCAACAAGCTTATGTCCATTCATTTCAATGGGCTTTCAGCGTGCTTCACTCTGTGTTGGATTGTGTCAGAAGAAGGTTACTCTTCATGATGGCTGTATGCTACCTCCAGGTGCAGAGGCAGTGTACCTCTGAATACCAGTTGCCAGGAAGCATCAGTAGGAGAGGGCCATTTGCCTACATGGTATCAGGCTGGGCTCTGTGAGAAACAGGATGCTGGAATAGACGGGCCTTTGATCTGTTCCAGCATAAAAGCTGATGCTCTCTTCTAAACAAATGAACAATCTTATGTTTGTATAGCTGCAGTTCAAAAGTCCAAGTATGTTGGATAGGCAGCCCAATCCTAACTAAATTCCCATGCGATGATGCAGTGGTGCTGATGCAGGCTACGCTACATCCCACAAGGGGATTTTGGCTGCTGGAGGTCTCCTCAAGGTAAGGGGATATTTGTCCCCTTGCCCTGGGATAAGCCCCAACAGCCGCAATGGGTCAACTTGGACCTGCATCAGCGATATCACTGGCGCAAGTCTGAGTTGATCCCTGTTGGTGGATCAGGCCCGGGAAGGGGGATAGGATATGATGCATGCTGGTGACGTTAATTGGGCTTCCCAAAGCAATCTGGGAGAAGAAAGGAAAGGTTTCAGGGTCTAGAAAAGGAAGTTAGAGAGATTGGATACAGACAGTTCAGGCCGCTATGGCAAAAGGTTTTTGCTTGACATGGCTCTCTGTAGCCTGGAGGCCTACAGGCAAGGGGTGAACCTACAACAGGCTGTGAAAGCACTTCAACCCTTGGGGGAAGCTAATCTGTCCCACCAAACAAACTATTGACCCATGCTGGAAGCCCTCTAACCTTGTTCTGCCAGGCTTGAAAGCATTGCATAGCAGGGGTCACAGGGACAAAGGGGCTGACCTCACAAATTGGTTTTCTTTCTTTCTTTCTTTCTTTCTTTCTTTCTTTCTTTCTTTCTTTCTTTCTTTCTTTCTTTCTTTCTTTCTTTCTTTCTTTCTTCTTCTTCTTCTTCTTCTTCTTCTTCTTCTTCTTCTTCTTCTTCTTCTTCGAGAGAGAGAGAGAGAGAGAGAGAGAGAGAGAGAGAGAGAGAGAGAGAGGCAACAAAAAAAGATTGGCTGACCAGCCCATGCTGCCTTTAGCAGTTTTGGTAGTTTTTGGGGAGATAGAGAAAAGAAAAGGGATTTGCAGGGGGTTACTGATCCTGGGTCCCAACTGGCATGGTAAATCTCAGATGTAAGCTGGAATGGGAGTGACTTGATGCAGCACCAATGGGTTAACGATCCACCCTGAGCAAATGAGGCAGGGTCCCCGCTCAGCCACGAAGCTTCCTGGGTGACCTTGGGCCTGAGCAATAAACCCTGAGCAAATGAGGCAGGACTCAGGAATAAAGAACAGATCGAACAACACAAGGCACTGATGCCAAGGTTTTTTAAAATAGATTTTTGCCCCATAGAATCCTATGGGATGCTTACATGGGGTGACTCAATCAGGAGGTTCTTATTGTTAGTCAACAAGTATCCCCAACTTTTGTTTCACCACCCAGTTGAGGGTATGGTAGCTAGTTGGATGTCTGTTGGGTTGTTTCCTAGATTGAACTTAATCACGAAGCTGGCGAGGACCATTGGAGGTGAGAAAACGTTCCTTTGATTTACAAACTTGTTCTTCCCAAACTCAGAAGTTCATGCTAGTTTGTTAAACCATTGAATATGCTGTTCTAACAAGATTGAGAGCTAGAAAGCTTCATCTCCATTTTGGAGGTGTGAAATCTTTACCATTTAAACAGGAAACAAGCTCTAATCAAGTTTGGAGCACTGACCTCCATAGATCAATTAAGAAAGGCGGGTGTTTATATGGCCTTTCAATAAAAAAAATGTGGCCTTCCCCTGGCTTTGTGGTCTGAAACTGACAGCCTCTCCATGGAGAGGGGAAGGGAAACAAAAGTGTGAGGAAAAGACTGATGCTTCTGTGATCTCCGAGAGGGGGAGGCAGATGCTATGGGGGAGAAAAATACTAGTGTTTATGGAGCAGCCAATGGGAGATTGGGGAAACCTGACTTCCAGTCTACACAAATAAAAAATAGACAATATAATTGCAAACACTCCTGCTTAGGAGTAGAGAAGGACAGGGAGACATTTGACATAGAAAAGGGAGACAGATGTATTGATTTAGCCTGAGAAAAGGGCAATGCAGAACACCTTTTCTAGTGCCTTCTGTTTGGGAGGCTCACTGAGGTGCTGAGGCAGGTGGAGTTGTGTTACTCCTGCAAAGCGGAAATCTCATTTATACACAAGTACAGTGAAGCAAGGCCAGCGGGTGGCGCAGTGGGTTAAACCGCTGAACCATGAGCTGTCGATCAAAAGGTCGGCAGTTTGAATCCACGACGGGGTGAGCTCTCGTTGCTTGGCCAGCTCCTGCCAACCTAGCAGTTCCAAAGCATGTTAATGCGAGTAGATAAATAGGTACCACTTGCGGGAAGGTAAACAGCGCTCCGTGTTCCAGCTGCATGCTACGTGCTGCGACAAGGAGAGTCATGCTGGCCACATGACCACGGAGGCGTCTTCGGACAACGCTAGCTCTTCGGCTTTGAAATGGAGACGAGCACCACACCCTAGAGTCGGACACGACTGGACTTAATTGTCAGGGGTCACCTTTACCTTTTACAGTGAAGCAAGAGTCGGGGGTCTCCAAACTTGATTGATCACAGTATTTTTGCAGGTGTAGTGACCCTGGATTGGCTCAAGGGTCACGCCCCAGAGTTTCCAGGAATCTTCCCATCTCCCAATTTCCTGATCAACTTTACCTGCTATCCAACTTCTGGGGCCAGAGGGATAATAGGATTAGATAGGGGAGAAGGGAATGTCTATAGCCTGATAAGGTAGATGGCAGAAGCATCCTAGGGTCGAGATCCTTTGTTCCTTTGTCTAAACAGACTTATTTTGCCTTTGATGACAGGATGTCACAACATTTGGCCATATCTTTGAGGTTGAGATAAAGCTTTCAGCATACGCTGTGGTCATTTTGGAAAATTCTATAGTCCATGCAACTTTTTATTGAAGGGGAGAAGAAGAGAAGGGGGGGGGGGGAAATGGCTTTGTAGCCCTGCTGTGGCTTCATGAACTTTTGGCATTAACCCTGGATCAAAATACACACATCTAATGCCCAATATGAGAATAGAGAATCTCTTTGGCAGCTTTGAAATTATCTATTTCTGTCTGTGCACAGGATCAGGACGATTGTGTTCTGAAATGGAGTATTAGAACGTTTGGCCATACTTATGCATTTGTCAGAAAACGTTTGAGGATAATTACCTGTAATGGCCACACAACCTCCGACTAGTTTTCCCTTTGTCTCTAGCAACCATGTTTCCATTCCCAGGTTAACAACAAGTAGTCCCAGGGCACAGATATTTCTTGCTACAAAAGTTCTATGGACATGCAGGGAGCATAATGTTTCCTGAATAAATGCAACGTTATGAAGTATCGTCATGTTTCAATGTACTTTTAATATCCTCATGTGCCAATTTCTTCACTTGTGCTTTACAATTAAAGCCATGAAAGGTAACAAAACATATGGTGAACAGTTTCACAACTTGCCTGGCCCTGTGGGGTGTCCCTCTACATCCCAGATGCCTTGCTATTGCATATATCCTTAGAAACTTGATGTCGGTGTCTAAGAATTTGAAACATTTATTTAGAGACCTGAGCAGGGCTGACTCCTAACGATCTCATGCTGCTATCTAGGAACTTCAAATATTTTTTCCAGGCCTGTCCAGTGAAGGAATGCTAATGCACACCTTTTATTTTGTTTTATTTTTTTGAGATAGCAAAGGTCCTTTGTGGTGACTCTACTACCTCTTTTTCTTACAAGAAGAGCTTTTTTTTTTTTTTAGAGAAATCGCTCCCAAGGGAAAAATTCAGAAGTTGCAACATGAGGCTGGGGATGTAGGTTAGTGGGAGAAAGAACCCCTGCTTTGCATGCAGACAGTCCAGGTTTCAGGCTCTGGAATCTCCAACCCAGGCATGTCATGTTTGCAACAGCCAGAAAGGATTGGGCTGTTACTCTAGCAAAATCCCTGGCATATGTTCCACCCTCCCCATCCCATCCCTGCCTCCCCCGCCATCATACCTGCCTTGTTGGGTCCACTGGGTCCTTCCGGCCCCACCTTCCCGCCGGCGCTCGGGCAGCACGCTACTTGATGCGCTGCTGGAGCACACTTTACAGCCTTTTTCGACAGTCGCTGCCAGCGCTTTCCACTAGTGGCGAGACCCAATTGGGCCGTGGTTTTTATGCTGGAATGGACTGGCTATAATTCTGGAATTCAAAGTAGTACATGCAAGATATCCAAATGTTCATGAGTTTATTTGCCCCTTGATCAATTTTAACTTCAGCTCATAAGTGTTATTGTGTCTCTGCTTAATGTTGGTCTGTAGATGTTATGACATTAACATGCATTAACATTAATAAAAGAATGCTAGTGATGAAAAGATAAATTATTTTATATATTTTCCTTAGTGTGTTCTTAGCCATTACACCACTTGAACTTTGTTTTCTCCCCATTCTCTACCTGTGCGTGTGTGCGTGTGTGCATGTGTGCGTGTGTGCTTTCTTTTTGTGTGGACAGGAAGTGTCTGAGTGCAATATTTTACATAAAATGTCTTAAGGGACTTCACATTATTGAAGACAGGATCTTCATTTTGACAGCTTAATGCATTTTACATTATGATGTCCCTGCTTATGTCTCCTAGACTAGCCTCCTAGCCTCCTTGACTAGGCCTTCCTACCTTTTAATCTAACAAGAGTGATCACATCAAGCCAATGTCCCCAGTACATTCTCCTCCATTCTTTCTGACCAGGTCACATTCTAAACCTACATTTGAACTTTGGTAAAACACATTTTGGTGATAAAGATGGGAGAAAACAGGCATTTGGTTTTTGCTAATGGCTGTATTTTCTTAATGTATGATTGGCAGCGCAATCCTGTGTAAGGATCCGGCCGGTAGCCCACTGCTGCCCACCGGATCCTGAGCCCTGAGGGCTGTTCTGCCGCCGGGCTGGAGGTCTACTCAGGGAAGGAGACGCTTGTCCCCTTCCCCAGGTGTAAATGCAGGCCAGCCTGATCGGCCTCCTTGGATTTGGCATTTGCCTTTCGGCATAGGAAAAGGTGGGATATAATTTTTTAAAATAAATAAATAAATAAATAAATTTCTGCCAGCTAAATAGCTGGTGGAAGTAGAGGAGGCCGTGTAACGGCCTTGTTGGCCCGGCAAGGATGGGGATATGGCCATCCCCTGCCCCCTCCTGGGCCTGCTAGGCCAATGGCCCCCCTCCCTCGCCTGCCAAACCACCCCTGTGCCTGCTGGATCCCGACTCACCTCGTCCGTCAGACGCACAGGCGCTCCGGTGATGGAGCAAGGGAGACCGGCCTCTGCGCTGGCCTCCCTTCCTCCAGAGCAGTCGCAAACAAGCTTTATGGCACGTTTGCGACTGCTGCCAGTGACGGAAAGCTTGTTTCGTCGCCGGCTTTTTTTATAGGATTGCGCTGTGACTCTGAAAAAGCACCTTGGTAGAACAGATTTGCCTTTGGTATCTATTGGGTATTTCAAATTATTATTATTATTATTATTATTATTATTATTATTATTATTATTATTATTGTTGTTGTTGTTGTTGTTGTTGTTAACAACAACAACACTTGACATTTATATAGTGCTTTCTGAGTATTCAAAGCACAGCAGGTGTATTTTCTAGTAGCTGTCCTTATAACAACCCTGTAAGGAGAGTATTATAATCCCAATATTGCAGCCGAGGAGTTATGGCAGAGAGGGAGGCCACCTAGTGAGAATTCATAGCAGAAATGAAAAACCTACTAGGGAAGTCCTGATTTACAGGTCAGTTTTGGGCAGACCAATTCTATGCCTTATAAATGCCTTTCTGAGTGGTACAGGATATGGTGTACACCCTCGGACATCAGTACCACCGCAGCTCTGCTGGTGCAACTCTGGCTCTGTCAGCCCCAGATCTGCTGGTGGATACGCCATGGATGCTGGAGCAGCACTATGCCAACATAGCTCCAATGCTGGCATAAACCTCAAAATGGGTGAAGACATGGGCAGAATATGGGCAGGATGGAGAGGAGTCAACTTATGCAATATCCTAAATGCCCTGCAGGAAATGGGCATATCCCCAAAATAGCTCAATGTTACGCCAACACTGGAGCTGGTATAGAAACCAAAACAACCATAGAAAACAATGGAGAGGGGGAAAACACCAGAAAATCCCAACTTCCACCACCCACTCATTCATTCACGCACGCACTCCCCATTCATTTTCTAACAGTGAAATATAGAATATATATCTGAAAAAGCCAATCTATGCAGCGGTGACCATAGGCACTTGGAAAATATTTGGCAAGTTAGTTTGAGAGAGGAGAAAATGCAAAGCTAATAACATTTTTGAGATCTATAATGACAGCATGGTGCACTGAGAAGGTTTTGATGTCATTAGCAAAGTCTGCTAAGACCTGAGGTTGCATATCAAATCGCTCATCCTTCAACACTCCATCATTTCCAAAGTAGTTGCATAATATTTCCTCTAATCTTGGATATATCATGAAGGCCTTTGACAAAGCAGCCTTTTTATTATCATTTACATATACAGCGGTTGGGGATAGAATTTTAAACAAGGTGAGATCAAACTCGCTCTTCTGATAGAGACGCTTTTGGAACGCACCCTCAAAGGCTACGCTATCTGCACATTCGGAAGACAGGAGTGGAGAGAGAAAGGAATACTCTGCACAGAGCACTCTCTTTTGAAACAGTGCTGACATTCTGTCACACCACGTTTTGGAAAATGGGAATGATCAGCTCTGTATCCCTCCAGAGGTATATGCCCAAATCCGACAGAAACAATTCACAAATTAATTCAGACGGTGTCTTCTTCTGCACACATGGCTGAAGCAATTATGCATCTGAGTGCACATCCACATCCGTAATCATGATACTTAACAAGGTTGCATTGAGCAGACTGGATTGATCTTTTTCATGCAGATGGGGTCCTCCAGAGTCACTAGTTATTATGTGTGAATAGTTGTGCATGACTAGAACTGGACAATAATTTATCTGTGGGGCCGATAGCTGTACTGCAAAGAGAACAACAAGTGAGGCATTTCTGATCTACTGACTTTTGAAAGCAAACCTCCAGAACTCCTACCATCATGACTGCTCTGGTTTGGCTTTCAAAGGTTCTGCATGAGCCAGAAGGTATTCGGTGATATAGTAGCACAGTACTTACTTTTACTTGCAATATTCCCAAATGTGTCCAGTATTTCTCACTATTGACTGGTTTCCTTCAGTAAAACCTTTGCACCCCCCCACAACATGAAAGGTATCTAACCACCTGTAATCTAACTCAGGGTTCCTCAACCTTTTCCCACCCGCGGACCCCCTCTCCAGCCCCCAAGCACCCCCCAATTCCCCCAAGCCCCGCGTACCCCCGCGTACCCCCTTCCCAAAAGTGCACCCCCCAAAAGAGAGAAAAATGTATTTTTCCATCCATGCGACACTTCTGAGCCCGCTTGGAAGCCACACATGGACGGCATCGTTGCAGCACGAGCCGGAGGACCCAATCGGCAGCACCGTATGGCTGAAATCGTCCCCGGTAGCTCTCTCGGCCATGCGGTGCTGCCGATCGGGTCCTCCGGCTCGCGCTGGAAGCCGGCAGGGCTGAAGCCTCTCTCTTCGTCTTGCGGCACGAGTCAGAGGATCCGCTCGGCCGCGCTGCATGGCTGAAAAAGCGGGTTTTTGCTGGTTCGTGCACCCTTAGATGGTATGCGGGGTACGTGAAAAACATATCCTGTACCCCCAGCCAGTGGCCCCCATACCCCCAGGGGTACGCGAACCACAGGTTGAGAACCTCTGATCTAACTTAACATTGTCTCTGCCAAGTTTCATCCAAGTGCGCTCTTTTCGCTGAAACCAGGAAATAAAAATGACTTTGGAAGCTAATCTGGGGTGTAGGGAGGCCCGCAGAGGGATCTGAGTCCCCCGCACCCTCCGAAGGGCCAGCACAACCCCTGGTGAGTAAAAAAAAAACCAAAAACCTTTTCCCCCAGTGCCAGAGCAATTTTGGGAGTGCTGTCGCATGTCTCTGCACATTGTCACCCCCCTTAAGGGGAGTTTCACCAATTCTTCCTGACTGGGATGTTCCGACACCCCTGTTTGGGAACCTCTGTAGTAGCGTAGGAATGGGGGCGGGGGCAGACCGCCCCTGGGCATCAAGGAGGGTACACAAGCCGCTGGGGGGAGTTGCACATACACTGGGAAAAAGCTCATTTTTGGCACTTTTTCAGCATGGGGGGGAAAGGGGCCACCACCCCCACCCACCCAGGCACCTAGTGGCCATTTTCTGGTGAAAAAAAAATGCCTGGGGGGTGGTTTTTGCCAGAAAACCCTCCAGATGGGTGGGGCATGTGACATCACAGGGGGTATCACGTGGGTGCCACCCACTACCCCCAGCGGGCTAGCTACACTGTTGAACCTCTGATGTAGTTGGATTAGGATTAGCTGGATTAGCTGGATTAGGCTGAGCAAGCAGTGCCGGGGGGGGGGGAGGATTTGAGCCTGGGCCTCTCTGATTCAGGTCCAACAACCTATCCACTTTTTAAATCAGCATGTTTGTAGGCCATTACTATGTTGGAGAAACTGTTAGTGTGAGTGATGATAACTTCAATGGCTTTAGTAAAAACCTCCTCAAATGTCTGCAGGCAAATCAAGTGCAGTCAGGAGCTTGCATATGAAAACACTTTGTGCTGTATTAGACAATCACAACGGCGGGAGAGTTTTTGGAGACAGAGAAATACACATAGCCGTGATATAGCTTCTGCAACTCACAGACATTTGTTTTTTCATACTCGCTAGCTAGTGTACGGCTGATCTTACATAGAAGGCTATAAGGCGCCTCTGTTTTTCATTGCAATCCTTTTAACAATGACCTCCCCATCCTGAACATCTGAAAACTGCCCTTACTCCCCTTTCCTACTAATGAAATAACAAACGCAAAGGATTTTGGAGCAAAGTGGCTAGACTTTGTTGACTTGCATGGTTTTGGCTTCATCAGACCTTGCTCAGCTGGAATGATGTGTGTGTTAATTGCATTCCAGTTTTAATGAAATAAAGACATACTGTAAGGAATAAATGTCTGTGTTAGCGAGCGCTTATGACAGTCTGGGTCAGAGAGGTGCAGTTGTTAGTATAATGTGTGTACAGGGCTCATTGTCCTTTATCAAATTGTATCTCCGAGCAAGAAATGTAAGTAGGCACTGAGTGCTGAGCGCCTGGGTCAAACAGACCACCTGTTGGGGGGCTTCCAGAAACATTGGGTCCATTGCTGCTGGAAACAGAATGCTGGGGGACTGAGCAAGGTCTGATGAAGCCAAAACCACGCAAGTCAACAAAGTCTAGCCACTTTGCTCCAAAATCCTTTGCGTTTGTTGTTTCATTAGTAGGAAAGGGGAGTAAGGGCAGTTTTCAATTGTTCATGCCCAAAACATGCCCACCATCTTGACAGCGATCACCAATGACAGCAATGTCATGGAGACACAACCCCTCCTGAGGCAATTCCAGGATTTGAGAGAAGGAGGGAAAACTTCTCCCACAGGGAAAAAAACAACCAGAAACTGGTGTGTGTGTGTGTGTGTGTGTGTGTGTGTGTGTGTGTGTGTGTGTGTGTGTGAGAGAGAGAGAGAGAGAGAGAGAGAGAGAGAGAGAGAGAGAGAGAGAGGGTAATGTAGAACATTACCTCTTTCCCCAACCCGTATCACAGCTTCTACTGTAGGTTTGGGGATGGAAATGTTGGAGCAGGCCTGGCCCCACCCAGCCTTCTGCTGTGCTTGAAGCAATGGCCCCAATGGTGCATGGAAGAGTGTCGGTGTGAGAAGAGAATGTGGAGAAAATGTCTTCCACTTTCCATCCCACACACTGCTCTGCCTATCATCAAACTTGTCTATCACCTAGCAAAAGGACTGCCAAGCCCATTCCATCTTGATTTACAGTGATTTTGTAGGCAAAGGCCATAGACTCAAAATAATGAGCTTGTCCCAATTATAAAACAAATCTAAAAAAACTCTTCTCGAGCAAGTAATTTGTCAGATGTCATAAAGACATAATACTGCATCTTTATGACTAAGATATTTTCCAAGATATTCATGTTCTCTATCGCTTACTGAGTGAACATGATTAGAGGCATACAGTTGGTTCAGCCTTTTTATATTACATTCCTTACCAAACCAGTGGGGATGTAAGTCAGCCTGACCTAATATTATGTTGATTCCAAAGTAATTACATTTGTTATTTGCAGGATCTGCTGTAAATCGAGTTGTGGCAGTTATGTGGCTATTTCACAGAAGCAATTTCAGAGCTCATTAAATATATCATATGTTGCTTACACATTACATTAACCCCTCTAGTGCCTCAAGACAGATGACATATTTTCAGTGAATAGGCAATTTTATTGCCCTGGATGCCAAAGCCAATCCAGGGTAAATACATTCAGGCAAGGTATGGCTTTATTGCATAGGTTTGTGTGCACAATATAAATGAGGGCTGTGCCAAATATTCCCCATTTTCAGTTTTCAGGTTGGAACCAGTAAGAGTGTGTGAATTCACTTCTTTCAGGCCTGTTTAGTGCCTAGTTTCCTTGGCTGATGCCCCCATTTCCCCCTGCCTGCTTCATCTTCCTCTTTCCAGGATCAGTCACATGTGTGGTCTTGCCCAATCAGAGTTCACATGGTGAATAGATAGACTATTGTCATGAAGTGCTATTATTTGGCTGCATGGTGATGTCACTGAGGGCAAGTGAGACTGAGATCCATTCAAACAAATGTCCACTCTTTTGCACAGAGTGCAAACATTGTATCAAAAGGGAAGCATTTGCAAATGCTGCTGAAAATGTTCATGAGTCGTTTCAGTTCAGCTTTCCAGCGAAATCCATACTAAAGTTCCGTTTGCGCCTACTTTGGAGTTAGGGAGGCCGGCACAAGTCCAACTGGTGAGGGAGGGGGGGCATTGGCCGAGCCGGCCCGGGAGGGGAATGGATGGTGTCGACCATATACCCGTCCCCGCTGGGCCGGCTCGGCCGTTACAGGGCCTCCTCCTACTTCCGCCAGCTATTTAGCTGGCGGGAATCTGAGAAGGCCGATTGGGCCTGCCCTGATTTACACCTGGGGAAGGGGACGAACATCCCCTTCCCCGAGTAGACCTCTGACCCACCGCAAGGTGGTCCCTGGCAAGAATGGGATTCGGCGGGTGGCCCTGGGCCACCGGCCGGATCCTTACACAGGATTTCACCATTCAAATAAGATTGAGGCTTAAAGGAAGAAAGTCCATCTATGATTCTAGGAGAAAAAAAGCTGGCATATAGAAAATTCTAGGAACATAGGTATGGTTCATAAGGGAACACAACACTGTAGCACTATCCAGTTGTCCATCTATTCCATCATTTTGCATATGGAATTGCCAGGTGCTTAAGAAGAAAACTGAGAAAAATTTAATATACAACCCTGAGTAATATTATATCATAGGGTAAAATTTATTCAGTCCTCAGGTAGTGATCTGTTTCGGCCTGAAGCACAAAGCTTCATAGCCTTTTCAAATTTGTCCCAGCTAAGGTAACTGCTGAGGCTACCCTTATTGATGTGAACATTTCATCCCTTTAGAAAATTAAGCTACTACCTCTTGGAGGGTTCGTAAAAGGAACAGATGTAACAGGTTATCAAATGAAAGCCTGGCCATTTAATAAATGACATGCCTCTGGGTGAGATCATTCTGCAGCTAATATATACATACAAGAGGATTTAATAAATTAGTCTTAAAGAACTTGAACATGGATAAATGTAGTCACAAATATGGATAAGGTTTCTATCCGCTAGATAGATAGAAACTTCTATCCAAAAGTTTCTATCCGCACTAGGATTCAGGTCACAATTATGGCACCAATGGAAGCATTTCTGGAGCAGGACCAAAACCTGTTGCTTTCTCGTGGATTCTAGCCCATTCCAGAGAAAAGAGGGGATCCTTTTCTTTCCTTGCCTTGAGGCAGATGCCCCTGGCTGCACTAGACTGCTTTGCAACTAGAAGATCTCTGCTATAGCAAAGGAGTGATGTTTTTACCTACCTCTCACTGAACTTGAGATCTTCCGTCATGAGATGTTGACTTTGCTCCATGCGGCCATGCCCCTTGATGGAAGGGTCTCTAATCCAGCAAGATAAGGTAAATATACTGGATCAGAGAGTTCTAGATCGAAGAGGGAAGACTAATGAAGCCTCAACTGCAACAGGTGGCGGTGCTCCAACTTTGCCTCCTAACCCCACTGCACCCACCTGACCAGGTAAGCTGGGGGTGGGTGGGGAGGAGGGAGGAATGGGGGCAGGGAGGCTGCTGGAGGGGATGGATCTGGCGGCAATGGTGTGCGCCAGATCCTATCCTCTTTTTTTCAAGCCTCCCTACCCCTTTCTTCTCCTTGTACAGCTACAGAGCTGGCTCAGGTCCATGGAGACCCACTGCGGAGTGAGAGGCTTATGGAGGGGTAAGGGGAAATGATTCCCCTTTCTCCTCCAAAGCCTTCCAATCTGCCCCCCTCTAGATACAGTGTGCACCTTTTTGGCACAGCTGCAGCGGCAGGGGTGGGAGTAGAATTATACTCTTAGACGTATATCCTGAAACAGCTAAATTACTGTATTAACCACATTTTCTTTTTGTGAAATTTGGCAACAACTCTACCCAAATTATGTTGGTGTAGTCCTATGCTCTGGACTCATAGGGAAGGGAGGATCATATAATTCTCTGAGCCATTCAAATATGTAGAATTTGCATTTCCCTACCACTTTGCTTTTTTTACAGGCTGAGAGAGAGAGAGAGAGAGAGAGAGAGAGAGAGAGAGAGAGAGAGAGAGAGATTTGCCACAAGGCTTGGAAGAGCAGTGGTTCAGAGCAGTTGCAAATGCAAATGGGAATGCAGTTCAGAATTAGAACATATTCTATGTGCTTCTAGGCACCACTGAAGACATTTTATCTTTTACAGTGTAGAAAGAGAGAGATGAATGTAATGAGAGCCACAGGCTGGCTGAAGAAGATTAATTGCTGAAAACACAGTATCAGATTGTTAGAAGTATCTTATTCCAGTGATGAATGTTTTGGCCCTAACATCTGATTTGGTAGTACTGCTGCTTTTCTGTGAGGGGAAACACACACACACACACACACACACACACACACACACACACACACACACACACACACACACACAGAGCATTTGCCATAATGTGCTGCATTTTCATAACAGAACTGGATATGAGAACATTTGTCAATGATCTTGGCAAGGGAACAGCCATCCCCATCAAGGAGTTTACGCCACCAGAACACTAGTTCTGGTGGTGTAAGGTCCACATAGGATTAGGCTGTTAGTTACTTGAAGCTACATAGGCCCAGTGCAAGGGGAAATGGTGCCTAAAGTGCCTCAGAAATCCTGCTACCCCCCTCGCATCACTAATGCTGCCACTCGTCTCCTCCTTCCCCTCTGCATCCCCTAGAAGCAAAGGAGGAGAGGCAATGACAAAGCTATGGTGGTAGCCCAGGGGTTCTCAACCCCTTCCCGGCCAAGTACCACCTCCAGCGCCACTCTCCTGCTGCGTACCACCAGAAGTGACTGGTGATGACATCATCGCCAGTTACTTCTGGGTTTTCAGAGGCCAGAAAACGCAGGTACAGTAGGAGGTTTTGGGTGGCTGGGAAGGCCCTTCTCAGCGTTCTTGAGAGGCTCGGCCAAAGGCAGAAGCCTCATGGGAGTGAAAACGTGGTTCCAAAAGCACCACGTCAGAGTGGGGTTCCAGCGGTCCGGTGGTCTGAGTACCACCAGCAGTCGGCTGAATTACCACTGGTGGTACGAGTACCACTGGTTGAGAATCCCTGGTAGTAGCTGATAGGCACAGGGTTCATTCATCCACCACCCAAGGCAGACTCACCTCATGTCCAGGCTGGCTCTGCATGTATGTAATTATAAAAAGTATGAATGGGGGGGGGAGTCATAGCAAGAAGCAACAGGCAATACATGTGACAACAATATTGAGACAAGACAATATAGGTCACGAAAAATACCCCGAACAAGACCATCTCCATATTAGACTGCCCCATATTCTTGCATCCTGTTCACATACCATTTGGGGCTGTTTCCATTTGCATTTCTCCCCCCTCCCCAGCCTCTAAGCTGAATTATCTAGCAATTTAGGTTCTCATGAGAGTTCATTAGAGCCAGTACGGTCAGTCATGTATTTTATTTATTTCACCTTGTGCAGCAATAGTTCTTTTCTTATATGCTGGGAGTTACTGTTTCAAAAGGAAGTAAATTGAAGCATCATTGACTGTTAAATGTGGTATTAATTTTCTACTCGGTTTTTCATAGTAAATCAAAAATCAATTTTATTATGTAGCAAAAATGTTGCCTTGCAACATTGCCTTAGATGGCTAAACAAATCCACACACACAAAAATCAATATTATATATCAAACTATCATATCAATTATCATTAACATCTCTAGAGCGCATTAGCTAATTGCTCAGGATTTGCAAAACAAAGAGTTAGATGTTTGTCATTATCTCTAAACAAATGGATAAAATTAAACTTTGCTGGCCAACTAGCCATTTTGTCAGACATGTATTCAGAAGTATATCTTTCAAAGATCTGTACAAGGGGCCTGTATCAACACAGATACCAATGATGACTTCTCAGCAGTGGTGTCGCTGGGATGTGGCTGGGGCGGGCCACCGGGGGTGATGCACAGGGAGGGGTGATGTGCCCACTGCCCCCCTCTCCGCCTGGTGCTGGGCAGGGGATTCTCAGCAGCGCTTCCCTGGTTGCCGGTGCTGTTTGCGCAGGTGCATGCACAATGTGAGCTGGAAGTTCCCAGTACGTGTTTCTCGCCTCGCGCAGGTGTACAGCGCGACTAGAAATCACCAGCTCGTGTGCGCGCCTGCATGGATGGTGTTGGGGACTGGGGAAACGTTGCCGAGTATTCCCTGCCCTAGAAGTCCCGAGCGGGATGAAGAAGGCGAAGCACTGGGCAGCAGCGGGTGGTGGTGGTGGGTGCATCCCCCCTCCCTGTTGGGAATCTCCTGCCCTTTGAGTCCCGGGTGGGATGGCGGGTGCCGGGCGGTGGCGGAGGGAGGGGGCGGTGGGCACGTCACACCCTCCCTGCGCCCCTGGGGGAAAGCGGGCATGGGAGCAGAGACGAAGCTGCGCCCCCACATGGGGCGGGCGCCGACGCTACGCCCCCACATGACGTCGGGTGTGACGTCACATGGCTCTAACCACCCTCCGCCGTTTTCCTTACTATTTCGGAGCCGTACAGCTCCAGGGCGGGAGGGCCCAACCCCCGCTCAGCCAGGACGGCAAAAGCATCGACGAACGAACGCAACGCCTCATCCAGGCAAGTCCTACGCCTTGGGGCCCACGGCTTCCCCGCCCCTACCCCCATGACGCTTCTGCATGGGAGTGATGCGCTGACCTCTCGCCCGGGGTGACGCAAACCCTAGTGACACCTCTGTTTCTCAGACTGAATTCTCTATAGAGATCAGCAGGTCAACTACTTCAGTGTTATTTAGCTTATATGATTGATCCTGTGAGAATTGTATTCTGTGGGGAATCTGCTTCTAACAGCAAAAGTATATTTAAATTATAGCATCAATATCATCCCCATAACTAGAAATTGTGCTAGCCAATTGCAGGGTCATGTATAAAGCTTTTGTGATGATATCTTTTCACCTGTATAGTAACAATGGAGGTCTTTGCGATCTAGCAGAAAGACTGGAGCCACGTTTGCCACATTTAACAAAAAGAAAAACACGGTTTTGACAGGTCAGTCCGTTTTGGTACAGTACAGCTGTAAGTCAGTGAAAGTCACTTGAGGAGAAGCATCAGGGAAAAAATGTACATCATCTTGTTAACCTGAAAATTGGGGAAATGCGTTAGAAAAATGGGATTACTAGTACCAGCACAGATGGTGAAAGTGGCTTCTGACAATCCTAGGCAATGCGCCAAGGAAGGTTCTATGGACTTTCCTGAATCTCTTTAGATTAAATTGTTCTGAGTGCAACCTATTCAGATAGATGTCCAGATGTAGGATTTGCTCCTGCTCAGATTTATCCTTGTCACTAATTCGTCATTGTGTAATCAGCATTTTTACAGTATTACATATTTTAATGTACAATGCAGTGGTCAGTGAGTAAGAAATATATTCTATTTATTTGGACTATATCTCACCTAATCTAAATATTTGAGGTGTTTTTATAAAATATCATAAGATATTTTGATAAGATATACCATAAGAAATATCAAAAACAGCATGATAATGCCTTTGTGGTTCAGAAATTTTCATTAACCACCATTGTCAGTGTAGTTGATCTGGAGTCTTTTGATGCCCAACTACCATTTTGATTCTTCATACAGTTTCATCACAGAGAAAATGTCTGTGCTACCCTGCCAAGACGGGCAGCCCAATCCTCTCCAGCTATTTTGTTGGTGTAACATGGGCACCAGGACCACGCTGTATCCTGTGCTGGAATGGAGTGGGTTGGGGGGTCTCTTTGGATTAAGGGGACATTAATCCCAAGTAAAGCCCCAGCCTCTGCAATGGGGCTACTCAGGTCCGTACCAGCTATTTTGCTGGCACAGACCTGAGAAGTGCTATGTAAGCAAGACAGCCCGGGATGGAGCATAGGTCCGCCGGAAATAGGTCAAAAGAGTGGACCATATGGACCCATATGGACCCATATGTATGTATTCTGGTTATAATTGAAAAGGGTCCAAAGAGCGGATTGTCAAAAAACAGACTGTCAAAAAAGCGGGAGACGCCTGTATAAACCCCATTGAAATTAACGGGGCTTGTGCAGCTTCAAATTCATGTCAGTGTGGTTTGTGAAGAAGAACTTCTTTGTGGATTGTGGCCCTCCTTTATAACAACATCTAAACGCTATAATTAAATTTCTTCTAATATCCACACATCTGTGCAACCTGTCCTGAGGGAGCAGTGTTAGTGCTGAATGGGTCAAATATAATTTTCTTCTCCATTATCATCAATCATCATGGTAAAGATGGGCAGGAAACTGTTTGAAGTCAGTCTAGTAAATGTAATCAAGAACAGCTTTTCAAGACTGCCTGTGGTCCTTTTTGCCCAGTTTTGAAAACATTCACGTTTCGAGAACTTAATTCCTAAGCGTCTGAGGACTGCCAAGATAAAATGTGGTACCAGTACAGCCGATTTCACAGCAAATCATGTAGCTCAATCTGTCCTTCTGAAATATACAAGAAAATATTTATTTGTAAACAATAACTGGCCTTTTAATAAAATTAAAACCAGTGTTAAAACAAGACACATGTTTAGATGTCTCTAAAATCACTGATCTCAACAACTGAAAATATTTTATTATTGTTGTTCTTTCTTACCCACATTTGTCTAAAAGCTTCTACTTAGGGCAGGTTGTAAATCAATAAAATAAAACCAATACCCCTAAAACAATAAAACACAGTTATCACAAAATAGTATAAAACAGAACAAGACCCTATTTATTTATGCTTTGTTCCCCTGCCCTCCCTCAGGCTTTGCTCTTTTCAAAGACAATAATTCAAATTAGGGCTCTTGCAGTTATTTATCTAAAGTTGGCACTGAAATATCTTTTTTTTTTCATTTTCCTTCTCGCTTTCTGACCTTCAAGTCCCAAGCTTGAGGAAAATTTCGATGGAACTCAAAAACCTGCATATGTACTGTGTTTTGAAGACTAGCTGGTCCAAGTAAAAAGTAGTGCCTCATTTCTTCACAAGATCTTGTGTTCTTTCATATGCATTGTATTCAGTGACATATAAAGTACATCTTCCTAAAACGAATTGCTGTCAAGGTTTTATCACAAGTTTCATAATATAAAAAAAAAATTAAATTATTACAACCATAACTGAAACGTTTAGCTAGCTTTCCTCCAATGTGCATAGCCCTTGTCATCTAAAGAAAGACCCAGACTGGGGGCCCTGACTAGACGCTGCCTTGGATTGCATCTCCATTCTCCAAGGTTGTCCCTTCTTTCCTGACATCTTGCTTCAGGCTCTCACTTTGAACCTGTCATTCTCCCTCTGGAGAGTTCTGGGGGGAGAATGAAACAGAGGTAAGTAAATATGCTTTTTACTTACCTCAATTTGCCTTCTGGTCACCCCTACCCCATAGCCTGCAGCAAAGGGCCATTCAGAGGAATTTTATCAGGGGGTACAAAGTTTCTTTTGGGCCCCTTCCGTACATATGAATTTGGCTCCTGGGCCCCCTTTTGTTGCTCCAGGCCCCCCTTTTTGACCCATTTTTTGCTCCAGGGCCCCCCTTTTGACCCATTTTTCACCCTGGGCCCAGGTACAAATTACCCCCTTAACCCCCCTCTCAGAGGCCCTGATGCAGCGCAGCCTTCGTTGGTGTAGCTGCATGCTATGGACTGGCGGGAGATAGGGTTGGGTGGTTAGGCTGCAATCCTATACACACTTTCCTGGAAGTAAGGCCCACAGAACAGTATGGGACTTTATCCTTTAAATGGGTTAAACTGGTATAAGATGTATACATTTCTGGTTTGGATACGCCTTTAGTGTAGAGCAGCGTTTCCTCAAACTGGTGAGTCGTGACCCACTAGGAGAACTGGAAGTGGCTGCTAGCCTTTTAAGGGGCGTGGCAACTGCGATGACGGTGGCGGCGCTCCCAGGATCGCGCCACTGCTGGGGGAAAAGGGTTATTTTTTACTTACTGAGGGTTGCACCGGCCCTCCGGAGGGTGCGGGGAGGCACGCGGTCGCCCTCTGTGGGCCTCCCTGCACTTGGCTCTCCACAGCGATTGTGACCTACTTCTGGTTTCTCAGCAAGTTAAAAAGAACCCTCCCCCCCCAGCGGTGGCACAATCCCGAAAATGCTGCTGCAATCCTGGGAGCGCTGCCACCTCCCCGCCCCTGCACGGACTCATGGTTCTCCCTGACTCGCAGGGATAACTTTGAGAACCACTGGTGTAGAGAAAAACAACAATAGAAAGAGCCTCCACATCTATGGAACCAAGTCACATTATAAAACCTTGGTATATTATTACAGTTCCTTTTCATTCAATTCATTCATTCATTCTCTCTCATCCTGTCTGTCACCTACACACTATCAACCCGCACCCACCCCGAGAGGCATAGGTGCCAACAAAATAATTTTGCTGTGAATGTTGATAGAACCAATCTTTGAATTAGACTGTATTTCCCATTCGTCATGCCAGGCAGTATTTCATCCCCAGGTGAATTGATTGTATGGGTGTTGGAGGCCAGAAATAACAGCCTTCCAAGCATTAGGGAGAGAATTCCATATTTCTCTGCTCACCATTTATATGCGCGGAGTTGGGACTGTTTTTAATGAGACTTTCTTATGTCACCAGGCATTTGTGTTGTCCAACTGCTGTGAGTTGTTGCAGTTTTCTTATTAGCAAGAAGAAGCAAGCAGAGGTTCAGAGGCATCGTGACACATTTCACTGACTGCAGTGCGTCGCTCTGACAGATATCATGTGAAATTGAATTCCAACTAGCTTAGTAGCAAAAACATCATGTCAAAATAAATAAACATAAAGCAAAATCTTGTTTCTTCTGCACCACACTGTAACCTGTGGAGTAGGGAGTTGGGGCATCTGGGATATGACCAAACCTTAATCAGACTGCCTAGAAGTAGTCTTCCATTGAGCTCAGTGGAACTTCCACATAATGCCTCCCATTCAGCAACTTCTCTGGATAAGTGGGAGGACAAGGGAGGAAGGGTGCATGGTGAATGCCATGGAAGGGTCTGTGTCAGGTGCTGGCCCTAGGTGCTGCCATTAGCATCCAAGGCTGCCAGGGTTTGAAGTTCCCAGGGTTGCTTATGTGCCTGAATGCTGTTTGGGATGTCCATAACAGCATCTAGGGGTCAGAAGGATGTTTGGGGTTTTTTTTTTTTTAAATGAATCCATTATTATGGGTCAGCCTGGACTTCAGAGGGGTCTAGGGATCCAGGTGTGGACAATGAGAAATCCTGTCCCATTGTCACTCCCCCACATCATTTCTGGTTGGAGTGAAGCAAGAGGAAGTAAATAAAAATTGGGGGCCCAATCCTAATGGCCCGCTGCACTGCTGGAACTCATGTTCCAGTTGTGCGGTGTGCTTTATGGCTATTACAAAAGGTGAGTGACCTGGGCTGCGCACCAGCAGCCTGCCAAGGGGCCCTGGCACTGGTAAGTCAGCATGGGGGATGGGCGGAAGGGGTAGGCAGAATGGGGTGGGGAGGTGGAAGAATGGGGAGGAGAATGGGGAAGGGGGTGGATCTAGCCTGGGAAGTGGGCGGTATCAGTGGCAATATCCTATTCCCCTTCCCAGCCTCGATCCATCAACCTGGGTCCACTTGGACTTGTGCCAGAAAAGTAGCTGGTGCAGGTCTGAGTAGACCCATTGGGCAACAGAGGCTTGTCCTGGGGCAATGGAACAAACATTCCCTTACTTCACAGAGGCCTCCGGAACCTGACCCCCCCCCCCCCGTGGGATGCAATGCGTACACCGTTGATGTGGCTGCATTGGTGTGAGGGAGCTAGGTAGGATTTGGCTGCCCATCTGAATCTGGACATTCTGCTAATCTCGAACATCTGATCAGGGCTGTGAAAGGCTTCTTCTCTCCAGCCCTGGCCACCCTCTGAGAACCACAAGTGCAGATGCAGATACTCAGTCATTTGTTGTGCTTCTGCTTTTCTGGTTTGGAGCCAAAGTGTTTTAAAAGTCATGTGCTTTGACCCTCAGTTTCTTACTGCAGTGCTGTGAGTATTGGCAAAGTAGTGGCGCAGTCCACACAGATGGACTTGCTAGGCATACGCATGGTGATGCAACTTGCCTCGAGTGCTAGCATCAACCCAATGTCACCCTAGCCATATTTTCACCTAATTTTTGGCCCTGTAAACTAACCCTTGCTTGGAAGCACATTATTTCCAAAGAAATGCATTTTGGGTTTGTTTTAGTTGGCAGGACGTTCACCCGTTCCCAATATCCGAATTACGGTAAGTGGCAAACTTCACCCACTTATAGCTTTAGGTGATCACAGTTTGAAGTCAGAGCATTTCTGACTGTTAAACAAGCCATAGTCACATACGTTATTTTCTCTTTCCTTTTGCCTTAAAGTACATCTGTTTTATGTCTCCTCAACTGACATGTTATTTGGGATGATCCCTCCTAGCTGAGTCATACCTCAATTTTTTTGGGGGGGGGGAAGGGGAGCAGGAAAAAAAGAAAGCATGTAAAATTGTTAGTGCTTCTCCAGTTTGAAACTACCGGTAGTTTTTGAACACAACAGCTTTGAAAGTTTTAACTATGGGCCCATTACTTAAATATATTGCAAACTGTTAATATTAACAGTGACACAATTATTTGAAATTGTGGAAGGGAACTAGTTATCAGGATCCAGAAATGATAAAGACATAATATATGTGATCATGAAATCCATCTGGGAAATGTCTCACGCAAAGTAATTTTCTGGTATCTTTATTGGTGGCTAGAGATGAACTCACAAGCCTAGCTCTTCTATTTGCAAAATGGATGGCACAACTGAAATAGATCTGAAATGATATAGCATTTAATTCTCTTCTCTAATGCCTCCTAGAAAATATTGCTGTCTTTTGTGGAACACTGTACAACTAGTGAGGCTCAGTGTCAGATTACAGTTCAGCCATCTTAGCAATGTTGAGGGTGAAACTTCATGTTCCCAGTGTAGAGAACCAGGGAAAAAATACTGGAGGGGAGGGGCAAAATCGGACAAAGAATTGTCCCACGTTTGAATTATGAAAGAAAACGTGTGTGTGTGTGTGTGTGTGTGTGTGTGTGTGTGTGTGTGTGTGTGTGTGTGTGTGTATTGGTGGTAATAAAGAAAAACACTCTTTATGTATGTGAAAAGTGACTCCATTAAGAGTTCCATTTCTGAAAGTGAAAACTTTGTCAAAGGTGGACTAAGCTCTTCAATGAAGGTTTGTTGAAGAAATCATATAGGGATTCTCCATCAAACTCCTTTCCACTCAAAATTTTCACATCCTTAGTAGTCTCTTTAAAAGAGAGGCATGCAGCAAACCATTCAGAACCACAAAACCATGTTTGTATGTTCACTCTTTTATTTCTGTATCTTACAACAAGAATGAAACATGTTCAGACCCTGAAGAGAATGGAAGAGCTCCTGCTCTGAGGTAGATAACTATGCTATTCTGAAGTGATGTCTCTGGAAGGAGCCACACGGTCTGCTCAGATAATGTTTGCCTTAATATTATACACCATGGGAAATGGACATTTCAGATTGAGTAATGCTATTTAAGTTTGCCTTGATTTTATCCTTTATCCTCTGACTACATCCACCTACCATACACGACTCTTTGCAGTCATTATGTGATGAGCTCCACATGGTCTAAGGAAACATGACACTCTGTTTCATTGCTAAAGCTAAGCAGGTCTCATTCTGGTTAGTGTTTGGTTGGGAACCTGCCTGGGAGTCCCATGTAAGCTGCTCTGAGCTTCCCAAAGGAAGAGCATGCTATAGATGTAATGCGTACATATATAAATGGAAGTTGGCCTTGCAAACATACACAAACAGCGCAATCCTGTGTAACACTTGCACCGGTGTAACAGTAGATCCCCTGGTGTAAGAGCACTTATGCCAGTGTAACTTGCCATACGCTGACGGATGCAGGATGGACACCGGCTTAACCCCCCCCCCCAGATACCTCACATGCGCAGTTTGGATGTGGAATGGATGCCGGCGCAAGGTCCGCCAGCGCAGGGGTCATTCCGGGGGCATCTGAATGCCCCCAGGATGCCCCCTGCGCCGGTGGAGTTGCGTCGGTGTATGTTCCGCCTCTGAACTATGCATGTGAGGTGTCGGGGGGGGTAGGGTTCCTGCGTCCATCGGCGTACGGCAAGTTAGTACACTGGCATAAGTGCTCTTACACTGGGGGAATCTACTATTACACCAGTGCAAGAGTTACACAGGATTGCACCCACAGTCTATTTGGTCTTGCATGCATAGGCATACCATGTATTGAAAAATGTGAGTGGTCATTAGTCTGGCTAATTGGGGAGGGGTTGTACAAATGAGAGAACACATACAGTACTTTGCATGAAAGACCCCTCTCTGAAACTTCCTGGAGAGCCATTTCCAGTCAGTGTAATAAATAGACAAGACTGATCTAGATGGACCAACGCTCTCTGGTTTGACTCAGTATAAGGTAACTTTCTGTGATCCTGGTGACCAGCAAATCTGAATATATTTGGATCCTTTTCATAAGACCAACACAAAACCAAAAATAAGACCAAAAATAGCCACATGATGAATAGGAGTTGTCATTATGTCTGCTAACAGTAAGACATACGCACACACAATTTGATGGATTTCAGGCGAGTCAGTAACATAAACACCTGTGTTTCCGTGTTCTAAAGAACCACCCCACCCAGAAAGATGTACTGTATTTCTTATGGACTGCTTTCTGAAAGAAAGATGTCAAATTGATCTTTTTCAATTGTCACTCCTGCTCCCGTATGTTTCACCTTTGCATCCAAGATCTTGCAGCCCCGAGCCTACAAAGTCATGCATTTAGAGTACAGAAGGTCTCTGTGGGCAAGGGAGGGCAAGTGGGGCAGGGGGGCCCCAAGCACACATAGGGGGAGAGGTCAGGGCTTTTGTGGGAAAGGCACTTCTGTGACTTGGGACCTTTGTTAGGCTCTTGCTTAGTTCTCAGGTTTCAAAGATGTGTGTGGCCACCGCCACTGCCACCAATTAATTCATTGTCACTGCTACTACTGAGGGTAGTTTTCAAAATGTGAAGTACAGTCCAACAGAATGGAACCCCCCCCCCACTTTATTTCATTTAGGCTGGACTTCAGTACTCATTTTCCAAATTAACCTTTACAACTTTAATCTATACTTCACACACTTCTACATGACTAGGCTACTTTTGCGGGTGACGTTTTGCAGGCCTACGGAACCATTTTGTTCTTCATTTGTGATCTCGCTGTTGAAATGACAGGCTTTGGAATATATAGACTCTCTGCTCAGCAAAACCACGGAGTTAAAACCAACTCTGACACCATGCCTAACAGCCTGATCCTGTGTAACTTCTGCGCCGGGGCAGCATGTGCTGCCCCGGTGCAGGGTGTTGCAAAAGTACTGTAAGGCACTTACACGACACCTGGCGAGCAAGCAGCACCGGCGCTGCAGCCTGCACTACTCGCCTGGTAAGCCTACGCCGGTTGGGGCAGGGGCGGGCAGACCAGGCGGCGAGGGAGGGCAGGGGCCTGGAGGGGGCAGGGATACCGGAGGCAGAGATCCCCGGTATCCCAAGTTCCCTCCAGGCTCCAGATATGCCGGCCGCACACATGGGAGGAGGCGCCGCTTACATGGAGGGAAGGGGTCCCCTTCTCCCAAGTTGTTCCTGGGCTGCCCCGGGACAGCCCAGGAACTCGATAGGATGCAGCGGGTGGCCCTTTACGCCTGGTTCACACTAGCCTTTTCCCGGCGCGCATGCCCCTGCCCTTGCGCCTGTCCCTATGTCTGCGCTTGTATGCGCTTCTCTATGCGTTTGGAACTGGGGGCTGCTTGCCGCCTGTTGTCCCTCCTTCTGTCCCGCCTTCTTGAAGAAAGTGCAGCTGTGATTTGGTGAACAGAAGTGCGCTCCGATTGGCCAAAAAGCGACCCTTCTTTGACCCTTCTCCTTCTCCTCTCTCGGAAGTTCAGACAGAGAAAATACAGAAAAGGTTCATTGAATAACGAGGGTGCATGATTACAAGCCGGGGGGGGGGGACGAATTAAGCGAAGGTGTAAGTCAAGTATTATTAAATAAATTGCTTTATAAAAATTGTTTAAGTCCACATTACAGAAGTGAAGGTGCCCTAGCCGTTCACTGAGCCGATTGGAGGTGGCTGTGATTGGCATGCCGCCGCTCTCCTCCCCCTCCCATCCGATTGGTGGGCTGCCGTAGCACCGCTAGCATTCCCGCAAGCTCAAACGCAAGCGCATCAAAAGATGAGGGGAAACCATCTTTCCTGCCTCCCCGCAAGCTGCGACGCAAGCATGAAAAAAGCTCCGCGAGACCAAACGCAGATCCACAACGAGCCGGGAAAAGACTAGTGTGAATCAGGCTTTAGGCCGCCCACTGCAGCCTATACAGGATCGAACTTCCCTAGATGTATCTAGCCCAGGCAGTTAAGTAGTGAGGCGTACTCAGTTGACAGCATGGGCTTAACGGGACAAGTAGCTTGAGTGCTTGCTGTAAGCAGGGAAGGGATTCTATGGTAACACTTGTACAAGTGTTTTTTTTAAGGAAGGTTGATATTGTTAAGTACTGGGAGTTCGTTCACTGTAAAATTGAAGACGTATTCTCATGAACATTTTCCTCACAGCTCTTCGCTCTTCACATACAATTCTTTATATCCAGCACATGGCTCTTCCACATAGGTTTCTTTGTAAGTGGAAAATACACTTCCTAGAAGCCTCGCAGTCATACAATAAAACTTTAGTTTTGCAGAACTGAGCCACAAAATGAATTCCTTTGAAAACAAGAGATTGCAACTCTCTTTTAACAGATTTTTTTTTGTATGCTTGTGGCTACATGAATCATACAAGACTTCCCAGAACATCTGCGACAAGAGATTCTAAAGGAAAAAAAGGAGATTCAATGGCAATAGCTTTTTGTCGGACCCTTATTAAACTTTCTGCAGGAAGAAAGTAGCTCACAGCCATGATTCTACGGCTACTGTTGGCTGCTGAGGAAACCACAAACCAGCCAAATGAAGCAAATGCATGTAAGGTCATAGCAGTAAGGTTAAGTTGCTTTGGACAATGAATTTCAGGCATTTATGACATTCTCCCTGATCCACCACAGGAAATTCATAGAAAATTCAGGTAAGGTAACACATTTCATCTGGCACCAGGGTTGCATGTGCAGTCCCCATCCCTATTCACATGTTACATTCAATGCATGTATAGCCTGTGAGGATGGTTGTTGATCTATATATGTCAATTCGTTTCCGGGCCCAATTCAAGGTGCTGGTTTTGATCTTTAAAGCCCTATACGGCTCGAGGCCAGGTTATTTGAGAGACCACGTACTTCTGTACAATCCGGTCCGCCCCCTCAGGTCATCAGAGAAGGCCCTTCTAAAAGTGCCATCGCCTTCAGAGGTGAGAGGGGTGGCGGCAAGAAATAGGGCCTTCTCAGTAGTGGCACCGACCTTATGGAATTCCCTTATGGAAACTAAATTTGCGAACTGCTCCCTCCTTAGAGGCCTTCCAGCAGGGCCTGAAAATATTTCTTTTTACACAAGCCCTCTGAAGTTACTGCCCAGCCTAACATTTTAGTGGGTCAGCCCTCTTTCATAAGAGCTTTTTACTGTTGCTTTTATTCCTCTCTGTTTTATTTCCCTCTGTTTTTCTTAGATTGCATTAATGTCTTTTTAAGCATTCTTATACTATATATTCACGGTTTTATGACTTTTATGTATTAATCTTGTATTTTATGGGTCGTTTTTATTGTAAGCCGCTTTGGGTCCCCCCCATGGGGGAAAAAGCGGGGTATAAATTTAATAAATAAATAAATAAATATGTGTACAGTTATTCATTATGGTCAATATACATACAGCAGTACATGCAATTTGCATGGTTTAGGAAAAGCGTGATTCACTGCTCCAACTTTCACAGGGAAATTTTTTTTCCCCTCATTGTTCAATTCTGCTTTTTAACCAAGAAAGCGAGGTTCTCTGAGCTGGAACCCCTTTCCAAAATGACGGCTGCGCCCTGCAGGAGACTCCCTGCACGTTGCCTTTGCCCCACTGAATGGCTCCCAAGGTGAGGGGGCGGGGCCACCTCGTGCCGGTGAGTAATGGAGGGTTAGCGCGGTATGGAACTTAGCATTCTGCCCCACCTCCCGTGACACCACTGCAGAGACAGCATGCTTCTCAAGCTCTGATGAAGGGCCCAATCCTATCCAACTTTCCAGCACTGATGCAGTCACAATGCAGCCCCAAGGAAAGGGGACTGATGTTCCTTTACCCTGAGGAGGCCACTGTGACTGCCCCCCACCACAGGATGCAGCATACACCATGTTGGCATGGCTGCAACAGCACTGGAAAGTTGGATAGGATTGGGCCTGAAGAAATGTTGTTGCATGGCAATTAGAAGGTCAATTCTCTCTGTCTCTTGCAAGCACACACAAAGAGAAAATGTTTTCGGATGTAAATGAGAATCTCTAATCAAAATATTTGTGCTGCTTCTGAAAACAGATTTGTAAAGCCTGCAAATCCACATCCCGCAGCGGCACAGAAAATTAGCTTTCCCTCTTCCTATTTAATGGAATTGGCCAGTGAGTTCAAATGAAATGCAAATGTCAATTCATCCCTGAAGCTTTCTAAATCTTCAGAAAGAAGACAATGCAGGAAAAGATCTCATGTGACAGCTAGTGATTCTATGGCATATTAGCCATCACAAGGGACAGAGCATAACTCCTAACCATGTGCCAATCCTGCCATGGTTAGTAGGATGGATGGATACAGAGAGATCTTAACTGTTTTAGCTGTGTGACATAAAATAAATAGCATTAATAGATCATGTGACTGGTCAACGGTGACCCAATGGGTGACCTTCCAGCTGACCAGGGATTTAAACCTTGATCTTCTTACCCATAATTTGACACCTTAACCGCTACATCATAGTGCCTCACAAAAATAATATGAACATGGAGAAAAATAAACATATGGCCTTTTTACTTGAATTTTATCTATTTGGCACTCAGGTACGCACAAGTATAAAACAATCAAGTGAGAGTGCTTTCTGATGTCTACGTAAAATGATGACCCGCCTAGGCTGAACCATATTTGGAGCTGAAAGATATGTATGAGTTATAAATCACAGCATTTTCACCACAAGCTCACACCTCATTCTGCATTTCTGCAGTGCAAAAGTACAGGCAAAATGATGTACCTCATGCTGACCAGGCTACCAGTATGCTTGTGTGTGCATTTTGTCTCCAGCTGAGAGCATGATCACTACAGTACCTGCTATTTCGTGTTGAAGGCTCAGCCAGTATGTTCTGATTTGCCAGAGATTTTAAAGGTACCCAATCCCCAATATATTTGGCAGCTTCAGATACTTATAATGTGCCTTATTCCTTAGCTTATTTAGAATAATGGCTAATATTGGTCTGTAGGCTAAGCAAAGAGTGCAATCTTATGTTTCCTGGGAGTAAGCCCCACTGAACACAAAGGAACTTACTTCTGAGTATACATGCATGGGATGGGATTGTGCTAAAAGTCGGCTTGACCTGGAATGCTTTGTACTGGCACAGCCACAGACATGATTTCCCCAGGTGCCATCATTCTGTTCTTTCCTACTGGCTCGCTCAGATATAGATTATCGTGTTTGTCATTGCCTGTTACAGACTAAATGGCTGCTGTTCTGAAATTTATGTTCTGCCTGATCCCAGAACCTAGGGGTGGATTAACAATGTGTTCAATTTGATTTGTAGACTTTCTGCAGTAAACAGTGTATGTATGTGGGGAGACATTTCTAGATTTCAGCCCATTCGAAGTTCTGAAGTACAGCAATGCAATCAAAAGGTCTTCTAACATATCTGAAAAGAACTGGCTGCATTTGAACAACTTTTTCATAAGAGCCAGAAAATAAGAGGAATCAGAGGACAAACTGCTCAGTCCTATTCCCTGCCACGTTATAGTATGCAGCCGCACCAACCAAGGCTATGGCTGGGGGGAACGATCGGATAGCCTGCAAGAGAGGTAAGTAAAATATATATATTTTACTTACCTCCTGGTAGTCTCCCTGATTGCCTATGGGTTGCCTTGGACCTATGCCAGCTACTGTACATATCTGGTGCAAGTCTGTGGAGAGCCAGAAGGTGGGGCAGGCAGAAAAATGGGGGATAAGATCCGGCATACACAACTGCCATTGGATCCACCCCCTCCCTCCCCTGACACACCCCAGTTCCTCTCCCAACACATCCTGCTCCTCCCCCTCCCCTCCCACAGCCTGCTCCACAGCCTGCTCCAGCTGCCAACTTACTCATGCTTGTGGAGACTCCCAGGCCTCTTGCCACTTGTGCAGCAGCCTGCCTTTTGTGCCTTGCAGTTTCCGGCAGCACGCAACAGCTGCCTGGCTTTCGTGCCACTGTAAAGGGCCTTGCGCTGCTGGAACACTAGTTTCAGCAGCATAAGACACCAATAGGACTGGGGCCTAAGGGTCCCTGGTAGACTGCATCCTCTGCCTTCCAGGATGAACATCATGGTATTGTAAAAATCAGTTGCTGTGCATCGTTCAAAGAATGGAGCAGCTGCAGAGAGTTTGTTTCCTCCTCCCTACCTGAAAATAACTCTGCTCCAAATCATAATGCCAATTGCTTGGGGATTGCGGAACTGAAGCATTCTCTGACCTCTGCCATCAGACAAAGAGTCCTTGGGGAGTTACAACCCTTGTCTAGGATGACCATCATGGCAAAGGAAAGATCAGTCTGGCCCCACAATTGGCTGCTAGAGGATGGAGCAGCTGTAGGGAGATGACTCCCCTTCCCCACCTGAAAGCTCTGCTTCAATTGCCAGGTGCCCAAAGACTGGAGAAGTGAGAGGAACTACACTAGCTTCTGCTATTGACCAGAGGACTAAGGGCCTCCTGGGTTGTTTTGCGTTGTAAGTGTAAGCTGGGGATAATTTTGACCGAAAGGCAGGGTATAACTTAAAAATAAACAAGCCAATAAATGAAATCCAGTGGGTGGAAACTATTCTTGGTGACTATTCTTGGAGAAAGTATCCTCAACTAATCTTGACTCATCTTGGCAGTTCTTTAACATTTGAACATGGCACATAAATGCTTAAGAATCCAGGTAATTAAATAAAGGAATAATTTAAGCAGGGGAGCATTTGATGCTCTCCCAGTTAATACATTCATACCAAGATTTGGATAGTATTTCTAAAAGATATGTCTTTGCTCTGAAGGTTGCATACAGAAATTACTCCATGAAATTCAAAGGTTTGTGTTCTATAGTGGTCAGATTAGATTATAATAATGGTCTCTCCTGGCCTTTAAATGCAGGTCTCTATGAATATGGAAGCCATTCATCTCTCCTAGACATCTGAGTAGGCACAACACCTCTGGGAAACTGCTGCAACATTTAGGGGGCCATAGCTTCAAAGCCTATGTTACAACCCTTTAATTCTACTGCTGAATCGCGGCACACAGTGTGTAATAGAATGTAATAAATTACTCCAGAATCAAAACATGGGGTGGATGACTAACATGCTGAAAGAGATGAAGCTGTTCATATACTTGCTTTTATTATCTCATTTCCTTTTATATTTTAATTTTAAAGAATGAGAATAGTAACTAGAGAAATGTATCATAAATTCAAAGAAATTATGGGGCAATGCCAATTTAAACAATCAGGGAACTTGGCCACAAATTTACCACCGAAGTAACTGCATTTGTTCATCTAATGTATTACATCTGAGAAATGCAGTACTTTTTCCTTGGTGGTCAGAATTCAGTCTAACATTTAATATGAGACACTACAGTAATTTAAAAAAGGCCATTGCTTCTTCATATGATGCATCATTCATTCAGAGAATCCACTACATGATGTGGTGTTGGCCATTAGCTTAGTGCCAGGACAGGTAAGTCGGCGGGAAGGCAGGGGGAAAGTGGGACGGGGGCAGGGAGGGGGTTGTAACAGGGGGCGGGGAGGCCGCGGGAGGGGGAGGATCCATCACGGAAGGCCCGCGCCGGATCCTATTCCCATTCCCTGCAGCCTCCCCGCCCCTTTTCTCTCCTCGAATCTACACTAGCAAAATTGCTAGCATAGGTCCGAGGAGACCCATTGTGGGCCATGAGGCTTACACAGGGGCAAGGGGATTAAACATCCCCTTTCCCTGGAGAAGCCTCCTGGTCCCACCCACCCCTGCACAGGATGAAGCAACTGCCATTTTGGTGCTGTTGCATTGGCAGGGTGTGTGTGAGGATAGGATCAGGCTCTCAGTCTCATTGGTCTGTTTTGAGTTAAGGAAATCTACTTTTTGTTACATAAGGCAGTTGTGTTTTATTTTTCTGGTAATTTGGTCATAACATTTGATAGAATACTGATAATTAAAAATTCTGCATGAAATTACGCATCGAATGATATACTGTATAACATGATGGTATATTTCATAAATACAAAGTTCTCACAATTTTGGCCACTAGTGGTGTGTCTCTCCCCCCCCCGAGGGTGTCATCTGGTGCGATCTGCCCCCTGCCCCCCCTAGTGACATAACTGGCCCTCCCCCCACCATTGTTCCAGTCCAGATTGCGGCTCCACATGTCTGCTATTGACTTAAGAAAAACTAAGATAACCCAGGCTAATGTGTGTGTGAACATGTTCATGTCAGAATAGGTGGTTCTTGAAGAACACAGATCCCAAGGCATGTAGACTTACTCTTTCTGTTTTCTTATGATTTTGGTTGCAAATAAGTAGTTATACCTTTGCTTACAGAGGAAGCAATACCTGAGGGACTCTGAGAGAAAAGTATTCTAATCTCTCCTCCTTCTTTAGAGTGATTGCTTTAAAAAAATCCTCACTATTTATTTAATCTACCTTACATTCTACTGTGGTTGAGAGCTCCAAGACTGGAAGGAAGTCTTTATCTGATTACATTTATTCCCTGCTTCCAACTATCATTCTGTCACAGGTGTGGGTTGTTTGCATAAAATAAAAACAAAGTGCTCACAGAAGTTGTAGTGATTAAAGACTCTCTAGATTAACAAATTTATCCCCTGGGCTCTGTTGAATTGTTCCCTGATGTTCATTAATAGATGCTTATTCCAATTTCTTTTTAAAAGTCTCTTCTCATTAATGACTAATTTACAAATATTGTGAGTCAGCGACAGAGTCTGTTTCCACGTTTCAATCAGGCTTATTGTGGGCATTTTCACTATACTGACACACATTTCAGACATTCCTAGGTTTATGGTATAGAGCCTAATGCAGGAGTATTAGCTTTATATTCCCTCTATTACCAACTCATTTTAAATAAGGTTTTAATACGTTACTAAATTTCCATGAGCTTAATCTGCAAAGAAGCAGATGGAACTATATGCACTTAGCAGAGTCAGCTAAAACTCTATGAAATGTGAGGTCTAGCAATTTCAGGGGGGGGGGGGAGTTTTATTTTTAATATGGAGCATGTAAATGTAAACAGACAGGAATTTTTCTTATAGAAGCCAGGTGGTAATAAACCTGGCAAGGACTTGTGAATGGCATTGTTATAATCCTAGAAGGTGAGATTGAGTGACCTCTGCCTTTCAGAATGCAGCACAAGACAGGCAATGATAGAACATGAATTGTGCATGGTTTGTGAGTCATCACCCCTTCATGCTAGTATATTTCATTACTACTTTTCTCACATTTATACCCTGCCCTTCCTCTGAGGAGTTCCAGTTGGCATATAAATATGGGGGTTACCATATTTTATCTTTACAACTTCTCTGCATAGTAAGTTAGGCTGAGAGGACGTGACCAGCCCCAAACCCAGTGAGCTTCCTGGTGAATGAAGTTTAGTAGTGAGTAGCCATATATTTTAAAGTGCAGGAGCTCTTCATTCTTCATAGCTATGTTCCCAAAAGTCAAACCACACCCCACAGTCATCCCCCCCCCATTTACAAGCAAGGGTGACCCTGACTCCAACTAGGAAGAGCTTGGATGGCAATCTCTCTCCCCCTCTGCCCCCTTTCTGAAGAGCTGGTGTTGCTATAGTTGCTATCGTGGCTACGAGACTGGGCTACAAATGGAGTTCCCTGATTCAAGTCTCGCTTCTGCAATGAAAGCCGCTGAGTGCGCCTAGGGACTTCGGCAAGCCACTCCCTCTTGGACTCCACACTCCCATCTGTCTAAAAGATGGGGATAATAATAATACTCACCTACTTTACACAGTTGTTGTAAGGACTTCAATAATATCTGTGAAGCACTTGGCATACTTGAAAGTGAAATTCAAGTATGATTGCTTTCTCCCCTACCCAGTTTTTTCCTTCCTATCCCCCCATGTTTGTCTGTTTCCTCCCCCCTCCAGGTTGCTTGCTTCTCTCCCCACTGCCTTCTTTGTCTTCTTAATTGATTTCCTTTCTTCTCTCCCTCCCTCCTTCTCAAACTTTCTTCCTCCATGCTCTTCCTTCCTCTGCCCCATTTTGTCTCTCTTGCCCCCCAGCTGTCTTTCTATCTCTTCACCTCTTCTTGCCCCTGACTCTGTACTATGGTGGTGGGGTTGGCTCCTTTTCCAGACTGCTCCCCTTCTTGCCACACTACCGGCCTTCTGAAGTAAGGGAGCGGTAGAGACTAGATTCATTCATTCATTTTTATCCCCCCCCCCGATCAAAATAGTTCATTTGCAGCCCAATCCTAACCAACTTTCCAAGGCTGATGCAGCTGTGCCAACAGGGCGCACGCTGCATCCTGTGGTGGAGGGGCAGTCATGGAGGCCTCCTCAAGGTAAGGGAATGTTTGTTCCTTTACCTCGGGGCTGCATTGTGGTTGCATCAGCACTGGAACGTTGGTTAGGATTGCGCTGTTAGAAATATAAACATTTGGCTGTGCTGGCAATTCTTTTGCAGGAAGAATGGAAATGGCCTATTTTGCAAACGCACCCATAAGGCACGACCCTGACTAACTCCTAGTGAGTTTCTAATGTCGCAGCAGTTCTGTTCAAGTGATGGAAGAACAGTTGCATAAATCATTTTAGGATTGTGGCACTGGAGACTTCAAACACTCTTCAGGATTTCCCAGGAGCCACTGATTCAGTGAACTCCGCTTCAAAAGCTGAAAGTACCTTGCTGCCAATGAAGACATCATACTCAATAAGGCTGCTGTAGATGAACATAGGGTAGAGCAAGAACAGCCCTTCCCAAAATGTACTGTGGGCTTCCTATCCTGCGGCTGTTTTTGCAGGGACAATATTGTCAGTTCAGTCAGCCATGGCACAGAGCTCTCATGCAGATGCACCCTGGAGACACCATTCATTCTTGAGTGTTATACAAGATGAAGTAGAAGAGGGTTTGGCAGCACTCAGCCTATGGGTCACACATCTGCCGCTCCCTCCACCCCAAGCCACTGTTGTTTGGCCTATGGGCTCTTCTCGTTAGCTGCCTGAGAAATGCAGATTTCTTCTTTTAAAGACTAGCCTATAATTCTCCCAGCTGTAGGGAGAGAGATTTAAAAATATAATCTCCATTCTGATTGTAAGCAGGCCATGCTCCCCACAGCTGGAGACAGAAGGGAAAATGGAACAAAGAATTAGATCCCCAGATCCATTCGAAGTTTGAGACTCAGGTAAAGTTATAAAAATGTTTTATTATGTGTGCACTGTGGACATAATTATCTTCCAGCATTATTTATAGTTTACAGCCCAATCCTAACCAACTTTCCAACACCGATGCAGTTGCAATACAGCCTTGAGGGAAGCAAATAAATATTCCCTTACCTTGAGGAGGCCTCCGTGACTGCCCCCCTCCACTGCAGGATGCTGCGAACACCCCATTGGCATGGCTGCATTGGCAGTGGAAAGTTAGTTAGGATTGGGCTGTTAGTCTAATTTTCTGAGATCTAGGCTGTACGAGCAAAGACACCATGTATAGAGCGAAAACCAGCTGAATAAAAATAACATTCAATCCTGCCTACAGTTTCCAACAAAGGCACTGCAGAACAGATCAGAATTTCATTTAAAATCAGAGGCTAAAATATAATCCGACGTTTCGTTTCAAAACTAGAAACATTTTCCAGGAGCACTCCGAGGATCGATAGATGTTTATTTAAATGAAATTCTGATCTGTTCTGCAGTGCCTTTGTTGGAAACTGTAGGCAGGATTGAATGTTATTTTTATTCAGCTAGTTTTCGCTCTATACATGGTGTCTTTGCTCGTACAGCCTAGATCTCAGAAGATTATTGTGGGCCATGAAAGTCTTCGCTCTAAACTGTTAGTCTAATTGTTTTTCCACTTGTTAAAGGGTTGAGCTGCCCCCCCCCCCCAGTTCTCTGGGCCCCAGTAAAGTGTACCCTTCCCCCCATGCTTGGGCTCTGCCCTCAGCCCAAGTTCAACTATATATCATGCTGGCTGACATTACTTCACACACCAAAGAACTGAGTCCAGGCATTGAAAACAGATCCTTTGACTAATTCCTAGTGAGCTCAGAATAACTGTGCAATCCTGCGCAAACACAGGCCAGTGGATGTCCGCAGGCCATAAGGCACTTTTGTGGCTCCTCAGGATTAAGCAACGCCAGTGTGGAAACTGGAGCCCCTCCCTCTGCTGTCACCCAGGGCCTGTGCCAGCTGACCCAGGTAAGTCCTAGGCCGGTCGGCGGGAGGGCAGAGGGAGGGAGGGCCAGGGTGGTGAGGGAGGGGGCCATTGGCCGGCCCAGCCTGGGAGGGGGCAAGCATATTTTATTTACAATATTTCTATCCCGCCTTTCTCCCCAAAGAGACCCAAGGCGGGTTGCACCGATATCCAACACCCCTTCCCAGGCCAGCCCGTCTTACACGGCCTCCCCAGATGCGTGCCAGCTAAAGAGCATGTTATGCTTTGGCAATGCACTCATACCAACATTATAGTTGTATTTTTTTAATGACTCATTTAACTCTATTTACATTAGCTCTGTGCTAAATTGCAAAATAATCTATAGAATTTGTAATGCTCCCCTCTAATCAATGCCTCGTGTACCCAGTGAAGTATTGCCCTGAAGATGTAGCATAACTTTAGCAAGGAGAAAATCAATTAGGATTTTTGACACACATTGATGCGCTCGAGCAATTAGACTTGTCCCTAGCTAGGAGGCTATGGTTTCATATCGCAATGAAATTGACTGTGTCACTTAAAACACTTTAAGTGGCTTTCAGCCATGTCACTCAGACTGATTGCAAATATTTGTTCCCTCTCCAAGAAAACTGGCATATGCAGTTTGTCTTCCATGCATGTCTGCGATCGACAACTATAATATCTGGCTTCAGATCCTGGCGTTACGATTATTAATTGTTATATTTACCGCCTGCCCAAGTCCTAAGGATTTATTTATTTAAAATGTATGTCCCGCTTTAGAGCCTACAAAACAGTCTCCACACAGTTTACAACTGAACATGGCAATGTAAATAACAGTCCTCCAATCCTATCCTTCCCCCTTCCCCGCTGGTGCAGCCGTGCCAAAAACGGGCCTGCTGTATCCCTCCCTCACCCCTTGCACTGGCTTACCTGCTCGGGCGGGTGGCAGAAGAGCCAATGACACGTGTGGGAAAGCTTTGGCCTTTCCACCAGCATCCCAGCAGTTTGCTACTCAGTGGCAGTTTTGCAGCAGTCGCCATCAGCAAAATGTGTGTTCTGCTGGTGGCGAGGCCCAATATGATTGGGCCATAAGTGTAACATAATACAGTGTTTCTCAAACTGTGGGTCGGGACCCACTTGGTGGGTCGCGACCTGGTTTCTGGTGGGTCCCAGGTGATGGAAAGATCAGATAAGTAATCAGATAAGATCAGATAAGTAATTGCCACAAGTCCCGAGGCTATTCAAAAATCATACAGCTGCTAACTACCCTTCAAAGAGCTGAACTTCTGCAGTTTGCAAGGAGCTGAGCTCCTGCAGTTTGCAAGCTTGTGTAAATATAAGGAGATAAATATTTGAGCGCCTTGTAAAGCTAGGTGGATCCCGATACAGTGTCATTTTAAAAAGTGGGTTCCAGTGCTAAAAAGTTTGAGAACCACTGACATAATATATACTGCTGCTGAAGTTGAATTAGTAGGAGGAATCAACGAAGTCATTACTTTCATAGAGCTTCCTAAATGTCTGTTATTTGGTGCAAAACCTAATGATTAGGGCTAAGAATCTTGTAATCAATAAGATAAATAATTCTAATTTAAGGTAAAAATAAAGAATTTGCTTTGAATAAATCAAAGCATTTCAGTTTCAAGACAGCAAGTTGTGTCCTGTTATCCTTCTGCTCACAGAAGGAGTGCTTGCACATGTGGAAGTGATGGCACAAGGTTCTTGCACACAGAAATCCAAATGGACTTGGTTTTGTGCTTGTGCAACATATTTTGTGACATGTTGCACAAGATTACAGAACAATACAATTGTCAGTACCTCATTGTTGTGCTAATTTCTGCATATGCTTGTGCAACCACACATGAAACTGTGCAAAATGCCAGTTTCTTTTCATGTGCGCTCCTTAGGATCAGATGCATGCATGTGCACACGCGCTCACGCACTCACACTCACACTCACACACTCTCTCTCTCTCACACACACACACAAGGGCTTGTTCCAATCAACTGATTACCAGATATTAACATTGTAATCAAACAATTAGTGACTCCCCAGTGCAAAAGCCATTTATGTTATTAACTTCTTCCAACAAAACATTACTACATTAATGGTCTTCCTTCACAGAATGAATGAAGAGGCTTTCTATTGAAACACATCATGCTACAGAAGCAACATTATCACAGCAGGGTAAGAGCTAGAAATAGCGCTGACTTGCTCTTAAGACCAAGAGCAAAGACACGTCAAGGTAGGTGGGAACCATTTTCATTGGTGCTGTGAGTGATTGTGCCATTTGTTAGCTAATTATGTACTTTTCGACTTTGCAAAAACTGCTCTTGAGATATTAGAGCTCTGAAAAATGAATAATAATAATATACTCATTTCTGAACCATCTGCTGAGAATTTTCTAGTGCAGAGGCTTCTTTCTTAAGGAAAAAATATTCATCGTGTTCTTTCTCGCTGTCTGCAACTGCTAATGGCCTTTAATTAAACTGTCTCAGGCTGCAATCCTATACACATTTACCTGGGAGTAAGTCCTATTGAATTCAGTGAGACTTCTGATTAGACATGGGAGTACGCTAAGGATTACACTCCTTAGAAATTTTGTATTTGTAGATGAGTTTGGTTTCATAAACTCATGTGCTTTTGAAGTAGGTTCAGCTCATACATCTGCCCATGAGGGAAATGTGTGAAATTTCACTTCATGCGATCAGAAATGTCGGGCGCTCTCCCGGCGCCTGGCACATGGGGGCGAGGCCTGCGTTGCGTGATGTCGACGCGCCCCTCGCGTCACGTTGACGCGCCCCCCGCCCGTTTTCTGCTCATTTTGGAGCGTAACGGGCTCCAGGGAGGGTGGGCGGGCCGACACAACGTCAGTGACTGCCCCGCCCACCCGCCCGAGCACCTGGTTTGAGTGAACCACGCGCTCCACCATGGTTACGTCTCTGCATGCGATACATGGAAGCATGGAAAGAGTATCGCTGCCTCACTCTGTTGCTAGAGATGTTGCAGGCAGTCTACCAGGGGAGTTTAAAATATTGAACTTCTCTTCTTGAATGTTTGTAAGCAGAATCAAGAGAACCATGAATGTGTCCACAAACATTTGAACCTTTGTGAGCAAATCAACCGCTGGCAAAGCTTTTCTTCCATTTGAACGTTTGCAAGTGATGAATGCTTGCCAAGTTTCTACTTTTTGTGGGGCGTTTGAGCCTTTGCAAGAAATCAAACTGATGGTCTCAACTGGCCCCATCCCTGACTGTGAAAGGAGGGTGATTGGGACTGGACCTTGGCAGGGGCAAAGACTCATAGGGGTCATTTCAGCTTCTCTTGGGCCGTTGGGGTTGGAGCCATGATATACCCTTTCCCCTCCCTCACGTTGGGCCTCAGAGGGGGGTTAGGTCAGCACCCCATTCCTCTGCCGGGTCATGCAGGGCAGGGCCCACTCAGTCTCAGAGGAATTTTATCAGGGGGTACAAAGTTTCTTTTGGGCCTCTTCTCTTCATGTAAATTTGGCTCCTTCCTGGGCCCCCCTTTTTTGCTCCTGGGCCCCATTTTTAACCCATTTTTGGCCCAGGGCCTGGGTACAATTTACCCCCTTAGCCCCCTTGTCAGAGCAGTGGTGTCGCTCCGGTAGGGGCGGGGCTGTAAGTATCGCTCCGTTGTACTCCCTTTACCGAGCGAGCAGGAGGCGGCCCCGCCCCCTCACTGTTGGAGCCATTCCTGTGCGGAGGAAGCAGCAGGCAAGAGACCCTGCCTGCTGCTTTCTCCGCAGGGGAATGGCTCCGACAGTGAGGGGGCGGGGCTGCCTCCTGCTCGCTCGGTAAAGGGACTATGACGGAGCGATACTTACAGCCCCGCCCCTACCAGAGCGACACCACTGTGTCAGAGGCCCTGATGCAAGGTTGAGGAGTCTTTTCCTCAGTCAGGATCAGCTGTCCTCTCTCCAGGGGCTCACTGCCTTCCCTCAGCCTGCAGCGTACTGCCCACTTCCTGTCTCAACCCTCCTTCTCTAATCCGGCCCTGCTGGGTCTTAAAGGGCCCTTGCTACTGCTTCCCCCCAGTGCCTTCCCTCTTGGAAGTGCTTCCCACTCCCTTCACCAATCATGAGGTTGGAACTACTGGTAACTGCAAGGGCACAACCCTGCTCGGTCCCTGGCTGGCTATGCTGATGCTGTGTACGCTGGATGCCCATCCGGTGTGAGGGGTCCAGCAACCAGAGAGGCCCGGATGTATGAACAAGTGCAGCGGCACTACCGAGTGCACCCATGGCTTGGTGGCAGCCAGAGCTTGATTAATTGGGCAGAAGATATTTTAATTGTATGACATTTGTCTACCTAGAAGAGACACGTCTTCTCTCTCACACACAGAACAGAATGCCTCTTCTTAGAGGACATCTTCCATCTGTGTTTTTTTTTTTTATTCAAATATTTGAGCATTATATACTTTTTTTTTTGCCTCAGCCAAAATGGAATAGTTTAGGGGGGAAAAAAGAATTAAAAGCTTTCATATTTCTTTCTCTTTTTCTATAAAAGAGCATTTTATTAGTGTAAAATTCTATGAGATGATACCTATGAGATTCGATGCCAATAAAAACTTACAGCATGTTCTAGTAATTTTCTGGCCAAGGATAACTGCCCAAATAAAAGATATAGTGTTGGGAGTTATGAGGCATAAAGATGGAAGCTATAAATACCACCCAGCTTTTGTAAGAGAGACTAGCAGCGCAATCCTGTGTGGAATTGCGCCGGTGGAGCGCGCACCATTGGCCGCCCTGGGCCTGGAGAAGGTGGGGATATTGGCAGAGAGATACGCCAATATCCCAAACCATCTCCAGGCCCGGTGCGGCCTTACATGAGCGACGTGAATGTGCGTGAGCTCCAGAGCTTGCGCACATTTGAAGAGGCCCATGGGCCTCCCGCTGCTTACACCAGCGAAGAGGATGATCGTCCCCTTCTCCCGAGTTGTTCCCGGGTTGCCCCCGGAAACTGGATAGGATACGGCGTCTGGCCCTATAGGCTGGGTGCCATATTCTACAGAGGATTGGGCTCTGTTTTTCTGTGTTTTGAAAAGAACGAGCCATCAAAATGCAGATTGCAGAGTTCTTGTGAGGCATGAACTATCTTCCCCTTAAAGTCTTCTCTGAGTGATGCAGCACAGGAGGCTATAATACACCTTGCTCTAAAGAGGATTGTGCCTTTTCATAATGCTATTGGAAGGTTTTTGCACTGCTGCAATAATGTGCAGACTTGTTGTATTGTTAGTTTTTGAAAAGGTGTCCTCTTGATTCAGTCTCTGGTGGTAGGCAGCTGTAGACAGAAGCACCAGAACAAGGAAAGCGAGGAGCCATATCAAGAGGGCAACAGAAGGCAGCATGTACCTGATACTCTGATAAGACCCCCTAGGGCAGTGGTTCCCAAACTGGGAGGCACGGCTCCCAGGAGAGCTGCAGAAACCAGCCAAGGGAGCCACGGAGTGTCACGGAATCCTCTTGGAAAACAGTGCAATGCCAGTTGGCAGGCATCTAAGTAATGTAATGGGGAACTGTTGTCAAGAGTTGCCAATGGTCAAGGAAGCCACAGGTCAAAAAAGTTTGGGAAACACTGCCCTAGGGCGTCAATATTTTGCCCATGACTTGGAAAACATTATTAGATGTGTTTACTTCCTAAAATGAGTGGCACCTGGGATCATCTCTGCCTAGAACTATGCATCTCTGTTCAGAAAGCCCTCTCCTCTGACCCCAAGTATGTAGGACTTGTATGCTACTCAGTGCTGATGAAACAGCCTTCTGTACATACTCATTGGAACCTGTTGTTGTTGGTAGTAGTAGTAGTAGTAGTGTTTATGTGTTTAACATTTATATGTATTTTAATATGTTGTAAGCCGCCTTGAGTGCCCTCGGGAGAAAGGCGGGCTACAAATTCCTAAAATAAAAAATAAAAATAGTAGTAGTAGTAGTAGTGCCATCTATGTACATAGCAATTTAAAACAGATGAGAGGGCAGGTCCTTGCCCCAAGGGGCTCACAATCTAGGGACAGGAACAAGGGAGACAGAGAGAATACAACATCCATTTCATCCAGTAAAATGACAAGATACTAGGGTTCAGTTTTCAGACATGGATGGTATCTTGTTTGAAATGGAATATTTATCCAGTTTGTTAAAAGTTAGCAATTCAGTTGAACTGATATACATTCATTTCTCTGCAGAAAATGATCCATTAACATAAGTGTTTAATGTGAAACTCAGTTGACTTTTAGTGCACCATGCTGGTTGTTGAAGCTTTTTTAAAAAAATATATTACTCTTCTTTTGTAGCTATAAGTTAATGGCAAGCAGCAAATACGATTCTTGCCTTCTCTTTGACTTATTGAGTTTGTATTTGTGGGCTCAAGATATTACACTGGGGATTGTTTTATGGATTGTTTTATTCCATTTATTTGGAATTTGGGAGAGCAGGAAATACATTTAGCTCAAGTCATCATGGGAATAGGTCACATACAATGCAGTCTTGAACTTTTCATAACAAATAAATGCAGCCAGGTGTGAAGGAAAATGTAGTCCATATGGATGAAGTATATTGAACAGGTAGACATTTGCTGGAAGAAAACACGCGGGATGAGTATCATCTTTCACTTGACCACTGACAAAACATGAAAAAAGGAGTTTTACACAAACTATACCTTTAAAAGAAGAGAATATTTAAGATCTGCCCCTGAAATGTAATCCGAGTGGCGCCTTTTGCACAGATGTCACCAGCTATTTGAGAATTCTAGCACTGCAGCATAGAGTAGAATCTCAGACTACAGTATTGCAATGTGTTGTACACAGGCCTGCTAATGGAGACTGCTCAGAAATGACAGCTGGTGCAAACTACAATGGCATGTACATTAAGTGGAACCAGGTATAAACCAGGGCTCCGTGGAAAGTATGTGTTTTCTAGCATGTGACTTCAGAATCTATACGCGTGCAGCTTTCAGCTATAAGAACAGTCAGGGTTCGCCCATCCATGAGACTGACTGATGGCAAAATTCTGTGTAGATTAGTGCCTGGGGAGCATGCACTCCCCCAGCGCTGGGTGTCACGAAAGAGTAAGGGCCGCTGGCGCAGAAGCTGGTGGCCGGGCCGTCTCTACCCCGGGGAACTGTCCCCATGTCTGCCAGGCAAGGTAAGTCTTGCACCGGCTCGTGCAGGGGGGGGGGGGCGGACCGGGCGGTGAAGGAGGGTGGCCATTGGCTGCACTCAGCGGGGGAAGGGTGGGGATATTGGCAGCTAAATCCACCAATATCCAAAGCCCTCTTCCGGCCCTGTGCATGTCATGGGGGGTGTCAATTGGTGCTGCTGCCCCTGTGAGGCTAGCTACACCACTGATATGGGTATCTTGTTGTCTTGCATGTTCCATGAGGCATCTGGTAGGTCATTGTGAGATACAGGAAGCTGGACTAGATGGGCCCTTGTCCTGAGCCAGCAGGGCTCTTCTTATGTTCTCAGCAGCCCAATTCTAACCAACCCCAACCCCCCCAACCCCAACCAACCCCAATCCCCCCCCGGTATGATGATGCAGTGGTGCCGGTGTGGCCTGCTCTTCATCCCGTGGAGTTTTTGCATACTGGAGATCTCTTTGGGGTAAGGGGACATTTGTACCCTTGCCACAGGGTAAGCATCAGCAGCCGCAATGGGCCAACTCAGTTCTCCTCCAGCTCTATAGCTAGCACATAAAATAATGGTGTTTGAAAGGTCAACAAGGAGGGTAAATAAAAAGTGGAAAATTGGTCCATATAGTTTTCAGCAGGTCAATGAATTTAGATATTTGGGAGTTGTATTTCAATCTAATCTTACATGGACTAAACACGTCCAGTATCTTAAGAACAAAACAGAACTAGCTTTATTGGCATTGAAGAAATTTTTCTATATTAAAGGAGGACAATATATACCAGCGCTCTTAAAAGTTTATAAAGCCACTATACTGCCGCGGATATTATATGGCTCTCAAATTTGGTTCTTAGGACCAATAGAAAATCTCGAAAGACTTCAACAAGCTTTCTTTCGGAAAGTGCTGGCCACACCTCCATGTATAGCCTCTGCAGTATTACGGCTTGAATTAGGGCTTCCAAGGATCCTTACATTGATATGGAAAGTCATCATTAATTTTAAATGTTGATTAGCCAATGCAGATGATCTCCCTATTTTTACTAAATTAGCTGCACAAGAGCGTTGTTGGACAAAATGGAACAACGAGACTGATAAAAAACTACATGAGTTGGGTCTACTGAGAATAAGAGATCTGAACGAAAGAAAACGGTTATCATTAGTGGAAAAATTAACCACTTTGGACTGGGATTGTCTCCAATTAGAGGCTAAGCGGACATGTTCTCCATCTTATTCAGGAATAAGTTCTCCGGTAGAATTTATTCTACCTTTATACTTCAATATGCTTACAGTGCCTAAATTTAGGCGGGCTTATATGATTGCACGTTGTAACGCATTACCAACTGCGCAGATGAAAGGTCGTTTTCAAAAGATACCATCTGACCAACGATATTGTGATTGTTCTTTGAACGAATTAGATTCATTGCTACATGTTTTTTTCTATTGTCCTAAATATGAAACAGCTAGAGAACGTTTTTTACAGAAATGGTTGCAAAGATATTCAACGTTCTCTGATTCTTTAAGGCTGAAAATATTTTTAAGTAGTTTTTGTAAAGAATGTGTGGTAGATGTGGCAAATTTCTGTTTTATTGTGTGTATAAGTTCAACTTCATAGGTGTATGGCAAATTTTGTTTCAATGTGTTTTTAAATTTTAATTCTACAGGTGTATGGCAATGTGCTATTTAACCTAATAAACTTGACTATAGCTAGCACAAGTTTGATTTGATCCATGCAGGCAGATTGGGCACAGGAAGGGGATTTGGATATGGCGTGCGCTGGTGCTGCTGATCCTGTCCCTCATCCTGGGCCCAATCTGCCCACCCCACCCTGGTCCTCCTCCGGCCCCGTTCCTCCCCCTGCTCAGGACTCACCTGCTTTGGTGGATGTCCCTGTGGCCACTGGCACCAGCAGGAAGGCTTTGTCCTTCCTGCTGGTGCGCCCGGAACTCACGCTGTCACAAAGTGCTTTACGGTTCTTTTGTGACAGCACATGCTGGCGGAGCACACGTTCCACGGGTGCGTCCTTTCATTAGAATTGTTCCATAAGTCCCCCAAACAAACAGTGAGACGCATGGAGTAATAACCCATGAAAATGAAGAATTCCCCCCCCACACACACACACACTCTTTCTAGAATTTTTCTAGAGAAAATGGTAGGGAGGAGGATTTCAGATCAGCCCTAACTAAGATCTCTTGTACTCAACATTCATTTCTAGTACAGACTGTTGCTCTCCTTTTTTAAATGTGTGACTGGTGGAAAACTAAAACAAAGTAGCCTCCTTATACAGAAACTCATCCTAGTAGAGGACGGAAATTGTCAGGCTTTTGTAGCTGCTGCAGAACACATTATTATACACTAGAGCAAATGGCTCAGGAAAAATTCAAAGGCAGGATTAGAAACTTAAGTGAATAATATTGTATAGCTCCACACTAGTTCGACTAAAAAATTCAAGAGCTATCAGTCCCTTTGCTTCAGGGCATATAATGATCAACAGCTGAGCCCAAGAACCCTGCCTGTAGCCAAAAGTATTATTTTGTAGAGAGTTCTTTTCACCTTTATGTCAGGCAAAGGCCACTTCCAGGGGCACGAGATTGGACCTGATGGATCTTTGGTGTGATCTTATGTGGCAGTTTTGATTTGAGTTAAAAATTCATGGATTCATGTAATCTAACAATTGGTCAGTGCCAAGAAAGCAGAAATGACCTTGTGGCATAACAAATTGTGTGTGACATTTCAAGGATATTTTTCATGGATATCCAGATGAGAGATTGTGTAAATAAGATGGGGAAGTCAGGTAGCAGTGGGGCTGCCTTGAGATATACCGTATTTTTCGCACTATAAGACGCACTTTCCCCCCAAAAAAACATAGGGGGGAAAAAGCGTGCGTCCTATGGTGCGAAGCCTAGGGTTGGGGGTGCTTCGGGGAGGCCTGTGGGGGCTTCGGGGAGGCCTGCGCGAGCCTCTGAAGGCCTCCCCGATGTTTAGTTCTGCCGAAAATAGCGATTTTTGGCCATTTACGGAAATGGCCGAAAATCGCTATTTTCGGCCGACCTGAACATCGTGGAGGCCTGCAAGAGGCTCGCGCAGGCCTCCCCGAAGCCCCCACAGGCCTCCCTGAAGTGCCCCCAAGCCCAGGTAAGTAAAAATCTTTTTTTCTGTATTTTATGCTCCATAGGATGCATGTGTCCTATGGACCGATGCGTCCTATGGAGCGTAAAATACGGTATTTGTTCAATGTTACTGAACCAAAAATATCATTAAAGAATAATCACAATCACATTTCTGACAGTAACTCAACCTTAAAACTAAAAAAGAAAAAAGATCTAAATTAGGAACCCAGCAAAGAGGAGATGTGTGTATACTGAAAAATGCTGAATTGCTTACTGTCTTTCCTCCGACGTCCTCTCTTTTTCTCCTCTGACGTCCTCTCTTTTTCTCCTCCTCTCGGTATTGATACTTGGATTCTCCATTTGTAGCTTTCGTGTTGATTCTTTGCTTTCTGAAGCCTACTCACAAGAGCAACACGCATTCAGAGCTCAATCCTATACCTCCCCCCGCCAATGTAGCGGCGCCAAAATGGCAGCCGCTGCATCCTGTGCAGGGGGATGGACCGAGGGCTTCCACGGGGCAAGGGGATGTTTAATCCCCTTACCCCTTTGTAAGTCTCTTGGCCCGCAACGGGTCTTCTCAGACCTACGCTAGCAATTTTGCTAGTGTAAATCCGGAGAGAAAAGGGCCAGGGAGGCTGCAGGGAAGAGGGATAGGATCCAACGTGGGCCTTCTGCGATGGATCCTCCCCCTCCCGTGGCTTTCCCACACCCACCCCACGTTAAAAGAATTAAAAAGAAATCTGACTAGTATAGACTACCTACATATTCTCTTTATTTTGTTCAATTTCAGTTATAAATCCAATTATTTACACAAAAAAGTAAAACTATGCGACATACTAAGAATCAAGATTACTGTATGCCTTAGCATGAATCATCATGACATTGTTTTGTAATTTAGAGCTAAAAACAAAACCGAAATACTATTTATTTCCAAGTTTCAACAGAATTATCATTTACTTTATTAGTACAGTGTATTCCCTGGATTCTGAAAAGCAATCTTCCTTTGGGATACGAATCTCAACTGTCTGAAATTTGGGGAAAAAATAAATTGCAACAGGAAACCCCAATGATAGTTATATTGTTTCTATGTCTGTGGTAATATAGACGTAAGAAATCTTAATCTCTGCACTTAACTCTTCCATGGAAATTAATGGCACTTAAATGTACCTAACTTTCAGTGCAATCCTATCCAATTTACACCACCGGTGTAACCAGCGGTGCAGCAAGAATAGGAGGCCCTAGAACGGAAAGGGGATTCAAATCCCCTTTGAATCCCCCTTTGGAGGGGATCTGAATCCCCTTTCTGTTCTGTGGCCTCCCTTTCTCGCTGCACCGCTGGTTACACCGCTGGTGGTGTAAGTTGGATAGGATTGCGCTGTTTGGCTGGATCATTCATGCCCCTTATTACTGGAAATCAAAGTCATGGAATAATCTCTCAAGAACTATTTAAAACCATTGGCTTGTATTACATGTAAACCATTCTTTTCCTCAGCAAAATATTTGAAGGTAGGCCGGGGGCTGATCCTTTCCTGAAACCTGCTTCCATGTATGTGACTGGCTGAGCAAAATGGCAATTTAAATACATGTTGCCATTCTTAACTGACTCAAGATGTACTCTGTGTTCAGGAATCTGTGACCAAATATAAAATGTAAAGCGAGAAATAGGCCTGAGGGTGGAACTATGTGTTATCAGAAATCCAGGACTGCTGCCAAAAATAGCAGCTCTATGTTGAGTTTTCCTCACCCCTCTCCATGATGTGCAATTACCTCACGGCCTGATATAATGCTAAACATTTCCCTATCAGCCTTGCCCACATCAATGGCTGTCACCAGTGGGTGCAGGAAAATACACAGCATCCTGAAGACACGAGCTATCGGCAGTAGAGGAGGAAGTGGGAACTTCATACGGGACAGACGCTGCCCGCACCCTCGGGGGGGGGGCGGTGCTGATTACTTGGCGCCGCCCCTGAGCTCGCTGGGCAAGGGCGGGGGCTTCCTGGCAGCCGATTGGCTGTAGGGTTCTGGGGGCGGGACTGAGGGAGCACGGAGCTGATGCTCCGTTCGGAACTGCTGTTTACATGTAACTTTGCGTCACTCTTCATCTGCTGACACTGTACAACCTATACCACCTACCTAGTACACCGTTAAAGTGCTTACAATTGATAAAAATGGTAAACAATTGGAATAAAAACACACAACACCGCTTTTTGCTATTTCATTTTGGTTAAACACCAAAATCTGCAAAAAAAAAAACCCACCCCAAAACAAAACCATTTTCTCCCACCTTTACATATAAGATCTGGGTGTAGATGTTGGCAACCAGCAGTGTTCTCGGCCCCTCCCCCCAAGTTGGATTGTGACTCCTGGGAGCCATTGTTCTCACCGAGTTAAGACTCTTCATATTTTGACATGACTAAATTATGGGTCGTCATTCAAATATTTCCTTTCTAATTAGTGTCTGCTTCACTGTTAATTTTTATTAAAATGCACCTGTTAAAATATTCATGGGAACGTCTTTGTTCTGCTTCACTTTAATAAACCGGAGAGAGCCCCACACAACCCGATAACGTTTTTCATTACTTGACCATTTGTAATGCTATGTGCTCGCAATAAGGTTTAGGAAATTTCCTTTGGGAAAGAGGGAACAATGCTAGGGGAAAAAAAGTTAACTATAAAGTGGTTTCAGGAAAAGATTATTAACTCACAATTGCCCTACAGACATATATAAGTATTGAGGAAGTCTGAATTCCACTGGGATCTTCATCACTTAGTCTGTACTGTTAGCAGCGCTGCCCAAAAGCCTCCAGAGCAAGCTACAAAGGAAATGTAAAACAGATGAGGCATGTTCCTTCAGACCATGAGCTGAAGCAGTCCGTGAGGTCCTGTACTCAGGGGGAAGTGAGCATATGCAGCAATGCTTAGATCGGTCTAAACTTACAATGTTCTGACACCAAGAAAAATGAATGTTATTTACACTGGCGACCATTTGGCTGACAGAATTTATAAGGTCAACCAGCGGGGCCGAAAACCTCATTTAGAATCTTCTATATTTGCCATCCATTTACTCAGGAGAAACACCTTTCTAAGCTCTCATTTGCTTGTAAATATGCTGTTGGAGTGGAAGCAGGCCTGGAAGGCAGTGAGTGGGCATTACGATTTGATCGTGCTGCTCTTTCTAAAATTGAGCTGGTAATTGTGGTGGCAGGTCAAATGAAAGCTAAATGTGCAGCACGTTGAGGTTAGGTATCAGTTTGCATTGCTGTTCCTTGTTCGTACACAAGGAAGAGAGGGGAAGAAAATAATGACATGAGGGAAAAGGGACAGGAACTAGGGATGTTTGCTTAAGAAATGTTTCAGTCTAACATGATAAATGCTTCAATTCCTCATGGAGCATTTTATGACGAAATGCTTAAAAGGCTCTATTAAAAAGCAAGCCAGGACATGTTGTGGTATCTCAGTCAAGCTGCACCGCACACTGTAATATCAGCAAAATCACTGTTATAAAATACCCACACACAGCACCTGCAAATGCTCAGGGCGATCCTGCTTAGACAGCTGCCAGTTTCTGAACATATTTCCACTGAGGAAATATTTGATACAGGATATTGAAAAGCAAGTCCGAGTAAATAAAATAATACTCTAATTTGATGCATATTATCTACGGCTCTCTCTCTCCCTCCCTCTTGCTTAATCCCACATACACACACAAACTCCTGGTACTATTCTGAGGCCTTCTTCACACATGACATTTTCAATCTCGATCCATGTTGTGTGGTGAAGCTTCCAAATGTGTTTAACTGGTTAAAGCCCTGTGCAGTCTGGAACCAAGCGCTGCTTTCTCCTGTATGAACCTGCTCATGTCCTGGGATAATATGAGGAGACCCTTTTCCAGGTCCCCCTATGGCGTCTCGATGCCCCGGCTGGGAACAATGGGTCACCACTCCCTTAAGGGGAGCGGCGACCCATGGTGATGACGACAGCGTTTCCGGGATTGCACCGCTGCCAGGGCATAAAGGGGTTTTTAGCCCTACCTGGGGTCTTCTGGGCCTCTGGGAGCTGCGGGGAGCCTGCAGATCCTTCTGCAGGACTCTCTGCAATTCAAAACGGCTCCAGATCGCGATTACTACCCACTTCAGGTTTTCGGATGCTATCCGCACTGGAGCCAGCTGACACACCCCTTTTGTCTCCTTAGACTTGCATCAGCTAAATAACTGGTGCTGGTCTGAGGAGATCTATTGGCAACTGAGAGGTTTACGGAGGTCTGTTTTGTCATGGCTGCAGGCTATGGTGGAGAAAAGGATAGGATTGGGGTCCAAGTTAATTTAAGCTGCTATGCTACTTTCCAAACAGAGATAAGCCATTCAGCTTCTGTTGGAGTTCTTCCAGTTTCAAATTGTTACCCACTGAGCTTCTGTTAAAGATACAAGATCTTTTCAAGATTGTCTTGATCTATAGACAATTTAAGAGAGTGAAGCAAGTTATCAAGGGATCATATGATAATGTGGGCATCAGGACTTTTCTGTGGTTCCACCCTGCCTTGGGGTTTGTACACTTGACACCATTGCTGTGAGTTTTAGGCAACAGATAAAACTGACTTTTTTTTTTGGCCCAGGCATTTAAATTCAGTGTAGTGTTGTTTTATTGGCTGCTGCTGCTGCTAAGTTTTGTAGTTTTAGCTGGACTGTTTTATCTTCTTTGATGAATGAGGCTTACTTAGGCTTACCAGGACAGAGTACTAGACCTTTAGGAGAAGGAACGTTAAACCCTTAGAGCACAATCCTAGGCATGTCTTCTCAGAAGCAAGCCCCATTGTGTTCTATCCCGGTATGGATCTGGTAAGCCTAGACTTACTTCTTTGAGTAAACATATAGAAGATTTTGGCCATTGGGAAGATGCTGTATTAAGTACTGTGAGGAAACTCCGTTGTAATTTTATTTCCATTTAGTTACAAAAAAGCAATGACTCAACAGCACTAAAGTGTTGTAGTGTCAGAGCAACCTGAGCCTGGGGCCTAAGCTTGGTCAGCTATTTAGAGCGGTATATCCACAAAACGTCAGAGCCCCCTCAGCGCAGAAGGGAACAGAAGTTGCAGCATCCACCTCTGTGATTGGCAGGCCACATGAAGCCTCTTGATTGACCAACAACCCAATCCTTTTCCAGACTGAGCTCTCGCATGCAGCCATTTATGACAGCAAAAGAACTTCCCGCTGTCATAAAATGGCTGCTGACCGAGAGGCCATTTGGGGAGTGTTGCCGCAAGAGGCTGTTGGAGCAGGTAAGGCAGGAGGGGGCGAAACAGGGTGGGGAAGGGGTAGGAATGGGTGCTGCGGGAGGGGGTGGATCAGGCAGTGATGACACGCGCCAGATCATTCCCTCACCTTTTGTGGCCTCCCCACCCCCTTTCTCTCTTTGGACTTGCACGAGCTACAGAGCTGGCATAGGTTTAAAGAGACCCATTGTGAAGTGGAAGGCTTACGGAGGGGTAAGGGTAATTCGCCTTTCCCCTCCAAAGCCTCCCGATCCTCCCCTGTTATAGTGTACGCCTTTTTGGTGCAGCTGCACCAGTGTGTGTGTGTGGGGGGGGGGAAGGATAGGATTGGGCTCTAAGTCTTGTATAAATTCTAGGAGCCTCATGTTCCACACTTATCTGGTCAACCGAGCAGTACCTACTGTATTTCAACTTCTTCCATTCATCCCCGGATTCATTCATCCCCGGATTCAGGTACAGCCAGCCATGGACCTAACAGGTCCTGACACCATGGTGTTTGTAGTCATATAAGCAACCACTGGGACTTGGGGATTTACAAGTTAACTTTTAAAAATGGGTACTGCCCACATATCAGATGGCCAGTATAGAGAATATGAAGCCTTTTTTTGGGGGGGGGGCACATATCAGAAAACATAATGGGGAATGACTAATTAAAATGCCTACAAAGGCCAGAGTGTTTATGTTATGAGCACTATTTCGCAGCCATATATGTCGCAAAGATAACAAGAATGAAATAAAATAAAATGCAAAGCACTATATAAAGGGTGGGGAAGCACAAACAACGGGATCATTTAAACAGAAATGCAAAGTACAAAATTCGAGGCAAGC